>JAGIQG010000026.1:10572985-11172985 GCA_024679065.1 Sphyrna mokarran | reverse complement strand
GCAAAATCCAGAACTTAGTTTCAACATTATAAGTTAGTTGCATTCCACTAGACATTAGAACTGTCAGTACAGCATTTGAATGGGTCTGTCCAGTGCATCGGACAGCAAAACACCAACAAAGAACTACTCAGTTGTTGCTTTATCTGTGGGAGCTTGCTGTGTGCAAATTGGGTCTGTGTTTGTTTATAAAACAATGACTATACTTCAGAAATAATTTGTCTTTGCAGCACAAAGTGAGAGGGTACACAGAAGCACTATAAATGCGCACTGGTCCATCTTTCACACAGCGGTGTTAGTTTGTGTCCCAAGAGACTTCTCAAAGGAAAAACAGTTGTTGAATCATAAGACCGTAAGATATAAGAGCAGAATTAGCCGTTCGACCCATCAAGTTTGCTTTGACATTCAATCATGGCTGATTTTTTTTTTTTGTTCATCCCCATTCTCCTGCCTTTTCCTCATAACACCTGACCCCATTATTAATCAAGAACCTATTTGTATCTTGTCTTAAAAATGCTCAATGACCTGATCTCCACAGCCTTCTGCGGCAGAGAGTTCCACAGATTCACTACTCTGGTTGAAGAAATTCCTCCTCATCTCTGTTTTAAAGAATTGTTCCTTTAGCCTGAGGTTGTGCCCTCTGGTTCTAGTTTTTCCTATTAGTGGAAACATCCTCTCCATGTCCACTTAGCCAGATCTAGCAGTTTCCCATAAGTTTCAATAAGATTCCCCCCTCGTCCTTCTAAATTCCAACGAGTACAGACTCAGAGTCCTTAACCGTTCCTCAAATGACACGCTCTTCATTCCAAAGATCATTTTTATGAACCTTCTCTGGACCATTTCCAAGGTCAGCACATCCTTCATTAGATACGAGGCCCAAAACTGCTCACATGATGGAGGGGAGTAACTAGGAAAGCTGTCTGAGAGCTTAGTCCAAGAGGTTTGATTAAAGGTGGATAGGTTTTGCAAGACACTTGCAAAAAAAAATAGCTATGACACTTCTAACCTTTGGGCTAGAGTGAGAGGAGGGTGGTAGCACTAGTGTGTGGAATCTGCTGAAATTGCTAGAGTTAAAAGTATGTCCTAGCCTCGTGTTGATTAAATAAGTTTGTTTTAATATGCTGTTCAAACAGATTGCGCAGCTTTAGTCAGAAGCCACTCTTTGTGTGATAAAAAGTAATGTAAACTGTTAACCAGATTTGTGCTCTGGTACTCAGGGTTAAAGGGTGAAACTACTTGAAGAAACTCTTATATTTACATGAATCTTTTATGATCTCAATGTGCTGTATAGATAATAAAATTCTTTTTGAAGTGTAGTCACTGTTGTAATGAAGGAAACAAAAGCCATTTTGCACTCAGCAAGATCCTCTGAACAGCTGTGTGATGGTGAACAAGAAATATTTTGTTTTGATGATAAATAATGGCCAGGGCCAGGTCTCTCAGAAGAACTTCCCTGCTCTTTTTCAGAATGGTGGCCTTGGATTGATTTACATCCATCGAGACCGAGTCAGGTCTCGATTTAATGTCTTAAACTAAAGAGAACATCAACAGTATGGTACTTTACAAAGTGTTGGCTTAGATTATGTGCTCAAGTCTATGGGTTGTTATGACCCAGGCCAGAATCTGCAACGTGTTTTATGAAGCTAGCCTAGGCCCCAAGTTTTATATTTGAATTTGGCATTAGGCTGAGCATAAGATGTTTCACTCTGGGTATGCTCCAAACGACCCAATAGGAAGCTTTTATCAAACAAAGTTTATTTATGAACACAGTTAAAATAAGGAAAATTAGCATAAGTTTTACCAATTACAAGAATAATACAATATAAACCTTAGCAGCTGGCAAACTGTGATCCAAGTCAAACTACACCCACAAACAATGCATTCTCTTTCCAGACTTGTCACAAAAAAAGCAAATATGCTCACATGATACTGGTTTTTGCAGCTTTTTAACACCTGCTGTGAACTGGTCCTTTGAATTTTGGTCACTGCTCAAATCTTTGAGACTTCATAGTCCTGGAATTATCAGCATACCTCTGGGGGGAGAGAGAGAGAGAGACAGACAGACAGAAGCATCTTCCAGTAGCTTTTAACAAATGTTCACAGAAGCAGAATTTTCAAGTCCGGAGAGGTGGGTGGGATTATGGAGCCACTGCTTTCTGTCTTGTGTCCAAACAAGATCTGAGAAAAATGTAACTAACATCTTGGAATTTTCTCTATGTGGGTGGGGGAGGGGTGGTTACTTACCCTAGGCAGCAGCTGACTGGTCAACTGTGCTCTACCCAACAATCACAAAAGGTCTTAAGATTCCAGGACACTGCATAATGCCAGATTAAAAATAAATGTGATGTCAATTGTTACTTCAGTGACAATTAAAGGACACCGTTTTTAGACAAAATGGTACCAGTAAAATGCTTGGAGCTGCATGAAAAAACCTGCACAGAAATGGCATCATATCCCATAGAATCCCTACAATGCAGAAGGTGGCTATTCAGCCAATCGAGTCTGCATCAGTGACAGTCCCACCCAGGTCCTATTTGTGTAACCCCACATATTTGCCCTGCTAATCCCCCTGATATGAGGGCCAATTTAACATGGCCAATCCACCTAACTGACACATCTTTGGACTATGGGAGGAAGGTGGAGCATCCAGAGGAAACCCATGCAGACATGGGGAGAGTGTAGGTTCAATTCTGGCTGAGGCAGACTTGGCACTTGCCTGATTGAATGCTCCATACTCACTTATGGAGCAAATGATTTCAATTATGTAATCAACTTCTCTCTCTCTCTCTCTCTCTCTCTCACTCTCATATCTCTATGGATTAGATCACCTAGTCGTCACTAGGTGATCTAATTGAGATGTCTCGAATGATGAAATAATTTGATGGGGTAGAGAGAATCTGCTTCTTCACGTGGGGTAAACCAAGTAAAAAGTCTCACAACACCAGGTTAAAGTCCAACGAGTTTATTTGGTAACACAAGCTTTTGGAGTGTTGCTCCTTCAGCTGTGTGAAGAATTGTGTTCACAAACAGGGCATATATAGACATCAACTCAATTTACAAGATGATGGTTGGAATGTGAGTCTTTAAAGGTAATCAAGTCTTAAAGGTACAGACTGTTTGAGTGGAGAGAGGGTTAAACACAAGTTAAAAGAGGTGTGTGTTGTCTCCAGCTAGGAGAGTTAGTGAGATTTTGCAAGCCCCGGCAAGTGGTGGGGGTTACAGATAGTGTGACGTGAAACTAAGATCCCAATTGAGGCCATCCTCGTGCAGAACTTGACTATCAGTTTCTGCTCAGTGATTCTGCATTTTCATTCGTCTTGAAGGTAATCCAAAGTAGAGAGGACACTGTCGTACAATTAGTGCTAGATTAGTCAAGAGTGAAATGAGGAAGCATTGGATAATACAGACTGGTGGAATTCGGGAAAATCTGCCCCCAAACGGCTGTGCACATTGGGCTAATCGGAGCTTTCTGGGTGGAAATATATGGGATTTTGTTTGGGAAGAGATTTGGGAAGAGGAGGGGCCTTGGCTAGAAGGTTAGCATATGATTCTGAATAATGTCAATAGCGTAGTTCAATTCTGGCTGAGACAGACTTAGCATCTGCCTCATTGTCTGTCCCTTGCTCTAATATGAAATAGTGCATTTCAATTAGATGATCGCCCCCCCCCCTGCGATTATGGCTAATAACCTGACCACCTAAGGATGTTGTTTAGACGTTTGGATTCCTTATTTGAAAAAGAATGAGTGGATCACAACTCATTCCAGGGCTGAAGGGCATATCTTCTAAAGGAAGGGAGAACAGGCTGGGCCTATGCCAATTAGAGTTTTGAAAAATGAGAGAGGTTAAAGTTTATTTATTGGTCACAAGTAGGCTTACATTAACACTGCAATGAATTAACTGTGAAAATCCCCTAGTTCCCATACTCCAGTACCCATTCATGACACTGAAAGAGAACTTAGCATGATCAATGCACCTAACCAGCATGTTTTTTAGACCTTGGGAGGAACTGGAGCACCTGGAGGGAATGTACACAGACACAGGGAGAGTATGCAAACTCTGCACAGACAATGCCCCAAGCTGGGAATAGAACCCGGGTTCTTGGTGCTGTGAGGCAGCAGTGCTCACCACTGTGTCACTTCAAGGTCAAGGTGATCTTATTGAAATATATAAAATCCTGAAAAGACTTGATAGAGTCAATAACAGAAGATGTTTATTCTTCTGATGAGCTCAGAACTAGGGGACATGGTTTAAAATTTAGAGCTCTCCTTTTAAGATGGAGATGAGAATTTTTTCTGAAGGTTGTTACACTGTAGAACTCTCTTCCCAGAAAGCAGTGGAGGCTGGTTCATTGAATGTATTCATGGCTGAGGTAGCTAGATTTTTAATCGATAAGGGACTCGAGATTTATGGAACAAACAGAAAGATGGAGTTGAGATCACAATAGTGAACAAGCTTGAAGAGCTGGAGGCTAAGTCCTATGTTCCAATGAATGATCTACTCATGTTAATATGGTATTTATGGTCTTTGTTTAAGGTAAAAGGGGAAAGTTTAAAGAGGGTGTGAGAGGCAAGTTTCTTTTAAAGAGGGTGGTAAGTGCCTGAAATGCACTTCCAGAGGAGATGGTGAAAACAAATACAATAGCAATCGTTTGAGGCATTTGGACACATGCCTGAATAGGCAGGGCACAGAGGGATACGGACTTTAGACCAGAAGGTCTTTAGTTTAGAAAAGAATAATGTGTCAGTGCAAGCTTGATGGGCCAAAGGGCCTGTTCCTATTCTTTGTTTCTCTTTCACCCCAATGCTGTTACTCCCTAGCCCCCAGTATTTGGCTATTGTGCATTTGCTCTTGCTCACAGCAGTTCAAAACTTGATTTAGAGACTCTAACCATGATCTTTTTCCTATGGTACTACCATGTGCAAAATAACATTTTGTAAAAAAAAGTCTTGCCTAAATTGAATTCTTTGTTTTAAGTTTTAACATCAGGCCTATATCATCTAGTGCTTTCTCTCTTCATTCTTGAATAATCTAGCACTAATTGTATGACAGTGTCCTGATGTGGACAAGAGAAGCAAAATTCATATATGCTGTTCCATTGGGAAAGAAACTCCCACATACATCTGTGCCAGAAATTTGTGGACTCAATCCTCAATTCAAATCCTTCTACTTATAACCCAGGTTGACACTCTGTTACAGTACTGAGGGAGTGCTGTACTGTACAGGATTCCATTCTTCAGATGAGACATTTCAGCAAAGATCCTAGCTGCTATTTCAGTTGGATTTAAAAGATCCCAATGCATTATTTGAAAATCAGTTTGGTTCCTTTAGTGTCCAGATCAACCTACGACATCATTTAAAGTGGTTCCTCACTACTTGTGAAAACTATGCTGTGCAAATAGGCTGTTGTATTTACCTGCACAATAGTGGCTGCAAACTTAACAAACATTTAATTGATTGTAAAATGGATGGAGCATCCTAAGGTTGTGAAAGGAACTTACTAAACATTTGTCTTTCTCATTCCCTTTCTTCTCCTCCCCCTCAGCTACTTCTAATTTCCCCCTTTCCTGCACACCGACCCACCAATTCTACTTCACGTGCATACCCAGCTTCTCTCTCATTCTTATCGTTCCTTGCCCTTGCCGTCGCCCTCGCCCTCGCTTGCCCTCCTGGCCCTCAGGTCTCAGCACAGAGGAGGCCACTTGGCCAGTTGTGTTTGCGCTGAAGAGCGATTCGCTTAGTGCCACTTGCTGCCTTTCTCTCTCTTGAGTGTGCATGCCTTCTCTCCCCCACGTGTATGCTTTCACTGTCTCTCAAGGTAGCTTGCAATGTTTTGAGGGTTGAATAGTTTGAAATAGATTCAAGTTTCACCTTTTTTCCACACCAAAGAATAATTGTTGTTTTTGCTGTTTGCTATAGGAAGTTGTGAAGCTGATTTACCAAACCTATCGGAATGAAGGCTTCTTCAGCCTCTGGCGGGGTAACTCTGCCACCATGGTCCGAGTTATCCCTTACGCTGCACTTCAGTTCTGCTCTCATGAACAGTACAAACAGATTCTGGGATCCTACTGGGGGACCCAAGGAAGGTCAGTACACAGGAACTGGACCATTACTGAGGCATCCTTATCAGGGACTATAATACAATCTTGCAGCATTTGGCCCATCATGTCCACACCAACTCACAGAATAGATCATTCTCTTATTCCCATCTCTTCACCCTTTCCTGGAATTCTTTGTAAATTCAAATAGCTACAGAGTGTATAAAATGTATGTATTTGGGGTCTAAAAGCAATAGAATCTGTGGTCCTGTCTGGAGTTAATAATGGAAAGTTTTCTTATACAAAGGCCAAATCTTTGGTCTTAAATGACTTACTAATGATTCAATTGTGCTGAAGATATTGGATCTAACACTGACACTGAAGCTCTAGATTCATCCAGCAATAGTAGTTTTTTGATAACTTTCCCTCCTGATATCAATTCAGGATCTGTCTGCAAACCCGACTTTCCAATGTTTTTGGCCATGTATTGTCTCTACTGTGATCATTACAAATTGCCATGTCAACATTTCCAATTCAATTTTGCCAGGTTAGCTGTCACACTGTAGTTGCATTTTTTGCCCATTTGGTGGTGACATTTCCTTACTTTTCTTTTCCCAGCCTGACCACCTATTGAGTGCAGCTTTCACAGGAAAATGCAGACAAATAAGCATAGCTAATGTCTCATCCAAAGGGTAGCAACTCCAGCAATGCTACACCCTCTTCAGTAATACATTAGCATATTGGCTTTGAATAATACATTCAAATACAAGTTTGGGGTTTGAATGGATGCCCTGAGTCAGGCTTAGTTGGTACCAATCTTGCCTGGTTAGTTTGTGCAGTGGGATGGACCAGCTAGCAGTCTTGGATTCTAGGTTCTGCTCTCTGAAATATGATTATCTGTCTTTGGGAAAGCAAGCGCTTTGTTCTTTGCTTATCTATTTGTTTAGAACAATGGTTGCCCCTAAGCTCCCTTGTACTGTCTTATTTACCACACTAATGCCTTCCAGTTAGATTCTCTTGATGATTCTTACAGTAAATATGTAAACAAAGGGCAAGGTTCTCCATTTTTATCAGCAATCATATTTCAGAAGACAAAAATGCAAAAAGACTGCCTTGTCATTCTCTTTGCTCCTCAATCCTAATGCTTGTATACGGAAGGTTGGAAAGCCAGTATGTCCGATAGCACTCTGAGGGAAGGAGCCAGTGAGCCTGAGTGTGAAGGAGCTGATGGAGCAGAAGTGGGGTTATGACTGTGACTTTAATGTGTCATCGTAAGTAAGACTCTTTTTTGTGCTGTTTTAAAGCAGTTGTGAACTTTTAAATGAGTTAATTGTGTTTGAGAAAATATGAAATGAGAAGCACTGGAGTTAATTTATGCTTTTTGGATGAGCTAAATATTCCATGCACAGATTGATATCAGTTTCCTCAGAGAGTGGGTAGATGACAAGGGATGAAGCTGAGAGAGGGCTGGCACAATGTAGCTTGGATACTGATGAACAATTGATGATGTAAGATGGAGTTGTGAATAGAATTCTACCTCCCAGGCTCCAAACTTTAGTTCTAAAGGGTAAATGTGAAGCGAGGAGTTTTTTATTGATATCCCCTCAGTTTTTAGGATAACTTGGTTGACTTGGGATCTCTGGTGTTGAGAACTATGTTATCCTAATAGATTTGTTCCTGAGTTACTGTGACCTCTGAAATGTGGCACGATTGTCTAGATAGGATGTGAGTTTAACTAGGGAAGTTCCCAGAAGGGATTAATTTGGTTTCTTGGGAATCTGTAAAAGCACACATGGTCTGCAGAAGGAATGTGGTTGTTGGTCTCAGTATCCTCCTCTGTCCTGTCTTATGTTGAGCATCCATCAACAGTTGCAACAGATCATTCTGCTGGATTTTCATTTTGTCCGTTTCTGTTTTCCAGGCCTCTGCCACCCTTCCCACGGTTGTTGGCCGGTGCTTTGGCTGGTATTACGGCCACCACACTCACCTACCCACTGGACCTCGTGCGGGCACGGATGGCTGTAACTCCAAAAGAAATGTGAGTATTGAAAGCAGTCCCATAAGCAGTGAATGAATGAAGGAATCCTCTATAATCTGTAGCTTGTTTGAAAAAGACTTCCCTGACCAGGCCACTGTGCATTCTTTGTAAAACTGAGTTCACCCAAAACTCTTGCTGCCCTGCCCTGCCCCGCCCCACCACACACACACACACACACACACACACACACACACACACACACACACACACACACACACACACACACACACACACCGCCTAAGCTGCACGGATCCTGTTCACCCATGATGCAGGGCTCACTGACCTAGATCAGCTCCAATGTTCCCTCAATGGTCTGTGCACCACATACTATACAAAACTCTGGAATGTATTCTGCATTGAAATCAATGGGAGACTCAAAACTTCGATGGGAGAAATTGTTAACATACAGTAAGTTACTGCACAGGTGTGGCTCGATAGGAAACGCATACTTGAATTATCCACGTGTTCAAAAGAAAATACTTTAGTGCAAGTACTGAGTGAGTGTTGTGTCATTGGAAATTCCTTTGCTGAAATGAGAGGTTAAACAGTGAATCCATCCGCTTTCTCAGGTGGCTGTAAAAGATCCATGGCACTGTTTCAGAGAAGAACATGAGTTCTCCCTATGTCCTTGGTCAATATTTATCCCTCAATTAACATAATTAAAACAGATTATCTAGTCGCTATCAGCTTTCTGTTCATAGAATCCTGTTGAGTGCAATCTTACCGTGGCATTTCCATACTTTACAGCAGTGACTAGACTTCAAGTAGTACGTTATTGGCTGTGACACACTTTGGAGTGTCAGATGGTTATGCAAGATGAATTTCTTTGTTCAGGACTTAGATATTGCTTGGAATAAACTGCACTAAATTAAAAAAGCAATGTTTATTTTCCCATTCCTACCCTTGAGCAGGTGTGGTGAATCATCCTGAACCATTGCATTCTGATGGTGCTCCAACAATGCTGCAAAGTAAGGTGCTCCAGACTTTAGACCTTGAGGTGATGAAGGAATGACGGACAGGATGGTGTGTCTCTGGGGGTGGGGGAGGCAGGGGCACTGTTACAGGTTGTGGTATTCCCATGTACCTGTTGCTCTTTCCCCTCTATGTGGTAGAGATCATGGATTTGAAAGGTGCTGTCAAAGAAGCCTTGGTGAGTTGCTGTAGGGGGTCCTGTAGACGTTGCTGCTGTGCACCAATGATGCCATGTGATGATTTGCATCCAACAAGGTCTTAGTTTCATATTTAATTCCAAGGATGGTACTTCTGAGAGATAAAAAGCCAGAGCTCACAAATGAAGGGAAAAGGAGTTGTTGGTGGAGGAAGTGCCAGTAAAGCTTTATCTTGGATGGTGTTGAGCTACTTGAGTGCTGCAGACTCCAGTATGTTTTCCTTATTCCTAGTTTATTAAAACAAATTAACTTAAGTTTTTAAACTAATATGGTTACATGTTAACTTGAATTCCCTGGATTAGTTAACCATTAACATGACCAGTGCGCTAAAGGCAATTAATTATCTGCTAGATACACTTTGACAGTGTGGCGTATACACACATTTATTCAGTGGGTTATTCTGTGGGTCACAGCATCATAGGATTATATATGTGCTGACTCTGATTAGTCCCACTCCTATTTTCTTTTTTCCCCATAACTCTAAATTGTTAGTACTTTGAGTATTTTCATGTATCTGCTGCCTTTGTCCTTCTAGATAATTGTGGAATTAAGGATTTGGGATTTGTCATTGAATGTTATGGAATGTTTCCATCATACTTTCAGGTAGACCTTTAAAATATTTCCTCATGTCACCTCTGGTTCTTTTTCCAATAGCCTCAAATCTTCATTGTTTGGTTGCCACTGGAAACATTTTCTTAATTTACTCCTATCAAGGTATGTTGTGAGTGTGTTTTCTGACGGTGACATTGCATTTTTATTTCTTGTGCCGATAGGTATAGTAATATTCTGCACGTCTTTATCCGGATATCACGTGATGAAGGATTCAGAACTCTTTACAGTGGATTCTCGCCCACCATCCTTGGAGTAATTCCATACGCTGGACTCAGCTTCTTCACTTATGAAACGTGCAAGAAATTACACGCAGGTACGACTGCATCTCACAGCACAACAACCCTTGGAGGGAGAGTGCAGAATGCAGTTCCCACATTTATCAAATGGGTGTGGAACTAGGTTTGAGAGACCATCATCAAATTGGGTTTTTAACTCAATTTACAATATTGTTTTGACTGAAGGTGGCTATTTGATCTAGGGTGGTAATCCACCCTGCCCATCCCATGAGATGTATAATTTAGACTTTTGCCTCCACTATTCCATCTGCAAGTCCCTTTCATTGGTGACGGAATAGGTCATTTGGCCCTTTGAGCTTGCACCACCATTCAATTTGATCATGGCTGATCATATACATTCAGTATCCCATTCCTAATTCTCTCCATATCCCTTGATCTCTCTAGCCATGTCCAGCTCCCTTTTGAATATATTTAATGAACTGGTCCTGCCAGCTTTCTGTGGTAAAGAATCCGCCTCCCCCTCCCCCATGAGTTCAAGTGAGTACAAGCCCACTCGATTCAATCTCACTTCCTATTCAGTCCTGCCTTTCCAGGAATCAGTCTGGTGAACCTTTGCTGAATTCCCTCAATAGCAAGAGTGTTCTTCCTCAGACTAGGAGACCAAAACTGTACACAATACTCAAGGTGTGGCCTCATAAAGGCCCTGTATTACTGCAGCATGTTCTTCATTCATAAAGATTTTCCTGTTATCAGTCCTAACATTAGCTTTGATTAAAATGAAAATAGACGATGCTGAAAGCACTCAGTCCAATAGGCAGTATCAGTAGAAAGACAGACAAAGAAAACATTTCACATTTCTGATCCCTTGTCAGGTTGTCGAATGTTGGAAATATAATGGATTTTAAGCAAGTACAGGGGAAGGAAAATAATAGAGGAAGAAGAAAAAGGAAAGAGAAGTTGTATGATAGAGGTGGAACTAGCATTACTTGTTTGTATCTATTTTCTTTTTCCTAATCACAACTGAATTAAAACTGAAATCGCAGCTTATCTCTTTAGTATCCTGAACTATTCTATCCAACTGTGTGTGTCTCACCCTGTTAAAGGCCAGGTTTCTCCATTTTATAAAAAGATCCTCCTCATGCTGAGGACAGAAGGAGGGGTCATTTGGCCTGGGTATAGGACCAAATGCAGCAAAGTTAACAGAACTGGGTAAAGATCACAGAGCATCATGGAAGAGTACAGTATGGAAGCAATGCAACCCAGTGTGTCTGCACAAGCTCTTTCTGTGAGTTAACTAAAGCTAAAGTTTATTTATTAGTTACAAGTAAAGCTCACATTAACAGTCTAGTGAAGTTACTGTGAAATTCTTCTAATCACCACACTTCAGCACCCGTTCGGGTCAATGCACCTAACCTGCATGTCTTTTGAAATGTGGGAGGAAACCCACGTGGACACAGGGAGAACATGCACACTCCACACAGACAGTGACCCAAGCTGGAAATCAAACCTGGGTCCCCGGCACTGTTGAAGCAGCAGTGCCAACACTGAGCTACTGTGCTGCCCAATTAGTGAATCCCACTTGAGAGATATGGAGAATGGGTGGGAAAGTGAGTTAAAGTCCAAGATTAGCTTTCATTGTATTGAATGGCAGAGTAAGATTGATGGTTTTATGGTTTACTCCTCTTGTCTCTTGTGTTGTGCTTCTTTGTAGGGTCTGTATCAGTTTCTACTGGCAGCTGTAGTCAGAGAGCAATCTAACCAGCACAGCTTTCAGAATGTGGGAGCCATGATGTGGAGTTTCCAGCATTGGATTGGGGTAGGCACAGTAAGTAGTCTCACAACACCAATTTTAAAGTCCAACAGGTTTATTTGATAGCACAAGCTTTTGGAGCATTGCCCCAAATGCTGCGAAAATTCATACTAGAAAATAAACTTGTTGGACTTTAACCTGATATTGTAAGACTACTTAAAAAGTGGGAGAAACCAAAGCATACAGATATGGGGAGAATGTGCAAACTCCACACAGACAGTGACCCAAGCCAGGAATCCAATTTGGATCTCTGGCACTGAGAGAGAAGTGAGAGCACCTTGTGATTCCGCTTTGTCCACTGACCTTCCTCACTGCAATCCCATGTGTGAAAATGAAATTTCCTATAAAATATTGATTGAGGAGTCAGAAACTTAGGCCAGCATCTTTCTCTCTCTTTTCAATGATGCATCACCAGAGCAATGATTACTGTTGAGTATTGGCCTTTGAAGCTTGTTCTCCAAGTTTTGCTTTAGTCAGCAGCCTTTAGCCTTAAACATGTAAAGCAGGAAGTGTCAAATGTAACAGGACAGAAGATCTGAGAAGTGTAATCAATACATTGAATGGGCAAATGAATAGATTGACTGAAGAATGATGCAACACAAATGGAGACCATACAGCCCATCCTGATTGTGACAACTGTTTGGTAACCAGTGCCATTCAATCCCCTGCCCTGTCCCTGTAAAACTTTCCCCTTCCAATAATTATCCAGTTCTCCTTTGAAAGTTCCTATTGAATCTGCTTCGACACCCCTTTTAGGCAGCACGTTCCAGAATTTAATCATGATGTAAAAAAGTCACAAAAATCCTCCGTGTTACCTCTAGTTCTTTTGTTAATCCCCTTAAATTGCTGATTTCTGATACCAACTCTCCTGCCAAGAAAAACATTTTTCCCCTCATGTTTTATCAAAATCTCCATAATTTTGGACGCCTCTGTTACATCTCCTCTCCCCTTCTCTCTTTTAAAGAAAGCAAGCCCAGTCTCTCCCTATAACTGCAGTGCTGCATGGATTAATTAATACGAGCTGAATAGTCTTCCTTATTTATAAATATCATATGAAACTATCCTTTAGGAAAGGATGTGCTTTATTGGGTCTGTAGCTTATAACATAAATCTGTGACTTAATTTCAGAGTACACCGAGAGACCTTATCCGTACCCCCATGAGCGTCTACTTTTCGGAGCATGTGCCGGCCTGATTGGTCAATCGGCCTCTTATCCGCTGGATGTGGTGCGACGGCGAATGCAGACAGCAGGAGTGCAGTACCGCAAGTACACGGGTATTATCGAGACCATGCGCCAGATTGTGGCAGAAGAAGGTTCTATTGCTGGCCTGTACAAGGGCCTAAGCATGAACTGGTTAAAGGGCCCCATTGCTGTGGGGACCAGCTTCACCACCTTCGACCTCATGCAGATGTTGTTCCGCAAACTTCAGGACCGTGAAACGTTACAGAGATAGTAACTAGAAGGACGGGCATTCTGGAACTTGAGACTGAATGAAGAAAGAAGTGTCACACTAATAAGTGCCCAGGATTGGAAGTGACTATTGCTGGATGAATATTTACAAACTGGAGCAACAGTGTGTCAGGCAGTGGAGGCTAATAGTGCCATAATAACTTCTGAAAAGCTGGTATCCACACAGTCACGCTACTCATATGTGACTACGTGCACATGCGCACGCACATCATTCGCATGCATTTTCTCTCACACAACTCGCATTTGCACACACTACTCCTATGTGTGCGTGCACACACGGCACTCGCATGTGCGCACATGACTTTTACACGCACACTACTCGTGCGCGCACGCACGCACACACACCCCCAACCTGACACTGTTGAAATAACCTAATTTAAAATTGATTTAAGTTGTCTGCTTTTTCAAGACAAAGTTGTAATGAGTTCACACAGCACTGGAATGCAGTCTATATCCTCCATAGCTTCCTTGTAATTGTATATGAGAATAATGTTGCCATTCAGTAGAGAGGCAATGATTGATTCATGCATGTGGAATGTCCCAGATCTCAGCATTAGGGAAAGCTGTGGGCAGGTGGAGGAAGGTGGTGGGAGACAAGTAGAATTTCTGATTGCTGCCCAGCACTCTTTGGACATGTCAAGGGCAAGCAAGATATGTACTCCTACTCCCATCCCACCCCCAAACTCCCAGCTTCACTAAGGATGGCTGGCAGCAACAACTGAGCTGCTTCACCCTTGACCAGTTACTAGGAAACCAAACTGTGAACTAAAATACAGCTGGAACTTGCTCCTTCAAGAAAGCGCTACTAAAAACGTTTAGCTGCGTGCTCACAATCAGCAGTCTATTGCGAAAAAAAAATGAGTCTCCAACTGCACGTTAACAAATTTTAAAGTAATTTATTTAATTTTTAAAATATTCACAAAACACCTCGCACCTCTTTCCCGCTCCTGTCCACAGTCCCCCAAAAAAAAAACCCCGCACTGGGTAAAATGACTTTTTGATGGTTGGAACATTGCATGTGGGGCTTTAACCTGACACTATTTGGATCATCCAAATCCTAACTACCAACAACTATTGCTCTTTTATCTCTTTTGGAAAGGGTTCCTTCCCATTTTCTTTGGACTTGGGAATCCTAGTGTTTTACTGTTGCCAAACCTTTAGTTCTCTCATTTGAAAAGTTTCTGAAGTAGCACACTAACAACTTCTTAAAATGGTCTGTTTATTGTGGAGTTATTGACATGTGATTTGGATTTTGCCAAACACTGAAGCTCCTTATCTAAATCTGCTGCTCTGTTTTGCTGTAATATATCTCTTGAGATGATGACGTTCCTTTTAAGGAATCCACATCTTCATTCTCCTAAGCTCTTGCTGTAGCTGCCCTGGGAGAGTTTGGAGAGTGTAGAGGGAATCTTATTCTATATCTAACCCTTGCATCTTATCTGGAACTTCTCGAGCTGACATTTGGATGCCTGAAATGCATTAGGTTCCATTTTGCAGCAGGTAATATTCTCTTACCTTGATGAAGACAAAACTTTAAAGCCAAATTGAAGGAGTGCTCCTAATTTGTGAGAACTCGGATGTGGTGCAGAGATGAAATGGCACTCATTGGCCTGTGCCCCAGACATTCAGGAAAGGATATGAATCCAAGTGAGATGTTTAAATAAAAACAGAAAGGAGATCATGCTTTTTCTTAAATCACACTCCTACTTTCCTGTTTTAAGATTCCATTGCTAAAGGTGCAATTTTGGAACAGGAGTCCAACAAAATCTGTAGAGAACAAGAAATCCCAGAGGTTCTCATGGGAGATGAGGAAGTGATGGAGCAAATTAATGCTTTCCCTGGCCCTTACCTAGTGCATCCGAGTGTCTCTCCTCTAATTCAGCCCACTCAAAAGTTCTCCCTTTTCCCCATACCATGGCCAACCCTAAAATATCTCTCTGGCAAAGCTCATTTAATCTAATTTTCACAATCTATTAATTATCTTGTATGATATTATTTCCCCTGGCATTGTCTTGCTATTCCAGATCACCAAACAGGAGGGAATAGACCTCAGCCATGGGGGCCTCGTATTTGTGAGGACTCTTTGGGGACTGGTCTGTCATCCAAATCCATAAGTTACAGCACTGGTCACTGTGTCCAGTAGGGTAGACGTGGTGTGGCCAAGTGCACTGTGGGGAGAGATGGGGGAAGAGGTCAATCCAGTTGTTTTAACTTCCTTCGTTGCCAGATTCCAAAACCCAGTCAAGACCCAACGTGACTGCTGGAAATTGTCTTTTCCCACAAGTGACTTTGATTGAAAGACATTGGACTGTAGTCAGTTACTTGAATGATTCTGTTGATGAAAAATAAAATTATTTGAGTTTAAAGAAAGACTGCATTTTGTTTTGGATTGAGGGGAGATGTGGAGTGTGGGTGTGTCGGGGTGGGGGGATGTTTGTGGAGTGGACCTAGCAATTGTGGAGAATATCGATGTTTTTGAACCCCTGTCTGATTCCACCTTGTTTCCTAAAGGTTTGACTGTAGATAAGGGGCCATTCCACCAATGTCAGCCCCCATCTTGGGATTGCCAGCCTAGAGTAGGAGTACCTGTCAGCAGTTTGAGCATGGGATGCGTTAAGCTTAATTCTCATCTCCATTTGTAATCTGCTCTCAATGATGCTGGGGAGGAGACATAACTGGAAAGTGAGCTTGAATCCTGTTTGTGTTCTTCATTCTGCTTCAAAGAAGTACAAGGATGCAGAATTCATTTGTAGTTCCAGGTGGTACCAATGCAGTGACTAAATTTAGTTATGTCTGCACAAACTTGATTCAACCCAAGGGGCTTGGTTTTGATTTGATTTATTATTGCCACATGTATTGGTATACAGTGAGAAGTATTGTTTTTTGTGCGCTGTACAGACAAAACATACCATTCATAGAGAAGGAAATGAGAGAGTGCAGAATGTAATGTTACGAACAAAGCTAGGGTGTAGAGAAAGATAAACTTAAGGTAGGGTCATTCAAAAGTCTGATAGCAGCAGGAAAGAAGCTGTTCTTGAATTGGTTGGTACATGACCTCAGACTTCTGTATTTGTTTTCCTGACAGAAGGTGCAAGAATGAATGTTCAGGATGTGTGGGGTCCTTAGTTATACTGGACACTTGGCTAAGACAGGGGGAATGTAGACAGAATCAATGGATGGGAGGCTCCTCATTGAAACTGATGCACTAGAGTTGTCCCATCTGAATGGGAAGAAGTGTCTCAAAAAGCCTGACGTAGAAGCTGCCTTTGCATGTTTGATTCTTTAGTAGCTGATGTATGAAAATGAGTGAATGCATTATAGATGGGGTTTTAAGCACCAGTCATTCAAAGTTGTTTCAACGCTGAACTTAATCGTCAGCCAATCTGTTCCTGCTCCTGGTAGAGACATGCTGTGCTGGTATGTGCTAATAGATGTCTCCATTCATTCCTGGAGAGGGAGAAAAGGACAAGGGGAGCAAACTGGAGGTTCTTGCTCCTGATACAGTTCATGTTTGGTGTGAACAACACCTTGCATTTGTTCAGACAAGTGACCAAAAACTTAGTCAAAGAGAGAGTTTTAAAAAGCCTCTTGAAGGAAGAGGGAGAGGTTTAGGGAGAGAATTCCAGAGCTTAGGGCAGAGAGAGCTGAAGCATGGCACCCAACAGTCAAGCAGTGTTAAAATTGGGAATGTGCAAAACTAACAGTGTCTAAGGCTGTAGGCAATGCAGAGTTTAAGGAGTTTGGGATCAGTGATTGAGATTTCAAAACAAAGAACAAAACAGCATGGGAAACAGGCCCTTCGCCCCAACAAGCCCGCGCCGCCACCTTGATGATCCTACTTCTACCCGTGATCCCCGTCTGTGTTTATAGGTCTATGGATTGAAACCAAATTTGAGACAATTTGGGGAGAATTTGTTCTGTCAGAAAGCCTAAGAGCACATCTTTGGGATGTGGGAGGAAACCAGAGCACCTGGAGAAAATAACAAGAATGAGAATTCTAAATTTGAGGCATTGCTGAGCTGGGAGTTGATGGAGGTCAAACAGCAGAGGAGGATGGGTGAACAGGATTTGATGCGAGTTAGAATATGGAGCAGCGGTGTTTTGGAATGATGTTTAATCGGTTTAAAGATTGGAGCCCAGCCAGGAGAATGTTGGAATAGTGGAATCTGGATGAGATTTGGTTCTGCTGTGAATAAAAATCTTCCAGTAACTATATCCAGGCCCCACACGATGACCACCTTGCCTCCCCAAGAGAAGAGGGTCATGAATATAGTTGAAATCTCCAAACTTGGAGACCTATTCCCTTTTTTTTTGTTATTGCTTTCTGAAGTGAATTTTTTTTGGCAGCAGAGGGTGCTGTCCCACAGGAGATGATGATTTGATGGTTTTTATGAAGACGATGCTGCCATCTTTTGAGAGGGAAGAGACAGGAACAAGTGTTAGATGCTTGGCTACATCATGAATACATTTACCCTCATGACGTTTGGTTTTGTAGCAGTGGTACTTTATTTTCAAAATTTACAATATTTCAGAGTGGAATGATGGCACTAATCCTCCAATTTAGGGTCTTGTGCTTTCATTGCACCTGTATCTTTATCTGCCTAAGGAATTTCCCCTTTAAATTTCTGTCTCCTTTAAGTTGCTCCTTTAAAACTTTTGCCATGCTTTTGCTTGCTTGTTCTAATCTTATGACACAGGTGAGCGTGCTACCCACTGAGCTGCAGAAGGTTGTGTTCAAATTCTATTCATGGACTTCAGCTCAAAAATTGAGGCAGTGATTCAGCTGAATGTGCACTATTGACGCTGGTTACTGATACTGGTATCTTCTGGCTGAGGCATTGCCTCAGTAGCACAGTGCCATATTGGTTAGCACTGTTGTCTCATAGTGCCAAGGACCCATGTTCAATTCCTAGCTTGAGTCACTGTCTTGTGGAGTCTGCACATTCTCCCTGTGTCTGCATGCGTTGCTCTGGGTGCTCTGGTTTCCTCCCTCAGTCTGAACAAAGTGCTGGTTAGGTGCATTGGCCATGCTAAATTCTCCCTCAGTGTACCCAAGCAAGTGCTGGAGTGTGACAACAAGAGGATTTTTACAGTAACTTCATTGCAGTGTTAATGTAAGCCTGTGACTAATAAATAAATAAACTTTTACTTTAAAACTTTTGCCTTGCCTGCACCCTCCTCGTATACATTTTAAAAAATTTATTCATGGGATGTTGGTGTCGTTAGCTGGGCCAGCATTCATTGCCCATCCTTAATTACCCCTTGAACTGAGTGGCTCGCTGGACCATTTCAGAGGGTTTTGTTTTTGAGTCAACCATACCCCTGCAGACCAGGGTAAGATGACAGATTTTCCTTCCCTAATGGATGTTAGTGAACCTGGAACCAGATGAGTTTTTACAACAATCGACAATGGTTTTCATGGTCATCATTAGACTTTTTACTGAATTCAAATCCCACCAACTGCTATGGTGGGGTAAGGGGGGAGCGGAGTCCTAGAACCTCCTCTGCTTGTCTGGATTGCTAGTCTAGTGCCAATTTCCTCTGCAGTAAAATACTCAATAAAGTGGCTGACAATGTGGGTGAAGGGAACCCTGAGCATTGGTTAGAGAGATGTGTGTTGTCTCCAGACAGCACAGAGAATGAGGTTTTTTGCTAACCCAGGCAAGTCATCGGGGTTACAGATAGTGTGACATGAAGCCAAGATCCCTGTTAAGACCATCCTCGTGTGCGGAACTTGGCTATTCCGTACACATGAGATGGTCTTAACAGGGATCTCTAACCAATGCTCAGGGTTCCCTTCACCCACATTGTTAGCCACTTTAAGACTTGAATAGCAGGTTAGGTGTAAGGATTCACATTCTAATCAGCAATCTGTGACTGTCTGTGCTGATATGTGTGCTATTGTAGACCAGAACACTGCATTTGCCTGACGAAGGCGAAAGTCGAAAGCTTGCAGATTTACTATCAAATAAATCGGTTGGATTTAAAATTGGTGTTGCCAGACTCTTATTGATTTGTTGGTAACCAGGTGATAAAACTGCTGCTCATTGGTGACTTATCCGTGTGACTGACAAATTATCTCATTTACCATTGCTCCGCTTGGTGTATGAGGGAAGTTTAAACAGACATGGCCTTCTGTTCTCTAGAGTTTAGAAGAAAGAGAGAAGATCTAATTCAAACATAGAAAGTTCTTGCAAAGTGTTTCCCTGAACTGGGGAGATCTAGAACCTGGGAACAGCCATCCAAGACTGAGGTGGGGAGGAAATTCTTCACTCAGAGAATGGTGAATCTTTGGAGTTCTCTCCCTCAATGGCCTGCAGAGGCTCAATTGTTGAATATATTTGAAACTGAGATTGATAAATTCCTACATACGAAAAACTTTGAGAGAAAAGGGTACGTGAAAATGGTTCAGGAAAACAACCTTAATCTCACTGAATGATGAGTAGCTTAATGGGCCAAATGAGCCTACTCCCATTTCTTATGATTAAAATAAGAAATGAGAAGTGATATCTTCTAGATTACTAAAACAAAATTGCCTCCAAAAATTCATGATTCCATTGTTCTAAATTAAGAGGGGAGCCAATTTTTTTTTCAACTTCTTATAAATTAACATGGGCACCTAGACAAATTGTAGATAAACAGGATATAAACATTGTGTATCATTAATATATATAACATTTTACATCTTTGTGCACTTCCTGTTGTCAAGTTTTTGTATCAACTTTTATTTCCATTATGAATTACAACATCTACATTACAACAGACAATTACATAAATGTCATACTAAGGTGCTGCTCTACCACTTCAGTATTCCTCAGGGGACTTCTGTTGTCTCACCAGCCTGTGTTACTTCAACAGTGCAAGTTCACAATATCTGTATAATTGGAAACTGAGGACAGAATTACACTTGTATGCAATTACCCTAATATCTTCCACCCACAACATGTTGCAAACTAGATTAACTATGCCAGAAGTATATTTTGGGGTAAGTATTGTTTTTGATATATGCTACAAGTTTGCATTCTAAATAAAATGCAAAGACCTGCCTAACTCACTTATTGCAAAGAATTTTGGTCAGTTCTCAGAAGAACCACTGAGTGGCACCATTTTCACTCAAATAGAGCATACATTACAGAAACGGACTGGTCAGCCAATTAGTCTGTGCCAGTTTATACGCTCCACACAAAATCCCTTAAATCTCACCATACCCCTCTACTTTTATTTCCTCCTGTATTTATCTAACTTCCCCCTAACTGTATTTACTGGATACTGTTCACTTCAACCACTCCCAATGATAGAGAGTGCCTCGGCCTCATCAGTCTCTTGGTAAAGAAGTTTCTCTTTCATTTCCTACTAGGGGTGGTAGCTTTCTGTCTCATAATGCTTGACACTATGATGGTCAACTGTGTTATGTATCACCAGGTATAGTGTGGGAGCTCTGCTCTGGCACTGGCAGTCTCTGCTGCTTTTTCTACAGAAGAAGCTAGTATGCTGAGAAAGTGCCTGAATCACTGGCCTCCGTTATTTCTGGACCCTCTTCCCAAACAACTGAGCTTTCCATTTCTGCTTGCCTCTTCCAAAACCCCTCTAGACAATCAGTCTCCAGAGGTCAAAGCCATCAATGACTGTCTCCCAATTCTCTATCAATATCTGCCATCTTGACATCTCATTTTCAGATGTTTTGTAGTGATGGTATGAACACCCAGCACAAAAGGCTTACGTTAACACCTCAATGAAGTTACTGTGAAAACCCTCTAGTTGCCATTCTCTGGCGCCTGTTTGGGTACACTAAGGGAGAATTTAGCATAACCAATGCACCCTCACCAGCATGTCTTTCAGACTGTGGGAGTAAACCAGAGCACCTAGAAGAAACTACGTAGACATGGGGCGAATGTGCAAACTCCACACAGACAGTGACCCAAACTGGGAATTGAACCCAAATCTCCGGTGCTATGAGGCAGCAGTGCTAACCACCGTGCCACCCATGGAAGGGTATAACTGAGTGGTTAGTACAGAAAGTCGTTGGGTGTTTGCTGCCATCCATCTGATAAACATGGCCGAATCAAAGCAGACAGTGTTGGATTAGCAGTGAGTATATTCTGATGGAATTAGCATGTCCACAACTGATTTATTAGTGACTATTTTGTATTTGTGCCTCATTGTCCTGATCTCCACATATGTAAAAAATTTCTTCCATGTATCCAATCAAAAGGCTTTTGGAATTTGATAGACATCAATCAACCTTCTCTAGTGGGCAGAACCCCAACCTAGTCTGATGGGTACCTAGCATCATCCTAGTAAATCTCTGTAGTAACAGAGACTCTGGGTGTCTGCCATTGAATAAGTCAACTATTTATTTTCAAGCAGAAAACTAAACAGAAACTAAGCACAGAGTGCAGTGAAAATGCTCATACTCTTCCCATCTATCTCAGGTCACAAAAGAACTGTAGGTTTAAAGCGCATGCTCTTATCTTGTTGGATGAAAAGTACGTGGTTTCTGAACTTTGTCCAATCAAATGGGGTTCCCCACAATCAATCTCAATATGCTCTAACTGATGAGAGGCAGAATCGGAAGGGGTAAGAGAGTCATTGAGGTTTACAGCAGAAATTTAAGCATGGCATGGTGGCACAGTGGTTAGCAGTGCTGACTCACAGCGTCAGGGACCCAGGTTCAATTCCAGTCTTGGGTCGCTGTCTGTGTGGAGTTTGCACATTCTACCTGTGTCTGCATGGGTTTCCTCTGGGTGCTCCAGTTTCCTTCCACAGTCCAAAGATGTGTGGCTTAGCTGGATTGGCCATGCTAAATTGTCCCTTAGTGTCAGGGGGACTAGTTAGGGTAAATGCATGGGATTATGCAGATAGGGCCTGGATGGGATTGTGGTCTGTGCACACTTAATGGCCTGAATGGCCTCCTTCTGCACTGTAGGATTCTATGATAACAGCATAGGAACAGGCCCTTTAGGAATAGGTCACACTATCAGACGTGTGTGGCATCTGCACTTCAGCTTTGGAATTGTCAGTGAGTGAGCTGCAGCCACCAGATCGGTACCAGAATGAGTCTTGCAGATTTTATGTAGCCAAAAGTATGCCCCACATGCTCTGAGGCTTCAAGAGAGACAAAAACAGATAAATGATGCAAACCAAATGTGTCAAATGATCAGAAAGCAGATGAACAACTTGGTTTTCCCTGCTTTACAAACACAACCTAGTTAGCGACTTAATGTGATTTGGCCACTTAGCAGGGAACTTAACTACTGGGGCTCTCCTTTCCAACTGGCATTTAAATGTTTCCTCATTTAATCAGATTTGCTGGATTATGATGGTTTCTGCTAAGGGGGAACATCAGAGCGACCATGCTCCACACGCTTTTAGTGAGAAGCACAAATTGCCGTGGCAAATGTCATTCTTCAATGGAGAATTTTTCTATTTTGGGTTGAGGTGTTTTGGGTTCATGTGCTGAGTTGTAATTAGACTTTGGTGAGAATATCTGGAATCAGAACGTAACTCTTTTTTTTCAGATTTCCAGACAGTGTATATAATTCATTGTGTTATACCCCAAGGGATACTGTCTGGGATGTCTGTTAAACACGTCTGCTGCCACTACCCTCAGCCTACACCCTAGCAACCGTCGCTATGTTGAAGGCCTAACTAGGCCCAAAAACAGATGTACCATTTAACCTTGGTATTGCAAGAGAGGCCTGGTATCCCAGCATTTCATTACAATGATGTTTTTAATGTAGAGGCCAGACAGAGGCAGCGTATTCTTTAACTCTTTGAGTGCTGAATAGAGCACGTCTAGAGTTGCCAACCCTCCAGGGTTAACCTGGAGTCTACAGGAGTTAAAAATTAATCTCGTGGACACAGCTGTGAGCAAGCCCAAGGGAAAAATATTCTTTGAATATTTTTTGTTGACGAGCCATCAAAATATTGGAGATAAATAAAATGCCGTCTGATTGGGCTGGTAGGTTCAAGACACTTAGCAAAATTTCCAGGAATACATCTGATCTGAGTTGGCACCCCTAAACAGGTTAATTACCAGCAACACAATGAAGGGGCAAGATCTTGATTATATCAATCCAAAAAGTTGGCGCAGGTACTCAAGGCTATTGAAAAGTATTATGAATGAATTTTATGGCTGGCAGAAACAACATCAATCTCTCAACATTTTAAAACTCTTTAATTCTGAGGAATGTATGTTAACATGAACAATTTTAAACACAAATGTGCCCATATCAATTCCTTTTCTAAAAGATTGGATTTTAACAATATCAACAACAACCTCTATTTAAAAAGCACCTTTGAGTTAATAAAATGTCCCACAGTTTTTCACATGAACTTAACAAATGAAATTTGACACTAAGCCGCACAAGGAGCTGTTGGGTCAGATGACCAAAGCTTGGTTGAAGAGGCTGGTTTTAAGAAGCATCTTATAGGAAGAGAGAAGGTGGACACGTTTAAGGGCCCAAGTAGGCAAAGACATGTTCACCAGCAATGGTGATAAAAATCAGGAATGAGCAAGAGACCAGAATCAGAGGGTTGTTGGGTTGAAGGAAATTACAGAGACAGGGAGTGAAGTTGCAGAGATAGGGAGGGAGGTTACAGAGATAGAAAGAGAGGTTACAGAGATAGGGAGGGAGGTTACACAGATAGGGAGAGAGAGGTACAGATAGGAAGGTTATAGAAACAGGGAGGAGGTGAGGCCATGGAGGGATTTGAAAGCAACAATGAGAATTTCAGAATTGACGAATTGCAGGATAAGAGCCAATGTTTGCCAACAAATGAGACTCTGGTGTGAGTTAGGAGAATGTTCCTGTGAACATTAGGACCATTGGCTACATTAAGGCGCTATATAAATGCAAGTGAATATTGTCTTAAAGGGCTTCTGGTAAAAATTATGGATTTTTTTGATATATTTGTTCATGGAATTTGGGCATCTCTGGCAGGGCCAGCATTTATTGCCCATCCCTGAGGGCATTTTAAGAACCAACCACATTGCTGTGGCTCTGGAGTCACATATAGGCCAGACTGGGTAAGGATGTTAGAGTTCCTTCCCAAAAGGACATAAGTGAACTAGATGGGTTTTTATAACAATCAACAATGGTTTCGTGGTCATCATTAGACTTTTAGATTTTTATGGAATTCAAATTTCACCTTCTGTCACAGTGAGAATTTGAACCCAGCTACCCAGAATGTTACCCTGGGTTTCTGGATTAATAGTTCAGTGCCAATACCACGATGCCACTGCCTTCCCAATAACTGGCTGCATACAGGGACAAAAATGTTTTCAATCTTACTAAATGCAAAATGTAAATGTTGAAATATTGGTCAACATTGCTCATGACTTTGAAAATGTAGTGGCAGCAAGGAAAGTGAGCCCGTGTTGAGACATGAAATGCTGTCCTGTTAGGCACGCATCCATTATTCTCCAACAAGACCTCAATTACCCATCTCTAGCTGCCTTTGAGAAGATAGTGACAGACCTTTGTCTCGAACTGCTGCAGTCTGTATGGTGAAGGTGCTTCCATAGTGTTACGGAGAGAGTTATACTAATGACGAACAAATGGCTGATGCATCTCAAACTTGGGATGGTTCATGACTTGGAGGAGTGCTTGGACTGTTCCCATGCCCTTGTCCTAACTGGTGGAGGTTGTGAGTAGAGAAAAGTGGCCACACGTAGGGAGGAATTCACGAGCTTTTGGGTCCAGACGGGTAATGCCATGGCTACCAATGCTGGGTCAAGATGTCAGAATCAGAGGGTTGCTGGTTTTGGGGGAGGTTATAGAGATAGGGAGGAGGGTGAGACTCTTCAGCTGCTGCAGGAGATGGTAGCATTTGATAAAGAATCTAACACAGGAGGTCTTGGCAACTGTGCCATAAAAAAGAAAATGCAACAAATATTCTGCAGATTTGCAGAGAGAGATAGAGATTTTAAGTTAAAGTTTATTTATTAATGTCACAAGCGGGCTTACATTGACACTGCAGTGAAGTTACTGTGAAAATCCCTAGTCGCTACACTCCAGTGCCTGTTTGGGTACACTGGGGGAGCGTTTAATACAGCCAATGCACCTAACTAGCACATCTTCCAGACCATGGGAGGAAATTGGAGCACCTGGAGAAAACTGCTATGGACATGGGAGGACATGCAAACTGCACACAGACAATGACCCATGCTGGGAATTAATCATTGGCGCTGTGAGGCAGTAGTGCTAACCAGCGTGCCACAATAGGTAATGGACTGGATTTTTGCCACACGGTGAAGCCAAGCAGAGCTTTAAAAATGGTGACTGTGATTCTGGGATTTCTGACTTCATTCCGGGATTCCCCATTTTTGTAGGGATCTTTTAGGCGTTCAGGCTGTAACCGCACACCCTTCTCAACCTGGCCTGCTCAATTGCAGGGATAGGCATGTCCGGGTCCCTCACAATACTCATAGTGTTGGGTCAACTTTTTTAATGTCATTGCTCACCCAGCTTGGAGGTGTCATGAACCACAGTCTGCATGAAGGACCCTTTTGAAAGGTAGGTTCAGGAGGTCCTATTCAATCCTCCTGTGCCTGGTGATGCTCCTGTTCCACTCCTCCAGGGCCCTTCACCCTACCAATTGCTGTATCCCCCTATCCACCCCCATTGCTCCATATGCCCAACTATGGCATTTCCATGCCTATTCACTAATTATCGAACCAATGAACATTATATCGAAAATAGCATGTGTAAAAAAGTTTTAAAATAAGTTTTTTAAAAGTCTTTCAAGAGATTTGGACTTCGTTGTCTAAGACAACATTTATTGCCCATCCATAATTGAGAAGGTGATGAATTTTTTTCTTGAACTACTGAACAAAGAACAACACAGCACAGAAAACAGGCCCTTCGGCCCAACGAACCCGCGCCATTTTCGCATTCCCATTTCCACCCATGACCCTTGTGTATGTTTATGGAAATCTGCATTGGAACCAAATTGGGGAGACAATTTAGGGACAATTTGCTTTGCCAATCAGCCTAAGATCACATCTTTGGGGTGTGGGAGGAAACTGGAGCACCCGGAGAAAACTCACACAAGCACGGGGAGAATGCGCAAACTCCCATAGATACTGGCCCAAATCCCTGTATCTGCACAGCAACAGTGATAGTCACTGAGCTGTCGTGTTGCCCATCAACTTGTCCAGTTTAAGCGTACACTAACGATATGAAGCAATAGGCTACTCTCGAAAAATCTAACAGCAGCCCTCTCACAACCCATTGCGTGTACGCCCTTTGTTGGACAACAAGGTGGACCGAAGTACCTGTAGGATAAAAGAGAAATACATAAATAACATGCACAACTTATGCAATTCCCAGGAACGTCCAAGGCTCATGATCCTTATTTAAATCAGTCTACTATATCCCTTCATCCCTATTCCACTCGTGTGCCTATCTAAGTATCTCTTAAATAACTCCAACATATCTGCCTCCACCACCTTACTTGGCAGTGCGTGCCATATCCCCACAACTCTCTGTGTGAAAAACCTCTTTCTAACAATAAAATTATATCTTGCCTCGCCTCATCCTAAGCCTGTGGTCCCTTGTAATATTTGATTCCAACCGAGGAAAAAGCTTACCACTGTTTACTCTATCTATACCCTTCATAATCTTGTACACCTTTATTAGATCTCCTCTCAGTTTCCGTTTTTCTAAAGCAAACAGCCCAATTTGCCTAACCTTTCCTCGTAACTCAGTCCTTCTATACCAGGCAGCATCCTGGTAAACCTCCTCTGCACTCCACTGAAGTGGTAAAGGTACATTCACAGTGCTATTAGGGAAGGAATTCCAGGATTTTTGATATATTTTCAATTGACTATGGTGAA
The DNA here is from genome assembly GCA_024679065.1 of Sphyrna mokarran. Taxonomy (NCBI): domain Eukaryota; kingdom Metazoa; phylum Chordata; class Chondrichthyes; order Carcharhiniformes; family Carcharhinidae; genus Sphyrna; species Sphyrna mokarran. The sequence goes on along the minus strand of JAGIQG010000026.1, from coordinate 11,145,775 downwards.
TAACTTGGAGGAGAACTTCCAGGTGGTGATTTTTTTCCCCTGAACCCTGCGTGCTTGCTGCCCTCGTCCTTCTAGATGTTAAAGTTCACTGGTTTGGAAGATGTTGTCAAAGGAGCCTTGGTAAGTTCCTGCAGTGCAGCTTGTGGATGGTACATACTGCTGCCACTGTGTGTTGATGGTGTAGGCTATGAATGTTTGTAGATAGGGTGCCAATAAAGTGGGTTGGTTTGTCCTGGATGTTGTCAAATAATTTATTTATTAGTGACATGGGTTTGGGTGGCACAATGGCAGTGGTAAGCATTACTGCCTCACAGCGCCAGGGACCCAGGTTCGATTCTGGCCTTGAATGACTGTGTGTGGATTCTGCTCATTTTCTCCTTGTCTGCATGGGCTTGCTTTGAGTGTTCCGGTTTCCTCCCACAATCCAAAGATGTCCAGTTTAGATGGATTGGCCATACTAAGTTGTCCCTTAATGACCAAAGATGTGTAGGTTAGAATAATTTTGGTAAGTGCGCGGGGTTACAGGGATAGGGTCAAGGAGATGGTCTGGGCAAGATACTCTGTCAGAGAGTTGGTGCAGCCGTGATGGGCTGAATGGCCTCCAACTGCACTGTAGAGATTCTATGATTCTCAAGGGCAATTAGGCACAGGCAATAAATGCTCTTCTAGTTAGCAACATCACTGCCCACGAATACATTTTTAAAAATGATTTCTTACAGCTCCATTGTCGAAGTTAACGAACTTGAGCCAAATTCGAGTGTTTCTGGCTACAAGCAACCAGAACAATAAGAGTGCTAAAAGGGTTAAATTATGAAGACAGTTGATGAATGCATCATATATTCCCTTGCCTATTGATGACTGAAGGATGATCTAAACGAGGTGTTTAAGGTGACCGAAGCAGCTCGTAGGATAGAAATAGAGAAATTACTTCCAAGGGTGGGAGAGTCCAAAACAAAGGGGCTGAATGTTAAAATTAGAGATAGAGATTTAGGTGTGATATCAGAAAGTACATCTCCAAATAAAGAATAGAAGAATTCTGGACTGTCTCCCCAAAAAGCAATTGAGGTTGGGAGTCAATAGAAAATTTCAAAATTAATGTTTTTGTTGGACAAGGGATATGAAGGGGTATTAAACCAAGGCACGTCAATGATGTTAAGAGATAAAATTTGCAATGATCTAACTGAAAGGCAGAACAGATTCAATGGATTGAATGGCCTCCACTTCTTCATATAAAATTGAAAAACTACAGCATTGTAAACACCGTAAAATAAATTAGCTCCTGCACCTCTAATAACCTTTTTCTCCCAACCAAATGTGCAATAACAACACCAGTAATAATTTTATTATTTATTGTGAAAACCCTCTAGTCGCCACATTCTGGCGCCTGTTCAGGTACACTGAGGGAGAATTTAGCATGACTAATGCACCTAACCAACATGTCTTTCAGACTGTGAATAGAAACCAGAGCATCCAGAGGAAACCATTTCAGACACGTGGAAAACGTGTAGATTCCACACAGACAATGACCCAAGCTGGGAATCAAACCCAGGTTCTTGGCACAGTAAGGTAGCAGTGCTAACTACTGTGCCATCATAATTTGAAAGCATTTGCCTGAAATTTGAGGCTGGCTTTAATGTTCTTGATGACCGAATAGATGAAGGAGTGTATCTCTACTATGGATCCAAATTTCTGCTATGCTAAAATTCTTAAATCTATGGAAGAAGGAAGGACCCACTGGGGTAAATGTTCCTATTGGGAATCGCCGTGGGCGGGATGGACAATTTGATGGACCTTTGAGAGGTCCATTTACTTCGGGTTGGAATTTCTGGTCTAAGGATGGGCACGACAGGAAAAACCTGTCCAGTGTCTTTCACAACCTCGGGACATCCTAGAGCTCTTTACAGATAACAAATTATTTTGAAATGTAAATAACATGGCGGATCAGTGTTTAGCACTGCAGTCTCATACCGCCAGGGACCTGGATTCGATTCATGTCTTGGGTCACTGTCCATGTGGCGTTTACAGGTTCTCTTCTTGTCTGTGTGGTTTCCTCTGGGTGCTCCAGTTCCCTTCCATACTCCAAGAAGATGCGGGTTAGGTTTGCCATGCTAAATAGTCCTTTAGTATGAGGGGATTAGTACAGTAAATAAATAGGGTTATGGGGATAGTGTCTGGGTGGGATTGTAGTTGGTGCAGATTTAATGAACTGAATGGCCTCCTTCTGTACTGTAGGAATCTATGATTCTATAAACTGCAAGGAAAAGCTGAAGGCATGTTACGCACGGCAAAATCTCACTGACTGCCCAAGTGATAATGATTGAATCATCTGTATTATGTTGATTGAGGGATAAATATTGGCCTGGTCAAGAGGAAACTCCAGATCCTTCTTTTAGTAATACCTATGAGATCTCTAATATCCAACTGAGAGGGATAAAAATTCAATTAAATATCTCCTGCAAAAGATAGGGACATTCAGGGAAAGCAGAATTTGCAGACCACTAGGGTTATTGTTGGCCAATAACCTCTCACCTTCCTTCATCAATTCAATCCCCTTCAATATGTAATGACATACACGTTATAATATATGCATCATATACTTAGTTATAAACAGGAATCAAAAAAGAATTTGAGGAAGTCATGAGTGAGCAAGGTTTATATTCCATTGTTAACACAAAGCTTTCTGCAAAACTACTTTGCACATTTGCCATCTGCCACTTCCTGAGTTCAGGAGACAAAATCAGTTCATAAAACCTGTGCAAATCGCAAGTATTTGAAACCTCGGCCTAGTCTCACATTTACCAAAGAACGTATCTTTCTCAGGCTTGGTGCTGCAGTGAAACTTTGAGATTCTAAGTTTCTCAGTTCAAAAATAAATAATGAATATTAAAACCTTGCCGACAGCTATTCGTTTGTGCCTGGGGAGAGTTTGCTCGTAACTGAAAGAGTTAAAATTGCCTGAAAATGTTGCCAGTAATCTAATTAAATTACAAGAATAGTCGTCCCTCCGAGTGTGTGTGCGCAGCTAGACTATTGTGCAGCTCTAAATCAACATCTTGCATTGAACAACACTCCTTTATAAATCATCACTGCACCCAGACACTCTCACGGTCCTCAGTCTCAAGACTGGCCATCACCACTCAATATTCTACACCACTTTCTTACGTCACAACCTGTTCATCATCCTGTCAACGCCAGCACCCAGCTGCTCAATGAAGGCAATGGGTGCGTTGGCAATCAAATCATAATGGGGAGATTTTTTTTATGTGGCTTTTTATTCTCCAATTTATCTAAGCTTAACCACTTCATGGCTACAGTTCCCCTTCACCCCGACATTGCCCCCCTCCCAAACAATTGTTTTACTGCTGCATTAATGCCAATCAACACCACTTCATGTGTTCCTCATCACAAATGCCTGTCATTTCACAATTTTCTACCATTACCTCCTGATGGCTGTAATCAAAACGGTCATCAAAAATGGCCAATTTTCACATGTAACCCAAACGGCTTTAGTCACCACCACAGTTGGCATCGTAGTCAATGTCCTCTCCCACTAGCCCCCACATCCTTCACCAATCCAATCAAGAATGGGGAGAGTTAGGGGTTATTGGAGAGTTTACCTTACTTTAAGGAGGTCAGCTGAAGGCAACTTGTAAATACTGGAAGATAATTTATCCAAAAGTCATTCATTGAATCCCTGCAGTGCAGAAGGGGGCCATTTGGTCCATCGAGTTTACTGCCCTGCATCCCTATCCCCACCACATCCCTGTAACCACATATATTTACTATGACTAATCCATCTAGCCTACACATCTTGGGATGTTAAGGGGCAATTTACCATTGCCAATCCACCTAACCTGCACGTTTGGATTGTGGAAGGGAACTGGAGCACATGAAGGAAACCCATGCAGACATGGGGAGAATATACAAACTCTACACAGTCGTTCAGGGCTGGAATTGAACCTGGGTTCCTGTGCTGTGAGGCAGCAGTGCTAACCATTGTGCCATCATGCCATTTGTGCCCTTGAAGCAGAATCAATTTTTTTGGTTTTGAAATGTGGTAAGGCTCTGTGGCAAATAAGAGACTGGAATCACATATGGACAAAATAGAGGCTGATCTGTTTCCTTGAGAGTTGTCAGTGGATTATTAAAAAACAATCCTTGAGTTTGGTTTGTAAATTCATCTTGCAGTGATTGAATTTGAATGTGATCTCTGTTAGTTCAGTACAACACCACTATACTGCCATCTGAGGGCAGAGATTTTGGGATTAAGGAGACAGCTTCCATTTTTCACTCCGTCAATTGCTAAACAAGCTCAGATCAACAAATATCAACCAGCATAAGCTGCCTGTAGGCCTCTTTGGCTCAGTTCCACAGGAGGCTTTGTCAATACATAGCAAACAATAGTAAGAGCGCATTGAATAGTGTGATGGGATGGGGAATATCTCAAAAGTTAGACATAGGAAAATCATTTTAAAAATGCATTGCAATTTTGCTGCTGAACAAAAATGTCAAGGGTGCAGTAATATCTGTGTTTTGGATGAGATGCTAGCCATTTATTGAGGGGTGAACTTTCAGGTAGGATCCTGTGATTGACTGCATCCTTTAGCTTCAACTTTAACACATTAAAATACACTCACCTGATGAAAGCTCGTGCTACTAAATAAATCTGTTGGACTTTAATCTGGTGTTGTGAAACTACTAACCATATCAAAATGTTCTGAGGTACTCCACAGGGTCATTATCAAATAACATCTGAAATCAAGGCACTGACGTTATTAAAACAAATAACCAAAAACTTGGTTGAAGGAGTTTTAAGGAGCATCTTGAAGAAGAGAATACGGTACCAGAGAAGTCTGGGGAGAAAGCATAGCATGGGGCCAAAGCAGCTGAAGGCACAACCACAAACGGTGGATTGCTGAAAATCTGAGATCTGAAATGCCGGGATTGGATGAGACCAGAGATTTCAGAGGGTTGGGAGATGGCAAGTAGTTGAGGACGCGGAGAGTCAAGACTTACATTAGTGGGTATGGTCACAATTAATAATGTAGGCATTCCAATGCTAAGATTCAATGAACCTAAGTGATGAAATAATTATAGTTTTGCATAAATTACATGAAAATGTAATGGTTAAATTAAAAGTCAGGAAATGAGCACCAAATAAAATATCCATCATTGTGCTACATGGCATAACACCCTCAATATTTTGGTCAGATGACCCCAACGTGTTGGCCGTGATTCAAAACTCTGAAGACACTGCACCAAACTCAAGTAAATAGCTGGTAAGCAAATGAGTCCCTTGAGGTGAGATTGCAGTGCAAAGCCCATCAGTTCTACGAGTGGTATAGTGTGTTGAAAAGATCAACACTATGTTGGCTCAGCTAGAGTGACCAGAGCGTGGGCTGGATTGGTACTGAGCGAGGGAGAGTCAAATATAGAGAAAAAAATGTCATAAATATTGGGCCACAGAAGGTTGCACTTATAATGGGTAGCTTCAGGAACTGCTGAACAATAAACTGAATAGAAAGCAGAGACACCATTACTCAGTGGTGGGCTGCCACCATAACTTGTTCTCCTAAGCACAGCTTCAGAAAAGCGCCCAACAGCAGCTATAGCTATACTCATCCCAAGAGACATGGTCAGAATGTCCACAAAATTCGCAGGTTTGAATTGGGATGCAGCTGACCTACTATATGAATTCAGAATATTTATAAAGCTCTGCCTAATAATTGGGAATGAAAGTGTACACGGGATATTAACAAGATGAAAATAATCAGTATGGTCTCCTCACTTGGATTTTTAAAAATTAATTTGCAGGATATTTGCATCGCTATCAAAGCAAGTATTAATTTCCCATTCCTAATTACCTTTGAGAACGTAGTGGTGAGCCACCTTCTTGAACCACTGCAGCTTGTGTAGTACAGGTACATGATGTGGAGATGCTGGCGTTGGACTGGGATAAACACAGTAAGAAGTCTCATAACACCAGGATAAAGTCCAACAGTTTTATTTGGTAGCAAAAACCATTGTGACTTGGCTAATGTTGTCTACTGATAAATTGCAGCAAAGGATGTCCTGAGGCATGGTACTTTGGAGAGACCATACAGACGCTATGACAATGGATGAATGAACACCGCTCAACAATCACCAGGCAAGATTGTCCTCTTCCTATCAGGGAACACTTCAGCAGTCACAAGCATTTGGACTCTGATCTTCGGGTAAGCATTCTCCAAGGTGGCCTTCATGACACACCACAATGCACAGTCGCTGAGCAGAGACTTAATAGCCAAGTTCCTCGCACAAGGATGGTCTCAACTGGGTTTTGGGTTCATGTCACACTACCTGTAACCCTGGGCTTGCAAAATCTCACGAACCATACTGTCTAGAGACAATACACATCTCTTTAACCTGCGCTCAATGCTATCTCCACTCACAATATCTGTATCTTTAAGACTTGATTATCTGTAAACACTTATATTCCAATCATTATTTTATAAATTGAGTTTGTGTCTTTATATGCCCTGTTTGTGAATAGAACTCCCACTTACCTGACGGAGGAGCAGCGCTCCGAAAGCTAGTGGCTTTGCTACCAAATACATCTGTTGGATTTTAACCTGGTGTTGTGAAACTTCTTACTGTGTACTACAGGTACACCCTAGTGCTGTTGGGAAGTCCAGTATTTTTATCCAGTGACAGTGAAATAATAATGATATAGTTCCAAGTCAAGATGGTTTGTGGTAGGTGGGGGAATTTGCAGATAGTGGTGCTCCCATATATTTGCATGTATTGTTGCTGTCACTGATACAGGTCATATATTTGGAAATGGCTGTTGGTGGAGCATTGGTGAGTTGCTGCAGTGCATCTTGTAGATGATACACGTTGGTCCACTGTGTGTAATGGTGGAGCAAATTAATGTTGAAGGTGATGGATAGATTCCAATCAAGCAGTCTGCTTTGTCCTGGATGGCGTCAAACATCTTCAGTGTTGTTGGAGCTGCATCCATCCAGGCAAATACTGAAGGAAGTTGCACTATAAAAGGTACTATCTTTTAACTGAGGCATCAAACCAAGACTTTCGCAAGTAGATGCAAACGATTCAAGGATCCACTGTTTGAAGAATAACAGAGCAGTTCTCCCCAGTGTCCTGGCCAATATTTATCCCTCAACACACATCACCAAAAATAGAATACTTAGCTATTATTAAATTACTATCTCTGAGTTGTTGCTATTGGCTGTCATGTATTCTATAACAGTGATTACACTTCAAGTTCTTTATTGGCTGTTCTGATGATGTGAAAGGCACTATAAAAATGCAAGTTCTTTTATTACTTGCAAAATGTTTGTGTGCAAAAACAGAACCCAATAAGGACTTTAAAATATACTTTTTAATTCATCTCTGAAAATTTACACATATCATTCCACACCGTGCATGATTTCACTCCTGCTTTAGCACAGACACAAAATCTGCTCTATATAATTTTTTAAATAATTAAAATATGATCTTATTTTGTCATTCCTCATCACTGGAAGATACTGATTTATTTTAAGAGCTCTTCAGACACAATTTTGATATCTGGTAAGACCTTGAATATGTCACATGTAGAGTACAGTCAGTAGTTGCTATTTTACAGTGAACAGATTACAGCACAAGCCAATCTAATCCAGACCTGATCTTGGCACATGTGAATTTTCCAACAGCCAACAGCAGATGGCAATCAGAAGCAGGAACTCTTATTTGGTCCCTCTCACATCTTCCCTCTCCCACCAGAGTCAACAGCAACACTGTCACTGACCATCCTAGCTCAAATCAGTGCATAATAGCACTTATTTTTAATGACAAAGATTTTAAAGATAAAATTTAATTTCATGAAATAGAAAACAGGAGGGTTTCATATGTTTAATTCATAGCTGGTCAGATCGGACTGGCCCTTTAACGCGTACAGCTTTATAATTAAGTCATTTGAGTGAAATCAGACAGATCAGTGAATTGGGTGTCTCCTGGGAGTCTGCAGAGGCCTGTATCCCTAAAGCAGCATGTGCCCCAGACACAAATTAAAGGCTGGAGTCAGAGTCTTTTGCGCATAGGCTGGGAGAAACAAAAAAAAGTGTTACCAAGGGACTTAGATCAGATGTTTTCCTGGGTTCTAACTGAAAGCAATTTACAGTTAGCTTCAATAAAAAGGGGCGTGAGAGGTGTGTGTTTTTACAATTATAGCAATTGCGTCTACTGTGCCCTTTAATTAGGGAGATGGGGTCATTGAGGAAAGGGGATGGTAGTAAATAGGGGCTGACAAGGCAAAAAAATGGAGGGTGTGAAAAAGGATTGAGAGAGAGAGAGATGAGGAATGGGGAAGATGAGTGAAAGACACAGAGGAAGTGCCACATTTAAATGGTCACTATTCCATTTTAATAAAGAAGCTTCGGTGCTAATGCAACAGAGCTCCCTTTTCTAAGGTTCTTATGCAAAATGAGTTTAGGTCATCTCAATCCAGATTCTAATTCAGATACAACACTGGGACAGTGTAAAATGACCTTTATCTAAACTCATGCTGTACCTGCCCTGGGAGTATTTGATGGGGAAAGTGTAGAGGGAGCTTTGCTCTATCTAACCCCATGCTGTACCTGTTCTGGGAGTGTCTCATGGGGAGTGTGTTGAGGGAGTTTTACTCTTTTTCTAACTCCATGCTGTACCTGTCCTGGGAGTGTTTGATGGGAACTCAGTAAGAACCTAGCAACACCAATTTTAAATCCAACCGATTTATTTGATAGTAAATCTGCGAGCTTTCGACCTTTTTGTCTTCGTCAGGCAAATGCAGTGTTCTGGTCTGCAATAGCACACATATCAGCACAGACAGTCACAGATTGCTGATTAGAATGCGAATCCCAAACAGTGTTTGATGGGGACAGTGTAGAGGGAGCATTATTCTGTATCTAATCCCATGCTGTACTTGCCCTGGAACTGTTTGATGGGGACACTTAGGTTCCTGAAATAGGTCATTAATTGGTCTATCTTGCAGCAGCATCATTCTTCATATTAACCAATATCTAGTGAAGGAACTTGCAAATTACACATTAATTTTCAACAAAGGCCATTGCTCTGTAATATCTTATGTAAACATTCATTAAATATTTTTGTCTTGTACTATAAGATATTTCTTCCTTGTAGCTTAATTACATACAAACAGGTTTCCCATACACATGGATTCAGTTTTACAACATTAAGATCAGTCACTTGAACAGTACCTTGCACTGGCTTTGCCATGGCTATTATTTCCACTTGTTGAGGTCACGAGGAAGATGGCAGCTTTTGGACTTGATCCTCGGATATGCAGGAGGTAATAACTCTATTCCTCACCCATTCCTGTGCCACACATAGTGAGAACCATTCTCTATCTCATTCATCATTCTTTGTAACATTCTGTATTAGGAAGCCTCTGAATCCTAAGATAGTAGGTTCAAGTCCCATTCCATGAACTGGAGTACAAAATCTAGGCTGACTCCTCCTTTTCAGTACTGAAGGAGTGCTGCCCTGTTTGAAGGTACTGTTTTTCAGTTCAGACATTAAAAATGAGACTCCAATGTCCTCTCAGCTGGACATTAAAGACCTCGTGGTATCATTTAGAGAGGAACAAAGGAGTTCTTCCCAGTGTCCTGGACAATATTTATCCCTCAACCAACTTAGATTTTCTGGTCATTATCAATTGGGATCTTACTGTGTGCAAATTGGCTGCAGAAGTACTTCATTGATTGTAAAGCGCCTTGGGATGCTCTGACCTGTGAAAGGAGTTATAGAAATTATTGGAGCAGATACCCAGATCCTCTGCTGACACTTGCAGCTACATTTTCATCCATTTTGGAAACAGCTTGCTCACATTCAATGTCAAGGAGGTGATGATTCAGTAGTATCATCACTGGACTAGTCCAGAGACGTAAGGTAATGCCCTCAGGACTTGGTGGTTTGCTGATGGAATTTGTATTCAATATTTAAAAAAATCTGGAATTATCAGCCTATCATGAAAGTATGGTTGATTGTTGTAAAGACTCATTTGGTTCACAGCTGTTTGAAATCTGGTCTGGTCTACATGTGATTCCAGACATTGTGGTTGATTTTTAACTGCCTTCCTCTGAAATTGCCTAACAAGCTACTCAAGAGCAATTAGGGATGGGCAATAAATGTTGGCCCTGCCAGCAACACCCTCATCCCATAAATTAGTTTAAAAAAGCAAAAGGGTTGTAATCTTTCTCATCCAACCTCTACCACTTTCCATCTAGCCTGTGTTTCCCCAAATATCCTCACAAATGGAATAATTTTCTTGCAATCGCTGAGTGATGGTGGAATTCCAATCATTCTTGATCCCCAAAAACTGAATGGGGCCTGAATTCAGCAGAGCTGCATGCCGTCAAGGAACCGTGGGAGGGGGAGGGGAGGACATGAAGCTGCTAGTCCTCGAGGGTACTGACCCCTCCCAATCCCAGTTATTTCAATTGGTTTGGATCACTGGTTCCTGTCAAGGCTCCAAAGTAGAGTCAAATATAGGAGCATAGTCCAGGGGGAGGGGGCATTTCTTACACTTGCAACTAATGATTTTAAAAAAACCAGATGGTGATGGACAAAATGTGGATAATCTCTGTTGCTGTTCAAGATTGGGTAGAATTCCATGGGTTCACCCCAAATAGTACCCTTTCGAAGATGTGGAGTGAGGAGGGTTGGAAGTGTTTAAATACCTATGGCCCATTCGCAATTTAGATCATAGATACATCTTAATTGGTTTGGAAACCTGGAAGATTTTGATCCTACTGTGAGCTGCTTCACAACCTTCCCAGGAATTTCAGCCAGTTTTAGTTCTCTTTTTTTTTATTAAATGTTTAAATATCATCTTTGACCTTCTGCTCTGCAGTAACACTGCATGCAAGAAATTTGAGTACCGATTCTCTGAGGGTGAAAGGGCGAGGGATGGATGGAAAGGGGTATAGAGAAAATCTACCAATTAAAGTGACTATCATTAGTGTTAAAAGTAAAAACTCTACTGCCATTGAGAAAGAGAGCAAAGTCACAATGATTCAATAACAAAGGATGCCAATAGTTTACCTCCTCCAGCTTTCCATGTACAGTTTTACAATAGGCTTTCTGGTACTTCGCCCCAAGTGCCGAGGCAGCAAGTGTTTGACAGGCTGTGGAGGCATCACACTCCAGCTTGGTCCTGTCCTTTCGTGTCTGACTGGATAGAGATCAGGAGTAGCAAAGCCTGCCTGATATGTATTTGCTTGCTGGGCAAACAAAACAGCAGCCAAGTCGGTTTGAGATGCAGAAGAGCCAGCCAGCAGTTGTGGAGCTAGTCCTGTGGGACAGAGAGCCTTTAGGCATCAAGTGGTGGTGATATTTTGGGGCGGGACAGGGGATGGTGTGTGAAAGGAGCGGATTGAGAAAATGTAAAAGGAAATTCTTTCTGACGTGTAAGTATCTGCTGGTTCTCCAAGTGGCAGAAGAGAAGGCACTCCCCAGTTTGCTTTGTTCTTATGTCTGAGCCCCCCTTTCCTATGAGGCCATCAAATACTGATGGAAGTAAAGGCCAAACAGATTTGTTACCACTTGACAGGCAGCTAGCCACCAGGTCAGGAAGGAGAAGAGGCCCCGATAAAAGAGGGGTGTGAAAGCACAACGAAGGGTGCTCAGGGTTGCTGTGATCTCAGAGACGGCTGCTTGATAATCGTCCTCTTCATTGGCAGCTGGATGTGAGGAATGCTGATCAATACCCAGAGCTGGCGAAACTAGAGGCGGCTCTGGATAAAAGCCCCAGGAGTAGTCACCTAAATACAATAAACACACAATGAGTTATAATTAACCCTACAGCATTTGGAGCAGGCCATTTGGGCCACTGCCCATGCTGTTGTTTATGCATTTAAGGAAGTTCGATAAATATACAAGCGAGAAATTAATACAAAGATACACTGATGGCTTCATATTATGTAGAATGGAGAAGGAAAATGATCCCCTCATTCCAACCCTGTATTCTATCAGTTAGTCAATCCTCTATCCATACTAATATACAACTGCCAACACCATGGATTCTTATTTTATAAATAGCCTTCTAAACACTCTTTCCTACCCATAATGTTTAGTCTCATAATAGGTATCTCCCAAGCGAGTGTGCCCTTGGAGAATTGTAAAATTTAGCAAACTTTTGAGGATTCCAAAGAAAAGGGACATCCTAAAATTAAAGTGAAAGGCTGCTTGAAGGTGAATATTTTTCCACAAAAGTCCAAGAACAGTGTAACCCCCCCACCAAATTGCTATTGAAGCTAGGAGTCAAACAAAACTGAGATTGACGAACATTTGATAGGCAAGGATATCAAGGATATGGAACAACGATGGGTAAATGGAGTTATAGATCAATCAGAATCTAATTAAAATGGGGGAATGGAAATTGTTCTGAATGTAAAATAAATGATGAATAGAGATAGTTTCATAACTTATTCACCATTCATTCAATTGCTTACCTAACATTTTCAGCAGCAGAGTAGAGTGCAGGATAAGGATAACAGGGCCCAGATACTGCACGGTGACCACACACAGATAGCAGAACACTCTAGAAACCTGCAGCAGATGGCAAAAACATCCCATCAGTCACTAACAACTGAGCATCAACTCTTGCCTAAGATCAAGCATCAGATCAAACCCAAGATCAGGTGCAATGCCTTTTCATGTCAGCTTGGATCTTGTACGTTGCTCTTGGGGGGACCATAATTTGGATTCAATGTGAATCCAATCTGCTCTATACATTGGCTTTGTAACTTTAAGAAAGGAATAAAACATTAAAAAAAAACAAACTTCAATCTGCTGATAGAAATGCCCTAAAACCCCCATCTAGATCCGAATCACATAATGAAACAGCCTATGATTCCCTCTCGGATATAGCAAATACATAAAGAAGGCAGCGTGACTTTAGACAGGAATCTCTCATTATAAGCATTGCAGACAACATGAGTAAAAACGTTTGCCAAAAGACTGCAACTAAAGTTCAACAGCAGGAAGTAAAGTATCAACAGCAATTGCTGGAGGTGGAAGATTCTAGCTTGTGTGGTATCTGGCTGTTATTTGTAGGCAACAATTGCTGTGTCTTCCCGCATAAGTTCGAGGCTAATTGTTCTTAAGCAGTTCTTGAGATCAGACAGATTTTCCTTCCTTCATACTCTTCAAAATTTAAAAGAAATTCTGGCATCAAGCGTTGATTAGAAAGAATCCCTTATATTTGACATTAATATTTTCTTCCAAAATTATATGACTATTGACAGTGGATGCAAATTCCATAATGGCCGCTAAATCTCACAAGAGGTGTGATTTGTGGCAGCGAAATTTGAGTTTGGCAACTTTTCCATTCACCCCTCAGATGATGTAATCATGTTCAAGCCAAGGAAGGGTGTGAGCCTGAGTAGAATATTTTTTACGATAGCATATTTTAAAATAAATTTGAATATAATTATAGGGCCAAATGCCCTCATCATATTATCCCACCCAATGTGCCAGCACAAATCACTACTGGTTTTCATAAACCAGTAAATATAACCTTTGGGTGGTGAGGACATGGCTGGGCAATAATCTGCCACTGCACTTCTTTAAAGATGGCAATCTCTTTGGAGCTGGCTTTGCCATCTCTATCAGGCCCCGAATGGTGCAAACTATGCCCCCAGATTTTCTGTGCACTAAGTGCCAGAAAATCTGGTCTGAAACTTGGCTGTGATTTTTTTCTTATTCATTGTCGAACATAGGCATTGCTGGCTGCTCTTGTTCAGAAGGCAGTTGAGAGTCAGCCAATTGCTGTAGCTCTGAAGTCACAAGTAGGCCAGACCAGCTAAGATGGCGGATTTCCTTCCCTATAGAATATTAATGAACCAGGTGGGATTTTATTCGACAATTAATAATGATTTCATGGTCATCAGTAGATTCTTCATTCCAGATTTTTTTAAATTGAATTCAAACTGTACCATCTGCTGTGGCGGGATTTGAACCCAGGTCCCCAAAACATTAGCTGAGTTTCTGGATTAATAGTCTAGATAACACTACTAGGCCATTGCCTCCCCTCATTGATTCTGCATTCATACATGCTGATGTTCAGTTAGAGTTTGATACTAACAAATTTTGGGAGAATTCCACCCATACATTTTCACCAATTATATTAGTATCCAAACATATTTACAGGGTCATACAGGACTAATTAGACCTCTCTTTCCCATAATGCCTCTGACATACCTTCCGTTGAATGTCAATCATCGGGATGTTTCCAGCCTGCTTCTTCATTTGTTCCACCCACTTTTCTGCCAGGTTCAAGTAGGCCTGCAGGTGGTAACGGGTCATGGCCAGACGGAGCATGCAGAGGGCGATGATTATCCACAGGCGGACTGTGTTGTACATCGTGTCAGACATCCTTCAGAATTAAAGCAGCAAGTAAGTCCAAAAGTCAGAACTTTATGTCAGTACTACATTATTAAGAGAGAAAATTAAGAAATTGATAGCTGGATAGGGAGACTATTTCCTGGGAAAAGGAGTCCAGAACGAGGGAGCAGAACCCTAAAATTAGAGTCAGTCCTTCTGGGATAATGTCAGGAAGAACTTTGTCACACAATGAGTAGTGGAAACATGGAATTCTCATTGAAACAATGAGGGATCAATTGAAAATTTCAAAGCTGGGATTGGTAGAGTTTTGTTAGGTAAGGGTAAAGTTTATTTATTAGTCACAAGTAGGCTTACATTAACACTGCAATGAAGCTACTGTGAAATTCCCTTAGTCGCCACAGTCTGATGCCTATCTAGGTCAATATACCCAACCAGCACGTCTTTCAGAATGTGGTAGGGAACCACAGTATCCAGAGGAAACCCAGGTAAACACACGAAAATGTGCAAACTCCACACAGATAGTGACCCAGTGACGGGAATTGAACCCGGGTCTCTGGAGCTGTGAAGCCGCAGTGCTAATCACTGTGATATTGTAAAAGTCATGGAACCAAAGTGTACAGATGGAGTTAAGAACAAATCAACTGTGATCTAATCGAACAGACTCAAGTGGCTGAACGGCCTCTGTTTGCTCCATGAATAGGATGGCAACAAAAAGTACAATTGACTTGGTGATTGTGCAGAAACAGTGAATAAAAAATCTTAAGTATTAAAATGAACTGAATAAATCTTCGCAAACGGAATTCCAAGAATGCAACATAATTTGACAGAGACCCCATATACCTTGAGATTACTGTCCTTGAATGTTTGTGATTTATCTAATACAAAAGGACACACTATACATCATGTTCAGCGATGCTTCTCTTCCAACAAAGAAACTTGTTGAACATATCAGGAAAGAAGCTCCAACATGGGGCACCCACTCAGTTGCCAAAATGGCAGGAATGCCCTCAAATCTCCAGATACTGAAGATTAACTTTCAGGACATTAATGTGATTGACACAGGAGAAAAATTGTAGGATACTAACACTCTTTAATTTTTTTTAATAGGGGAAAATAAGGTTGTATGATGAACAGACAGGATCAATTCTATTGGCAAAGAAGCATGTGGGGGAAGGGTGGCCCAAAGCAGAAGGACATGTGATGAAACCTCCAGGAATAAACCCAGCCAGAGTTGAAAACTTTGCATCAGGTCAGCACTCCTAACTAGCGAAGCTTGCACCTCGGCTGAATTTACCCTCTTATTCTTCTATTATTATTATTATTATTATTATTCTCTATTCCTTCCCCCGAGTCCAATGTCTCTGATTTGGAGCTCGTGCGGTTGTTCTATGAAGAAGTGGATACTTGTCAAAGGACAGAAAAACCCAAGATGGTACAATGAAGATTGGAGGCACTGTTGGCTACTCACAGCTCCATCTTTTCTTTTCCAAGTGGAGTGTTCATCACAAAATCTCTGGTAATTGGTTTCACCCACAGCAATAATATGATGACAGGTGACAAAAAGTTGGCGTATAATAGGATCCTGAGAGAGAGGCAGGAAACAAACAGCATAAGAAGAATGTTTTACTACAACTATAGCAGTATTACACACAAATAAATCTGCCACCAGATGAATCACAAAGGCATTAAGGACTGACAAATGCCAAGCTAGAGGGAAGAGGCAGTCAAAATGTATGGATAAAGAATTAGGTCAATCAACCACAGCTTGTATTTATAAAGCACCTTTAATGTAGCAAAATATCTCAATGAGCTTCACTGCAGCATTATCAGCCAAGTCTTTCCCATTCCCCTGAACAAGCTGACAGTGACCCCAACTTAACATTTCGTCACACTAGGATGGGCCCAGTCAGCGACACCCATATCTCATGAAAGAATTAAAAAGGTTATGAGTATTGCTACAAAATTGGTTTAGATTGTGAAAGATGGGATCGGAGCTATAGAAAGAATGGACTTGATGGCCCCATTTCTTGCTCACTCCTGTTTTCTCAGTGCCTTGTCACAACATTTTTTTCTTTAAAGCACCACACCATTATTCAGCTCCAGTTGCATTACTTACTGTATCAGAGGTTTGTCTGCAGTCAGCACGAGAGCATCTAAGTGAGTCTGTGCCAATCGGAGACCCGGGAATGTTAAACATGCACCAATAAATGCAGAAAGTCCAACCAATGAGAGCTTGAAGATTAGCCTGGAGACCGAGTAGCTGAAACAGAAAGAAATGCACATCACCCCCCAGTGTGGATATGTTACCACCATAAACAAATCTGATACGAGTTGGAATAGGGCGAGAGAGAGACAACAGACTCTGAATGAATGCTTTAATATGTAATTTAGGGCTTCAGGTCAACAACAAGCAAATGAGCTGTCACAAACATGATGGGTCAAATGACCTCCTTCCATGCTGTACTGTTCTGATTAGGTGACTGACATTCTTTTATTTAAGAGGTTTTTTTTTGTTCAGGGCAGAATGCTACCTGCTTTTCTCTGAGTAATGCCCAGGGATTACATCTACAGACAAACAGGGCCTGTCCTTTCAATTAAAGGACAACAGTTTGGACAATGTAGTAAATCCACTGATACTGCATGGGAGTACCAACTAAACAGTTGCAAAAACCATTTAAAAATTTCTATTTATATAGCACCTTTCAGGATGTCCCAAAATGCTTTAAAAACAATGAAGGTGTTTTAAAATGTAATCAATATTGTTGTTTAGGAAATGTGACTGCCGGTTTTCATAGTGAGGTCCCACAATTCTCTTTCTTCCTGCAGCATCCATTTTATCTGAAAGTTGCTAATCATGGTTCAATAATGCCACGATATCACAATGGAAATCAAACAAAAGTAGTCTTATCAGAAGAAGAGCACCTCCCCAGTGCAGCCCCAAGAACCAGATCAGCCTATACATGGACTGAGCCCCTACCATCGGCATTATCAAACATTAAAATTTACCATTTAAGTTAACCCACTCTACCTTTCACAATTGGCAATCTGATAATGATCAGATAATCTGCTTTAGTGATATGCAGAGTGATAAACATTGATCAGAATACCAGGTGAACTCTCCATTTCTTCTTCAATGTAGGGCCATGCAATCTTTAAGTTCATTTGAGGGGCAGATGGATATCAGCTTGACGTCACATCAGAAGAACAGCATCTCTACAATGCAGCTTTCTTCCAGAATTGCACAGGGACTCTCAGCTCAATCGTCAGCTCAAGTCTCTGGAGAGTGACCTGAACCCACAACTTCGTGACTAAGAGATGAACATGCTACCCACTGAATGGAAAAATTGTGTAGAAAGATCTGTAATGGCACAGTTCAATATTAAATAAAGGAAACAATACTCACGGCCAAATATCCACCCCACATTCCTTTAAAAAGACTCTCATGTTTTCGTACAAGCTGGCAAAGCCTACAGAGGGGATAAAAGTTAGATGGAAATTGACAATCTTTACAGAAATTTATCATGGAGTCAGTTCTACCTTCACTGTCTGTTGCCTCATAGAGGCTTGATTTGATAAGTGCACCGCCCAGTGTATTTGGATCAGGTCCCGGAGGCTGTGCTGACTTAGTTATTCCAGTCAAGGTGACAATACAGTGTCACTGGTGCTGAAAAAAGTGGTTAAAAAAAAAAGCCAGAGATTCTGTTCCTCACCTATCAAGTGTCAGATGGATGCAGGCACAAAAAGCATGGAGGATGACAGGGTTGGGTAGTGAGGTAGCTGACATAAAATCTAGATTGGCCAAATAGAAAAGAGTAACTAGCATCAATGGAACCACTGGATCAACGATGTTGTATTCTCCACGATGTTCTTTGTGGGAGGAGCGGCGGACAACCTCAGCCAGTTTCTAGTAGAAACAAGTGTTCAGCAGAAAACTGGCACAAGTTTCCAAACAGCAACAATATGGTGTAAAGCAATGGATTTCTGCTACAGGCAACAACTCACAGAGACATACAGAAGAAAGATGGGGGGGCAGTTTCGTTCTTCAATGAGCTTTACTTAATTGTTGTTTAGCACTTTGAACGTGGGCAATGCTGCCCCATCATCATTTCCTCAGCAGAATTGGCAAAGGCCTTCTAATTCATCGTGACTGCTTATGCAACTGAATGGCTTGCTAGACCACTTCAGATGGCGATAAAAAATCATCCATAAGTATTAGCCTGGGTCACTACAGACCAAACTGGATTCCATTTGTCATAGAACATGAATGTCAACATAACTTGACAGCTTTCTTGATCATTTTTTCTGGTGCCAGATTTATTAAATCATTCTTCATAATTTATCATAATAAGTTGTCTGACAAAACCAGATTAAAGTCAAGAGGTTTATTTGGTAGCATGATCTTTTGGAGCACCGCTCCTTCATCAGGTGAAGCTTATGCTACCAAATAAACCTGTTGGACTTTAACCTGGTGTTGTGAGACCACCCAGTCCAACACTGGCAACTCCACATCATAATTTATCATGGTCAGATTTTAATTACAATCTTTAGAATAGCACCAAAACAAAGGCTGGAATTCTGCACAAAGGAACTCATCTCCTAACATCCACCATCTATGTTGCACAAATTAGGAATGTGATGAAATACTTTCACTTTTATATAAGTTCTTTTAAAAGAAAAAAAATCTCAGGATGTGGGCATTGCAGGCCAGGCCTGCATTTATTGCACATCTCAAGTTGGCCCTCAAGAAAGTATTAGTGAACCATCTTCTTGAATTGCTGCAGTCTGTGTGGTGTAGTAAACCAACAGTACCATTAGCAATTTCAGGACATTAACGATGAAGGAACAACCAATATATGACCAAGCCATGCACCTTGGAGGAGAAACCACTGGATGATGCTGTTCCCACATACTTGCTGGCCCTGCCCCTCAAGGTGGTGGGTTTGGGAGATGCTATTTAATGTTTGTTTTTGGAATTTGATGAGAAACTAACCACATGCCAATTTGGCTATCTCGCCATTACATTCTTTAGCTTGTGAAATATAAATGGAAAATTTTCAAGGAACTCACCTGGCTCAAGGCCAAACTCCAGATAATCCTCCCGCACGACCAGGACTAACATAGCGATGAGGACAAAGAGGAATGTGAAGGTCAGGCAGACAGAGCGCTCACCTCCTTCCTCTGTCTTGAAGTAATGAGTCATCAGAGAGAAGAGAACTTTACTGTGCAGATAGTGTCAAGGTGAATAAGTAGGCTTTGCTGAAGAATTGAATCAAAACAAAAGTCTATTTGTGGGTCACAGTGCCAGTTTAATACTATGCTACTCTTGACCATTTTGTCATAGCTTTGGCCCCAAGTTGGGAATAATTCCCATATCTTGCAATGGGAAGGCACCTGACCTGGGTCAGAACCCAAAATTCACACCTCAAGCTTCTTTCTTAAATAAACATCAGGAACAGGAGAAAATCATTCAGTCCCTCCAGCTTTATCAATTAAATCATGGCTAATCTGCATCTTAATTCACTTATCCTTCTTTGCTCCAAAGCATTACCCAACAAAAATTGATTAATGTCCATTTTGAAAATTTGAATTGGCCCACATCAGCTTTTACGGGATTAAAGTTTGAGATTTCCATTGAGCTGTGTGAGAAACAATCCTTCTGAAATCACTCCTGAATGGCCTGGCTTGAAATGCTACTCTTGTTCTAGACCCCTCCCACGAGAGAAAATAGTTTCTCTTTATCTACCCTTAATTACACATCAATTAAGTTCATACTCCAACCTTCTAAACTTAAGGTAAACAAGCTATGGTTATACAATATGCACTCAAAATTTGATGCTCTATGCCCTGATAGAATCTGGTGAAACTTCGGAATTGCTTTCTCTGATTAGAATCATTTACACAAGCAGAGGCCGCAACTTTGGAGACAATACTGATGCAATAGGATAGAATCCTAATTCCTGCAACACGCAGACCACTCATTTCTGGAAGTCGAAAAAAAGAGGAAAATGACAGCCATGGATTGTTTGGGAGGACTCAGGGGTGGTGGATCAGGCAAGGAAGTGAGCATTGAAATAGCTTTGGGTTTCAATAAGAGCATTGCAGAGCAATAATATCAAGTATGGGAGTCATTCAAGATTCTGTTTTATAGCATCTTCAAATGGCAAAACAGAAAGACAGCATCACTTGGCTGGGTTTAGGATTTGCATGCCACCAATTGCTGCCCTTGCAAAATCAGAATGTTTACCTTATTCCCAACCAATCCCAGTTGCTACCCTCCAGCAGCAGGAACACAGTGCAATTTGTCACAACCACCCAGCAGCTGAGTATGCTGTTCCAACATGCGCACGAAGGGTGATAGTGGTTGGGAAGGAGATGACAGGGCTGACCCAGTAGGCTGTCCTTGTCGACTGCTCTTTTTACATAACAGCGGTCAGTTTGTTTATTCCCTACTGATTACTTGAGGAGGAAGATTAGCAGAGCTGTAAACATTTCAATTCATTACAGAGACAGCTCCCTGCAGGGGACAATGTCATTAACTACTTTTACAGCTTGTCAGAGTCAATGGTTAACCAATAAATTAAAACATTTCAACTGACTGAAAGGGAGGATAGTGACAGTCTCTCTCCTTGATAGAAAATACAAATAAATATTGCGGACTTATCAGAAACCCACTGGAGGTATCTTTTCTATATCAAAAAAACAAATCTTTTTACCTGCTCATCAATAACTTGCAACAATAACAAGACTGTTACGGTACTGTAAAGCAAAAAACAGGCCTCTAAAGTGGATAAACTGAGAGCCTAATTTTTCTTTTAAATAAGTATCATAGAATCCCTACAGTGCAGGAGATCAATCAGCCTATCAAGTCTGCACTGACCACAATCACACCCAGGCTTTATTCCCACAAATCTATTCTGTTAATCCCTTTGATACTAGGGTCAATTTTGCATGGCCAATTAACCTAACCCGCACATCTCTGGATTGTGGGAGGAAACTGGAGCACATGGAGAAAGCCCACATGGTCATAGAGAGAATGTGCAAACTCCACACTGATAGTGACCCAAGGCCGGAATTGAACCTGAAACCTTGGCGTTGCGGAGCAGCAATGCCAATCACTATGCCACCTGTTTGACTTAGTTTATAGTATTTGTGCCACTGAAGTCAGGTCATAGTGGTCAAGGTTCACTCCACATTACATAATCTAAACTGACACTGTATTGCATGTCTAGGGATTGCTGGAAAGTCAGAGGTTTTTCCATTCATGAGATGTGGGCATTGTGGCTAGGCCAGCATTTATTACCCATCCTTAATTACCCCTGAGAAAGTTGTGATGAGCTGATTTATTTAAATGCTGCTTTGTCATGGATGGTGTCACGCTTGAGCGTTGTTGTAAAGTTATGCTCATCTAAGCAAACATAGGTCATTCCATTATAACCCTGACTTATGCCTTGTAGATGGTGGTGAAAGGTTTTGAGGAATCAGATACTCACCACAAGATTCCCTGCCTCTGACCGATCTTTTAGCCACAGTATTTATATGACTAGTCCAGTCTGCTTTTGGTAAATGCCAACCCCCAGAATGTTATAATGGTAATACCATTGGATATTAAAGAAAGATAGTTTTTTGCTTGTTGGAAGTAATCATTGCCTGGCATTTAAGTGGTGTGAATGTTACTTGTCACTTACCAGCCTGAGTCTGAATATTGTCCAGGTTTCACTGCATATAGACATGGACTGCTTAATTATGGTGGAATCGAGAATGGTGCTCAACATTGTGCATTCACCAGCAAACATCCCCACATCTGACCTGATGACGGAGGGAAAGTATCCAAAAAAGCATCCACCTCAAACCCTCGCCTCCATCCTGTTCTGGTAACCCTGCACATTTATCATGGCTAATGCACCTAACCTACACATTATTTGGACTGTGGGAGGAAACTGGGGCACCTGAAAGAAACCCACGCAGACATAAGGACAAACGAAAAACAGTACAGCACAGGAACAGGCCCTTTGGCTCTCCAAGCCTGCGCCCAACTAGACCATTTGTTTGTATCCCTCTATTCCAGTCTATTCACGTGGCTAAGTCTTAAACGATTCCAATGCGTCCGCCTCAACCACCTTGTTTGGTAGCGCATTCCAGGCCACCACCACCCTCTGTGTAAAATACATCCCCTTGACATCTGTGTTGAATCTTGCCCCCTCAACCTTGAACTTGTGACCCTCATGTTCGTCACCTCCGACCTGGGAAAAAGCTTCCCACTGTTCACCCTACCAATGTCTTCACAATTTTATACACCTCTATTAGGTCACCCCTCATCCTCCGTCTTTTCAGGGATAACAACCCCAGTTTGCCCAATCTCTCTTCATAGCTAAGACCCTCCATACCAGCCAACATCCTGGTAAACCTTTTCTGTACACTCTCCAAAGCCTCCATGTCCTTCAGGTAGTGTGGCGACCAGATCTGGACGCAGTATTCCAAATGCAGCCTAACCAATGTTCCATATAGCCGCACGTCGTATGCCAACTTTTGTACTCTATGCCCTGTCCAATAAACGCAAACATGCCATATGCCTTCTTCACCCCCTTCTCCACCTGTTGCTGCCATTTTTAGGGATTTGTGGACTTGCACACCCAGGACAACCTACAAACTTCCATCTATTCATCTTTATGGAATTTTGCTGTGCAATAGTCCCATATTTGTCTTCAAACTGTGAATAATTTCATTTAGGATTATCATTGCTTGCAAAGCAGGTTGATGTCCTGAGGATATCACAGATGTAACATTATCATAAAATACACAAGCAGATCATCTGTTTTAGTGATATTAGATGAGGGATAAAAATAGGCCTAGGACACTACGGATAACTCTCTGCTCTTCCTTGAAACAGTGTCATAGGATCTTTTATAACCACCTGGGGCACAAGAAGCCTCAGTTTAATACCTCATCTGAAAGACAACAGGCAACACTCCCTCAGTACTGCACTGGGAATGTCAGCTTGGATTCTGGGCCCTAGTCTGAGTCAGGGCTTAAATCCAGGTCCTTCTGAATCATAAGTGTGTATGCAACCCTCTATTCATGTTAGTTCGTTTAATGCAAAGGGTTTTTGTGTATTGCAAGATCAGAAGTATGGGCACAAGGATACATTCCAAA
Organism: Sphyrna mokarran; assembly: GCA_024679065.1. Lineage (NCBI taxonomy): Eukaryota > Metazoa > Chordata > Chondrichthyes > Carcharhiniformes > Carcharhinidae > Sphyrna > Sphyrna mokarran. Next base: position 11,122,237 of record JAGIQG010000026.1, on the reverse strand, counting down.
GGCTAAAGTGAGCAGGCACCACAGCATGCCGACGTTCACTTCCCCACGTATGCTGAGCAGGCTGTAGTAGGCCTCTGTGAACATGTAAACCAGTGTCGCATACAAGACAAAATCCACCAGCCACTGGTAGTCCAAGAAGTAGCGCAGGACTAAACAAAGAGAAAAATAAAGGAAACAAGGTTAACTTGGATGCCATTTCATAAAGGCACCAAAATAATGCCATGTTTGGCCTGACCAGTCCATGTTGGTGTTTATTGCACATATGAGCTGTAATCCTAATCTCATGTGCTTATCATATTTCCGTAACTCTCCCATTTACCTCCAACTTACTTTTTCAATGTTACCTTCAGTTGTATTTGCTGGAGATCAGGAGAATGAGGGTTGGAGGAGTGGGGGGAGGGTCTCACAGCAACCCATAAAATTCTAACAGGACTAGACAGGGTAGATGCAAGAAGGATGTTCCTGATGGTAGAGGTGCCCAGAACCAATGGTCAGTATGAAATTACAGAATACACTGTTTAGGACAGAGATGAGGAGAAATTTCTTCACCAAGAGATTGGTCAGCCTATAGAAATTGCCCCAACAGAAAGTAGTTGAGGCCAAAGAAGCAGTTAGATATAGCACTTGGGGCAAAGGGGTTTGAAGGATATGAGGGAGAAAAGGCAAGATCAGATTGTTGAGTTGGATGATTAGCCATGATCATCAGCATTAGTGAAACAGGTTTCGGGGACCAAATGGCCTCCTCCTACTCCTATTTTCTTTTTCCTATGTTTACATCCCCAGGTGATGATTAGACACTATTTAAGAGTATACATAAGGTGTAGAGAGGTGGAGAGGTTTAGGCAGAAAATTCCAGCCCTAGGACCCAGACAAAATGAAGAAAACAGGGGATGTTCAAGAGGCCAGAACTGAATGAGCACCAAGATCCCAAAGGATTGTAGGACTGGAGGAAGTTATAGAGATACAGAGAAGAAAGGCCATGGAGGGATTTGAAATCAAGGATGAGAATTTTAAAATCGAAGCGTTGCTTGATCAGAAACTAATCTAGGTCAGCAAACATATGGGCTTAATCCGGACTTGGTGTGAGTTAGGATACAAGCAACAGAGCATCAGTGGGTATGGTTTTAAAGGACATTCAATGTCTAAGGAACAAACATCAGCACCTTGAAGAGAGAAGTGCGGATGAACTATCACCTGTTTCATAATTAGTCCAGTCTAAATCTCACAGGCAGGCTGAGCATCAACTGTTATAATGACTATCATCATATGTTCCTTACCAAGAGCATCAAGAGGAGTGATTGGCTTCGCTTCCAAGTGCAGGTTGATGTCCTTGGGCACCATCTCTGGTTTGGTCTCTGTGATACCATTTTGCTTCCTGCCAACAAAAGACAAGAAAGTGAGTAGCAAAAATAATTAGAATTATCAACTGTCTCCGCACTTGGTCTCCAGCAACTTTGCAGGTACAACTACAGTTTGTAGCTCTGTTAATTCCATACTTCTTGATCTTAGTTTCAAATGGAAACTCTCACATTTCCTGTACCACAAAGCTGTCTTCAAGAAATTTGGTGTCCTGTGTTTTATCCAAATATCCCACCATCTACTAACACTCAGTCCAAATCTGTCTGCTTTTAGTTGTTCATGAAATCAAAGGTCACTAGCTAAGCCAGCATTTATTGCCAATGCCTAATCGCCTTTGAGAAAGTGGTGATGAAATGTCGTTTTGAATTGCTGCAGTCCTTGTGTTGCGAGTACACCCACAGTGTTGTTAGGAAGGGTGTTCCAGGATTTTGACCCAGTACCAATAAAGGGACAGTAATATAGCTCCAAGTCAGCATAGTATGTGACTTGGAGGACAACTTGCAGATGGTGGTGTTCCCATGCAACTATTACCCTTGTTCTTCTTGGTGGTAAAATCATAGGTTTGGGAGGTACTGCCTAAGAAGCCTTGGTGAGTTCCTGCAGTACATCTTGTAGATAGTATACACTGCCATGGTGCATCAGTGATGGAGCGGGTGAATTTCGAAGATTTTGGATGGGGTGCCAATCAAGTTGAGCTTCTTCAGCGTGGCAGGAGCCACACTCATCCAGGCAAGTGGAGGATATTCCATCACACTCTTGACTTGTGCCTTGTGGACAGGCTTTGGAGGAGTCAGGATGCTAATTACTTGCCGCAGAATTCCCAGCCTTTGACCTGCTTGTGCAGCTACAGATTTTCTGTTGCTGGTTCAGTTCAGCTTTTGATCAACAGTAATGGCCAGAATGTTAATGCTGCCAGATTGAGCAATGGCAATGCATTGAATGTCAAGGCTGATGATTAGATCCTCTCTTGGAGATCACCACTGCCTGGCACTTGTGAATGAGAATGTTACTTGCCAATTATCAGCGCAATATTGTCCCAGTATATTGCATTTGGACACAGGCTGCTTCAGTATCTGAGGAGTCACTACAATCAGTAAACTTCTGACTTTATGATGGAGGTAAAGTCACGCAAGAAACAACTAAAGATGGTTGGGCCCAGAATGGTGGATGGCACCCCATCCACCATCTTCAACATTCACATTGACTTCATTTTTGCTAGAGCTCCTTGATTCTAAGGCTATAATGAAGTCAAGACCTGAGTGGCCTGACAGAACCAAACTGAGTGATGGTAGTAAGTTATTGCTGACTAACTGCTGCTTGATAGTACTGTCAATGACACTTTCTGAGACTAGACTGATATAGGGGTAAGTCGTTGGTTTGGATCTGTCCTGACTTCATAGGCAGTTCATAGCTGAGTAATTTTCCACATTGCCAGGTAGACACCAATGTTGTATTGGAAAAGCTTGACTAGGGGCACAGTTAGCTCTGGAGGACAAATCTTTAGTACAATTGCCACAAAGTTGAGAGAGTTCTCAACTTTGCTGAACCAATATCTTCAACCATGTCTTCATATCACATGGAATGAATTGTATGGGCTGAAGACTGATATCTGTGATGACCTCAGGAGCTAGTCTGGATGGATCATTAATTCAGCACTCCTGGTTAAAGATGATTCCAAATGTGTTTGTCTTGTCCTTTGCACTGATGAGCTGGGCTTCTCCATCATTGAGGTTAGGGATATTTGTGGTGTCTCCTACTCCAGTTAGCTGTTTAATTGTCCATCATCATTCATGATTGAGTGTGGCAAAAGTTTAGACCTGATCTATTGCTTGTGGGATTGCTTAGCTCTGTCCATCATATGGTGCTTCCATTGTTTGGCATCCAAATGTTTCTTTGTTGTCGCTTCACATCACCCTACCCAACTGGTTTCAATCTGCCATGTTAACATTGGGCATTCCTCAACTATTTCCTCACTGTCCAGCAAATTAGCACAAGTGGGGCCTTGCAGGCTGTGCTGCACCCCAAACAATGATTCATCATTCAAGACTGCCCATGACAAAATTCAGCAGAGGACTCGGAGATCCATTTAGCTACTGCAGAAGGCATTGCCTGGCTTAGTAATTATTGCACATGCTGAAACCAAACCTAATTTTTAGGTATGTCGGGATGCCAATCTTGGCATGTCCTCCTGCATTCTTCAGTGGGTCAGGGCTGATGTTCCAGCTTGATTGTAAAGTTATAATGTGGGTGTGCCGGACCTTGAGGTTACAGATTGTGGTTGCATAAAATTCTACAGCTACTTACAGTCATGGTCCAGTTTTGAGTTGCTAGATCTGTTCAAAATCTGTCATTTAGAACAATGGTAGTACCAGCCAACAAAAGGGAGGGTATCCTGAAGTGAGTAATGGAACTTTGTCTCCAAAAAGTGTGTGGTGGTCACTTCCATAACAGATGCATTTGTAACAGGTTGTTATTATGGATAAGGACCAATAGATTTTCCCCTCTTGTTGATTTCCTCACCATCTGTTGCAGTTCCTATCTAGCAGCCCTGTCTTTCCAGCTTGGTCAGTAATGGAACAAAACAGAAAATGTTGGAAAATCTCAGCGAGTCTGACAGCATCTGTTGGGGAGAGAATGTTTCAAGTCTAGATGACCCTTTGTCGTAATGCTGCTACTGAGCCATTCTTGGTGATGGACAATGAAGCCTACTGTCAGAAGATATTTTTGTGCCCCTACCTTCAAAATAGTGACTCTGAGATCCTTTGTTTCAGCAGAGGTAATCAGATGGAACCTCAATATCACACATCATCTAAAGGAAAATACGTCCAACAGGTGGCAATCCCTCATCATTGTATTGCGAGTGTCAGCATAGATGATTTATTTAGGTCCTGTGGTGAAAAAGTAACCCACAACCCTTTGACTCAGAGGCGCAGATCCTACCACTACGCCCAGCTGACATTTGCCAAATGTTATATTTTCATATCTCAGTCAGGCACAACTCCATGCATTCATACTTCACTACTCAGTGACATGCCAGCAACTGTGGAAATAGCAAAGGCAGCACTCATTTGTGAAAGAAAATGCACAGATTCAGCAGGATAACTTTGTACAGGAACTATTTCCTCCATTAAGGTGGATGCCAGAATGCTTGACCAACCTGTCTCTCTTCACTTTGGGTTTTGATTTCCCAGCCAGGGTCCTGAGTTCTTCATCTGATGGATGTCTGTATCGGAATAGGCTGCCAAGAAAGTTGCATACGTAGTTACTAGAAATCCTTAATTCCTACTGGCTCAAAGAAAGTACAAAAGTGTTGTATTTGTGAATTAAACAGTCAACAGTTTCCAGAAAAGAAACATTTTAATGTCTTTGATATACATTTATACTTTAGTCATTCAATTTAATGCGGGACTGAAGTCACATGCAGATCCAGAGTGGGTGAAGGTAATGGCACTATGGGGATATTAGTGAAACAACTGGATTTCATGACAGTTTCATTGTCATTTTGGTGGGAATTCAACAGTATAATCTTTATACTATTATATCCATTAATTCTTAGAACTGGCAGGAAAAAAAGACTTTGATTCCATGACATTGGGCTGAATTTATTGCCAGAGAACAAGAGAGAAGAAAAACATAGCTAATTTATCAACTCCTGATCAGTACCGAGTGATCTTCCCATTCACACAACATAGTGCAAAGTGCACATATTTGGTTGGTTATAAGATAGGACTAGGCTTAGCAGTGCAACATGCTACAGTTGAATAAACTGCCAATACTTAGCTCCTATGACTCAGGAAGAATAGTAGTTTGATTGTGGCATCAGGGAGCTGCCGGTTTCTGTGAGATCTGTACCCCAGTGACAACCAACAGCTTCAGGAGAGATTTTAAAACTGACCAAAAACAGAATTAACCAAGTCAGATTTTTTACCTGCCATTGCAGAGTAGCCAGCGACCTATAGAATAATGAGGTGCCAATCTCTGCATGAGGGTCGCCATCAGCAGACTCACAACCAGTTGAACTCCTATAACCCCCTGATAAAAAACAAAATTAACTTCATAAATACTAAATAATGATGAGATCAGCAGAATTACCCATCAAATAGCATTCTTTACTCTTTTTTTTCTATTTCATTAACTCTTCTTGTGAGCCTTTCACTCCTTGCATAACCTCAGAATAAAGGGACAACTCTTTAAAACCAAGATGAGGAGGAGTTTTGTTAACCAGGGGATGTGAATCTGTGGAATTCATTGCCACTGAAGGCTGTGGAGGCCACTTCATTGAGTGTATTTAAGACAGAGGTGGATAGGTTCTTGACTGGTCAGGGGATCAAAGGTTACAGGGAAAAGATGGGTTGAGAAACATATCAGCCATAATCGAATGGCAGAGCAGAATTGATGGGCTGAATGGTCTAATTCTTCTCCTCTATCTTATGGTCATATCTCCTCTCCATGCTAAAATCTCAGGACTCACTGCACCACTCTATGTTGATTTCTTTCCCAGAAACACAAGTGTGGAACCCTTATTTCTTTTGTCTCCCCTTTTTTCCAGAATCTACTGGGTTTTAAAATACATGTTAGTCATGGCTCAGTGCAACTCTTATAATGGTTGCAAAGGTTGTGGTTTGAGACTCAGTACACAGACTTCAGCATAAAATCTAGTCTGATACCCCAGTGCAATACTGGAGGTGCTGTCCTTCAGATGTGATGCTAGACCAAGGTTCTGTCAACTCTCTGAGGTGGATATAAAAGATCCTGTGGCATTACCTTTGTTCTTCCAGATAGTAGAGCTCATGTGTTGGAAGTGCTGCCAACTCACACAAGATGCACACAGGTTGCTGCCAACTCACACAAGATGCACACAAAGCTGCCACTGTGTGTCTGTAGTGGAGTGAATGAATGTCTAAAATGCTGGATGGGGTATTAATCAAGCGGTCTGCTTTGTCCTGGATGGTGTTGAATTTGATTGCTGTTGGGGTGCACTCATCTAGGCAAGTGGAGAGTATCCCATTACACTCCTGACTTGTGAGTTGTAGAAGCTTTGTAGAATCAAGAGGCGAGTTACTTGCCACAGAAATCCAAGTCTCAGCTATTCTTGTAACCAGTGTTGATATGTTGGTCCAGTTAAAGCCTATGGTAACTCCAGAACATTGACAATGAGAATTTCAGCAGTAGTAGTGTTATTGGATGTCAAGGAGAGATTCTCATGTTGGAGACAGTTAATGCCTGGCACTTGTGTAGCACAAATGTTACTTGTCACCTTTCAGCCCAAGCCTGAATGTTGTCCAGTCTTGCTGCCCAACTACTTCAGTGGATGTGGCAAGGATGTTTCATCATTTGTTAAATCCAGAACAAGGGAGCAGTTTTAAAATTAGGTGTCCCCCTTATAGTACAGAGATGATGAGATTTTTTTTCTTTCTCAGAGGGTTGAGATTTTGGAACTCAGAAGATGAAGGTAGGGTCATAGAACATTTTTAAGGCATAGATAGATTTCTTTTGCATGGGGATCAAAGGTTACCAGCAGTAGATGGGAATGTGGAATTCAAAACACAAACAGGTCAGCCATAATCTTATTGAATGCAGGACTAGGTTTGAGGGACTGAATGACATACTTTTGTTCCTAATACATATGTTTGTAATTGAGGATTGCAGATAGTGCGCACAAATTAACTGTCACGATTTCCTTCCTTACAACAGTGACAACATTTCAAAAAGTACTTAATTGGCTATGAAGCAGTTTTGGGACATTTGGAGGTTGTGAAAGGTGCCATATAAAAGCAAACTCAAACTTGGCATCAGAGTAAATTGACACCATGACAAGAGCCAGCACATCTGGAAGAGAACGTGATGAACATTGGTCAGCTGCCATAGCCAAAAAAAGTTCACCAATATTCAATTAAAAGCCAGTGAGTGCACAGATGAGTGCCAACTGTCACATTGCTGACATGCCACAATCATTATAACAAACTATGACCTGCCCATGTACAAACATTCCGAGATACTGCTGCAGCCCAATGTTAATAATCACCCCTCCCTGCCCCTTAAAGAATCTGGACATGCCCGTTTAAGAAAGCTGCTGCAAATTAAAATTGAAAGCTTGCACTAACCACTTATGCAATCAGCCAACTTTATTTACAATGACGCTCAAGCGGAGCTGACATTTGCAGCTATCCATTGGCATTGGGATCCCTGCAACCAGCTGACCCCCTCAAAACAATTTTTAGTTGTAGCAACGATAATTTCAGATTTAAAGCATGCTATTCTTTTTCTGGGTTGGGGGCGGGTTGGCGACGGTCGAACTGTCATTGATTGCCTCAGAAATTCTAGCCTTACCATATCTCCCTGCTCGGTTCACACTTTAAACTCAATTAATTCGTCTTTTCCCCCCACCACTTCAGTCACTCACGCCGCCTCGCCGCCATCACTGGCATTTTAAGCTCAAACTGGTTCTGGCCAGTGATTGACAGCCGAGGCAACCAATGGCGTGGTTAGTTCTATTGATTGACGTCCGTTCTGACTACTCAGCAGTTGAGTTCAATTGATTGGATGACAGTCAAGACGAATAAGCCAATCATAATCTGGTCTGCAGCTGGGCGGTACGGCAGGCTCGAGACCAACTGTCATCAAGGAACCGTTGACTGACGGGCAGGTGAGCAGCACTTGGATCTCTTGGAATTGTAGTTCTCCACGTGATGCGCCCTGTGACGTCCTGTCCAGAAAGAACAACATCTCCCAGAAACCTTGGGCCACGGCATATGCGCAGTGGCTGAACGGTCTTGACCAGCTGCTCCTAACATATGATATTTGAATAAAACTTTTGCGGACTTTTAACAAATTCAGTCTGTGTTGTAGAAACACAAGTAATTCCAATGTGATAGTCTTTTCCCAGTGAGTACAACTATTGATGTTTCAAATCTCCATAAAAGGTAAAGTTTAAGGAGCATTTAAGGCTACACTGTCTGATTTATTTTTAGCAAAGTGACAGTTTCCTTTTTATAAAAAGCCATTGCTTAAATGAAAACTTGTGGAAATGCGAAATGAGAAGAGCAGCAGGACTTGTTGCAGCACATCAAGGAGATGCTTCTAAGATTTCCAACTGTGATCAGATATATCTCTGGAAGTTTCCTCGGATGACTCGCCTCCGTGCTCTAGTCAATCGAGCCACACTTCCATTTTTGTGATGCATTGCATTCCCAAGACGTGAAGAGTAGGTAGATTAGCCATGATAAATGAGTGGGGTTATAGGGATGGGGAAGAGGGTCTGGGAAAAGTGCTGTGTCAGAGGGTTGATGCAGACTCAGTGGGCTGAATGGCTTTCTTCTGCATGGTCGGGATTCTGTCACAAATGGAAAGCAAAAAGACTTCTTACCTAACTGAATCTTGCTTTGACTGTCAGCCAAACAGTCTTTTTTCCCCCAACTTTCAATATTTTTATGTATGGTAACAAGAAATGTTCAAAGAAAATGACAAAAAAAATTATTTGATGTCCTGAAGATTTTTATAGAGGGTTATACACAACAGGGTCCTGAAGATTTACCTTCAATTCTTGGAGACACTAACTGCAACTTCAAACCTGGAGGGTTAAGCAATCCTGGATGCATGTCCAAAGGTTTTGACTGTCAAAGTACGACCATCCTTATTACTTGCATTACAAATGGCTTCCTTTTCTGAGGTACTATTGCCATTCCTTTCAAAACCATTGTCATTTCCTGTCGCCTCAAAAATACACCTTAATTGGTGAAATCAGGCCTAAATGCGCATTTATTTCCGATTTCACCAATTAGGGTGCAAGACCCTCCTTGTTGGTGCCCCAACACATGATCACATTAGAACCCATCACAAAATTTTCAGTGTGCTTCATGGACATTGCCTTTGAGACACTATACAAACAATGCTTTGGTGACAGCACAGACTACCGCTAAAGTCATGCCACTCCATAGATATTAGGCTAATGCAGTTCATCCTCACTCTATATGGAGCCAGTTAATACAGTTCACCCTAACTCTCTGCAATTGTCTTCCATTTAGATTACTCTCTGACCTCACCTCCAAAAATGGTCCTGTTGCAAGAACAAAATTAAATCGCGAGGCGGCACAGAAGGTTAGAGAGCCACAATTGACCTCAGTACTCCGGCATAGTGTGGGAAGGCAAGAGGCAGCATTCAAATAAGACTGTCCTGCTAATTGCATTCCAGTGATACTGAGAAAGTGCCCCATGCCTGGGTGACAAGCGATTAAAATTAAAACGGGGGCACAGAGGATATATAATAAGAAAAGAAAAAATTGAAAATTTGAAGTGTCTTTCTCAGTGTTATGATATCCCAAAGCACTTTAGAAGAGCAAAACAAATTATAAAGCGCCTTTAATTTGGTGAAATATCCAATGTCCTTCCCATGAGTGTAATGAAGTAAACTATGAAACAAACTTTGAAACCGAGTCACAGGATAGGTGGCCAAAAAATTGGGAAAAGATGGAGATTTTAAGGAGTGTCTTATTGGAGGAATGAGATGTGCTGAGGCATTGAGGTTTATATAAGAATTCCAGAGCTTAGGGCCTAAGACATGGCCAACAATAGTGGAGTTATTAAAATTGAGGATTTGCAAGACATCAGAATTGGAGGACTGCAGAGATCACGAAGGCTTTTGAGACTGGAGAAGGTTACAGAAATGGGGATGAAGCAATGGAGGGTTTTGAAAAATAGGATGATGATGTAGAGAATGAAAGGTGGGAGTGATATTCGAAGAAATCTGGATGAGTACAATGAAAATAAAAACACAAAAACAGCTGAGATAACCATGATAGAATGTGACACTTTCAGCAGAAAGGAGCACGGAGCAAGGTGTGATCAGCATTTTTGCCTGATCCCGCATTTTTATACAAACATATGTAGATTAGTTTCACTCAGCCCATCCCTTAGATGTTTTAGTCCATTTACAGAAAATGGAACAATAAACACACACAAACACAAATGGGGATAAAAGCACATTCATCTGAAATTTTAGTGACAGGTACAGCCCTATAGGTAAGTGTTAGAATGTCGTCCTTACATCCCCTCGACATGAAAAGGAATCAGCACCCACACCACTGGGAAGAGAGCTGGCATGCCTGTCTGTAATTGCTTGCCTCTTCAAACATATTCATGCTTTTTCTCGCTCCCTTTCTGCGTATGCAAAGGAGTGTCAAATCCCTGGCTGCTTCTTAGATGTTCTCACACTACTGTAGATGACTGAACACCAGTAAATGAAATAATATTTGACAGGAACCCTTTTTTCTCTTATCTCTCATTTTTTATTCCTCTCTGTGACTTACCTCCCTCTTTGTTACATTCCTCCCCTCCATCTTCCTCTCTCAAAATTGAGTCCACTTCCCTCCACTCTGTCTCTCTCACTCTATTATTTCTTCCATACTCTCTTCTTCCCAATATCCCACGTGCTAGTGTTTTTTGCTTTTTCTTTGTCACACATCCTTCATTTTCATCTCTAGCCACTTGGTTCTCATTTTCATTCTTAAACAGCGTGTCAACATGGCAGACAAGGCTGGCTTTGCCCATCTCTACTTGTCCTGATCGAGTAGCTTGCTTGGCCAATTCAGAGGGCAGTTATACATCAATCATGTTGGTGTGGTACAGGCCAGGACAAGTTGTTAGAGTCTATTATCAAGGATTTCATAACTTGGCATTTGGAAGGCAGTGGTATAATTAGACAAAGTCAGGATGGATTTACAAAAGGGAAATCATGCTTGACAAAACTATTGGAATTCTTTGAGGATATAAGTAGTAGAGTTGATCGAGAAGAACCAATGTGGTTTATTTAAACTTTCAGAAAGCTTCCGACAAGGTCTCACATAACAGGCTGCTGTGTAAATTTAAAACACATAGGATTGCAGGTAATGTCTTGAGATGGATAGAAAACTGGTTAGCAATTAGAAACAAAGAGTTGACATAAATGGGTCTTTTTCTGATTGATAATCAGTGACCAGTGAGGTTCTGCAGGGATCTGTGCTAGGACTCCAACTGTTCATGTTATATATTAATGATTTGGAAGAGGGAACTGAATATATTATCTCCAAGTTTGCAGATCATACAAAGTTGGGTGGGCGGGTGAACTCTAAGGAGATGCGGGGATGCTTCAGTGTGACTTGGACAAGCTGAGTGTATGGGCATATGCATGGCAGATGCAGTGAGGTTATCCACTTTGGTACCAATAATAGGAAGACAGATTATTACTTGTATGGGCGCAAATTGAGAAAGATGAATACTTAACGAGACCTTGAAGTCCTTGTGCATCAGTGGCTGAAAGTAAGTGGGCAGGTACAGCAGGCAGTAAAGAAGACAAATGGTATGTTGGCTTTCATAGCAAAAGGATTTGAATGTAGGGATAGGGATGTTTTGCTACAAACAAAACCCACAGACTGCAATTAGTAAGGATAGATAACATCACCTCCTCCATGATCATTCTCAACACTGGTGCCCCACAAGGTTGCGTCCTGAGTTTCTTACTATCCTTTTTATACACTTATGATTGTGTGGCCAAATTACCGTCCAACTTGATTTTCAAATTTCCTGATGACACCGTCATAGTGGGTCGAATCTCAAACAACAATGATGAGATGAAACACAGGAAAGAGATAGAGAACTGGTGTGATGACAATAATCTCCCCCTCAATGTTAACAAAACGAGGGAGACAGTCATTGACTTCACAGAGCATAGTGGAGAACGTGTCCCTGTCAACATCAATGGGGATAAAGTAAAATGGTTGAAAACTTCAAGTTTTTAGGTGTCCAGATCACCAACAACCTGCCCTGGTACCCCCCTCCCCCATGCTGATGCTGTAGTTAAAAAAGCCTATCAATGCCTGTACTTCCTTAGAAGACTAAGGAAATGTGGCATGATCGCTATGATTCTCACCAATTTTTACAGATGCACCATAGAAGGCGTTCTTCCTAGTCGTATCACTGCTTGGTATGGCTCCTGCTCTGTCCAAGACCGCAAGAAACTTCAAAAACTCGTGAATGAAGACCAGTCCATTACTCAAACAAGCCTCTCACCTATTGACACTGCCTACATTTCCTACTGCATTGGAAAAGCAGCCAGCATAATTAAGGACACCGTACACCTCGAACATACTCTCTTCCATAGGGAAAAAGATAAAAACTCTAAGGATATGTAACAACCAACTCAAGAACAGATTCTTCTCTGTCACAATCCGTATTTTGAATGGACCTACCTCACATTAAGTTGATCTTTTTCTACATCCTAGCTATAACTGTAAAACTATATTCTGCTTTCCTTCTCTATATGTAGTATGCTTTGTCTGTACAGTATGCAAGAAACAATACTTTTCACTGTATACTAATATATGTGACAATAAATCAAATCAATTTTTTTGGGTGTTGATGACAGCACACCTGGAGAATTATGTGCAATTTTGGTGTCCTTATCTGAGGAAGGACGTCCTTGCTATAAAGGATTACTAGGCTGATCCTTGGGATGTTAGCTCTGTCATATGAGGAGAGATTAAGTGAGTTAGGATTATATTCACTGGAGTTTTGAAGAGGGAGAGGGGATCTCATAGAAATTTATAAAATTCCAACAGGATTATACAAAGTAGATTCAGAAAGAGTGTTCCGAATGCTGAGGGAGTCTAAAGCTCGGGGTTCTAGTTTTAGGCAAGGCTTTTAGAACTGAGGTGAGGAGAAATTTCTTCACCCAGAGAGTGGTGAATGTGTACAATTCACTACCAAATAATGCAGCTGAGGCCAAAACACTGTCTGATTTCAAGAAGAAATTAGATATAGCTCTTGAGGCTAAATGAATCAAAGGATATAGGGGGAAGGGGGGGATCAGGATATTGGCTTTTAATTTCCAGATTCTTTTAGAAATTAAACTTCACTTTGTTTCTAATTTCTTATGACCCTTTGTTCTGAGATCATGACCTGTAGTTCTATAATCTCCAACCAGGGAAATAGCATTTCAGCATCTGTGCTGCCAAAACCTCTATGAACTTGATATGTTTCAATGAGATCAGCTCTCAGTCAATGCTGCTCTGGGACTTTTGAATCCAGCTTTCTCAGAAATGAGGAGCACTGTATTCCTCAGAGAGTTGCATTACAGCAAAGGGTGAAGACTGGACACAGGTGTTTTGATAGCACAAGCTGCCATATGGTAACATTCAAAAGTCTAGTTTGAATGTCACCAAATGGGTGAATGAATAAATGTACAGGATGGTAAGGTGAGTGAGGTCAATTGGGTAAGTGGGTAAAGGGGAAGTGGTTGGGGGTAGGGGTGATGAGGTTGTAGGTGGGTAAGGAAGTATATGGATAAGGCGATAGGCGGGTGAGGTGCTCGATGGATAAGGAGGGAGACGGGTGAATGTCTGGGGATAGTCTAGTAATGGAGTTGTCAGGTGGGTTGGGATGGTTTGGTCGGATTAGGAGTTTAGGTGATTAGGGGCCAATTAGGTTGGGTCGGCAGTGTAGCTTGGTTGGGGTGTAGAGTAATTGATTAGTCAGAGTTTAGCAGAGATAGTTGGGTTGTCAAAGGGGTTAGTCAAACGATTGGGATTTGTCAGGGATCATCGTGAGTGATTGGGAATTCAAATCTGTAGTTACCCAGGAATTAAGTAGGTTTAATACATTTAACACTTCCTGATAACTATTCAGGTCAGTACATTGGAATTTTCCAAAGTCTCCGATTCCAGCTCAGATCTTTGTGGAGGTTCCTGGGGAGCAGCGAATTGTTCATCAGAAGTTCAATCTTTTTGAACAATTTCCACACAGGGCCATTTGTCAGATCTTCCACGGTGTTCTGATGAACATCTCAATCATACATCCAATCGCCGATGATTCAGATACTAGAAAATGTAGGTCAATGTTTCTTACAATTTAGAGCAATTTAAATACCTCCCATGAAAATAAGGAAAAAAAACACATCTTGGGTTTGAGGGCTGATTTGTCATGGTTTGGACACCTGTGCTGGAATCAACACGATAGGTCAAGAATGAGAATGATTTGTCCTATTCCAGTTTATCCTTCTCATAATCCATATCTCCTGTCTGGATGTTTTGAATGGCCCTAAAGCCCGGACCCTACCTGTCTGGCTAGGACATTATCCAATATTTAATATCTTTTGCATTCTTGATACTCTATCTGGGATGCAGTGACACCTTATTATCCATCACTTATATCACTGGCCCAATCACAAGTATGTGAGGTGACCCATTAAGAATCAGTACAGACCATTTAACAAATCTCAGCACCAGTCTAGTTTAGAACGAAGAAACGTGAAGTGTGAGGATTTGTATTTTGGAATTGGATAGCATAAATAATTTGTGACATGGCATGTATTGGGTGGAAAGAACAGGTAACTTTGAACCTATGATTCCCAACATTTTCCATCACAGGAAATTTTACTTCTGTCATGCCTGTGTCTGTTGTAAACTCATTGATAACCATTGATTGATACAGTTTGTCAACATCTACATTGTTGTTGTATTATGTGTCTACCAAGGTTTTGGAAGGCAAGTTAGATGAATCTTGGTCTTTTTTTCCTAGCAGTTCCCAAATTCCTATAATCGGGAAACTGAGGGAGCCAGTGATTTTTTTTAAGATCTTGAAAATTGGGCTAGGAGATAATGTGATGTCTCTTACTTTCAACTTTTGCATCAGAAGGATTGGCACGTACGATGGGATTTTGTGAGAGAAAGAAAAGGAGAGCACAGTGGCAGAAATTGGAAAAGACTTGCAGTAGAAAGAGATGGATTTAGGCTGGAGGATAAGAGGCACTTCCAAACAGAGAGTTCTTCATCATTTCTGATCCAGGATTACAGAATTGCTTGATGAGATTCTCCAGAGACAGGCATGAGAGATCAACTCTTCGGGCTTTACTGAGAGTTTAAAGTTAAGAGCCTCAGGCCTGCTTTGAAACCTTGGAAATGCTGCATCGCTATTTGCCTTTAAAAGCTGTTCCTATTTTTAGAAGCAGATTACAGTGCCAACTACAGACAGACATTGCAGCTATTTCCGGAGTGGCTGTCTCAACTATCTATCAATGGCATCTATACCGTAATGAAGGAGTCTTCAACTAGATGCAGTTATGTAGTATGTTATGTCGCTGGACTAATAATCCAGAGAATCATAGAATCTCTACAGTGCAGAAGGAGAAGTTGGCCCATTGAGTCTGCACCATCACTTAGAGCACCCCACTCAGGCCCTATCCCTGTAATCCCACATATTTACTGTGCTAATTTCCCCTAAACTACACATCTTGGGATACCAAGGGAGAATTTAGCAAAACCAATCCACTCAATTTGCACATCTTTGGACTGTGGGAGGAAACTGGAATACCCAGAAGAAACCCATCCAGACATGGGGAGAATATGCAAACTCTACACAGACAGTCATTAGAGGCCAGAATTGAACTGGGTCCCTGGTGCTGTGAAACACCAGTGCTAACCATTGTGCCATCATGCTGCCCAGTGAGAATGAGAGTGCAAATCCTATCATGACAGTTTGAGAATTTGAATTCAATCTTAAAATGCTTTAACATTAAAAAGCACTCCCAGTATAAGTGACTATTAAACAGTTAGGTTTTGTATAAAAACCCAACTAGTTCACCAGTGTCCTTTAGGGAAGCAGATCAATTATCCTTACCTAGTCTGGCCTGATATGTGACTATACATGCCAATGTGCAGGATGCTTAACTCTCCTCTGAACTGCCTGAGCAAGGCATTCAGTTGTATCAAATTATTAGCAATTCAAGAGGAAAATCAATCTCTACATTCTCTGAGCAACTGGAGATGGGCCTAGTCAGCACTACCTACATTGAGAGAATGGAATTGTAAGAAAAAGACTAAAGGAATTGAATTGTAAAACTAGAACTCTCTTTTATCACATTCATTCAGTTTCTATATTTTAAAGTTTAAAAAAGATTATTTTGATTTCATTTCATTTCCACACCCAACTTGAGATTCTTATATCCCCTTTATCATAAATGTCCAAAACTATTTAGTGTTGATAAGGATCCGGAGCCTTGTTGCATTCCATTACCATTTGGCACAGCTCTTTTAAAAAATTATTTCAGCGTTTAGTGCCAGGTAATGGTTTAATCGCTGTGCATTGAAGATTGTAGAACATTCATAGCACAACATTCCCTTTCCTTGAAAAGAAAAATTGGAGCAGAAACAAAACGGACTCAGTAGGGGGTGTGACTGTAGTGAAACACCTAGTTTATGCAGCTCATGGATGCTAATTTATGAATTGTACTTGTTGTAAAATAGATTCTGGAAGCTCTTTGTGTGCACATGCCCATGGTCCATCCATCTTCTCTTTGTTCTTGGTGCAAAATTAAATGCTAGACTGTCTGGAGATCCTTAAATTCTCAAGGCCCAGCATTAGTTCCAGTGATTATAATAGCCTCCTTTGTGTAACTTGTATACACAGTGCAGCATGTCTTTAATATGCACCTTCAAACACTGTTTAGCCAAAAGCACTGAAAGCACATTCTCCCCTCTCTTTAAGTGCATTTTTTCTCTACTCAAAAATTGAACCACTTTTCTACTTTTAATTTTTAAAATTCATTTTATTTTTCTCTGCTCCTTGTTGCATATTGTTGACTTTTTAATAGACATTCCCTCAGAAATCATTTGTATTTCACGGCCCATTGAACAGAAGTCTGTTTTTTTTAATTCTGGGACCATTAGCATGACAAAGGAGAGGGCCTGTGAACTCCATGCACTTTTAGACCCCTACGTCAACCTCCTGAATAGCAAGTTCCCCATTCCCCACTCTGTTAGCATAACAAGCTCAAACTTAGTCCAGTCTTGTTTAAACTCTTTATTGAGCTAATTTAATATCCCAGCTCAATATTTCTCATATGCTGTGTGGAAAACACACACACACACAGGCACACACACACACAGGCTTTTAGTTGGGCCATCTGTAGATGTCTGTGAGCAGCTGGCATTGTAGCTCAGCCACAATTTGAGGACTTTTAACTTAGCTTTTTTTTGCTGTACATCTTCCTGAGAAATAACATTTCCCCCACTCCCATTTCTACCTGCCCCCCACCTCCTGAAAGTGATTCAGTTGTCTGTTAGTACCCTTACCCCATCCTGCCCCTGGATTGGCCATTCTCACGTGACATCCCAGATAGTGAGTGTCATCACATATCATTTGACCTTGAGAGGCACCATAGCAGAATGCCCCATTTTATCCTCTTTTTTTTATTACTCATTCCCTGGATGTGTGCATCCCCAGGAAGGCTGACACTTGTTGCCCATCCTGAGTGTCTTCTGAGACCACTTTTGAAGGTAGTTCAGAGTCAACTACATAGTGTGGGACTGGAGTCACATATAAGCTAGACCAGATAAAGACACCAGGTTTCCTTCTCTGAGGTACATTAAGGAATATGGCTGCAGAGCGCTAGAGCCATTGTGCAGAGTATCCCAATCTCCCACTGGAATGGGAGATTTCCTCCTACTCTCTCCATGGACATCAGAATCCCCTCCAACTATCCCAAACTATTTTACAGCCAATTGAGCACTTTTGAAGCACTGTTGTAACTCCAGTTTATCATCTCAATTGAAAGATGACAGGCGTGATTTTCCTCCACCCAGCTGCATTTTTCTCGGTGGTGAAAGGCGGTGTGCTGTTCTATAATGGCAGGATTCTGTGGTTTTGTCGCTGTCAATGGGATTTACTGTTGATGTCACCCACGCGCTGCGAAACCGACGGACAGGGGTGCGCTGCTGGCGGGACCGAGAATTCCACTGGAATTCTGGCCAACGCCTCTGACAATGCAGCACTCTTTCAGTACTATTCCTGTAGCCTTATATGTTCCACTGTCAAAAATTATACTTGAATCCATAACATCCTGACTCAGAAGGAGTGTGCCACCCACACAACCATGGTTATAAAAGCTGCATATTGTTGCCCTCTCTTGCATAAGCTATGGATTGTGTTAATATCCTGTTTATTGATACTCATTGTACTTATGCCAGGATAATGACAAAGTCAGATATTTCTTGTCTTCTCCATGTGGTATTAAAAGAATGTTGGGGAAAGGTGGGAGGCCAACCAAGAAAGCATTGGATACAATTTTTTGGCCATTACACAAGGCCAGCAATATTGCTTATCCTAAATGCCCTTGCAAAGTTAGTTACGGCCCTTCTTCGTGAACCACTGGAGACAGCTTCACCACACAGTTTGTATAGTGCTGTGAGGAGGGAATCCTAGGATTTTAACCCAGCAATGATGAATTAAATCAATGGAATAGCAAATTGGGCAGAGTGTAGAAGAGTCTGAAGAGTTCTGTGGATGAAATATTAACTCTTTTTTCCAGACTTACTGAGTTTTTCCAGCATTTTCTGTTTTTATTTCAGATTTCCAGCATCCGCAGTATTTTGCTTTTATGTGGGCAGAGTGTAGTAAGGGTTGGGTCATTCTTATCCATTTAGCACTCCTGCCTAAGCCTAATTTTGGCTACATAAACACTATACTGGAAATCTACTTACAGGTTTCAGAATATGGTTTTAGAATTCTATCTTGATCCATTAAGAGTGTAAGAAGTTGAAGCAGGAATACACTGATAGGCTCATTTAATGTGATCATGGCTGGTCCCCCTCTCTCAGTTCATTTTCCTACTCACCCCCTATATTCCTTGATTCCTCAAGGGATCAAAAATCTATCACTTTCAGTCTTGAATATATTCAATAATGGAATTTGTATAACTCTGGGATAAATAGTTCCAAGGGTGCATAGGTCTTTGAGTGAATAAATCTCTCTTTGTCAGGGTCTAAATAATCAACTTCTTATCCTGAAACTGTGCCTCCATGTTCTCAATTCCTAAAAGAGGGAAAATGTCCTCTCACAGTTTATTTTGTCCACTCCTGTAGGATCTCGTATCTTCCAACAAGATCACCTCTTATTCTTTTAAATATCAATTAACGTGGGCCCAATTTATTCAGATCATTATCATACAACAACTCTCTCATTCCCAGAAACTAATCCGGTGAACCTCCAGGGCACATGCATTCTTCTTGAGAAATGGAGACCAAAACTGTATGCATTGATCCAGTTGTGGTTTCATCAAAATCATTGACAACTGGAGGAAGATTTATTTATTGTTGCTCTCCAATCCCCTTGAAATAAAGGTCAGCGTGTCATTTACTTTTCTGGTTGCTTACTGTATCTGCATGCTAACTTTCTGTGTTCCTTATATGGGTAATATACAATGTTGATAATGGCTGATGGCTTATTACTTGTCATAGGTGACAGGTTCATTTGCATCAAACTGAAGGCTACCAGTTCTTGGAAATAGCAACTTCATCTTACTGTCATGAATAAGAACTGTCAGTTTTTTTTTCAAATAGACATACATGTCAAAGACGGCTGAGAATGTAAAATCAGTCATAGGCTGAAATGCTCAAAGATGATTCTCCAAGAGACAATGGAACCCCTTTCTGTTACTACACAGTGTAGTTACTGTTTAAATGTAGGAAACCACTAATCAGGTCACAGCAAAAGCATTCAAAAACTAATTACCACCTCCAATAGAGACAAAGGAACGTAATGGCTATTCTGTGAGTATTTCTAGAGAAAGAAGATGAAGTGAGAAGATGAAGGAAATCAGCATTAGTAGAGAAATTACTTTGGGGAAATTGATGGAATTGAAGGTGGATAAATCTCCAGCGCCTGATAATCTTCATCCCAAAGTACTTAATGAAGAGCCCTGGAAATAGCCAATCCATTGGTGGTAATTTTTCAAAATTCTTTGGACTCTACTGGCTCCTGCAGATTGGAGGGTGACTAATGTAAGCCCATTATTGAAAAAGGGGAGTAGAGAGAAAATAGGGAACATTAGACCAGTGAGCCTAATGTCAGTCCTCGGGAAGTTGCTGGAGTTCATTATCAAGGATATCATAACTCAGCAGTAGAAAAGCAATGGTATAATCAAACAAAGTCAACATGGATTTACAAAAGTGAAGTCATGATTGATGAATCTACTGGAATTTTTTGAGGATGTAACTAGTAGAGTTGACCAAGGAGAACCAGTGGATGTGGTATATTTAGATTTTCAGAAGGCTTTTCACGAGGTCTCACATAGCAGTTTACTATGCACAGTTAAAGCACATGGGATTGCAAGTAATGTCTTGAGATGAATAGAAAGCAGTGGGGTACTGCAATGATCTGTGCTAAGCCCCAACTGTTCACATTATATATTAATAATGTACATTAATGATTTACAAAAGGTAACTAAATGTATTATCTCCAAATTTGCAGTTAATACAAAGTTGAATAGGAAGATGAGCTGCAAGGAAGATGCAGAGGTACTTCAACACGATTTGGACAGGTTGAGTGTTTGGGCATATGCATGGTAGATACAATATGTGAGGTAGCAAAAATCAGAATTCAGATTATTACTTGAGTGAGTGTAAGTTGAGAGAAGTGAAGACCTTGGTGTCCTTATGCGTCCAACCACTGAAAATAAGTGTACAGGTAAAGGAGGCAAATGGTATGTTGGCCTTAATAGTGAGAGGATTTGAGTATAAGATTAGAGATGTTTTACTGCAATTGTGTATAATGTGGAGATGCCAGTGTTGGACTGGGAGGGTAAGATGAGAGGTCGCATGACACCAGGTTATAGTCCAACAGATTTATCTGAATTCATAAGCTTTCAGAGTGCTGCTCCTTCATCAGGTGGAGTCTTCAACTGACTATAACCTGGTGTTGTGTGACCTCTCATCTTGCATTGTACTGGGCATTGGTGAGATCACACTTGCAGTATTATGCACAGTTATGGTGTCTACCTGAGGAAAAATGGCCTTGCTAAACAGGGGTACCAGGATGATTCCTGGGATGGCAGGTCTGTCATATGAGGAGAGACTAAGTTGGCTAGGATTGTATTCATTGGAGTTTATAAGAGTAAGAGGGGCTCTTATAGAAAGTTATAAAAGATTCAGAAAAAATGTTCCCAATAGTGAGGGAGCCCACAACTAGGGGCCATACTTTGAGGATAGCAGTAAACCTTTTAGAACTGAGATGAGGAGAAATTTCTTCATCCAGAGAGTGATGAATATATGGAATTCGTGACCACGGAAATTAGTTGAGGCCAAAATGCCATGTGATGAGGGGATCAGAATCTTGAATTTAATGATCAGCCATGATCATGATGAATGCAGTGCAAGCCCAAAGGGCTGAATGGCTTACTCTTGCTTCTAGTTTCTGTGTAATCACAGAATCACACAGTGCAGAATAGGGCCTTCGGTCCATCAACTCTGCATTGATACCTGAGAAGTACCTGATATATCTACCTACTCCCATTTATCAGCACTTGGTCCATAACCTTGAAAGTTATGACCTGCCAAGTGCTCATCTAGATAATTTTTAAAAAATGTGAGGAAACCTATCTCCATCATCGTCTCAGGCGAAACATTCCAGACCATCACTACCCTCTGGTAAAAATACTTTTCCTCTCATGCCCCTTAAACTTCCTGTCCCTCATCTTGAACTTGTGCCCCTTTGTGACTGACTCTTTAACTAAGGGAAACAGCTGTTCCCTATTCACCCTGTTCATGCCCCTCATTATCTTGTACACTTTGATCAGTTTGCCCCTCATCTTCTCTGGTCCAACAAAACTGATCCAAGTCTATCCAATCTCTCTCCATAATTTAAATGCTCCATTGCAGGCAACATCCTGGTGAATTTCCTCTGCATCGTCTCCAATGCAATCACATCCTTTCTATAATTGGGGACCAGAACTGCACACAATAGCCTCACTGAAGTTCTATACAATGCCAAATGCCCTCCTTGTTTTTGTAATCTATGCCTCAGTTGATAAAGGCAAGTGTCCCTTTTGCCTTTTTCACTATCCCATTAACATGCCCTGTTGCCTTCAGAGATGAATGGACAAAAACATCAAGGTCCCTTTGTTCCTCAGAACTTCCTAGTGTCATCGAATACTTCCTTGTCAAATTACTCCTTCCAAAATGTATTTCCTCACAATTTTCTGGATTAAATTCCACTTGTCACTTACCTACCCATTTGCCCATCCCATTTATATTTTCCTGTAATCCAAGACATTCAACTTCACTGTTGACCACCCAGCCAATGTTTGTGTCATCCACAAACTTACTAATCCTACCTCACACATAGCCATCTATGTAATTTATATAAATGACACATAATAGGAGACCCAGCATAGATTCCTGTGGTTTGCTACAGGGCATTGGCATCCAGCCACAAGCAGCCTTCTGTCATTACCCTTTGTCTCCTACAACTAAGCCAATTTTGAATCCACTTTATCAAATTATCCTGTATCCCGTGTGCATTTGTCTTCTTTATAAGTCTCTGATGCGGGACCTTGTTAAAAGCTTTGCTGAAATCTGTATTGACTATATCAACTGCACTACCGTCAACTACACACCTGATCATTGCCTCAAAGGATTCAATCAAAATTGTTAGGCATGATCTTCCCCCTGACAAAACTGTGCTGATATTGTTGATCAAACATTGCCTCTCCAGGTGGAGATAAATTCTCTCCTACAGAATTTTCTCCAATAGTTTCCCTATCACCTACATGAGACCCACTGGTCTTTTTAAATAGCAGAACCACATTAGCTGTTCTCCAGTTGTCTGGCACCTCCCTTGTGGCTTTAAAAATTTGAGAGGAATTAAAAATTTGGGTCAGAACTCCTACAATCGCAACCTTGCCTCCACCACAACCTAGGGTACAATTCATCTGGTCCTGGAAATGAGTCCATTTTGAAGCCTACCAATACCTTGTCACTTTATATGTCAATTTGCTCAAAAACGTCACAGTCGCTCTCTCTCCGAGTTCCATACTTTCTTCCTCATTGTCTTGGTTGAAGATGGATGTGAAGTGATGGGCTAAGTGGTCTCCTTCTGCACTGTAGGGATTATATCTTTTCACGGGAGACATGGTGGCACAGTGGTTAGTACTGCTGCCTCACAGCCATGGACCCAAGTTCAATTCAAGCCTCGGGTGACTGCCTGTATGGAGTTTGCACATTTTCCCCTGGTCTGCATGGACTTCCTCCAGGTGCTCCGGTTTCCTCCCACAGTCCAAAGATTTGTGGGTTAGGTTGATTGACCACAATAAATTACCCCTTAGTGTCAGGAGGATTAGCAGGGTAAGTACATGGGGGTTACAGGGATAGGGCCTGGGCTGGATTGTTCTTGGTGCAATCTCATTGGACAGATGGAGAAACCCACGCAGATGCAGAGAGAATGTGCAAACTCCACACAGTGACCCAAGCCAGGAATTGAACCTGGATCCCTGGCGTTGTGAGGTAGCCAGTGCTAACCACAATCCCACCCCAAATGTTGGGAAAATTGAAATTACCTGATATAATTATCCTACTATTTTTGCCTTTACACACCTCCACAAATTGTGCTCATGTTTGCTCCCCAATTTTCTGCTGACTATCTAGGGGTCTGTAATAAACACCATGCAATGTAGCTGCCCCTCTTTTATTCCTAAATTCTACCCACAAAACGTCATTTGATTCCCCCTCCAAGATATCATCTCTCTTGACTGCAGTAACACGATGCCTCCTCCTCTTTTATCCCCTCCCCTGTCACGCCTGAAGATTCTACATCCCGGAATGTTGATCTGACAATTCTGCCCCTCCCTCAACTATGTGGCACTGGGAGTAATCCAGAGATTACAACCTGAATGGTCCTGCTTTTTAGTCTGCTGCCTAACTCCTCATTCTTCTTTCTTCTGTGTCATTGATAGTAACATGTACCATGACCTCTGCCTTATCACCCTCCCCCTTTAGGATGCCCTGCAGTGACATCCTGGATTTTTGCACCAGTGAGACAGCACACTATCTTGGAGTCATATTGATGGCCACAGTAATGCTCATCTGCTCCCCTAACTATAGGATCCCCTATTAGTATTGCTCTTTCTCTCTTCCTCCCCTTCTGTACAGACAGGTTGCATGTAGTGCCAGAAACTTGGCTCTGTCTGCACTCCCTGGAAGAAGAAGAAAAAGAAGAATCACCCTTATGAGCCTCCAAAGTGGAATGCCAATTTGTGAGCGCGATTCCTGGGAATTTCTGAGGCAACTGTCTGTTTCTTTTGGACTGTCTGGTGGTCATACATTCCCCTCCTTTCTTACGTCCCTTCAGCTGCAGTGTGACCACCTTGTTAAACATGCCATCCACAGTGCTGTCAGACTCATGGATGCTCCACAGTATCTCTGCTGTTCCAGATCTGAAACTTGAGCTTCCAGGTTTTGCAACTGGACACATTTCTTGTACGCATGCTGGCCTGGGTAGTCGGCTCTTGCTTAAAAAATGACTTAAAATTTAATATAGAATCATAGAGTCATAGACGTTTACAGCAAACAAACAGGCCCGTCTGCCCAACTTGCCCATGCCGCCCTTTTTTTAAAACCCGTAAACTAATCCCAATTGCCTGCATTTGGCCCATATCCCTCTTTTCCCACCTTACCCATGTAACTATCTAAATGCGTTTTAAAAGACAAAATTATACCTCCCTCTACTACTACCTCTGGCAGCTTGTTCCAGACAACCACCATCCTTTGTGTGAAAAAATTGCCCCTCTGGATACTTTTGTATCTCTCCCCTCTCACCTTAAACCTATGCCTTCTAATTTTAGACTCCCTGCCTTTGGGTAAAGGTATTGACTAGCTAGCTGATCTGTGCCTCTCATTATTCTATAGGCCTCTATAAGATCACTCCTCAGCCTTCTACATTCCAGAGAAAAAAGTCCCAGTTTATCCAGCCTCTCCTTATAACTCAATCCATCAAGTCTTGTAGTATCCTAGTAAATCTTTTCTGCATTCTTTCTAGTTTAATAATATCCTTTCTGTAATAGGACGACCAGAATTGCACACAGTATTCCAAGTGTGGCCTTATCAATGTCTTGTACAACTTCAACAAAACGTTCCAACTCCTGTATTCAGTGTTCTGACTGACAAAACCAAGCATGCCGAATGCTTTTTTCACCATTCTGTCCACCTGTGACTCCACTTTGAAGGAGCTTTGAACATGTACCCCAAATCTCTTTGCTCTGTAACTTCCCCAACGCGCTATCATTAACTAAGTCCTCCCCAGTTCAATCTACCAAAACACATCATCTCACATTTGTCTAAATTAAACTCCATTTGCCATTTGTCAGCCCACTGGCCCAAGTGATCAAGATCCTGTTACAATTGGAGATAACTTTCTTCATTCACTGTCCACTATGCCACCAATCTTGGTGTCATCTGCAAACTTACTAACCATGCCCCCTATATTCTCATACAAATCATTAATATAAATGACAAATAACAGTAGACCCAGCACTGATCCCCAATGCATACTGCTCTCACAGGCCCCCTGTTTGAAAAATATCTCCCTACAACCACCCTCTGGCTTCTGTCAAGAAGCCAATTTTGTATCCATTTAGATACCTTACCTTGAATCTTGTGAGATTTAACCTTATGCAACAGCATACCATGCGGTACCTTGTCAAAGGTCTTATTAAAGTCCATGTAGACAATATCAATTGCACTGCCCTCATCTACCTTCTTGGTTACCCCTCCAAAAAACTCAGTCAAATTTGTGAAACATGATTTTCCACTCACAAAGCCATGCTGACTGTCTTTAATCAGTCCTTGTGTCTCTAAATGCCTGTAGATCCTGTCTCTCAAAATATCTTCCAACAATTTATCCACCACAAATGTGAGGCTCACTGGCCCACAGTTCCCAGGCTTTTCCCCACAACCCTTCTTAAACAAAGGCACAACATTTGCCACTGTACAGTCTCCAGGCACGTCACCCTGACTATCAATGATTCACATATCTCGGCTAGGGGACCTTCTTATAGAAATCTATAAAATAATGAAGGGCACAGATCAGCTAGATAGTCAACATTTTTCCCAAAGGAAGGGGAATCTATAGTTTGAAAATACCCGCAGGGACTTACTCACCAATCGGATGCTTCCATTAGTCCCACATCACTTTCTGAACTATGACGCCACCTCACAACGCTGCTGTCTGTTCCTGAATTACCACTGATTTACCCTGCTGCCACCTAGATGGAATTGCGGATTCACATTCCAAGATTAAATATTCAAAGAATGTGTTAAAAGCTAGCTGGAAAGCTGTGTGTGTGTGTGTGTGTGTGTGTGTGTGTGTGTACTTTGAGAGGCCAAATGCTGGAATGTTTTTATGCTGAGTGATGCAGTAACAGAAGCAGAATGCAGTCCCCATGCATATCAGTCATTTTATAGGTATCTCTCATATCACATCATCCATGCACCAAAGAAAAGCCAGACAGCATGTCTTAATGACTATCACCCAGTGGCTCTGACATTTATCATTATGAAGTGCTTTGAAAGGTTAGTCATGGCGTGCATCAACTCTGGTCTCCCAGATTGCCTGGATCCACTACCATTCATCTGGCAAACACTATGTACTGGCCTTACACCAAACCCTGGAACATCTGGATAACAAAGATACTTACGTTAAATTCCTATTTATACACTACAGCTCAGCCTTCAACACTATTATCCTGACAAAACTCATCTCCAAGCTCTGTGGCTGAAGGCTCAGCTCCTCCCTCTGTGATTGGATCCTAGACTTCCTGACTCACAGATTGCAATCAGTAAGGATAGGCAATGATATCTCTTCCACAAAAATCCTCAACTCTGGTACCCGGCAAGGCTGTGCCCTCAGACTCTTACTACACTCCTTATACACTTATGACTGTGTGGCCACATTTGCTGTGTTTCCATTTTCAAGTTTGCTGGTGACAGCATCATGGTGGGTCAGACCTCAAACAATGATGAGATGGAGTATAGGAAAGTGATAGAAAATCTGGTGAAATGGTGCGACAATAATAATCTCTCCCTCAATGTCAGTAAAACGAAAGAGAATCATCAACTTCAGGAAGTATAGTGGAGGATATGCTCCTGTCTACATTAACAGAGTGAACTGGCAGTAGTTGAGAGCTTCAAGTTCCGAGGTGCCTAGATCACCAACAACTGTCCTGGTCACTCCAAGCCGACACTAAGTTAAGAAAGCCCACCAATGCTTCTACTTTCTCAGAGGCTAAGGAAATTCAGCATGTTGGCTACAACTCTCACCAATTTTTACAGATGCACCATAGAAAGAATCCTTTTCGGATGCATCAGAGCTCAGCATGGCTCCTGCTCTGACCAAGATTGCAAGAAACTACAAAGGGTTGTAAAAATAATCCAGTCCATCATGCAAACCAACCTCCCAACGATTGACTCTGTTTATACTTCCCATTGCCTTGGAAAAGCAGTCAGCATAATCAAGGACTCCCCGAACATACTCTCTTCCACCTTCTGCCGTCAGGAAAAAGATAAAGAAGTTTGAGATCATGTACCAATCAACTGAAGAACAGCTTCTTTCCTGCTGCAATCAAACTTATGAATGGACCCATTTTATATTATGTTGATCTTTCTCTATGTGCCAGCTACGGCACTACATTCTGCACCCTCTCTTTCTTTCTCCCCTTTGTAAAGTTAAAGTTTAGAACATAGAACATAGAACATTACAATGCAGAACAGGCCCTTCGGCCTTCGATGTTGCGCCGACCAATTAAGAAAAAGCAATGACCCTCTAACCTAAACCATTCCCTTTTCATCCATAAACTTATCTACTAACCTCTTAAACGCCACCAAACTTGGCGCATCTACAACTGCAGCAGGCAGGGCATTCCATACCCTTACCACCCTCTGGGTAAAGAACCTACCTCTGACATCCGTCCTATAACTACCACCCCTTAATTTAAAGCTATGTCCCCTCGTGCTAGCTTTCTCCATCCTAGGAAAAAGGCTATCACTGTCCACCCTATCTAAACCTCTAATCATCTTATATGTTTCAATAAGGTCTCCTCTTAGCCGCCTTCTTTCTAACGAAAACAACCTCAAATCCCTCAGCCTCTCTTCATAAGACCTGCCCTCCATACCAGGCAACATCCTGGTAAACCTCCTCTGTACCCTCTCCAATGCCTCCACATCTTTCTTATAATGCGGGGACCAGAACTGTACACAATACTCCAAGTGTGGCCGCACTAGAGTTTTGTACAGTTGCAACATGACGTTGCGGCTCCGAAATTCAATCCCCCTACCAATAAAAGCTAAGACTCCGTATGCCTTCTTAACAACCTTATCGACTTGACTGCCTACTTTCAGGGATCTATGCACAAATACACCAAGATCCCTCTGTTCATCAACACTATTAAGAATCCTACCATTAGCCCTATACTCTACATATTTGTTATTCCTGCCAAAGTGAATTACCTCACACTTTTCCACATTAAACTCCATTTGCCACCTCTCGGCCCAGCTCTGCAACTTGTCCAAGTCTCTCTGCAAACTATAACACCCCTCTTCACTATCTACCACTCCACCGACTTTAGTGTCATCTGCAAATTTACTAATCCATCCTTCAATACCCTCATCCAGATCATTTATAAAAATTACAAACAGCAGGGGCCCCAAAACAGATCCCTGAGGTACACCACTTGTAACCGAACTCCATGATGAATAATTTCCATCAACCGCCACCCTCTGTCTTCTATCAGCTAGCCAATTCTTAATCCAATTAGCTAAATCACCCTCAATCCCATACATCTGCATTTTCTGCAGAAGCCTTCCATGGGGCACCTTATCGAACGCCTTACTAAAGTCCATATATACCACATCAACTGCCTTACCCCCATCCACCTCTTTGGTCACTTTTTCAAAAAACTCAATAAGGTTAGTAAGGCACGACCTACCCTTCACAAAACCATGCTGACTATCCCCAATCAATTTGTTTCTCTCTAAATAACTATAAATCCTATCCCTAATAATTCTTTCCAATACTTTGCCCACAACAGAAGTAAGGCTCACCGGTCTATAATTCCCAGGAAAGTCTCTATTCCCCTTCTTGAACAATGGGACCACATTCGCTATCCTCCAGTCTTCTGGGACTATACCTGTAACCAACGACGACCTGAACATCAGAGCCAGAGGCTGTGCAATTGCCTCTCTCGCCTCCCAGAGAATCCTAGGGTAAATCCCGTCCGGCCCAGGGGACTTATCTAACTTCAAACCCTCAAGAATATCTAGCACATCCTCCTTATCTACTTCAATACTTTCCAGTTTACAACCCTGTATCCCAGTTTATTTATTTGTCATAAATGGGCTTACATTAACACTGCAATGAAGTTACTGTGAAAAGCCCCTGGTCACTACATTCTGTTTTGCTACACTAAGGGTGAATTTAGCATGGCCAATGCACTTAACCAGCATGTCTTTTGGACTGTGGGAGGAAATTGGAGCACCGGTGAAAACCCATGCAGACACAGGGAGAATGTGCAAAATCTGCACAGACAGTGACCCAAGCCGGGAATTGAACCCAGGTGTCTGGCACTGTGAGGCAGCAGTGTTAACCACTGTGCCACCCTGTATACTCCATGAACACTTTGTCTGTATAGAATGCAAGAACAATATTTTTCACAATATACGTACACACATGACAATAATAAAAAAACAAATCTTTCTCTCTCTCTCTGACTGTGAAAGTCAGTCCCAATCAGAAAAAAAAGGATTGGAGCTGAAAAGAGAACTCGAAAGCTTTTTTGCCAAATCATAGAACACTGGAATTGAAAAATCAACTACTCACCTATTGAAGTCAACTTTACTGAAATCTAGAATTCTTAATGCTCAAACATTTACTCCTCATGAGTCAAAGGTTATTTCTTAGAACATAAAACATAGAACGCTATAGCACAAACAGACCCTTCGGCCCACAAGTTGTGCCGATCATATCCCTACCTACCAGGCCATAGAACTATCTGTAACTCCTAATCCCATTAAATCCCATGTACTCATCCAGAAGTCTCTTAAAAGACCCAGCGAGTTCACCTCTACCACCACTGACGGCAGCTGATTCACTCACCACCCTCTAAGTGAAAAAATTACCCCTAATATCTCCTCTGTACTTGCCCCCCAGCACCTTAAACCTGTGTCCTCTCGTAGCGACCATTTCAGCCCTGAGAAATAGCCTCCGAGAATCCACCCTATCTATTCCTCTCAACATCTCATAAACCTCTATCAGATCGCCTCTCAACCTTTGTCTCTCCAGGGAGAAGAGACCTAGTTCCCTCAATCTATTTTCATAAGGCGTGCTTCCCAATCCAGGCAACATCCTTGTTAATCTCTCTGCACCCTCTCACTAGCTTCCACATCCTTTCTGTAGTGAGGCGACCAGAATTGCACACAATTGTATCTTGTATCTTTTTTCTATTTACTGATTTGAACTCAGTTCTAACTTCTAATCTGTATGAATGTGTATGAATTTGTTTACCTTGTTTTCTTGCGTTTTAATAGTTAATAAACTCGTTCTATTTTTTAACTCAAGAAAGCTTGGTAAAATTGGCTCCCTTTAAAACTTAACTATCGGTTTTAGTTTTATGGGTTTGCCTGCCCATCTGATTTCTTGGCTCTCACAATCTGACAGGAACTGATTTCTAGCAAAATTGGCCTCCGACAATTTCTGGCAAGAGGGTGAATAAATTATTTAAATTAATTTAAATGTTGATCTATATATGTTTCTCAAGCCTGGATGTGAGCTTGGTGATCAATTGTGTGGGCTTGCTTGCCTTTATGGCCTTGCTTGGAGAGGTTCCCTCCGGCGAGCAAAACACCTGCTCATCATGAGCGAGGTAGAGGCTCCCTGGGGAGGCCGAGGCAAGTGAGATGACCTTGGGCAATGCCAGCCTGATAGTGTCTATAGGGCACCTCGGCACTGTCCACCTGGCAGTGCTGGGGGTAGGGTCTATGGATGACAGGATCTGAATGCAGTGGGCTCGCTGCTACACTGCAGGTGATTGGTGGGGGAAAGGGGGTGAATCAGTCTGGCAGTGGTGGGGGGGAGCAGGGCTATATTTTCAGACAATGTGGGGCTCACAGTAGGGCCCCAGCGATTGCGGTGGTGGGGAGTTTATTGAGGCTGCCTGCAAAGCAGAGGCCTGATAACTCTCCCTCTCTTTATCAGATCTCTGTTACTACTATTGTGCATGTGCAGCATCAGAAGTCTGCGTAAGCACAATAGCTCATTCTGCAAGGAGGCTGTGAATTAAGTCCTGCCCACTGCCTGTAGCAGCTAGAAGCGGTCTAATTGATTTTTTCATGAACTATGTGCACAAGAAAACTTGCCCAAAAAACAAATCTCCAGTCCTCCTATTTTCATGCTGACTGGACCCTTAAAATCATTCTTGTAAAATTCCGCTCATTATGTCTGGGAAAAAATAACTGCAAAAAGGGATTATTTGTAGACTCAATCTTGTTCCTACCAACAGAGGGCTGTAGGACAAAGCCTAGTTCATCCTTTCTCATCCAGATTTGTAATACTTTAGGGGTGACC
Organism: Sphyrna mokarran; assembly: GCA_024679065.1. Classification (NCBI taxonomy): domain Eukaryota; kingdom Metazoa; phylum Chordata; class Chondrichthyes; order Carcharhiniformes; family Carcharhinidae; genus Sphyrna; species Sphyrna mokarran. The sequence goes on along the minus strand of JAGIQG010000026.1, from coordinate 11,090,467 downwards.
CAACCAGACAGTGACAATTTAAGGGGTCTCACCCTGATCGATAACATCAGCAAACCTTACCTGTTGGTGGCTGTAACACTACTTTTTAATAGAACATAGAACATAGAACATAGAACATTACAGCACAGAACAGGCCCTTCAGCCCTCGATGTTGTGCCGACCAAAATAAAGAGCAATGCCCCTCCAAACTAAACCATTCCCTTCTCTTCCATATACTTATCAATTAACCTCTTAAACGCCACCAAACTTGGCGCATCTACAACAGCTGCAGGCAGGGCATTCCACTCCCTAATCACTCTTTGAGTAAAGAACCTACCTCTGATATCCGTCCTATAACTCATACCCCTTAATTTAAAGCTGTGTCCCCTCGTGCTAGCTTTCTCCATCCTAGGAAAAAGGCTATCACTGTCCACCCTATCTAAACCTCTAATCATCTTATATGCTTCAATAAGATCCCCTCTTAGCCGCCTCCTTTCTAACGAAAACAACCTCAAATCCTTCAACCTCTCTTCATAGGACCTGCCCTCCATACCAGGCAACATCCTGGTAAACCTCCTCTGTACCCTCTCCAATGCCTCCACATCTTTCTTATAATGTGGGACCAGAACTGCACACAATACTCCAAGTGCGGCCGCACTAGAGTTTTGTACAGCTGCAACATGATGCTGCGGCTCCTAAATTCAATCCCCCTACCAACTGTACCAACTTTTTGACACTCATATTACCATCCGATACATTTGGGACAGCTTCAGGGGCTAATTGCCTTGTTTAATTCTGATAAATGTATCTAGTAAGTTATTGTCCAATATGGCTATGTGGCACATGCTTGCCTCCGATTGTGAAGTTTGTGCATTCCTAGACTTGAACACAGGATCAGGAATTGGCTAGCTGATAGAAGACAGAAGGTGGTGGTTGATGGGAAATATTCAACCTGGAGTTCAGTTATTGTTTTGGGGCCACTGCTGTTTGTCATTATTATAAATGACCTAGCTGAGGGTGTAGAAGCATGGGTTAGTAAATTTGCTGACAACACTAAAGTTGGAGGAGTTGTAGGCAATGAGGATGGATGTTACAGTTTGTAGAGGGACATAGATAAGCTGCAGAGCTGGGCTGAGAGGTGCAAATGGAGCTTAATGCAGAAAAGTATGAGGTGATTCAGTTTGGAAAGAGTAACAGGAGTACAGAATATAGGGCTAATGGAAGGACTCTTGGTAGTGTCGACGAGCAGAGAGATCTTGGTGTAAATGTGCATAGATCCTTGAAAGTTGGCACGGAGGTTGATAACGGTTGTTAAGAAGGCATACAATGTGTTAGCTTTTATTGGTAGAGGGATTGAATTTTGGAGCTGTGAGATCGTGTTGCAACTGTACAAAACTCTGGTGCGGCCGCACTTGGACTATTGCATACAGTTCTGGTCGCCACGTTATAAGAAAGATGTGGAAGCACTAGAAAGGGTGCAGAGGAGGTTTACTAGGATGTTGCCTGGTATGCTGGGAAAGTCTTATGAGGAAAGGCTGAGGGACTTGAGGTTGTTTTCATTAGAGAGGTGACCTAATTGAGGCATACAAGATGATCAGAGGGTTAGATAGGGTGGTCAGTGAGAGCCTTTTTCTTCAGATGGTGATGGCTAGCATGAGGGGACATAGCTTTAAATTGAGAGGTGATAATTATAGGACAGATGTCAGAGGTAGGTTCTTTACTCAGAGGATAGTAAGGGTGTGGAATGCCTTACCTGCAGCGGTTGTGGACTCGCCAACTTTAAGGGCATTCAAATGGTCAGTGGATAGGCATATGGATAATATTGGAATAGTTTAGGTTAGAGTGTCATTAGATTCGTTCCACTGGTTGGCGCAACATCGAGGGCCAAAGAACCTGTACTGCGCTGTAATGTTCTATGTTCAAAATGCAGTATGGACACTTCCGGTATTGGAGGAGCACTATATTGATGAATGTGGTGCCATGCAAATAAGATATTAAATCAAGGTCCTGTTTGCGTTCTCTGGGAATGCACAAAATTCTATGATACTACTTGAGGAAGCTCAGAGGAGTTCTCCCCAGTATCCTCACCAATATTTATCCCTCAATCAACATCATTGAAACTGTTGATCTGACCATAATCACATTTCTGTTTGTGGGACTGTGCTGCAGCATAATTAGTGTATTCTTACATCAGTGGTTCCCGATCTGTGTGCCGTGAAAAAAGATACAAAATGATTCAAAATTCATGTAATTAGACTAAAGCTTAACCTTAGTCTTCAGCTCTGTGATTGGCACCTTCAAAACCCAACAATTCTTAGATCTTCTGTCATGTTTTGGCTGGGAAAGAGCTGCATGTGCATAGTTTAGATTTTTTATGTTAGTCAGGCCCATGCATGTTTTGTTTTTATTCATTCGTGGGACATGGGCGTCACTGATTGGCCAGCATTTATAGCTCATCTCTAGTTGCCCTTGAGAAGGTGTTGCCGAGTTGTCTTCTTGAAACCGTGCAGTCCATGTGTTGTGGGTTAACCCACAATGCTGTTAGGGAGGGAATTCCAGGACTGTGAGGGAACAGTGAGATATTTCCAAGTGAGGATGGTGAGTGGCTTGGAAGGGAACTTGCAGGTGGTGATGTTTCCATATATTTGCTGTCTTTGTCCTTTTTGATGGAAGTATGTTTGGAAGGCGCTGTCTAAGGATCTTTGGTGAATTTCAGTGAATGGTGCAGTGAAATATGAGAATAAGTTAGCTGGTAATATAAAAAAAGGAAGAGTTTTTTCAATATTTAAAAGGTAAGAGAGAGGCAAAAATAACCATTGGACCACTGGAAAATGCAGCTGGAGAAGTGATAATAGGAAACAAAACAATGGCAGAGGAACTGAATAGTTACTTTGCATCAGTCTTCACAGTGGAAGACACCAGTGAGATGCCAGAGCTCCAGGAGAGTCAGGAGGCACAGGTGAGTGTAGTGGCCATCACTAAGGAGAAAGTTCTGGGGAAACTGAAAGATCTGAAGGTGAATAACTTACCTAGACCGAATGGACTACACTCCAGAGGTCTAAAAGAGATAGCTGAAGAAATTGTGGAGGCATTGGTGGTGATCTTTCTGAAATCACTGGAGGCAGGAAGAGTACCAGAGGACTGGAAAGTAGCTAATTACCACTGCTGTTTAAGATGGGAGGGAGGCAGCAGATGGGAAATTATAGACTGGTTAGCCTAACTTCGGTCATTGGCAAGATTTTAGAGTCCATTATTAAAAATGAGATTGCAGATTGCTTGGAAGTGCATGATAAAGTAGGACTAAGTCAGCATGTCAAAGGGAGCTCATGTCTCACAAATCTGTCAGAGTTCTTTGAGGAGGTAACAAGGAAGTTAGATAAAAGAGAAGCAATGGACATGATTTATTTAGATTTCCAGAAGGACTTTGACAAAGTGCCGCATAGGAGACAGTTAAGTAAGTTAAGCACTAATGTGTTAAGGGTAAGATCCTGGTATGGATAGAGGATTGGCTGACTGGCGGAAGGCAGAGAGTGGGGACAAAATGATCTTTTTCAGGATGGCAACCAGTGATTAGTGGTGTGTGTCAGGGGTCAGTGCTGGGACCACAACTTTTCACAATATACATTAACGATTTGGAAGAAGGAACTGAAGGCACGGTTGGTAATTTTGCAGATTGTACAAAGATATGTAGAGGGACACGTAGTATTGAGAAAAGAGGGGGGCTGCAGAAGGACTTGAACAAGTTAGAGAGTGGACAAAGAAGTGGTAGATGGAATACTATGTGGAAAAGTGTGAAGTTATGCATTTTGGAAGGAGGAATGGAGGCATAGATTATTTTCTAATGGAGAAATGTTTAGGAAATCAGAAATGCCAAGGGACTTGGGAGTCAAGATTCTCTTAAGGTTAACGAGCAGGTTCATGCGATGCAATGTCAACATTCATGTCGGGGCTAGAACACAAGAACAAGGATGTACTTCTAAGGCTGTATAAGGCTCTGGTCAGATGCCATTTGGAGTATTGTGAGCAGTTTTGGGCCTCATATCTAAGGAAGGATGTACTAGCCTTGAAAAGGGTCCAAAGGAGATTCGTAAGAATGATCCCTGGAATGAGGAGCTTGTCATATGAGGGATGGTTGCGGACTCTGGATCTGTACTTGTTGGAGTTTAGAAGGATAAAGGGGGATCTTTTGAAACTTATTGGATGTTGCAAGGCCTGAGTATAGTGGACATGGAAAGAATGTTTCCACTAGTATGGAAGACTAGAATCAGAGAGCATAACCTCAGGCTAAAGGGACGATTCTTTAAAACAGAGATGAGGAGGAATTTCGTCAGCCAGAGAGTGGTGAATCTGTGGAACTCTTTGCTGCAGAAGGCTGTGGAGGCCAGATCATTTAGTGTCTTTTAGACAGGGATAGATAGGTTCTTGATTAATGAGGGGCTCAGGAGTTATGGGGAAAAGGCAGGAAAATGAGGATGAGAAAAATATCAGCCATGATTGACTGGCGGAGCTGACTTGAATAGGCTCATACTGCTCCTATGTCTTATGGTCTTATGGTCCATGTTTGAACAAAGGCTGCAATGAGGTCAGGAGCTGAGTGATTCTGGCGAAACCCAAACTGGGCATTACTAAGCAGGATATTGCTGACCAGATGCTGTTTGATAGCACTGTTGATGACCCCTTCCATCATTTTACAGATGATCGAAAGCAGACTGGGCAGTAATTGGCCGGGTTGGATTTGTCCTGCTTTTTGAGTATAGGACAATCTTGGCAATTTTCCACATTGTCAGGTAGATGCCAGTGTTGTAACTGCACTAGAAAAGCTTGGCTAGGGGAGCAACAAGTTCTGGAGCACAAGTCTTCAGTACTATTGCTGGGATGTTATCAGAGCCCATTGTCTTTGCAATATCCCGTGCCTTAAACTGTTTCTTGACATTATGTCGAATTAATTGAATTGGCTGGAGACTGGCATCTGAGGTGCTGGGGACCACTGGACAAGATCGAGATGAATCATCACTCGACATTTCTGGCTCAAGATTGCTGTGAAATCATCAGCTTGAACTTTTGCACTGATGTGCTGGGCTCTTCCATCATTGTGGATGGATATATTTGTGGACCTTTCTCCTCCAGTGACTTGTTTAATTGTTCACCACCATTCATGATTTGATGTGGCAAGGCTGCAGAGCTTGCATCTGATCTATTTGTTGTGAAATCGCTTAGCTCTGTCTATCACTTGCTGTTTACACTGTTTGGCATGCAAGTAGTTCTGTTTGGTAGCTTTGCAACATTGATACCTCATTTTTAGGTATGCCTAGTACTATTGGCATGCCCTCCTGCACTCTTAGAAGTATCAGGGTCAATCCCTAGGGTTGATGGTAATGGCTGAATGGGGGATATGCCAGGCCACGAGGTTGCAGATTGTGCTGGAGTACTATTCTACTGCTGTTGGTGGCCCACAGTGCCTCATGGATGCCCAATCTTGAGTTGCTCGATCTGTTTGAAGTTTATCCCATTTAGCACAATGATAATGCCATACAACATGATGGAGATTATTCTCAATGTGAAGGTGGGACTTCGCCTCCACAAGGACTGTGCAATAGTCATTCTTACTGATACTGTCGTGGACAGATACATCTGCAGCTGGCAGGATGGTAAGGTTGGGGTCAAGTATGTTTTTCCCTCTTGTTGGCTCCCTCACCCTCTGCCGCAGATCAGTCTAGCAGTTATATCCTTTAGGATCCGACCAGCACAACCAGTTGTGCTATTGCTGAATCAATCAGTGGTGGACATTGGAATTCTCCAACCAGAATACATTTGCCACCTTTGCTCTTGCTATCCTCAGTGCTTCCTCCAAGTATTGTTCAACATGGAAGAGTATTGATTCATTAGCCTAAGGAGAATAGTATCTGGTAATCCTTAAGATGTTCCCTTGCCCATGTTTAATCTGAAGCCATGAGACTTCATGGGGTCTCGAGTCAGTGTTGAGGACTCCCAGGGCAACTCTCTCCCGATTATGTACCACAGTGCCATCCCACCACCTCTTCTTGATATGCCCTGCCGATGATACAGAACACATCCAAGGATGGTAATGAGGGAGTTTGGATGAAAATTTGAAATCTGAGCTGCTGGTGAACGCAGAACCAATGTAGGTTGGTGAGAACAGTGAACGGGTTTTCATGTGAGTTAGAGTGTGGGCAGAGGAATTTTAAATAAACTTGTGATCATGGATGGTGGAAGATGGCAAGCTGGCCAGGAGAGTGTTGCAATACATGTGTCAGATCTGCTAGGGTCGATTTTGAGCCTGCATTAGCTATCAGCATAAACGGCAACATAGACCCAAAATCTTGCGACAGTCGGGAAACAAGATTCCTGCTGATGAGATTTTCCTAAAAAAAGTGGAAACCACATTTCAATAAATTCATATTCATGACAGGCCTTCCCCACAATATGTACCACCAACCGCTGCACCCCCCCCCCCACCCTCACTGAAGATTTATGCCTGAATATTTACAACAGGTTTTGAAAAATTGGAATCAGTTGAGGGGAATCAAAAGGGGCACTAAGGTAACTTGAGCTCCCAGAGGGGGAGAGAAATGCTAGGATGATAGTTACAAAAGCGGACCCTCTGGGGAGCTCCATTGGGAGCTTCCCCTTCTGTGTGGTGGAGGTGTCAATGCTTGAGAGTTGGGGGAGGAAATGAGGACATCTAATGCTTGTGGGGGGAGGCCCAAGCCTGTGTGGGGAGGCCCAAGTCTGTGTGATTGGGAGAAGTGGAAGCATGCCACGATACTTGGGGGGGTCCCCTGTTGGAGATGCAGAGTAATTTATTTATATCGCAAATTGGGCTGCTCTTTAAAGATGGCATCCTGATGTCAATAGAACTGGACATTGTAAACTGTACCAGTGCTCACCTGCTAGAGTGATGGCAAAAACCATGTACGCAGTTTTTTTTGGATTTTGATTTGATTTGATATATTGTCACATGTATTAACATACAGTGAAAAGTATTGTTACAGACAAAGCATATCATTCATAAAGCAGGAAATGAGAGTGTAGAATGTAGTGTTATAGTCATAGCTAGGGCGAAGAAAAAGATCAACTAAATGCAAGGTAGGTACAGTCAAAATTCTGACAGCAGCAGGGAAGAAACTGTTCTTGAATCGGATGTTACATGATCTCAAACTTTTGTATCTTTTTCTTGACGGAAGAAGATGGAAGAGAGACTGTCTGGGGTGCATGAAGTCCTTAATTATGTTAGCTTCTTTGCCGAGGCAGCGGGAAGAGTAGACAATAAGTAGATGGGAGATTGCTTTACGTAATGGATTGGGCTATATTCACGATCTTTTGTAGTTCCTTGCGGTCATGAGCAGAGTAGCAACCATACCAAGCTTTTGTGCAGAGCACACTAAAAACTGAAGAGTAAACTTGGCTGTGCAGCTGAAGAGCTACACACAGATCTTCATGCCTAAGCCAGCACTCTGCACTGTGGGGGAAATATGGGAATTGTGACCTTAGGAGGAGAGAATAGCTCAATAAAATATCTTCAATCTTCAGCATCCTGTTGCCAGTGACTCGTCAAATGTACCTGTTCTGCTACACTCACTGAAGTGCCTCCTAGATACAGTAACTGAAGATTGCCAGGCATCTGCATTAAGGAACTGTGATAGTCATCCACATCTTCCCAGTCTATTCACCATGAGTAGACTGCAATTTCAATATGTATCATTAAGGCAGGAGTTAGAGAACAGTATATAGACTAACAGATTCATCCCAGCATTATTTAGGGTAAGTTAGACATGCTTTTTTATAACAATGATATAATATAACATGTCATGGGAAACATATGACAGAGTGTATAAAGCCGTTGATTTCATATTAGACTGAATTTTTTGGAGTGTAATGACTTCCACCTTTTGAAGAAATGTTGGTCCAAGCTGACACTGTTAAACAAGCTGCCCAAATAGTAATTTGCTCTAGGTAGCCTCAATGAGCTGAGGATGGAATGTTTGCCTCTCAGTGAGAGAATGTCCCTCCTGCTCTTGAGAACTGTCAGCCAATTTGGTTCTCCCAATAGCACCAGGACCCAGTAACAGATGCTGCTGGGATTGCAAATCCCAGTATAAAGAGAACTTGCATCCCAGAGAGTAGCAAGTCAGTGGTACTGGATGAGATGGGATTGCGAAACCTGGTGAGAGGATGGGGAAAGTGAGTGGGCAGGTTTTGTGGATCTTGGAAAGTAATAATGGAGGCATAGGTCAGAACTTTACTGGCCTGCCCACCTCAGGAATCAGAGTGGGCAAGGGATGGACCATGGAAAGGTCCATTGACTTCTGTTGGGATTTTATGGTTTTGGAACAAGTGAGGCTGCAATGTTCTACCCAAAATATGTAGGGTGCCCCTGATTCACACCGATCACTCTACTACAGTACTCTAACCTTAACCACCCTCCTTCCCACTTTTTAACTGGTTGGGTTAGTAAAATAGCCATCTGTAATGGTGCTCACTCACAGACTTGTCAGGAACACAAAAGGTATTTATTAATACAGAAAAACTGTACAGAGGCCAGCAGCTCAGCTGTCTTGAAGCAGCCACCAGCTGCCCCACCCTACATGTCTTCTACATGCCTTCTAGATGCCTTCTACTTAAGAGAGAGCTTCACTCCCTTGGGCGATTATCCACTCTTGTCCTAATTCGTTCCCCCAATCTAGGTGACTTTTTTCTCCATATTGTTCTTAAAGGGGCAATCACCACAATCACGATACCTTCCCACTCCCACCAGCGTGCCTGCACCAACTATTACGGTGCAATTTAATATTCAGGTCGATTGGCTTGTTAACGAGCTCAATTTCCAGTTAATTTTTTTTAAGCAAGGTGTGGGCAGGCTACCGATTTCAGTACACATCCACCTACTGATATATGGGGAATGGCATGAGGGGTTGGGTGGGAAGGCGGTGGGAAAGCCATCTGTGATATTCTACCTGACTCTCTGCCAGACTGGGGGAAAGCATCGAATCCAGATTGATCTCCTTTGTCATTCCCACACATTGATGATGTAGTTCTTGAATAATTTCTATGAGTCAGCAAATTATAGCTTTATTTTGAAATGTTCCTTAAAATTCTTATAAATTTGCATTTGTGATAAATATTTGCACGTTATGGTGAACAAATGAATTGAATGCTTTTCCACTCTGTATCAAGTATAACACGAGGTTAGATACAGAGTAAAGCTCCCACTACACTGTCCCCATCAAACACTCACAGGACAGGTGCAGCACAGGGTTAGATACAGAGCAAAGCTCCCTTTACACTTTATATCAATTCACTGCTTATTGGTAGGCAGATTTATGCTGTGGATCTCCATATGATGGACTTATATAACTGAATGAATGTGAATTTGCCAGTCACTTCAATAAAATTGCAAATCAAAAATAAGCACACTGACAATGTTTTCCTTTTCATATAGTTTATTTTGGAGAAATAAAAGATAAAAATACAAGAAGCAAATTGACATCTGCTGTTAACATGTTTTCTCTGGCAGATTTTTCACCACTGCGGTTCCTGTTCAGTGTAAATAACTCAGTCCTTCAATTACTTACTGGACATTTTATAACATCCTCAGCATTCAAATTCTCACTGTCTTTGTGAGTCTCATCAAAACATCATCAATTTGTCTCAATTTTTTGCTTCCAAGCCAGTATTACATATAATTTGCAGCACAGGTCATTTGGCCCAACTGATCTTTGATGGCACTTATGCTCCACGACAAACTCCATCTGCACCCATTCTTCTCAGCTGATTAACATAGCCTTCTGTTCCTTTCCGTCTCATGTTTTTCTAGCTTTCTCTTAAAGGTGTCCATACCGTTCACCTTAACTACTTCATGCCATTAGAAAACTCTATTTTCTTTGGAAAAAAATTTTTCCTGAATTTTGTTTTTCAGATTTATCACAAAGTCTTAAATATAGTTTGTACTCTGCTACAACAAAGTTGAGTTTAAGCCCCATTCTAGAAATGTGAGCACAAATCAAGGCTGGCATTCCAATTGAGTACTGAGTGGCACTGCACTGTCAAAGGTGGCATCTTTTGGATAATATATTGAGCCAAAGATTCCAAGTGCCTGGTTAGGTGAGAAAGATCCCATTCTACTATTGGAATGAGAGCAAAACTTTGTCTGTCGCTGGGAATGGTACAGTATAACTAAATGTAGAATAAAGTTCTGTCCAAAAGACATGACTTATTGAGCCAACATTAGAAAAACACCCTCAACTGCATTCCATTCTCTGCACCATCAGTTGTGGGAATAAGGTTTTAAGTTGGCGGCCAAAGCTGGGGAGTATTTGCTTCAGTCCAGGAAAAAAATCTCAGTGTCTCACTTCCTACATCCAGCAGAGATTACAAGAACTCTTATCCAATTAGTCTGATCTGTATTTGAATCGAGGCTTTTGAGGTGAAAGTTTCTCATCCATTGCATTACCCAGTTTCCTGAATGCAGAACGAAGATGGGAATAAAACATATGATAAAATTGGCAGACTGGCAGACAAAATGCAACAGACTGTTCTATCTCACCATCTACCAGTACAAACTTTGTCTAGAACTGGTCTGACTTTCTGGGTAAATAGTTAAATCTGGACTCTGTTCATTCCTCCCTCTTAAGTTAGAAGTCCTGAGCCTTTTTATTGAATTTGTAATTAAGCCAAATGATCAAACCTCAAATGATCAAAATTCTCTATGCTTTAAAATTGTCATTCAATTTTAATCCAAACCTCAGATATGTCTAATAAAACCCATTATCAACTGTACTCAATTTAAACCAAACATAAGTAGATGTTCCCTGGTATTTCAGGATGTGTGGTAATTTGAAACAAATCTGTGGAAAGCACTAAACAGGGACTCTCAATGCTGCTCAATTCTCAACTTGGAAAACGGACTGGTGAAGGTAACTGATATGCTATGATGTGCAGCTTGAATGGATTGGTGTAGATTTTGAGAAGGGTGTGGTCAAGATAATGGGGTAACAGAGATCAGCAAGAGAGGGATGACAGTTGAATAGGATTTTGGGGTGACTTGAGGGGTCACAATTTTAGATGAGATGGAAATTGAGGTGTGAGCTTCTAGAAGTGAAAATAGACAGTCGCAGTGATGGGCTTGAAGAAAAACTTAGTTCAGGGTGGAACAGACCATAGAGGATTTTCAGCGTTGCAGTAGTTTAAAATGGATGATTATAAAGAATGATATGAATGTAGGACTAAACAGCATGGAATCTCACATAGGAATCAAATAGTTGATCTTATTTATTGCATTTCTCTTTATAAAATAGAATATCCTCTGAATTAACTGTGAATAATGGCATGGAAAATGCCGGCACTGTATAATACATAACTTTCTGACCTCTGATGGTGATGCTCGTGCAAAGTTGTAGAGTAAGCTGCTTAATCTAAGACAGCCTATGTGTATTATTCTGCTGCCAAGGCAATGCACTTTGAAATGTGGTAGGTCCCTCTAAGGCCTCACAATTTAATTGTTGTGCTCATCTGAGGACAACTAAAGGTTACTCGCTCATAGACATATCCTATACCGAGGCCAACCTGACATTAGAAGAAATTGGCAGAAAACCGCTGCCTTTCCTTATTATCACAACAGCAGAAAAGTTCACATGTGAAAAAATGCAAGAAATACGCAGTGTGTCAATTGAGTCTCGAAACATTGACATAATAAGTTGTAAGATTACATTAAGATGTATATTTTATAGATTGAATTGAAATCTCTTGTTCCATAACACACCCTGATTGTCATTTCCCACTCAAGAAATGTGGAGGAGTTGGGTCACAACTGATGGTTTTATAGCAGCGATACTGTTGTGCAGTTAACGAAGAGAGGATGCGAGCACTCTATCAGATCTGGCAAGATTCAGGACTGCAAAAGTAAAAGGGAAACAGAATAAGAGTTAAATACAAAGTAAAACTGGCAAAAGAAAATCAATGAATCTTTTTTGGAATTTTTAAAATTAACTATTTCTTAATGTGAAGGTGCCACCACCAAGCCCAATACTTATTGCACATACCACTTCAGAGGGCAATTAAGAATCAAAGACAATCACATCCAGAACAGACTTGAGTGTGCTTGGCAGGTTTTTTGTGAACTACTTGAGTCTGTGAGCGATGCAACAGCTTTGTAGTCGCTTTTACTTGTTTCAGTGAAAATATTTTTTATTTCAAGATTGATGAACTGAAATTCAAACTACCATGGAAGGACTTGAACTTAACATTTGTGAAACACGATTAGTCTCAGCTTTGGAACGACAGCCCTGTAACAGTACTACTAATGATGTAGAGATGCCGACGTTGGACTGGGGTAAACACAGTAAGAAGTCTGACAACACCAGGTTTAAATCCAACCGATTTATTTGATAGTAAACTCACAAGCTTTTGACCCTATGGTCTTCGTCAGGTGAATGAGGTGTTCTGTCTCCAACAGCATACATAACAGCACAGACTGTTTACAGATTACTGATTAGAATGCAAATCTTTACACCTTACTTTAGTTTACACCTTTAGGTGTAAAGATTCACATTCTAATCAGTAATCTGTAAACAGTCTGTGCTGTTATGTGTGCCGTTGGAGACCAGAACACCTCATTCACCTGACGAAGACCATAGGGTCAAAAGCTTGTGAGTTTACTATTGAATAAATCGGTTGGATTTAAACCTGGTGTTGTCAGACTTCTTACTGTGACACTACCATTAAGCAACAAATAAGCATGGACCCAACTTTAATATTTACAAAACTTTGCAAAGCATCTTGTACAGCTGAAAAAAAATGCCTAAGAGTTTTGCACAAATTACTGAAATGTTTTGTGACAGCAGAATTTCACCAACAGAGATTTTTTTGTTAATAACAATGGGTGAGTGAAGAACATTAGCCTGAAAATTGGGGAAAGTCCTTGCTCATGGGATAGGTTTCATTTCCATCTGCTGTAACAAGCAGATGGGACTTTTGATTTTACAGAGTCCCAGGAAAAGATAGCACCTTTGACAATGAGGCATTTGCTCAGTACTGCATTGAAGTCCCAGCCTTGCTTCTAATCTTTGGAGTGGGGTTTAAATTCTTATCATTCTGACTGAAATGCCAGAGTCTTACTTGTTGAACCAAACTGCCACTGTTAGAATGTTATTGGTGTGCGATACCCGAAAGAAATTGCACCTCTATTGCCTGAGGTGAAGAAATGTTTCTTCAGTTAGGGACTGATGAGCCTGTGAAATTCACAACCATTGTATATTTTCAAGAAGGAGTTAGAGATAGATCTTGGGGTGAAGGGGATCAAAGGATATTGGAGGTTAGGGAAAAGCAGAAACAGATTACTGAGTTGGATGATCAGCCATGAACATAATGAATGGTGGAGCATGCTTGAAGAGCTGAATGCCTATTCCTGCTCTTATTTTCTATGTTTTTATGTCCCTGTGAAAGATTGAGATGCAGAGATCAGATCCTTTTCATTTTGGTGGAGACCAAGTCCAGGTTTAAAAGTTCTATTAAATTATTTCTAATTTGAATGAAAAAAAAATAAAAGATTTGCATTTATATCAGGACATTTACAGCTGAGGAAGGACTTTCTGAAGTATAGTCACTATTGTAGTATAGAAAACATGCAGCCAAATTGTACACAGAAAGCTCCCATAAACAGCAAATACCAAACAATCTGTTATAGTGCTGTTGTTTGAGAGACAAATGTTGATCAGGGAAGCATAATAAACTTGCTCGCTGTCTTTGAAATAATGCTGCAGGAATGAAGCAATTTCTCTTTATGTGTGCAAGCTGAGGTGGCTTTACTATCATCTGATGTAAAAGAACAAAAAACAGCAAAGACGATAGCACTGTCTCCTCACTTGACCAACTAATAGCTGGATTGGACATAAAAAAAGCTCAGGAACACATTGAATGCCAAGACTGTTGAGGGCCACGCTGGTTTGGAAATAACCTAAGTGACGATATGAGTATCACGACTGCTCATCATTATTTTCCGTAAGATTAACAGCTAAATAGGGTTTTCCACTGAGGGACTTTTAACACCCTACCTGTAACTACAACACTAAATTCTGCACCCTGTCCATTTCCTTTTTCCCTATGTGTTTACTAAATGGAATGTTTTGCCTGTATAGCACACAAAAAACAATTATTTTCACTGCATCCCACTACATGTGACAATAATAAATCAAATCAAACTTCTTCAGTCTTGCACTGGGACTGCCAGTCTATGCCTTGTGTAGCAGTGTGATTCAGTGGAATTTGAACCTATAACCTTTTGATTGAATTAAGAAGGATGCCACTGACCCACATCTTTACAACTCTTATATGCTGCACTGCAGTAATACCCAACTGCTGGCAAACATGTTGTTGCAGTGAGATATCCAGATGAGTGAGGTCAGCTTTGTTGGCAAAGCCCCCTTGGTTGACTAACACACTGATATTTTCTGTGAAGGTTGAGGTGCTTGAGGCTGACAGTGAAACCTGCACCTCAACAAGATGTCACGTCGGTGACCTTCAAGTGATGAAATGATTTTAAGTATTTTCAAGCCTAAAAAAAAGACATGACTAATTAAGTGAAACTCACTGCGTGAACTGCAGAAGGTGACCAAAAGTTTATTTCGAGTGATTGAAATGGCAACAGCAGAGGAAAGAAAAACCCTTTTTATCAATTTAGCCAAACTAATTGGCTAAATTGCTAAAACTTGGGCTTAGATTTTTGTGCTTTTGGCTTTCAAGAAACAATTAAACGACTCAAAATTAAAAAAGAAAGGCAGTTAACCTGGTTATGATGTAATAGACAAGTGCTTTACTGGAGTTGAACTGTCTCAGCATGGATGGACAAGGGCTGTCAGCAGGAAATCTGCAAATTTCTGAATGGCTCTTTGTGTCTTTGCTGGGACAAGGAGTCGGGCTTTTTCAAATGAAAAAGTGTTGCACAGATCACGCCTAATATGAATCATTTTGCCTTGGGAGTGATTGCAAGTGAGAAAATGAATAAACATCACAGGCAGATCGACTTGGGGTTGTCAGCCATTAACAATTTATGGGAACTGGGAGACACACAATGGAGAGAGGCTGGGCCATTGTCTACCAACAATCTAGCTCCAAACCACCCACCACCCTCACATTTTCCTCCCATCACCCAAACTCACTCTCTCAATGCCTCTCGAAAAATTAAAGAGAAAAAATGTTTCTTATTGTTAAAACTGGAGATTGGCATTGCATCTTAAAATAGTTTATAATTTATCGGTGTGTAGAACAGACGAAAAGGAACCTCATCCAAGTCCATAATTCAAAAAATAACTGTACACTTTCCTAGGCAATCAAAGGTATCTCCATTCTGCTGTAATATTCCAGTTTGGTTCTTAGAAGTTTTTTAGGACTTGTTTGCAAAATGTGCATAGATCTAAAATATTTCATACAAAGATTGAAAGTTAATGAGATAATTTTTGTACAATGGGTTATGTTCAACCACCCCAATGCAGAGTTCATTCAAAAAGAGAATGCCAAAATCCAGACTCAAAACATTAGCCCTGTTCTCTCTCCACTGTCTCACCTACTGAGATTTTCCAGCATTCTTTTGTGCAAGAAAATGACTTGCATTTCTATTGCACCACAAACTCTGGACATCCCAAACAGTTCACAGACAATGAAATATCTTTGAAATATTGTTGCAGTTGTAATCACTAGGACAAAGTCTGTCCCACCAATACTGTCATCGACGACAGTGCCATCACACAGCCTCTTCCTCTTTCAGATACCAACATCGCCGTCAACATCTCCCTTCCTCGTATACAACCTGCTGCACTCTCAGATTTTAGCTTCTCCATTACCAGCACAACATGATGGAATTTCCTCAGTTGTTTTGCCAAAACTCACAACTCACCAGCAGAATGAGATCAGAAAATGATCAGATTAATTTATATCAAGTCCCAACTTTAGTAGCAAAATCTCATTTAGCATAATTCTGGAGGCATTAGGTTGAGTGAGAAGGACTGCAATGATCTTCTGAAAAAAAGTAGGCACTGTAGGGCAAGATATTGGGGAATGAGCATTTCGACTAGGGGCATAAACAGAATCCCTAAAAATCAGTATTTTTCAGAAATTGATGCATTTATCAGCTCCATTGTATAGGGGTTGAAAGGAGACATAATATACTCTTGGGGAGTATTTTACTGGAATGTGTTGGGATCAGTATTGGACATCTTCATGGAAGGCTATGATGACCAGTGAAATTGCTGTAATTGAGAATCAGGACTAATTTGTCCTACATCCAGACAATACTTCTCCCACTACCCAACACCTATCTTACAGCCAGTTCACCAAGAGTGGTTTAAGTAGTCAATAGTGTTGACTACTAAAGATCAATTACAATTAACCCAGGGGAAATTAGCTCTATGACCAGTCTATCATAGGCTAGAAGATCCTGACAGACAACTTTGCTTAACTGCAGTCTTTGAATAAAGTAGTTTTTTCTTTGCTCATGGGAACTAACTAAAACACCATACTGTTGATTTTATCTTGGATTCCAGGGCTGCACGTTAGAAATCTATGCATGTAGTTTGAATTCCTTTTCCTATTAATTTGCAGATAAATCTACTTAATGATACTAACAGACTAACATTTGTCTTAAACTAATAAGGCAATGGTATTACAATTAGTACTCCTCAAATCACCAAAGTCCCAAAATTCATAGCAATCAAAGAGCAAGAAAAATTAATGCAAACAGGTTTGAGCTACCCAGCTTTTAAGTTTGAATTCTTGCCCCATGGACAACAGGCTGGATGCTCCTTTTTGTAAGACATTAAATCTTAAACAAAATGAAAATGAATCCTTGACTTGCCACTTCCTTTATAATTTGTATTGTGCTCTCGTGGATGAATCAGGTTGAAATTATGTGGGAGCCATGGCTTAGTAAGTAATACTTGTAAGTAACAGAAGGCTGTGGAATGAAACTCCACTCCAGAGATTTGAGTGCATGATTCAGGCTGACACTGCCAATCCAGTCCTGAGGCAATGCTGCATTCCCAGTTTCCTGGCCAGTAGTTTTCAATGCCACCAAGAAACACATTTATCTCATTGTTCATCTCAGTTGCTGGTGGTCAGATTTTATTGTCACAACAAAGCTACTGCATTTCAATAATAATTGTGTGAAACTCTTTGATGTGTTACCTCAGAATAAGTGTTTTGGAGATTCACAATTTTGGAGAGTTCCTGAGGTTGTCTTTTATAAAGGTAAGTTTTTCTGTAATGAACATACAAATGGATTGTTTAATGGATGAGTCACCCTTTATTTGATCAATCCATTATGTAGAATACTGGAATTGCTCTCTGTTGTAATGAGATATTTTGGAGAAATATTTCCTTCCTCATTTATTCCTTTGACCCTATCCTCCTAAATGGATTAACTCGACTGAGATTTGCTTTCAAATATTTGGCTCAGTTGATAGGCCCTCTGAGGCAGAAGATTGTGGATAGTAAAAACTTGAGCACTGAATCCTGAATATGATTCTTTCAATGTCTGACGGCTCAGTTCTTAGAATCATATGATGATATAACACAGAAGGAGGTCATTTGAACAATTGTTCCTGCACTGGTTCTTTGAAAGAACTACTCAAGTAATCTTACTACTCTCTCTTTCCCTGTAACAACTTCTTCATTTTAAGAATTCATCCAACTTTTTAGCTTACTTTTTATGTCTGGATTTTTATGTCACTGGCTGGGCCAGCATTTGTTGCCCATCCATATTTGCCCTTGAACTGAGTAGCTTGCTGGGCCATCTCATTTAAAAGTCAACCACATTGTTGTGAATCGGAAGTCATGTTTGGATCAGACCAGTAAGGATGGCAGATTTCTTTCTCCGAAGGACATTAGTGAACCAGATAGGTTGTTAGATGGTCATAATTAGACATTTTACTTCTAAATTTTTAGTGAATTCAAATTTCACCATCTGCCGTGGTGAGATTTGATCCTGGGTTTCCAGAACATTACCCTTGGATTGTGACAATAGCACTATACTATCACTTCCTTTGAAAATTACTACTGAATCTGGTTCTTCCACTCTTTCAGGCAGCACAACCCAAGATCATAATAGCTTGCTGCGTAAAAATATTTTTCCTCATGTCGTGTCTGATTTTTTGACCACATAAGGAGGTATATTAAATCTGTCCCCTTTGGTAAGTGACCCTTCAGCCACTGGAAATATCTTCATCTTATTTGCTTCATTAAAACCCTTCAAGATTTTGAATACCTCGATCAAATCTTCCCCTAACCCTCTCTGGTGCAAACAGAAGTTCTGGACTAAAGAATATTTTTATGTCTCATGTCACCATCGATCATGATGTCAGTCAGATTTCCCATCTGTCTGTTAAAGTTGACTCCATTTTCTCCTTCCATTGATGTTGCCAAACGTGCTGAGTATTTGCTGTATTCTCTGTTACTTTCATATATAGATATCAGTCTTGGCTCAAAGGATAATAGTCTTGCCGTCTGAGTCTGAAGATTGTTTGTTCATGCTAGAGACTTGAGCACATCATTGACACTGAAATTGTTGTTGAAGCACTGACAGAATGCTGCATTGTCAGAGGTGCTTTCACCTAAATTAGATGTTAAACTAGTGCCTTGTTTGCTTCTTCTGGGATAAAAGATCCCACAGCACTATTCAATAGAAAAACAGGGAGTTCACCTTAAATTGTGGCCAAAACATACCCCTTAATCAGTGTCAGCCCTCTCTAAGTTTCATGTTCAAGTCCCAATACAGGACCTCTGCACAAAAATCAAGGCTGACATTCCAGTGCAGTACTGAGGGAGTGCTGCATTGTTCAAGGTGCTGTCTTTCAGGTCGAATGTTAAATCAAATCTCTACCTGATTTCTTAAGTGGACTTAAGAGATCTTATGGCACTATATGTAGAAGATTAGAGGAATTATTTCTGTGTTCTGGCTAACTTTTTCCCTCAATCAACATCATCAGAAAAGAAATTATCTTGTCATTATTGCATGACTGTTTGTCGGAGCTTATTCTGCAAATTTGTTCTGTATTTCCTATATTAACAACAGAGACTACACGTCAGAGTACTTCACTGGCTATAAAATGTTCAAAGATGTTTTCAGTTCATGGAATATGTGTGAGTTACATGTATGTTTTTCTTTTTAATTTTTCACCACCTGATTTGTTGTGTATTTCCAACTTTTTTAGCTTTCCCCTAAAACAGATGATCTGGTCATTGTTTGTAGGAGCTTACTATGCATAAATTGAGTGCCAGCAATCTTCCATTGCAACACTGACTAAGCTTCAAATGTCCTCTATTAAGTGTGAAATACTTGAGATGCCCTCAGGTGATAAAAGGCAGGTTTTCCCTTTTTACAGGTGTGTTTGATATCAGTACAGTATAGATTAACCTGGAATGGCCTTGCAGGTTAAACTCAGGCATGAAGAATGGCCCCTTTATGATGCAACAGCAAAAGTTCCATGAACCCATCTTCCATTGGAACCCTCATCTGTGACTTTGTTACCTTCAGATTTGACTATTCTAATACTCTTGACTGGTTTCCCACTTTCATCCTTCCATAACCTGCTGTATCTTAACTTACACTAGGTTCTGTTCACTCATCATTTCCTGTGCTTGATTTCCTAATATTTTGACTTTAAAATCTTTCCACGATCCTCCCTCTCCCCAGTCACCTCCTCCAGCTTTTACAAGAAAGATATCTGCACTTTTCTACTTTTGACAGCTTGTGCATCCCTGATTTTAATTGCTGCACCATTGGTGGCGATATCATCAGCTGCCAAGTTCTGGAATTCCCTCCCTAAACTTCTCTGTCTCTCTACTTCACCTTAAAACATACTTCACTTGTCTTTCTGCAACTTGCTATCAAATTATTGACAATGCTTCTGTGAAGTACCTTGGGATATCTTACAATGTTAATGGTGGTGTAGAAGTTGTTATTACCCACGCAACACCTACCCCTGCAAGAACTGGCATCTTCAGGAGGAGATGGAAGAAACTGGGTTAACTAAGTGAACTGTGAAATATTGATGGCAATGCAAGAGTTAAAAATAAAGGAGTTTAGCCGTTAGCTCACTATGAAGACTCTTGTTGTATTTTCGAGAGGTGGACCTCAGCTAACTCATTATTTCAGCTTTCTCCATATGAAAGGACTCGGTGGGAAAGTTTGGACAAGGGGAGCTTGTGATTCCGCAGTTGCAGAATTAATTTGCATAGATTTACATAAGGTTTCCTTTTCTTGCATCTGAACTTGAATAACAAATGGCCATTTGTGTCTCAAAAGAATTAACGTCTGTAAACTATTTTCACATAGCTATAGGAGCAGGCAGGAGAGGGGGGAAGAAAACTAATGGGCAAGTACAATATTAGTAGACAGATTAATTGTGTAACTCAGAAAGAGAGGCTTTTCTGATCTCTGGATTCAGCCTTGATCAAGCTCTATCCATTCCTTCCTACTTCAGTTTGAACACTTGGGTTACTTTGGGATTTGAATTTTCCCACAATCATTGCCAAATAATCACCCTTGCCAACAACAACCTACACCTATATAGTGCATTTAATGTGATAAAATGTTCCAACGTGCTTCACAGGAATATTGTAAAGCAAAGTTTGAGCTATACGAGGAGATATTGGGCTGAATTTAGGGCCATATCATGAAGGGGGTAGGCCTGGAAAATGTGATGAGCCATTCAAAAATCCATTGGCTTCAGCAGGAGCAGAAAATCCTGCCAGCAGAAGATTCCACCTGTTAAGTCAGATGACCAAAAGCCTGGTCAAAGAGAGAGATTTTAAATGAGGATAGTGAGGCAGAGAGGTTCAAGGAGAAGATCCCAGTGCAATGGCTGAAGATACAGCCATCAATGATGAAGAACTTAAAATCAGGATCCAAAGTAGAGTCATATAGATCTGGAAATGTTTTTCTTTCCATGATTGCTATTGGTCCTAATGCTAATAATGCTATTTTCCAGCATTATCTGTTTTTATTTCACTTAAAATCAGGGATACACAGGAGATAAGGGCAGAAAGTTGCTCCGAGTAAGAGCAGAAGGCTTTTTTCTCGTTTAGTTATGAATTATGATCGATATGGGCTTGGAGGGTCAAAGGGCCTGTTCCTGTGCTGTACTTTTCTTTGTTCTTTGTTCTCTTTGTTCTTTAAGATTATAGTTAGAAAACCATAAAAACCTTGGAGGGTTATAGGTCTGAAGGAGATTACACAGATCAGTAAAGCTGAGGGAGTAAAAGGAATTTGAAAACGATGAGAATTTTAAAATCAAGGGAGTGTTTAAACCAATGAAATTCAGTGAAACAGGGGTGATGGGTGCCTGGGACTTAGGCAAGTTGGGACACAGGTGGTAGAGTTTTGGATGACAAGCTTTCATAGGATAAAGTGACCAACGGGAGGCAAGTCATACAAGCCCAGCCAAGTCGTTGCCACTAATGGCTCAGTGGGTAACACTCCTGTAGATTCAAGTTCTACTCCTAAGTTATGATCCAATAATTCAACCAAACACTCCTAGTGGAATACTGAAGGACAGCTCCTTTGTTAGAGGTGGCATCATTCAAATGGGACATTAAATTGAGGCCACACTCTCTGGAGTATGTAAAAGAACCCATGGCCATAATTTGAAGAAGAGTAGGCAAACTCTTCCAAGTACCCTGGACCAATGTTTATCCCTCAATCAATGTTATTAAACAGACTAACGTATTAGTTCTGAAGAACAGTCAAATTCAACTTAAAACATAAAATCTTTTGTTCTCCAAAGATGCTGGTAGACTTTCTGAGCATTTCCAGAATTTTATTTTTATTTCAGATTTCTAGCATCCACACTATTATGCTTTTATTAAACAGATTAAGTGGTCATTATCTCAGTGTTGTTCTGGAATCTTGCTGTGTGCAAGCTGGTTGCCATGTTTCCTATATCACAACCATGATGACACTTTATTTTAAAAACTCTTTCATAATATGAACATCACTGGCCACTTCAGCATTTATGTCCCATCCCTTGAGAAGGTGATGATGAGCTGCCTTCTTGAACAGCTGCAGTTCCTGCGATATAGGTACACTCACAGTGTGGTTAGGGAGAGAGTTGCAGGATTTTGACCCAGTGACAATAAAAGAATGGTGATATATTTCCAAGTCAGGATGGTGTGTGACTTGGGGGAGGGAACTTGCAGGTGGTAGTGTTCCCATGTATCTGCTGCTCTTGTCATTCTAGATGGTAGAGGTCATATATTTGGAAGGTGCTGCAGTGCAACTTGTAGATGGTATACACTGCTGTCACAGTGAGTTATTGGTGGACTGAGTGAATGTTTTAAGTGGTCAATGGGATCCCAATTAAGCAGACTACTTTTTTGTAGATGCTGTCCAGCTTTTTGAGTGTTCTTGGAGCTTTAGAGTGCTTTATGAGCTTTAGAGTGCTTTTGGTTGTTCTGAGGTTGTGAAAGATGCTATATTAATGCAAACTTCTTTCTATTAGGCATTGACCAAATTAGTGGCCAAAATCTGACCATATGGCATGAATTTCTAGGAGGAAATTTGAATCTGAAACCTTTAGTACATTTAATTTCATTTGATTTTAGTTCTACTGTGAAATGAGCGTGGGGCTGCTATACCCACAATTGAAAGTGACTCAATATTCAGTGGCTCTGTCAGTCAGCCACTTCCCAAGAGTTAGCAAACTTGAATCATGGAATCATAGAAATCTACAGCATAGAGGGTGGTTATTTAGCTCATTGTTTTGGCTGCTTGACAAAGCAGTTGTACTTCATCCCATGTCACCATTTCTTTTGCAAATACCTCAGCTATAAACACCTGTCAAACTCCCTTTAAAAATATTATGGATTCAGCTGCCATCAGCTTTTCAAGTAAAGCATTCCACTTGTGACAACTCTCTGAGTGAAAAGATTTCCCCTCATCATCTGTCTAGATCTCTTGATAGTGATTTGAAATCTATCAACTTTGCTTTTTGGCCCATTTGCCAGACGAAATAGTTTCTCTCTTTTTATCAAAATCTCTCATCATCTCTTATCTTTCTCTGTTCCAAGGATAATATTCCAAATATTTCCAATCTCTCATGACTGAACTCCCTCATCCCTGGTTACATCCTGATAGGCTTTTATATATTTTCTGAAGTGAGCTGTCCTGAATTGTGCACCATATTCCAGCTGCGACCTGATTCATAAAGTTTTAGTATGAGGTTACGTGGATTGGCCATGCTAAATTGTCCCTTAGTGTCCCAAGATATCTAGGTTGGATGGATTAGCCAGGGTAAATTTGTGGGGTTACGGGAATAGGGCGTAGAGGGCCTGGGTGGGATCTCTTTTTCAGAGAATCAGTGCAGATTCGATGGACCAAATGAACTCATCTGCACATTAGGGGTTCTATGATATCTTTAGTTTTATATTGTATGCCTCTATTTATAAAGTTAAATGCCCTATAAACGGACTTTTTTAAACTAGCTTATCAACCAGATCTACCAAAAATGATTTATTTATGTGGGCATTAAGATTTCCCTGCTCAGCTACACTCTCCAGAGTTGTATTATTTATAATAGACAGTCTTTTTGTATTATTCTTCTCAACGTGCATTACTTCACCCTTTTCCATTTTAAACTGAACCTGCCACATGTTTGCTCATTTATTCACTGCGCCTATGCCAACTTAAAGTCTACAATTACTCTTGCTACCATCTACTACGCTGCACAGTTTTGTATTATCTGCAACTTTACAATACTGCTCCCTATACCTAAGTTCAGATCTTGATAGAGAAAAAGGTTGTCATCTCAATTGCTTGCTCCTGGAATTGTGCAGTGTGTTACATTCTTATTACAAATATACTAATCATAAGACAAGGATTGGTGAAACAATAATATGGGTACTATATTTGCAAATAAGATTTTATACAGGCAAGTATTACTAGGAAGCTCCATAGAAAGCAGTCTGACAACGCTAGGTTTAAGTCCAACCGATTTATTTGATAGTAAACTCACAAGCTTTCGAGGTTCGCCTCTTCGTCAGGTGAATGGAGAGTACTGGCCTCAGACAAAGCACATAACAGCATAGACAGTTTACAGATTACTGATTAGAATGTGAATCTTTACACCTAACCTGCTATTCAAGTCTTAAAATGGCCAACAATGTGAGTGGAAGGAGCATTGAGCACAGGTTAAAAAGATATTTATTGTCTCCACAAATACAGTAAGTGAGGTTTTGCAAACCCAGGGAAGTCATGGGGGTTATATAGATAGTGCTGCATGTTGAGACCTGTTGAGACCGTCCTCGTGTGTGGAACTTGGCTATCGGTCTCTGTTCAGCGACTTTGCGCTGTCGTGTGTCGTGAAGGCTGTCTTGGAGAATGCTGACCCGAAGCTGACCTTAGGTGTAAGGATTTGCATTCTAATCTGTAAACTGACTGTGCTGTTATATGCTCTGTCTGAGGCCAGTACTCTCCATTCACCTGACGAAGAGGCAAACCACGAAAACTTGTGAATTTACTATCAAATAAATCAGTTGGACTTAAACCTGGTGTTGTCAGACTTCTTAATGTGTTTACCCCAATCCAACGCCGGCATTTCCACATCAGGCTCCATAGATACATGGAATCATAGAATCCCTATAATGCAGAAGAAAACCATTTCACCTATTGAGCCTGCAGCTACAACAATCTTACTGGGGATCTTATCCCTTCTAACCCCGCATATTTATCCTGCTAATCTCCCTGACACAAAGGGGCAACCTACCATAGTCAATGTATCTAACCCACACGTCTTTGGAGTGTGAGAGTGTGGGAGGTGGAGCACCCAGAGAAAACCCATGCATACACAGGGAGAATGTGCAAATGCCACAAATCACCCATATCCCTGGCACTGTGCCACTGTGCTGCCCTTCCGACTTTTACATCTGACCTGTCGGACTGCTGTCACATTCTGCCAGCAAAAAAATGGCATCATACATCACATCCTGTCTTGTAGTGGCTAATGATGGACAGCATTATTATGATATGGCCCCTAAAGATATATGGATATCACATCATAACACAAGGCAGTATTAAGGCAATGCTGTACAGTTTGATAGAATAACCATCAGTTGAGAAATTAAACCAATTTGTTTCTGTTAAAGATCACATAGAGGAAGTATTGGAAAGAGATCAGAGGTTTCCTTGTTTGTCCTGAAAAGCATTCTTTTCATCCCTCATCCAATACTTACCGAAGGACAAACAGGCACACAAGGGGCGATTCCTTGAAGATGTATGCATATACAGTTGTGCAACAGTCTTGAGGCAATTGTGCAGTGCAGCAAAACAGGACATGTGCAGTGAAGGGAAATTAACATTTACCACTGGCAGTAAGAGTCTTACACCTTGTTGTTAATTGCAGGATCTTGCTGTGCAGAAAATGGTTGCAGTATTGCCTGTTAACAATTGCAGCAATTCAAAATAATTTGTTGTACACAGAATACTTCTGAGAGGTAAGACTGTTTAAGCTTCTCATAAAACACATCAGAATAGATTGTCGTTGTAATATTAAGTGTCACTTAGGTCATTGCTGAATGACTTGTCAGATCACATCAGTGAGAAACCATGTTAGTTAGGACTGGAGTCATAGAGTTAGGTCACAGATCAACTATAAACTTCCTGAATGTCAGAAGAGGTACAGAGGATAAATGACCTTTCCTTATTCCTATAAGCCCCAGACTGTATAAGATAGCAGGCTTATTCCCTGCAAAGGACATCAGTTTTTATGATGATCCATAGTTTCTGATCACTTTAGCAGTTACGGTGCGTTATTCTGATCAATGCTCTTAGCTGTGTAAATAAGAACTACGTAAATAAGAACCTGAGAGCTGAGCATGACTTTAGGACATTCAGTGATTGACAAAGTACTTTTGGACTGCAGCAATGTAAGAAAACAAATGTCATTTTGCTGATATTGTTTAAACAAAAATCCAAATTTCCATGATGCGATTTAACATTTGTTTACAGGAGTATTTTAGCCAGGCCTTAGAACTGGTGCTCAGGAACATAACCATAAACTACTGTACCCAGTAAAAGGAAATGTTGAACTGTTAGTGGAACTTCACCTCTTTCAGTTTAGTTTTTGATCAATTAGAATCAATCGTTATCTCATTCCAGTACAGTTCAGATCCTGCAGGAGGATTTAATAATACCATTCTCATTTGCTTTCTATATAAGGAAACATTTGCTTGAGTATTCTTTCTAAAAAAGCAAAACTATTCTTGGCAAACTGAAAAACAAAATCGAGAGAGATCCCTTTTCTTCTGCTTCATCCACTTCCCTAATCAGAAAGTACATAATTTGGTACTGGCACTGAGGTCCACAGAGCAAGTAATCTCTAATCTGTGCAAAGAAAATCAGAATAGTCTAATTATCCTCTATGCCCATGAGGCATGGGGACAATATCATCAAAGATTCTCTTTCCAATCACTATTCAATAAGTCAGTGGAAATGTGAGTGGATAAATAGAGAGAAGAAACAGATTGTGTTCTATGCTCTTGGTGATCAAGCAGGAATAGGAGAAGATCAATATTGATCTTGGAGCCTATTCGGTTATTTCATTACACAATGGCTGCATTCGTATTGGCTCCATCCATTCACATTGGTTGCGTAATCCCTAATACCATTGCTTAACAAAAGTGTACCAATTTCAGTTTTGATGCTTTTAATTGCCCTCCAATCTCAACTACTTTTTGGCTGAGAAGGTCTCAATTTCCATTGTGTGAAGAAGAACTTCCTGACATCACTTCTGAACACCCTGGCTCTATTTTAAAATTCTGTCTCCCTTACTTTGTGTCCTGGCCTCTCCCAACAGATAAACTAGCTTCTCTTTCTCTCTATCAATTCCCTTAAATATTTTAAAAATTTCAATTAGATTGCCTCTTAATGTTTTAGATCTGCAGGGCAACCCTAATCTATGCAACTGTCCTCACAGTGTAACCTGTTTAGCCTATCTCCTGCTGGTAGTCCTGGATCAGATGTGAAAACTAGGAGCTGTTAAAGAATGATATTGTCTATGTAATCAATGCTTCAGCACAAGGTAGCACTATCAAGAGAGGAGTGGAGTAAATTGGAAAATAAATTTCTTTCTGGTACCTTTTTCTCCTGGTGATTTTCTGACTTTATGTAAATTCTCACCAGACTTGGTGTGGATGCTTGTCCTGTAACAAAGAGGTCCAAAAGAAGAAGTGCCCAATCTATTATCACGGAAGATTTAGTCAGGAGACTTAATTTGGCGTGTCTGGAGAAATGTTATCAACAGAACCACAGTCTGAAGGTAGGAAACAAACAATGAAGGAAAAGATGTCCAAATGAACCACTTGACTATTAGTAAATTAAAACTATTTTACTTTTGTGGTGCTTCCTCTCAATTTTATTTCCTGTCTATAAATTTGTACACCTCCCACTTACAATGGAGACCACTATGTAAATGTGTCAAGTAAGGACAAATATGTCCCTGAAAAATGAAGGATAAAGATGGCAAAATTCAGGAAACCTGGATGACAAGACAGATGACAAGACCTAGTCAAAAAGGAGGCATACATAAATTTGAGGAAATCGAAAACGGATAAGGCTCTTGAGGAATATGAAAATAATAGGATACAGCTTAAACAGGGACTTAGGAGGGAGAAAGGGGCCATGAAACGTCCTTAAGAAGAATCCCAAGCCTTTTTATGTGCGTATAAGGAGGAAGAGGATAGTTAGAATCAGTAGGTCCACTCAAGGACAGTGGAGAGAATTTGTATGTGGAGCAAGATGAGGCTTGCGTGGTCCTTAACAGGGAAGATGTGGTGGATGGTGAGTGTACAAAGTAGGATGTTGACATTCTAGGTTATGTTGAGATAAAAAAGGTTTTAAAAAATATTAAGATGGACAAGATTCAGTAGCCAGATAGAGTCTATCACAGAACACTGAAAGAAGTGAGGGAAGAAATTACCAAGGCCTTGCCCAAAATCTTTATATTCTCTTTAGTCAAGGATGAAGTACCAGAGGATTGGAGAGTAGCTGACATTATTACTCTGTTTAAGAAGGGCAGAAAAGATAATCTAGGAAATTACAAGCCTGCGAGCTTTACATCAGTTGTGGGGAAATTGTTGAGAAGATTCTTAGGGACAGGATGTATTCAAATCTGGAAGAAAATAGGTTTAGTAGTGATTGGCAGCATGGTTTTGTTAAGTGGAGGTCATGTCTCACAAACGTGATTGAATTCTTTGAGGAAGTGACAAAAAAATTGACCAGGACAGGGCAGTGGATGTTGTTATAAACATGAACTTCAGTAAAGCCAGAGACAGAGGTCCAAATGTGGGGGTCTGTTTTTGAGTTGGGTGGGTGTAGTTGTTAGAATCAGTTTTGTGATTCACTCTGCCCTGTGGGGAACTGGAATGGATTCCAAAATGTCATTATCTTGTTCCTCATGGGTTTCTCATGGCAGGTTGATACAGAAAGTGAAGTCATGGGATCCAACTATATAAATGATTTGGAAGAAAATGAAGATAGTCTGATCAGTAAATTTACTGATGTTGCAAAAATTGGGGCTGATAGTGAGGAGGATTGTCAGAGGATACAGCAGGATATAAATCGATTGGAGATCTGGGCCAAAAGATGACTGATGGAATTCAACCTGTGAGAATGTGAGGTAATGTGATTTGGAAGGTCTTCTGCAGAAGGAAAGAATACAATAAATGGTAGAGCCCTTAGAAATATTATCATACAGAGGGATTTGTCGTGCAGATCCACAGTTCCCTGAAGGTGCCAATTCAGGTGGACAATGTGGTCAAGAAGGCATATGGTATGCTGGCTTCATTGGTCAGGGTGTTAAGTATAGAAATTGGAAAATCATGTTGCAGCTGTATATGATTTTGGTTTGGCTATATTTGGAATATTGTATACAATTGTGGTTGTCATGTTACCAGGAAGATGTTGATGCATTGGAAAGGCTGCAGAAGAGATTTACCAGAATGTTTGAAGAATATGGACTATGAAGCAAGATTGAACAAACTCGGATTGTTTTCACTGGAGTGTTTGGTGGGGAGGGTGATGAATGCCTGAAATGTGCTACCAGGAAGAGGTGGTAGAAGCAGATTCTATAGCAACATTCAAGAGGTGTATGGCTAGATACATGAATACAGTAAGAAGTCTGACAACACCAGGTTTAAGTCCAACTGATTTCTTACTGGGTTTACCCCAGTCCAACGCCGGCATCTCTACATCATAGATACATGAATAGGCAGGGAATAGAGGGATATGGACCATATAGAGGCAAGAAAATATCAGCGAGACATCTGTTGGTACAGACTTGGTGGGCTGAAAGTCTGTTCCTGTGCTGCACTGTTCTTTGTTGTAATTACATCCTCTTGCCTGCATAGGTGCTGCAGTGACTTTATATACTTACAATGTTATACTGGAAGTTACAGATACATAGACATAAGGATTGACATTGAAATATAAAAGCGTTGGACAGACCATGTTGCAGAAAAATATGGCTGTGACTGATAGGGCATTAGCGAGGGGTAGCGAGGCATGTTTCAGAAGCTGGCAAATGGGCTAATTGTATGACTTGCCAAGATCCTGGGAGAACTTAATACAGTGGATGTGGAAAGGATGTTTCCTCTTGTGAGAGAAACTAGAACTAAGGGTCACCCATTTAAGATAGAGATAAGGAAATGTTTGTTCTCTCAGAGGGTTATGAGACTTTGAAATTTTCTTCCTCAAAAATGGTTGAAGTAGAGTATTTGAATATCTTTAAGACAGAAGTAGATTCTTGATAAATAAGGGAGTGTGGGGTTGAAGTTACAATCAGGTCAGCCATGATCTTCTTGAATGCTAATCAGGGTCAATGGGCCGAGTGGTCTATTCCTGCTCCTAATTCATACATCCGTATGTCAGTCATTCACTTTACTTTTTGATACATGTTCTACTAATGGTTTTTTTATTATTTGGACCACACAGGTCAAGCTAACAGAGTCTCTTAT
Source organism: Sphyrna mokarran (assembly GCA_024679065.1). Lineage (NCBI taxonomy): Eukaryota > Metazoa > Chordata > Chondrichthyes > Carcharhiniformes > Carcharhinidae > Sphyrna > Sphyrna mokarran. The sequence goes on along the minus strand of JAGIQG010000026.1, from coordinate 11,060,476 downwards.
TTACTCACAGTTAAACATTAACATTATTTAAAGGGCCAGCTATCCAATTTGCTATGATATGCTTTTGATTTATTTTAGCTTTTACAGAATTTTGGAAGTCCTTGGTGTTTCTGCCTCCTGACTGGGAGTGAGGGGAAAGAGGATGGTAGTCAGATGAGATCTTTGCCCTGACAAGACAAAGCTGGCTAGAGTTATAGGGCAAAGATCATCATACATCTTGGGTTGATCACGGCAGGGAAATGGAGCAGAGGCAGCAGGGATGTTAAGAATTTGTGCATAGGTGTAGAAAGAGGAGAGCCTCAACAAAGTGTATATTTGGTGTTCGACCAAGCACAGAACATGATTTCAGCAAATGCCTGCTACCCAGAAAGCAGCCATGATGTCTTCGTCCTGAGGGAGGCAACCATTCCTGCTATCTTGGATTCCCAAGAGGGCTCACCTGATGGTAGGCATGCCTGTCTGCCTCTCAATCTGTTCTGCTCCCTCCGATTATGGTCCACCTTGCCCGACAAAAGAGAGAGCAAAAATGTCAATGATTTTGTTGAAAAGTGTTTGGATGATGTGCCTGCCACAACTGAATAGCTGGAGATATGTGGAAGCAGTGAGAAATAGATGTGAGGCAGATGGAGTTGATGAAGTAAAGTCTTTGAATAATAGGCCTTAAGTCCTCAATCCTGAGCTGAAGGGTGAGTGATGGGTGTATAGTGCACTGCACAACACAAGAGGTTGGTGGTGTGATAAGTGGCGAATACCCTGTGATTATGCATTGACTGACCTTGACTACATGTATAAGATCATTGAAGTCCTTGTTGCACTGCTTCCAGGTTCTTGGATCACACTCTGGGAACTCACTCCCTAGTGAACTACTCCCATCTTTTTTCAGGATTTGCCTTGAAAATCCCCTGGCTCTCTTTGGAAACATTGTTTCTCCCCTCCTTTGCATCTGGTAAAAGCACCTGATCTTTATGGACAGCATTTGTTCTGGCTTTAGATGAACAAGGCCTCATGAGATGCTTTACTGTTAGATACAAAGACTGTCATTTAACTGCTAATCCAAGTGGCATGGGCGCTTATGGTTTTCCAAACTTTTCGATCAAAGCAACACTAAATGAGTTGGTTATTGGCGTTCTGGTGAAGCCTGTCTTTAATATAGTCCAGCTATTTTCTTCATGGTTAGTCTCTTCCTTAACATTTTGGTGGTGACTCTAAGCCTTCTGCATGGACATGACTGAAGAACTCAAATTGTCTTCTTTTGATATTATTTAAGAGTTTTCTTGCGCTTCAGGCCTCGTCCAGTACATTTTTGTTCTTTTCTTAAAGACTTAGCAAGACAATGAAACACCAGTATCTTTGAGTTCCATCAAACATGAAGTGTATATTTTTGTATATCAGGGTCTAGGGGTTGGTGCACTTGGATGCATGGATCTTCCAATTTTCCAACAAAGTGTGAAAGTCATGAATCAGATGCACTGACCCATTAGTCCAGGAATATAAGGCTCCAGACTAGGAATGTCAACTACATTTCCGCCATCCCATTCCTCCCACTGTGTTTGCTGACCTCCACTGCTTCCCACTCCATCAATATTTAAAATTCTAATTTTCATGTATAAATCTTTACAGGGCAGTGGCTGCCCTACCTCTGGCCCTACAAAACACCAAAATCTCTGTATTCTTCCACTTTCTTTGCTCTATAATTGGTGGCCTCAATTTAAAGCCGTCAAATTCCTTCCTTTACCTCCCTGCCTCCCTACCCCACCTTCTCTAGTTTTTTTCTTTAAGATGTGTGCAATTTTGGTGATCTTACCTGAGGATGGATGTAGTTGCTATAGAGGGAGTGCAGTGAAGGTTTACCAGACAGTTTTCTGGGATAGCGGGTCTGTCATACAAGCGGAGAATGAGGATTATATTCATTGATGTTTAGAAGAGTGAGAGGGAATCTCATGGAAACTTATAATATTCTAATAGGATTAGATAGGGTAGATTCAGAAAGATAAATCTTTTAGGATTGAGATGAGGAGAAATTTCTTCACCCAGAGATTGGTGAATTTGTGAAATTCATGATCACAGAAAGTAGTTGAGATCAAAATATTGTGTGATTCAAGAAATTAGATATAGCTTTTGGGACTAAAGACATCAAGAGATCTGGGGGGAAGGCGGGAACAGAATATTGAATTTCATGATCAGCCATGACTAAAATGAATGATAGAAGCTAAAAGGGCAGAATGGTCTATTCCTGCTTCTATTTTCTTATTTAATTTGATTCAATATTAGGATGCAGTGAAAATTATTCTTTCTTGCATGCTATATAGACAAAACATACCATTCATAGAGTTATACTGCCTTCTATATGCTTTTATTTATGCACCTTAAAGCTTAATTTGTTGACCACACAATGAATCATCGTCCCATTTTTTTGGACTGGTGTTAATTCCTTGTTTTATAATCACCCCTGTGAAGAACCTCGAGATGTTTCACTATGTTATATAAATGCACATGTTAATGTTTTTGGAAAGGATTTCCCCATTTTTAATGGAATTTATGTAAAGTTGATTCTTTGGATTTTCATCAAAACTAAATGAAAAAATAGTTGATTTTATTTTTGGAGATCCCCGTTGAAATGCTTGATTTTCTCTCTTGCTAGTGGAGTTTAGATTGACTGTAACACAATAGAAATCTGATCTGGAATTTTCAGAGGCACAGAGAGGATACCTATTACAGGCAGGCTTTGAAAATCATGGAGAGTTCTCAGGATTCCAATACCTCCAAGACAATTTTGAAATTTCAAAGAGTGAGTGGGAATGATTAGAAAGGTGGGTTATTGATGCTCACATGGCCAACTAATGGCCCCTTAAAGAGTTCAGTAGAACCTGTCTTCCCCTGAATACTACATCAATTTTTTTTCAGTAAGTCCAAACTTGAGGATATCAGTGTGCAGATATTGTGTTTGCTATGAAGTCCAAATAAATTTATTTGCAGATGTCTTTGGAACAAATCTGTGGGGCCAAGTTTTGGCCGTGGGAATGCTGGTTCATATCTTGTCATGCAAGTCCACTGTCTGCCTTGTTCCACCTCCATAGTCTTCCCAGGAGCTGTCTACTCTGAATGGCAAGGCTCTGGCATCCACCAACACGATTGCTGTCTGGCTTTGCTGCTGACAGCAGGCAGGCAGCTCCTGCCTTCTGGAAGCTGGTGCCACCTCTAGTAGGATGTTGAGTTAGTCTTATGGCCAATTAAGCTTTTTACATTTTAAAAAAGTGCATTTCAAGTAGGATACAGTTCAGATGCAAGGTTGAGACCCAAAATTCACCTGGATATCAGATTCTCCACTCCATGTGGTAAATGCAACCCCTGATGCTTGCAAAAGTTATTGGTTGAAAATAGACTAGACCCCAGCAAATCTGCATGAAACTTGGCCCTTGTAGCAGGTACCAGTGGCTCAGCTCCTGAGACAGTGTGACATGCTGCTGAGTTATTCTTATTCTGACTCAAACACTTAGCATAGAGTTCCCTCACTGCCACTGGGTCAAAATCATGAAACATCCATTGTGGGAGAAATGTCACCACATGGACTGTGGAATTTTGTGAAGGTGGCTCACCACCATCTTCTGAAGGAAATAAATATCATTGCCAGTGGTGCCCATAACCATGATCAGCTATCAAAAAAAACAAGTTTTTGCCAGATCCCATGAACAGCAATGAGATCTGTGACCAGAATATTTATTGTGGTGATATTAATTGAGGGATTAATATTGGCCATGATACCTGGGAGATCTTCCCTGCTTATATATTCGTCTGAGAGGATAGCAGGAGTCTAATTTCAAAGATAGTACCACTAGCTGTGTGCCATTCCCTCAGTACTGCACTGGGAGTGTTGGACTGGATTTTGTGCTCAAGTATTGGGAGTTGGATTTGAATCTATAACTTGCTGGCTCAGAGGCAGGCTGCCACTGAGGCAAGTAAGTATTTAAGAGCTAACTGCCAAGCTCCACTTGAGGCCTCTGCTGGTAAACACCAAGCCCCACTGAACAGCCTCCTACACTGATCTATGTCAGGTTAGCTGACTCCAATGGGCATGATTGTATGCTGTTCAGATTGTCCTTTGGGTCCCTGGCCTAAGATGAATTAACTGGCCAATTATCCCTGAAAGAAAGTGTATATTTAAGAATGTTTGACAAGACCAAGCTTGGGCCCAGGATGATAACCTCATACCAGAATAGTTTGTCACCTTTTCCCATCAAGAGCGGCTTCCTATACAAGTTACTGTACATTGATTAGAAGCTGTGAGACCACAATGCAACACACATTAATGCATTCAACTGAGATGAAACAAATGGGGATTGCTTCATGCAGAATAGAAGTAATGGTCTTCTTTATATTGATGCTTATTGATTGTCTGTGGATAGATAATGGAAAATGTATAAATAGAGAATTCTTGATTTCTGTGTTGTCACGTTCAGACAACTGGTGTTGTGTTTTCCACTTATTCTCTAGAGTTTTCTGACTTTATCATTTTCACCTCTGCAAGAATCTACAATCAATCTAACTCTTGCTCTTAGCGCTATCATCCAGACAAACTAAAGAGTGCTCTGTGATCAAGGATGAATCTGTTCTTCTCTATTGTCCGTTATTGTCAGCTGTGACTGAGTGCATAGCCCTCTCACTGTTCCATTGAAAGACGGTGACTTCTTACTCCAGAGACTTAAACAAACAAATTCCAGAATGGCAGTCCTAATACAATATGGAAGGAGTACTGCACTGTTGGAGGTGCCATCTTTCTGATGAGATATTAGACAAAGGTCCTGTCTACCCTCTCAGATAGACATAATAAATGACCCTTGTGGAGCAAGTTTGAAGGGCCAAATGGCCTACTCCTGCTCCTAGTTTCTGTGACACTATTTTGAAGAAGAACAGGGGAGTTCACTCAGGAATCTTGGTCAATATTTATACCTTAAGCAACATAATTAAAAACCTCTTATTGTCAAGTTACTGTCACATTGTTGTTTGTGGGGAGCTTGCTGTTTTCAAATCGGCTACCATGTTTTTAGATTAAAATTGTGACTTACTTCATTGTTTGTAAACACTTTGGGATATTCTGAAAAGCATTATATAAATACATATATTACTTTTGATGGGCAGTGAAAAATGGTTTCCTTCAATTCTTCAAACAGCCTAACTTCCTCATGTCCCTCACAAATCCAATCGATATCAGTAACATCTTGGATCGATCCTCATTTAGTACTTCTTCAATCACATTGCACCCTGGACTCACTATCTCAACTGATCACGCTGAACCTTTCTCAGTTTCCTCCATTATCAATATTACATCAATGTTATATCAATAATCTCAATTTCTTTAGTGGTGGGGAGGGTGACTTTCACCTCTCACCTTAACTCTCAGTGGCAGCAGTGTGTACCATCTACGTGATACACTGCAGAAATTCACGAAGGCTTCTTAGACAGCATCTCCCAAACACATGACAACTGCCATCTCCAAGGACAAGAGCAGCAGATACATGGGAACACCATCACCTGGAAGTTCCTTTCTAAGTCACTCATCATCCTAGTTGGAAATGTATCATTATTCCTTCACTGTTGCTGGGTCAAAATCCTGGAACAACCTAACAATACCGTGGCTGTATCTACACCCCATGGATTGTTCAAGAAGGCAGCTTACCACCACTTTCTCAAGGGCAATTAGGGATGGGCAATAATGCTGGCCTAGCCAGCAATGCCTACATTCCATAAATAATTTTAAAAATCTTCTCTAAAATGATAAAATCTCCCCAAAGCTGGAATATTACACCACAATTAGTTTCTGATTCCACAGCAATTTTACATACTGAATCATAAGATTGTGGATTTAGGTTCCACTCCAAAGGCTTGAGCACATGCTCACTTACCGGATTCCCTGGACTCTTGGAGCAAGTTTCACAGTGGCAGAAAGTGGCGTATTGCTGGCCGGTGACAGGATCTTATATTGTCAATGGGTTTCCTCATTGATTTCTCCACATCGCCAGAAAACGTGGCGGGGGAGGGGGAGTGTATGCCATCAACAGGACCAGACGATTCCATGAATGTGAAGAACCAGACAATTGAGCCTATTGCCTTTCAGGATGAGACATTAAACTAGGGTCCTCTCAGGTGGATGTAAAAGATTTGATTGCCTCTATTTCTAAAGAAGAGAATTTCTCCCAGGTATCTTGACCAACATCCATCCCACAACCAATATCACTAAAACATTCGAAAATATCTGACTATTATGACATGGCAGTTTGTGGGACCTTGCTGTGAATGAAATGTTGATCCTTTCCTTATTTAACATTGGGATACTTTAGAACAAAGAACAAAACAGCACGGGAAACAGGCCCTTAGGCCCAACGAGCCCGCACCGTCACCCCGATGTTCCCACCTCTACCCGCGATCCCTATCCATATTTATACATCTATGGATTAAAAACCAAATTTGAGACAATTTAGGGAGAATTTGTTTTGCCAATTAGCCTAAGAGCACATCTTTGGGATGTGGGAGGAAACCCAGAGAAAACCCACGCAAGCATGGGGAGAATGCGCAAACTCCCACAGACATGGGCCCAAATCCATGTATCTGCACAGCACAGTGATAGTCACTGAGCTGTCATGTTGCCCATCAAATGGTCCAGGTCAAGCATACACTAACGACATAAGCACTAGGATACTCTCGAAACAAAATCCAAGGACAGCCCTCTCATGACCCATTGCGTGTATGCCCCTCGTTAGACAACAAGGTGGACCAAAGCACCTGTAGGATAAAAACAAGTACATCAATACCATCATCTATTTACACACTTCCCAGGGACTCCCAAGGCTCATGATCCCTATTTTAAATCAGTTTTCTATACCCCTCGATTCCCAATCTGTTTATGTGTCCATCTAAGTATTTCTTAAATAACTCCAGAGTACCTGCCTCCACCACTTTACTTGGCAGTGCATTCCATACCTCCACCACCCTCTGTGTGAAAAAACTCCCTCTAGCATCCAAATTATACCTTACCCCCCTCACCCTAAGCCCGTGACCCCTTGTGCTATTCGAGTCCATCCTAGGAAAAAGCTTAACCCTGTTTACTCTATCTATACCCCTCATAATCTTGTACACCTCTATTAGATCTCCCCTAAGTCTACGTCTTTCTAGGGAAAACAGTCCCAATTTGCCTAACCTCTGCTCGTAACTCAAACCTTCCATACCAGGCAGCATCCTGGTAAACCTCCTCTGCACTCTGTCCAGACTCTCCACGTCCTTCCGGTAGTAGGGCGATCAGAACTGGACGCAGTATTCCAAATGAGGTCTAACCAACGTTTTATACAACTGCAACATTAATTTAGAGATAGGATGGATGGGCAGATACAGCGTTGCGATCTGATTAGGGATACGCAGCACGGATTTGTTAAGGGGAAGTCATGCCTTACAAATCTGGTAGAATTTTTTGAGGAGGTGATGAAAACGGTGGACGAAGGGCGAGCCATTGATGTTGTCTATATGGATTTTAGTAAGGCGTTTGACAAAGTCCCTCATGGGAGGTTAGTTGAGAAGGTCAAGGCTAATGGGATACAAGGACAAGTAGCTGGATGGATAAGTAACTGGCTTGGTAATAGGAGACAGAGAGTAATAGTAGAAGGGTGTTTTTCTAGCTGGAGGTCGATCACTGGTGTGTGCCGCAGGGCTCGGTACTGGGACCTCTTCTATTTGTAATATATATAAATGACTTGGAAGAGGGAGTAAGTGGAGTAATCAGCAAGTTTGCAGACGATACAAAGATGGCTGGACTTGCGGATAGTGAGGAACATTGTCAGGCGATGCAGCAGGACATAGGCTGGTAGCTTGGGCAGACAGATGGCAGATGGAATTTAATCCTGATAAATGTGAGATGATGCATTTTGGGAGAAAGAATGTAGGGGGGAGGTATATGATAAAGGGTAGACTTATTAAGAGTGTAGAAACGCAGAGGGACCTGGGGGTGCAGGTGAACAAGTCTCTGAAGGTGGCAGAGCAAGTGGAGAAGGTTGTGAAGAAAGCATATAGTATGTTAGCCTTTATAGGAAGGGGTATTTTTACATCCATCTGAGAGGATACCTGATCTCAGTAAAGTCTCACCCAAAGACAGCACCTCCTACAGTGCAGCAATCCCTCAATTCTGCACTGAGAGTGTCAGCTTTGATTTTGTGCTTAAATATTTAGAGTTGGACTTGAACACATAAAGTTCTGCCTCAGTGATGAAGGTGCTATTCAAGGCAGACACCTATGTGACATTGCTAACAATCTTTGGTGTCTTTCGCTATAAAAACCATTAATTTTTAAATTGGCCTTAACCGACCCGGGGAAGGATTCTTGAAAATTATCACAATAAACTTATAACCACGTCCTCTGAAAACTGCGGTGTGCCAAAGTCCTTTTCTAAGATCAAATAAGCATTCAACTGAGAACTCAACCAAGAGACTACAGGATTCTTAGAAATGCACAAATAGCCCACAGGCAGTTTAATTTTAGTTACTTATCCTGAGCCATAATACTCAAAAGACAATGAATGGGTATAACTATGAAAGAACACGAAGGCACAGTGCTGCTGCCTTACAGCTCCAGGGATCAGGATACAATTCCAGCCTTAGGTGACTATGTGGAGTTTGCGCATTCTTTCCATGTCTGTGTGGGTTTCCTTTGGGTGCTCTTCTACACTCCATAGGTAGATTGGCCTTGCTAAATTCCCTGTTGTGTCCCAAAATGTGCAAGTTAGGGGTATTAGCAGGATAATTATTTGGGGTTATGGGAAAGATGCCTGCTTGGGATCCTCTGTCGGAGAGTCGATGCAGACTCTATGGGCTGAATGGCCTTCTTAAGCACTGTAGCGATTCTGTGACAGAAGTAACCTGAAGCAGGACACTCCCTCACCCTTTTCCCTTCTTTATCCAACCCCATGCTCCCCTCAGCTGACAATTTTGCACTCCCTCAATAGGGATATTGGGAGCTTCAAGCGAGATTACATGCACCAGTCTTTAGAATCGGATTTAATCTCTTTGCGGTGAGAACGTTAACAACTGAGCCACAACTGACATCTGAATATGACCACAGCCAACAAGCTCTCCAGTGCTGGCGCAAGTTGTCCTAGAGAAATTTATTTTGGGGAAAAAAATTAACTATTTTGGGAAGAAAATATTTTTTAAAGCAGTTTTCAATAGGCAGAAAGTAGATTCTTCACAGTTTCTCGCTGAGAGTCAACACTTGCGTCGTTTCTATTCTAGAAATTTCTCTGGTGCTCTGTAAATGGGAAACATTCCTGGATACACGGACTTCATTTCAATGTCTCTTCCTCCGTATCCCAGCCCACCGAAATGGTCAAATTTTCATGTCCAAATTTTCTTTCCTTCTCCTTTTCAACCTGACTGACTGGAAAACTATAAATTCCCCTTGAAAGGGAGAGAGAGAGGTAAACAAGAACCCAGCTGAGGAGAGTCTGGTTAACAAAGAGGGGGCTCTGTTAAGAAGGGGGATGGGGTGAATTTGAGATGTTATTTGGGACATTAAATAATTCAACGAGCGTAAATTAACATATAGAACAAAAAGCGGGACAGCAACGTAGACCGTTCTGACAGCTGAATGTCAACTCTGACCTTGAACTTCAACCATTTTTCCTCGTTGCATAGGCATCTGATGGTTCTTGAGCTCTGCTGCCTCTTTCTCACCAACATGTTGCCCCTATGTCTGAATTTGTAACCTCCCCCCCCATGAAATATTAACAATCCAGTCTGTTTTGGACCTCCTTCTGTCTCAGCAGGCTAATTCCCAAGTGCGAAAAGTCTCCCTAAGGATGGACTTGTTATATGAATAAATGTCATTTCACTCCCTGTTTTATCCACATCGACCCTCCCAATACTCGCATGTCCTCCTGCCCGCTGCAACTTCCACCTGCTTGTTTCCTCATGTCTTTCCATTGCTTCGCTCTCAAATCCGCCTCTCTCTCTACCACCCCCTCCTCCTGCCAAACCCTTGGATAATTGCCATCTGCAAACACACAGAGACAGAGAGAGAAAGAGAAAAAACCCACATTAAATAGATCATTGTGTCCGCAGAATGGAAGAAAGCGAGTTCATGAGCAATGTTCAGTGAGAATTCGGCACACCGTGGGAGTTATTGCGTTGAGAAGTCGGACATTGATGACTGAATTTTTTTGCACACCATATTCCCACTATTTGCATATCAGATAATAGGTGCCCAGCAGTGAGTTCAAAGGCAGCAATTCAATTGAGCCAGACTCTCCCAGATTTAAATACTGTCTTAAAACCAGTGCCAAAACATTACTTATTTCTTTAGAAAAGATAGAGAGAGAAAAAAATTGAAAGCGGGGAAGCTGCCGTTGGCGATAATTAGCGTCCAGACCTTATAATGCGTTGCTACACTCCCGCCCTGTGCGCTGCCTTAACACAAGAGAGTCGCCTGCTCATTTGGAATAGGTAATATCTCCATTAAAATAGCAAAACCGTGTGAACTTGGCAAAGCTTCGTTCTCCAACATCAACAGCTACAGCCTTCAGGTTTAAATTGCGCCCCCCGCCCACATTACGAGGTGGGCAAATTCAGAGCGTTCAGAATAAGCATGTTGCAGACGGTAGGCGAATAAGCCTCACAGTAAGACAGAAGCTACATTTATCAAGTGGCAAATACACGATGATTTCTCTTTTAGCGGCGAGGAATGCTGGTAAACGCTTCAATCATAGGATTGCTACAGTGCAAAAGAGGTCGTTCAGCCCGTCGAGTCTGCACCGACTCTCTGACAGAATATTTTACCCAGGACCTCTCCATGTTACCATGGCTAATCCACCTAACCTACACATCTTTGAATACTAAGGAGCAATTTAGCACGACCAATCCACTTAACTTGCACATCTTTAGACTGTAGGAGAAAACCAGAGTTTCCAGAGGAAACCCACACAAACACCTGAAGAATATGCAAACGCCACACAGTCATCCAAGGCCAGAATTGAATCCAGGTCTCTGGCACAGTGAAGCAGCAATGCTAACCACTGTGCCACCATGCCACCCCACAGTTCCACACGCCACAGTTTAATTATTATTCATGTCAGTTTTTCCTTCTCCACATGGGTGAGGTCCAGTAGTGTTGATTGACAATTGTTCCAACACAATTGGAACCACCTTTAATGTCCCATGATGGTTGGCAGGCAGCAAGATCAAATAAAACTTGATATTGAGCCACTTGAGGAGATTTAGTTCAGGCAACCAAAAGCTCAGTCAAAGATGTCAGTTTTAAGGAGCTCCTTTAAGGAGGAGAGAGAAATGGAGAGGTCTAGGGAACGGATTCCAGAACTTAGGACTCTGGCAACAGAAGATGAAAAACTAGGAACAGGGAAAGTCCAAAGAGTCTTAAGAATGAAAAAAACAAAAATTATGCAAACATTCGAAATAGGAGTGGGAGTAAGTCACTAGGTCCTTGGAACCTGTTCTGCCATTCATGGCTGACCTGAAAGTACCTCCTACCCTAATTATCCTTCACACCCTTATTTATCAGGAATTGATCTAACTTGAAAACATTTGAAGATTCTGCTTCCGCTGCCTTTTGAGGAAGGGAGACTCATGCCCCTCTGAGAGAAAAAAAAATCTTCTCATCTATGTCTTATTTATGTTTTAAAGGGTGATCCATTATTTTTAAACAGTGGCTCCTAGTTCTAGTTCACAAGAGAAAGCATCCTCTCCGCATCGACCCCGTAAAGATCCCTCAGAATCTTGTGTGTTTGAGTCAAGTCACCTCATACCACTGGACTTTATATCTGGAGGACTAGAATATGAAAAGATAAAAGTTATGCTTCAGCTGAACAAAGCCCTATTCAGACAATATTGTGAATAGATCTGAACATGTCACATTTGGAAGGATATATTGGCCTTAGAGGGAGTGCAATTTAGATTTACTAAAATCTACACATTTCAGACCCACAACCGCTATCACCTAGAAGGAGAAGGACACTACCTGCAAGTTCCCTTCCAAGTCACATACTATCCTGACTTGGAACTATATCACTGTTCCTTCACTGTCACTGGGTCAAAATCCTGGAACTCTCTCCCTAACACCACATGGACAATACTGGTTCAAGAAGGTGACTCATTATCACATTCTTGAGAATAATTAAAGATGGGCAATAAATGCAGGCTTAGTCAGCGATGCCCACATCCCGTGAATGAATAAGAATAGACTCAAGAATTAAATTACAAGAAGCGATAATACCAATTAGGATAATATTCCCTTGCAATTTAGAAGATTTAAGTGGTGATTTAATAGAAGATTTCAAGATACTGAGTGAAACAGAAAGGATAGAATGAATTTTGTGCCCTGGCTTGGGGTCCTACGAATAGGGGAAATAATTTAAAAATTAGAATCAGAATTTCTAGAATAGTCATAGACATCATAGAATCATAGAGGTTTGCAGCATGGAAATAGGCCCTTCAGAGAACTTGTCCATACTGCCCAGTTTTTACCATTAATCTAGTCCCAATTGCCCATTTGGCCCATATCTCTCTATACAAACCTTACCTATGTAACTGTGTAAATTCTTTTTAAAAGACAAAATTGTACCTGCTTCCACTATTACCTCTGGCAGCTCGTTCTAGATACTCACCACACTTTGTGTGAAATAATTCCCTCTCTGGACCCTTTTGTATCTCTCCTCTCTCACCTTAAACCTATGCCCTCTAGTTTTAGACTCCCCTAGCCTTGGGAAAAGATGTTGACTATCTACCTTATCTATGCTCCTCATTATTTTAGTAATTAAGAGTAAAATGAGGAAATTGAGAGTAAGATTAGGAAATACTTATTCTTGTGAAAGATGATAGAATTTTGGAACTCTTCTGAAAATGGCATTGATACCACATCAATTCTTAATTTTTAATCTAGATTAATGGAATTTTGTTAACCAAAGCTATTAAGAAATATGGAGCAAAGGTAGATACATGGAGTTAGGTCATTGATGAGCCATGATTCTCTGAATTACAGTGGAACAGGGGTGAGTGGCTGTTCCGTGTCCATAATGGGATTTCCTCTTCACTAACAGTAAACCGATTACAACACTTAGAATCATAGAATCCCTGAGTGCAGAAAGAGGCCATTGAGCCCATTGAGCCTGTACCAACAACAATCCCACCCAGTTACCTGTATTCCCATATATTTACCCTACTAATCTCCTGGCACTTAGGGGCAATTTATCATAGCCTATCAACCTAACCTGCACATCTTTGGACTGTAGGAGGAAATTGGAGTACCTGGAAGAAACCCACACAGACATAGAGACAACATGTAAACTCCACACAGATAATCATCTGGGCTGGAAGTGGACCCGAGGTCCTAGGCACTGTGTAGTAGTACTGCTAATCACTGTGCCACCATGCCACCATCTACCTTTAAGACTAGCTAACACAGCACAGAGTGGGCATCACAATGGGAACTGTTTGCCTCAGTATTTCCATTCCAGCACAGAAACAGGATTGGCTTTTAAATGATTCACTGATCTCTTTAGCTTGTCCCATTTAAATTCAATGGGCTTTAGGATACAGACATTTCTTATCCTGCCGACTTCCACACAAACTCCTCGGGATGGTATTAGGAAATGGGCACAAAAGCAGCCCAGTTAGGGATAAATAAATCTGTGAAATTCCTCTTGAAGCAATCTAACCAGTTTCAATCTTCTGGGTGCGAATGAGAGCAAGGATGGTCCAAATAGAGTTGAAAGCCCTAGTACAGAGGTACCCATCCACCAGCTTGTCATTACAGCGCAGCAGTGAGCTACAATTGGGTGCAGGAAGATATCATGGTCTTATAGCTATTCAGCACTAATCCATGCTATACAGCCTTCACTGTATAGTACACACTCATTGTCCTCAATATAGATAATTCCATCAGCTCGGTATTCAAAGAAGAGCAAAGATTTCTTCTAATATCCTACTTGTAAAAATTTCTTTGTAGGATATGAATGTTTCTGGCAACGGCAGCATTTGTCACCTATTCCTAACTGCCCTTGAATTGAACATTTCAGAGCGCAATTAAGAATCAATGATATTGCCAGACTGGGTAAAGACGATAGATTTCTTTACCTAAAGGGGCATTAGTGAGTGAACGAATCAATGAATGTTGTCATTGTCACCGTCATTGAAATTAACTTACAATCCAGATTTATTTACTGAATTTAAATTTTATCAACTGTCATGGTGGGATTTGAACTAATGTCCTCAGTACATTAGTCTGGGCTTCTGGGTTACTAATCCCGTGATATTACCACTATGCCATAATCTCCCCAAATTTATCTCTCAACCAACATCATTAAAAAAGTTATCCAGTCATTTCTCTCATTCATGTTTAAGGGACCTTGCTGTGCTTTTTCAATCATCGTAAAGACTACAATTCAAAAATATCTCCTTGGCTATGAAGATCGACATTTCGGATGGCACTGTATAAATGCAAGTTCTTCACAATTTCAATCCCTGTTTTGTAATAATCTAGCTAATCTAGAAACAAATAAACAGAAGGAGGCCAGTCAGCTCCTCAACATTGTTCTGTCATACAACCAGTTCATAGTCAATATGTATATTAACTCTTTTTAACCTGTCTTTACTCCATGTGCTTTGCTATCCCTTCCCCTACAAAAAAACTTATCACTTTTAGTCTTGAAAATTTCAGTTGATCCCGGGCAACCTCAGTCTTCTAGGGGAGTAAATTCAGATTTCCTCAACACTTTCTATGGACAGAAGGGTTTCCTGATTTCACTCTTAAATGGCTGAACTCTAATTTTAAGATTATTCCTTCTTGTTCTGATTTCCCCCACCAGCGGAACAAATTTCTTTGCATCTACTGTATTGAATAACTTCATAATTTTAAATATCTCAGTTACACATTCCCTTGTCATTCAAACTATAGGGAATACAAGCCAGGTTAATATAACTGGTCCTCATAATTTAACCCATGCACCATTGTGGTGAATCAGCGTTGCACCATCCCCAAGGTTAATCTAACTTTTCTGGACTGAGGTGTACAGAACTGAACTCTGCACCCCAGGTGGAGTTTGAACAACTGTACAATTCAAACATCACTATCTCCCCTTTATATTCTAACCTCTTGGAATAAAGGGCCAAAATTCCTTAGCCTTTTTTGATTACTTTTTTTACATGTACATTAACGTTTAGTGATTTATGTAGATGGACATCCTTTGCTCTTTCACTCCTCCTAATCTTTACTCATTTCCTGACTTGTCTTTCCTGGACCTGAAGTGGATGACCTCACATTTCTCCACATTGAACTATATCTATCATAGTTTTGCCCACTTGCTTATTCAGTGTTGGTCCCTTTGTGGCTTCCTGTTCCCAATGCACAACTCATTGTGCCTCCTAAGCTAGTGTCATCTGTAAGTTTGGACACACAACTCTTCATTCCTTTATCTGAACTACTCCCTGGGGAATAACCTCTTGTTATATCCTGCCAATCAATGAGTAAACTCTTTCTCTATTCACTGTTTTCTGGCCACAATTCCCTTTCATTACCTAGCAATCAAAATTCCCTGTGACTAATGAAGACTTGGATTAGTACAAGAGGGCATCAAAATGTTTCACAGGGAAGGGGAGGATATTTAAGAGGAAAAAAATAGGATTTAAAAAAAAAATCATCATGAGAAATCTTTTTCAGTTGTAGGATGTAATTTCTTCATTCTTGATTACAGATTACATGTAAGTTCCCTGTGAATGAGCTGCTCTGAATTGGAACAGCTCTGGTTTTCCTTAACTGGCAACCTTACTTTTCTTCCGCAATTAATGTAAGTCCAAAATCACATATTTTCTCCCCAAAACATCAATGTAGTTGGAGCCCAATCTTCATTTTAAAACTGAGACTGATAAGATTTTGTTGTGTCAGGGAATTAAGGGCTGTCGGAGCAGACATGGCTCACAGGGTGCCACTTTTGCCACTAAGTCAGAAGGTATAGGTTCAAATCTCATTCCAGAGGACACTGGCAACACTCCTGCCAAGCATTTTGTTTTACTATGTTATTGGTGCACTATAAATCCAAGTTGTTGTTCTTGACACTCTGATGCACTACTTGAGGGTATACTGCTGTATGTGCCATCTTTTAGTTGCAAAATATCCAAGGCATATTTTGAAGAAGAGACAGGGAATTCCTTCCTGTGTTTTGGCCAATATTTATTCCTCAACCAATATCACTGACAAACAGATTATTTTGTCCTCAAAGTGGTGTTGCAGTTTGTTGAAGCATGTTGTATACACATTGGCTGTGTTTTTTTTAAACACTGCAGTGAAGCACTGTGAAAATCCTCAAGTCACCACATTCTGGTACTTGTTTGGTACATTAAGAGAGAATTTAACATGGCCAATGCACCTAACCAGCATTTCTTTCAGACTGTGGGAGGAAACCGCAGCACACAAAGGAAACTCACGCTGACATGGGAAGAACATGTAGATTCCACATAGACAATGATTTAAGTCAGTGATCAAACCTGGGTCCCTGGCAGTGTGAGGCAGCAGTGCTAACCATTCTGCCATTGTATCACCCCAAATGAAGAATATTGTCAGCAAGATTCCTAGGTGTTTCCTAAATTAGAATTGTGATGATAAATTAAAAAGTACTTCAATAATTGGAAAATGCTTTGAGAAGTCCAGGGGTTATGATAGGTGCTGCATATATCAAGATGAGTAGATGAAGTGAAGATACATATCAGTCATGACCTAACTGAATGGCAAAAGGTTTGAGAGGATGAATAGCCTTCCACATTCCTATGTTCCAAGCGCCCTTTCTAGAAATGAAATTCAAAGATGAACAAATGCAATAGAATAATTTGATTATCCCAGAAAACTACTTTCTTGCTCCTGAAAATTTTAAATTGTAATTCAAAAAAAATTGTTCAGACAATAAAGAAACAAATGAAATTGAACTTTACATGGGTCTGAATCATGGACATCATCATCATTTTGCTAAACAAAAAGGCAATATTTTCTTTATTTGTGAATGAGAATAGAACTTGAGGGAGGTGAAAGAAAAATTAAAAGAATGGAGAAACTGGAAGAAAGAAAGTGAGAGAGAAAAAGAGGGTGAGAGGCAGAACAAGATGAAGCCAGATAAATAAAGAGGAAAGAGAAAACAAGAGAGATAAAAAATGAAAGAAAATGGGAGACCACGTAAAACATAGTGAGAAAGTGAAAGAGAAAGCGGCAGGAAGATTAAGGAAAGGTTGAGAAAGAAGGAACAAGAGAGCAAAAGGAAATACGAAAGAAAAGGAGAGAAGGAGAGAGAGAGAGCGAGAGAGAAAAAATGAGCGTTGAGAAAAACAACATAAAGCAAGAGGCATATGCCAATGCAGTAGTTAATCCGACAAAGCAGAATAATACTTAATTCAAGATTTAAAAAGCATACGTAGAATATTCAGAATTATTCCATTCTAATCGATTGCTGAAAATATATAATATATTACAAGGGTCATTGGTGATATGGGTCCGGTTTGATGGTAGCGGTTGGGCAGGTTTAATAGGTATCAGGACTAGCGCCATGCACACGTCATGCAAATGACTATTTAGCTTTTATTTGTTCAATTCACAATGCTCGCATGAATATCCTTGCAATCAAGGCTGCAGACAATAATTTGGTCCTCGTGCATTTTAAACAGATAGGGCACTACCTGCTCTAAATATGCAAATGACCTCTGTTTCCAGCTCTCATGAAAATCTGCATCAATCAGTCGGCAGCTAATTCTCTGGCTCGATCCGATGAGTCAGGGAGTGCCGCCATTTTCCTAGCCCACAGAGAGAGAGGGAGAGAGTGAGAGTAAATAGGACAGGGAAAAAGGAGAGGGCGAGGGAGTGAAGCAACAGAACAAAGAGAGAGGGGAGGAAGAGCAATGAGAGTAATAAAGAGAAAAATAGAGAAGAAGAGGGTGGAAGAGAAGAAGAGATTAAGTAGAGAGAGAAAGAAAAAGGGCGAGACTCAGAGCAAGATGGATATGAAGATATAGGGAGAGGGAGGCAGAGAGAGAAGGAAGGGAAAAGAAAAAGAGGTAGAAGGTGGTAGAGAGAGGGTGAAATGGATATAGATAAGGAATGCAAAGATACAGTGAAAGATCAAAAAAGTAAAGAAGTGGAGAGAAAAGAAAAGATTATTAAAACCCAATTGACACCAGGAGAATTGCAGCATTCAGAATGAACATGAACTGCCCCAAGAGTTTTTATATATCTTCTCTTCCCTGTTGTGAAAGTCAGTGACAAAAAGCACAGATTTCTTTAAAACCCCTCATGCACCTCACAGAAAGACGCTCATCTTGATGTAAGATCGTCACTATCAGAATCTCGACCGTTGGTTTATGAGTCTGTGAACAATATAAGATGTAATCTCTAATATGCTGTTAGTCAAGTAGCTATCCAACCTCTCTTTAAATATTGCCAAACTCTTTGTTTCTCATTTGGAAGAGCCACCTGGTTGTATTTTGACTGTGATAAAGATATGCTGTGAAGGTTCAGTCAATAATCATCCGGAAGTTGGGTCTGCCACAGGTGGTATAGGAATATCCCCAATGTGTGAATTTCCCTACGATGTGGGGATTTCACAAGTGCATGAAAATTCTGTATGCGTGTATAAATTTCATGTGTGTGTGCATTAATTTGTGTGTGTGCATGAATTTTATGTGTGTGTGCATGTGATTTTCATGTGTGCATGTGAATTTTTGTGCGCAGGTGTGACTTTTATGTGCAAATGTGAATTTTGTGTGTGCGTGTATATTTCAGCTTTAGTTGCAAAGGATCTTAAATTGAAACTTATTATTATATTGGAAATTATTATCTCCAAGTATAATTGCACGACTCAGTATCTCATAATTCATTGGAAACATTGCAAGTTTGTATATCATTTTGACTTTGAATTGTTTCAGCTGATGTATAACAAAACAAAAAGAAATAGGGGCAATTCTCCCCAAAAAATTTTAAATGTCACATGAAAACTTGAATAAATTACTGTCTCTTTTTAGTGGGAGTTTCAAAATGAATCTCCCACACTCTGTGCATTGCAGAGTGAACAAATGTGAATCATGCTGAAATTCAGTGGGTGGGGCCTTTTCTTGGAAAAGAGACCTGCAGCATAGCGCTGAGTGGGCCACTGCACATGCACCAATCTGTCAGCACCAAGATCAGCATATGTGCAGTGCTCTCCACTGCAGGCCTCCCGATCGCTGATACGGAGATGCTGGCATTGGACTCGGGTAAACACAGTAAGAAGTCTGACAACAACAGGTTTATTTGATAGTAAATTCAAAAGCTTTCAGGGTTTGCCCCTTTGTCTGGTGAATGGAGAGTTCTGGCCTCAGACAGAGCATATAACAGCACAGAACAGTTGCCCAGCTCGATTGCTGGACAGCCTCATGACCCCTGCATCACTTGCTGTGTGATCCCTCCCATGACCTGATCGATGGCCCCCTGAACATGCCCGGCCAGCCTTGAACCCCCATCAGTCCCAGCCCGTCTCAACATCACTCAGCTCCGATTTTCCAATTTCCCCCCACACGCCCACTGGCAGCCCCAATTCCACATCCTCTGCAGTTCTGACCTCCTCCTGCTGACAGCCTTGACCTTTCTCCCCAAGCAGGCTGACTGCCCCCCTCCCCCATCAAACCCAGCTGGAGTGAACCACTCTCTGGGGTGGGGGGGGTGGATTTCAGTCCCGGGCATACTAATGATATTAAAATTTATGCAAATGAATATTTGCATAAATTATGTAGCTCCATCCTGATTTCTGGTGCGGAGCTGATGGCACCGGAAATCTGGTTGAAGGAGACATGCTGGGACCGTGATACCCAGCAGGAATTGAAAGATATTCTAGTTGGTGAGATATAGTAGGCTGGGAGAATACTCATGAGGAGAATAAACACTGGCCTAGACCAGTTGAGCAAATTGGCTTATTTCTGTATTCTAAATTCTATATAATTATGTGTCATGCATTTTATCCACTTATTTAACAATCCCAGCAAAAATAGATTAGTATTGAGCAAAGGGTCAGAATTCTGATGTGTTGTTTCTTGTACTTATCATTCTCCTTATTCAGACTATTCCCATCTCAGGAACCTTAGCTTCTCAGTTACCTTCCTGTTAGCAAAATGATTAGCATTTATATAACACTTTCAACATCCTCAGGACATCCAGAGGCACTTTGCAGCCAATGAAGTCTTTGAGAAGAATTCTACTGCTATTATGGGGACAAACACAGCATTCAATCTGCACACAGTGAGATCCTACACTCTGTAGTGAGATGACTGGCTCCCTAATCTTCTTTTGGCAGTATTTATGAAGGAGAAATTTTGGCCAGGTCAATAGCAGGAGAGTGTCTAATGGATCCTCTACATTTGACCAGTTGAGACCTTGGTTTAACATCCCAACTGAAAGATAGCACTCTGCCAGTTTAACACTCGTTCAGACTACAAGCTGATGGCTTGCCATTTCCAAGATCTCTCCATTCCTACAACCTTTTGAGATCTCTGCGCCCCTCCAATTCTGGCCTCTTTAGCATTCCTGATTTTAATTCCTCCACAATTGATTTGATTTGATTTATTATTGTCACATATATAGCATAACAGTGAAAAGTATTGTTTCCTGCATGCTATGCAGATAAAGCATACCATATATAGACAAGGAAAGAAGAGAGTGCAGAATGTAGTATTAGAGTCATAGCTAGGGTGTAGAGAAAGATCAGGTGGCATCATCTTTAGTTGCCAAGACCTGAAGCTTTGAAATTACCTCCCTAAACACCTCTGCCCATCTTCCTCTTCTCCTTTATGATGCTCTTTCAAACCTACTCGGGGATCAAGTTTTTGGTCATCTATCTTTATGTCTCCTTTTATATTTTCATGTTAAATTTTATTTGATGATACTTTGGGACATTAAAGGTGCTAAATAAATGCAAGTTGTTGATGTCATCCAAGTCATATATAAATTAAGCATAAATTAATTAAACAGATGACAGACTGAGAATATTGACAGCTGTATCTCCGTTAAATTGAAACTCTCAGATTGCTACCACTCTCCCATATTTTATGTCTGAGATTAAATGTCACAACCCTGCCTTGTTCTGGCAACGCATTCTGGGTCAGAGGAACAGTTTGGCAGGAATTTAAAAGCAATTTCAAAGCTTAGGGATGGTTAAGATGACAGGCAGACAGAGAGAACCAGTCAGCGATAACGATGGGACAGCACCGGCATCTCACTGCAGCACTGAAAGCAAAAGCAGGGCGACAATTGGCCAGGAGAGAGGTTAATCCGAGAGAGTAGACATCATTATTAGAAAAATAGTCTCATTTCTCTCTCTCTCTTTTCATTCACCACAACAATTGGTAGCAATCTCTCTCTCTCCCTCCCTCTATAGCCCCATTCTCCCCACAACTTTCTTCCAATGCTCACATCATCACAGACACAAGATCCTGACCTACCTAATATTAGGGAATGAAAACCACAAAAAGGGAAGAACAGTCAGTGCTGTAACGCCTCACAACTTGTCACTACTTACGGAAAGAGCCCGAATGTTCAGAGCTGACGGTTCTTAGCCGTAAACAGGATGGAGAGATAACAGTAAATTGTTTCAGTGCCTAAACACACAGGCAAGGCAATCAATCCTTAATTTGATTCGGACTATTGATAAAAAATTGGTATAAACATATTTTATTTCCCAGCTATTATGGAGGAACATTTATCTCTGCTGTTAACACAGAATAGGAGTCTTTAAAACCAATATTTTGTTATGTTATTTATCAATAATTAGATCAAGGAAACAATCTCTTCTGGCAGATAGGTGTTTAAAATCATTAGCAACATATGTCAAGGGAGATGAGAAAACTTTCACTCAAAGAGTTGTCGGGATCTGAAATGCTCCACCTGAAAAGGTGTTGGAAGCTGATTCCATAACTAATTTTAAAATTGAGTTGGGGAAGTGCTGGAGGATTGAGAGCTTACAGAAATTCAGATTTTAAAAATGGGGATATGGGACTTAACCCCAGCAGAAGCACAATGGTCCAAATGGCCTCTCTATCCTGTAAATTTCTGTGACTTGTGATTTTATGCTATTGAAAAATATTTAACAAAATTAGTTTTGAGTCAGCTCACTTTTTTTGTGAACCCCACAAAAACTGACTATATTAATGTGGCCCATTTAGCAATCATTTAATTGTATGTTGTGGTAGCATTTGACTCTCCTATTTAACCACAGGCTCTCTCTGCATTTAAAATCCATAATCCTCCTATCAACATGCCAAACAAAACAGGAAAACACGTCATATAAGATGCAATAAGTTTCAACAAACAGTGGATTTCTAGGGCAGCATTGTGGCACAGTGGTTAGTACTGCTGTCTCACAGCGCCAGAAACCTGAGTTCAATTCCAGCCTCGGGTCACTGTCTGTATGGATTTTGCATATTCTCCCAATATCTGTATGGGTTTCCTCTGGGTGCTCCAGTTTCTTCCCACAGTCTGGAGATGTGCAGGTTAGGTCAATTGGCATGCTATATTGACCCTTGTGTCAGGGGGATTAGCAGGGTAAATATGTGGAGTTACAGGAAAAAGGCCTGGGTGAGATTGTGTTTGGTGCAAACTTGATGGGCTGAACGGCCTCCTTCTGCACTATAGGAACTCTATGACTTACAGACTGGTAATCAAGAAGGCAAGACACAAGTTCATACAGCATCTTATCAGCGTGTCCAAACTCTTCACCATTCCTCCCACACAACAATTCACTTCAAAATGTCATCACAATTATTCAGGGAAAATCTATTTTAGGCACAGTAAGATCCCACAAATATACAAAATCAATCAAATTTATGCAGTGTCTTTGATGACTTCAAAACATTTCGAAATGCTTTGCAGCCAATGAAGTATTTTTTGAAGTGCAGTTGCTGTTGTAATGTAGGAAACATGGCAGCTATTTAGCACACAGAAGATCCCACAATGATGTGATAGCGATTGCATTATGTGTTTTCTTCAGTAATATTGGTCAAGGAAGAAATATTGGCCGCAGGTTACCATGGAGAATTCCCTTCTGCTTTTCTTTGAAACAACATAGAATCTTTTAGAGAGGACAGACAAGGTCTTGATTTAACATCTCATCCAAAAGACTTCCGGCAATGCAGCACTTGCTCAGCCCTGGCATTACGATTGTTGGGGTTGCGTAATATGCTCAAATCTTTGGAGTGGAACCCAGACAATCAGCACTGCATCACAAGTTAAATTCTTTATGGAGCTATTGGTTGATATTGTTGCTCATGACACCTTCAATGAGTGGCATAGATACATTAACATCCACTTACCAGGTAGTCAGCCTTTATTTCATATTTCATCTGAAGGGCCACTGTTAATCGATATAAGCCAGGTTAACAATAACCTGACTTTATATCTGCTTTGATTTTTTTATTCATTTATAAGATGTGAGTATCACTGGCTAAGCCACCATTTATTGCCTATCACCAGTTGCCCTTAAGCTATCATCTTGAACTACTGCAAGTTATTTTGGTAGCAGCTGGATACAACAGAATGGCTGGGTTTGGCCACTCTAGAGGACATATAAGAATCAAAACAATTATGAGAGCCTGGAGTCACATGTAGTGACAAACCAGACGGGAAGAGCAAGTTTCCTTCCTTCAAGGGCGTTAGTGAGCCTGATGGATTTTTATGACTATCGTCAATGTTCGTCATCTTAATTCCAGATGTTTTATTGAGTTTAAATGGGTCCCCAGAGCATTACCCTGGGTTTCTGGATTACAAGTTTAGCAACAATACCACTGTGCCATGACCTCCTTGTTGGATCTGCCTTTATTGATAATATTTTATCCTTTCATTTTCTTTCGTTCACACATTCCTAAGGAGGTTTGGAAAATACACAAGCAGTAAACTAATGCCTAACTATTGAAACGTTTAAACAATCGATTTGTATCCTCTGCACTAACCACCCTGTTAATGGGGACAGATCACCATTAGTAAGAACATATTCTGTCTGGCTTACAAAATAACTATCAGATAATTGATACCTGATAGTTTTACTGACTAAATTCATATTTTATAAACCTCATATCTTATCTCTTCCCCTGAAAACTGGATCTGAGACCACACATGCACGCCCAAAGACAACACATATATTTTCAGAAGCACGGTTCTCCTGTGTTCAGGAGCAAGATCCCTGTCAGCCCCTTAATCTAGAGACACAGACCAATTGTACCACTGAGGTACTTGCCTCAGATCAGCTTGCTCAGTATGGATCAGGCCAGATCAAACATGAAACTTTCCAAGTCTCGATGGCTCATTTGCACTCTGGATGGTGGAAATGGGAACTCTATTCAAAAAAGCCCGTGACCATTGATCACAAGTGACTTTGCTGGAAAGTGAACATGTTTAAACTTTGGACAAGCACAGAGAGCATGGTTACCTCTGATACCTTCCATTGCTGAGTGGTCCAATGATGCTCATTGGCTATTTAGACAAACTGCACTGGAGGATCTTTTAGACACAAGGGAAGACATAATGAGAAGATAATTGAAAAAAGGAATTTGTGGAAGCTGATGACAAGTTTGGGCTACTCAGGTAATATTGCTAATGTTGTCGGTCATTTTACTGAGCAGACTCATGTCAGCTGAACAGCTAATCAGAAATATTTTGTCGGAATCAATAATATAAGGGGTCCTATTGCATCAGAGGGACAATATTGCAGAAATTAATTCAACATGTGTGAGATCGGCAAATGCAAGCTAGCACGATAGACACGTACAAAAACAAATCACACAAAAACGTAATTATGGACAATGATCCTTCCAAGAAACTAGCTGTTCTATCCTACCCATCAAGTGAACTGGCCTTCCTTTATGACTCTGATTAATCACAAAGAACTCAGTGGTGGCACTCTCACCTTTGAATCAGCAGATCTTGGGTTTCTAGCCCACTCCAGAGATTGAGCACAGAATCCAAGTTGACACTGGGTTGTCGAAGGTGCACTTTACAGATGAGATGTTAAACTGAGGCCTCCTCTCTGTCCTCTCCAGTGGTTAGAGTAGAATAGAATAGAATAGAATCACTACAGTGCAGAAGGAGGCCATTGGGCCCAGTGAGTCTGCATCTATTTCCATAACTCCACATATTTACCCTACTAATCCCCTGACAAGGATTTATAAAAGAATCCTTGACCATTGTTTCAAAGAGGACAATGTATGTTTTCTCCAATTTTTTGGGTTATTATATGCCTCCAATTAACAATTAATCACTAACAGCAGATTATCTAGTCATTATCACATTGCTGTTTATGGAAGTTGGCTGAACATAACTTGGGCTGTTGTGTTTCCCACTTAACAACAATGAGGTACTTTGGCTGTAAAGTGCTTTTGGACATCCTGAGGTTGTGAAAGGAAACAATGGGTCAGAGAACTGATGAGAATTCCCTATCAGTTACAAAGGGGAGGCCTAATTAAATCCAGCACCTTCCAGGCACATAGGTAGCCACTATCAGGCCTCCTTGCAATTAGGCTTCACATTGGTGCAGTGTCACGAACAACCCTTATGGCTACCTGGTGAGGGTTGCAGGCTGAAGTCAGCAGGAGCAGTGGCTATTGGTGATACTGTACCCATGAGAGGCCCAGAAAAATTGTGAAACCCTCAGACCAAATAAAAATGTTGATTGGGTGGGAATAACAGGTTGGGGGTGCATAGAGTTGGGAGGCAAGGGCAGGGGGTTGGTTTTCAGTGCTCCCCCTCTCCTGATGCCAGGTTCCCCAATCAGGCACAGATTTCCTGATAACAAGCTTTGTGATAGTTATCTGATTCTAACAAGCTGGATACAGGGTTGCTACAGGGAATCTCCATATGCTAACGAAAAGAACATCATCCTGATTTATAAAATTTTCATCCAGATTTTCAAATCCCTCCATGGCTTCACTCCTCCTTATCTCTATAATTTACTCCAGTTCCACGACCTTCCAAGATTTCTGCCCTCCTTTTATTCTGGCCTGTGCATCCTCAATTTTAATTGATGCACTGTTGGTGAAAGTGACTTCAAATGATGGGAACATGACATCTGGAATTCCTTCCTAAACTTCCTGCCTCTCTTTCCTTCATTAAGATGCTTCATAAAAACCTACCTTTTGTTCCCCTTATGTGGCTCGGTGTCAATTTGTGAAGCACTTTGGGGCATTTTCCTACATTAATAATGATAAATGGAACCCAAACCAAATGGTGGAGTATGAAGCTATAATCAAATGCTTTTGGTTCCATAAAGTACGTACAGTGCAGAAAGAGACCAGTCAGCCCATTGAGTCAGTGCCAGTTGTACAATTGAGCATCCTATCCTGGCTTCCTCTTCACCTTGACCTATATCCCCATGCATTTACATGGTTAATCCACTTAACCTACACATCTTTGGACTCTAAGGGGTAATTTAGCATGGTCAATTCACCTAACCTGTACATCTTTAGATTATGGGAGGAAACCGCAGCACCAGAGGAAACCCATGCAGATACATAGAACATAGAACATTACAGCGCAGAACAGGCCCTTCGGCCCTCGATGTTGCGCTGACCAATTAGGAACAAGCAGTGACCCTCTAACCTAAACCATTACCTTTTCATCCATAAACTTATCTACTAACCTCTTAAACGCCACCAAAATTGGCGCATCTACAACTGACGCAGGCAAGGCATTCCATACCTTTACCACCCTCTGGGTAAAGAACCTACCTCTGACATCTGTCCTAAAACCACCACCCCTTAATTTAAAGCTGTGTCCCCTCGTGCTAGCTTTGTCCATCCTAAGAAAAAGGCTATCACTGTCCACCCTATCTAAACCTCTAATCATCTTATATGTTTCAATAAGGTCTCCTGTTAGCTGCCTTCTTTCTAACGAAAACAACCTCAAATCCCTCAGCCTCTCTTCATAAAACCTGCCCTCCATACCAGGCAACATCCTGGTAAACCTCCTCTGTACCCTCTCCAATGCCTCCACATCTTTCTTATAATGTGGGGACCAGAACTGCACACAATACTCCAAGTGCGGGCGCACTAGAGTTTTGTACAGTTGCAACATGACGTTGCGGCTCCGAAATTCAATCCCCCTACCAATAAAAGCTAAGACTCTGTATGCCTTCTTAACAACCTTATCGACTTGATTGCCAATGTTCAGGGATCTATGCACACATACACCAAGATCCCTCTGTTCATCAACACTATTAAGAGTCCTACCATTAGCCCTATACTCTACACATTTGTTATTCCTGCCAAAGGAAGAGAACATGCAAACTCTGCACAGACAGTGACCCAAGGCTGGAAATCAAACCTGGTACTATGAGGCAGCAGTGCTAACCACTATGCCACTCCATGATAGTTTATTTATTTACATAATGCAACATAGAATATGTCAGCTTCCTATCTACTACCTAACTCAATGTCCCAGTTCCTCTTTATACTTTTATGGCTGATAAATAATTTTAATATTTAAAAAGACAAATTTTCTATATATTTTTCTCTAATATTGGAAAACTTACCTAAAACACATATTTTCTGTGTGTTGCTTACTTCATGTAATATTTCCTCTGTTACATCTTGTTGATAATATAATTTTGATTACAAAAACATCTATCTGCTATCAACTGTTCTTAATAGGATCCAAGCCAATGGGTGAAGTCAAAACCAAGACACAGAACTTTTCTTTGTTGACAGAGTTTATTAACTTGCTCAGTCTCAGAGCTCTCCTCATATTCCACCCAATGACTGAGCTATCACCTATTTATATTTCTTCAAAGAAAACAATAAACAGTAAATGAAACAAAATTTAAGGGGTAACTACAGTCCGTGGTGGGGCAGTCCCTCTTTACTTGTGCTCAAGATACTTAATCAATCAATACTCTCCACCTTTTTATCCTTAACCGTAATAATAATTAACATAACATTAAGAAAAAGTACTGTTTAATTGCAATTTTTTTGTGGCTGTTAATAATCTCCTGATAAATTCTCACATTAAACAGTGGTACTTATTCAAGTATGAGAAACACCTGGTATCTATGGAACCATATCCAGAGTAGGGCAGCACGGTGGTTAGCAGTGCTGTCTCACAGCGTTGAGAAACTAAATTCAATTCCGACCTTGGGTGTGTATGATGTGGAGCTGCTAGCGACAGACTGGAGTATGAATCCCAAAGTACTCTGGAAGGAGCAGTGCTCCGAAAACTTGTGATACCAAATAAACCCGTTGGACGTTAACCTGGTATTATGAGATTTCTTACTATATCTGTGTGAAGTTTGCAGGTTCTCTCCATGTCTGCGTGGATTTCCTCCATGTGCTCCTATTTCCTCCCACAGTTGAAAGATGTGCAGATTAGATGGATTGACCATGGTAAATTGCATGATAAAATCATGGTAAAGTGTCCCATGGCCTAAAGGTTAGGGGTATAGCAAGGCAAATACGTGGGGCTATGCTGATAGGGCTTGGACGGGATGCTCTGTCGGAAAGTTGGTGCAGACTCAATGGGCTGGATGGTCTCCTTTTGCACTGCAGGGATTATGTGATCCAGAGATGTGGCAGAACTTAATAGAGGGCCAGGGTCATCGAGAATCTTCAATCGTTCAAATTCACTTCATTTTGATTTTATATTTAATATTATATCAGCTTTTCATATTGTCTGTGCAGTCACACACGGATAGAAAGATAAAGGAAGGACTTACACATACACACACACACACACACATTCATCCCTGCACTCTGATTGAGGTGCGGACAACATAATATCTACACAAACAAACCAGTGAGTGGCATGTCTGCGGAACATACTCGTGAATACAGTAGTAAATGAGAGATAGATGTACTCATCCTTCCCACACAGATACACAGAAAAAATGCGCGTGCATAGCTTTACAGACATGTGTACATAGAACATTACAGCGCAGAACAGGCCCTTCGGCCCTCGATGTTGTGTCGACCAATTAAGAAAAAGCAATGACCCTCTAACCTAAACCATTCCCTTTATTTATTAGTGTCACAAATAGGTGCACTGAGGGAGAATTTAGCACAGTCGACGCACCTTAACCAGCACGTCCCCCAGACCGCGGGGGGCGGGGGGAACCGGAGCACCCGGAGGAAACCCGCGCAGTCACGGGGAGAACACGCAGACTCCGCACAGACAGCGACCCGAGCCAGGAACTGAACCCAAGTCCCTGGCACCGTGAGGCAACAGCGCTAACCACTGTGCCACCGTGATACCAGAAACAGTTGAGTAGAAATGCATACCCAAAAAAATCCTCAGACGCACCAAATGTGGTGACACACAAGAGTTAAGGAAATCCACGCCCCTCACTGTTCACGAACACACAGATCCACGATGAGCAGCCCTATGTCTGCAGCAGGGGATCAGACTTCCCACTTTAACCATACCCTCACCGCTCATTTTCATCGTGCTGTCTTTCAATCTGCATAATAGACTTGAGTGCTGTTTCTCCTCACATCTCTCTGTGTGTATATGTAAAACTTGGTCCGGAGATGGCGCCCAGATTTACCCTAGGTAATCGCAGCCTGACCCAAGAACAGCGCAGAATGAGATACAGCTGCAAGTTTTTGTTTTAGAAATCAAGAATTAACATGAGGAATAAAGTCGGGTGGGGTGGTGGGAGGGGAGGGAAATAAACGAATTAAAACAAAATGGAATAAAAATTTAGCGGCAGGCGGATATCGTCTGAAATGCAAAATAGTTTACAATTCAGTTTGCAAATTTCAGTTTCAGCCAGAATTTCGATTTTAACTGCGGCCCTTATAAAAACAGGTTACAACAAATGAGAAAAAGGGTAAGTTTATTTCTCTTCTGAAATGTGAGATTCCGCAGTTCGAATGGGAACGGGTTTTTAGAAGAGAAACTGAATATTTACACTCCAGCCTTGGTCCCTATGTTCTGCATGTGTTTATTTTTTGGGCAGGACAAGTTCGTATTTTGGCTGGTTGCTTGGTAACCCCTGCTTCCCCGTCTTGCCCCCGGAATCTTTGCAAGTTGCTTCCACAGGTCCTCCCGTTTTCCAACTCTGCTTGGTCCTTCTCCCATCCATCCTCCCACATCGCCTTATGTTATTCACACCACCACCCCCTCAGCTCTCTTCTCTCCCTTTCATCCTCCTCTGCACTTTATAGATTCATAGAATGTTTATAGTGAAGAAGAGGTCGTTCGACCCGAGTCTACAGCAACTCTAACATAGCATCTTACTTAGGCTCTCTCCCTGCCTCATAATCTCTCCCATTTCCCATGGCTAATCCATCTAACCTACATATCTCAGGACATCAAACCCCTTCTCTTCATCACTGTAGTTGACAGAACTTCCAGTTGTTAAACCCTGGAATTTTCTTTCTAAAAATGTCCCTCTTTTTTCCCATGAATTCACCTTGTAAGCCACCTGTCTGACTATTTCCCCTAACTCTGGCCCTGAATATGTCAGCCAGAGCCAAGGAAGTAATATTCTCATCTCTAAATCTGCAGGTTGTGAGTTCAGGTCCCTCCTCAAAGCTCTGAGCCCCTAATCTTAATTGATAGATGGGTGCAGTAGTGAGCCACTACTGGATAAACTGAATTCCCAGTGCCTTCACAAGTGGACATGAAAGGTCTTTGAAAAAGAGAGGGATGTTTAATACTCTGAAGAAGTCGTACGAATGCGTAAACATTAGCTTTGTTTCTCTCTTCACAGATGCTGCCAAATCTGCTGTGTTTTTCCAGCATTTCCTGAATATATTTCAGATTTCCAGCACCTGTGATATTTTGTTTTGTTTTAATGCTGATGTCCTGCTCAATAATGCGTACATGTGCACAGATCATTGACAGTGGCAGGACAAGCAGAGAGTTGCTCATAAAATTCATAGAATCCCTTAATGCCGAAGTAGGACATTAAGTCCATCAAGTCTGCACCAAACAATTCACCCAGGCCTTATTCCCAGAACCCGACATATTTACCTTGCTAATTCCCCTGACACTAGAATCAATTTAGAATAACCAATCAACCTAATCTGCACATCTTTGCAGTGTGGGAGGAAACCCATGCAGAGAATGTGCAAACTCACACAGTAACCCAAGGTCAGAATCAAACCTGTGTCCCTATCGCTGTGAGGCAGCAATGCTACCACTGTGCCACTGTGCCGCCTAAAGAATAATATTTATTAATGGGGCATAAAGTACAAGAGCAAGGTGATTATGGGGAATTTATACAAGACACTAGCTAGACCTGAGCTAGAATCTGAGCACCACACGATAGGAAGGATGTGAACATATTGGAGAGAATGCAGAAGAGATTTACAAGAATGGTTCCAAGAATGAGAAACTTCAGTTATGAGGCTGTGTAGAAGAGTCATTGAGTTTAACAGCACACAAAGAAGATCTTTAGCCCATCGTGTCTGCACCAGTCATCACATACCTAGCTATTGTAATCCCATTTTCCAGCATTTGGTCCATAGCCTTATATGGTATGGTGTTTCAAGTGCTTATGTAAATATTTCTTAAACATTGTGGGGATTCCCACCTCTACCACCCTGTCAGGAACTGAGTGAGAGATTCCCACCACCCTCTTAGTGAAGAGGTTTATCCTCAAATTTCCTCTCAATCTCCTGCCTATTAAAGTACCTTAAAACAAAGTATGCTACAGTGCAGATGGAGGCCATTCGACACACTGAATTTGTATCGACTCTCTGGAAGAACATTTTGCCTAAACCCTATCCTGTTACCTCATTTACTAATTCGCCTAGCTCACACATCTTGGGGCAATTTAGCATGGCCAGCTAACCTAATCTGCACATTTTTGGACTGTGGGAGAAAATCTGAGCACTTGGAGGAAACCCATGCAGACACAGGGAGAATGTGCAAACTCCACATAGTCATCACCCAGGGCCAGAATTGAACCCAGATTCCTGGTGCTGTGAGACAACAATGCTAACCACAATGCCACCTTGCACCTAGTCACTAGACTCTCAACTAAGGGGAAAAGTTTCTTCTGATCAACCCTATCGGTGTCCTTTGTAATTTTGTAAATCTCAATGATTTTCCCTCTCAGCCTTTTCTGCTCTAAGAAAAATAACTCTAGCCAAACCAACCTCTCTTACAGCTGAAATGTTCCAGCCCATGGAATATCCTGGTGAATCTTCTCCACATCCTTTTAATGCAACCAGAACCTTCCTATTGTGTGGCAACCAAAACTGCACATTGCATCCTAGCTGTGGCCAAACAAGCATCTTGTACAGTCTCATCAAAACCTCGCTGCTCTTATACTGTATGCCTTGGCACAATTTAAAGTGATTTGCAAAAGAAGCAATTGAGATGTGAGAAAAAAACTTTTCTGCACAGAGAGTGGTTGAAATCTGGAATGCACTGCCTGAAAATACGATGAGCCAGGTTCAGTTGAGGTCTTCAAGGGGGAATTAGATGGTTATTTGAATGAAACACTGTGCAGGGGTATAGGGAAAAGACAGGGGAATGGCATTAAGTCATGATTCTTGTTTGGAGACATGATGAGCCAAATGGCCTCCTTCTGCTCCCTAAAAATTCTGTGATTTATCCCTCAACCAACATCATATTGTTGTTTGTGGGATATGCTGTGCACAAATTAGCTGCTGTGTTTCTGACACATTGATTAGCACCGCTGCCTCACAACACCAAGGACCTGGATTCAATTCTAGCTGTGAGTGACTGTGTGGAGTTTGCATGCGAGTTTTTCTGTGTGTTTCCTCTGGATTTCCTCCCATACTGTAGAGATGCCAGCATTGGATTGGGGTAAACACAGTAAGAAGTCTGACAAAACCAGGTTTAAATCCAACTGATTTATTTGATAGTAAACTCACAAGCTTTCAAGCCTCTGTTTGAGACCAGAACACCTCATTCACCTGACGAAGACCAGAGGCTTGAAAGCTTGTGAGTTTACTATCAAATAAATCGGTTGGATTGAAACCTGGTGTTGTCAGATTTCTTACTGTGTTTCCTCCCATACTCCAACGATGTGTAAGTAAAATGGATTAGCCATGGTAAATGTGTGGTATTATAAGGATAGGACATGGGAGAGGGCCTAGGTTAGACAACCCTGGGGAAGATGCTTTGTCAGATAGTCACTGCAGACTCCATGGGCTGAGTGACCTCCTTCTGAACTGTTGGGATTCTATGATTATAACAGTGATTACACTTCTTAAATTTCTTTTAGGGGCATGGCAGCTGCTGGCTGGGCAATAATTATTGCCCATCCCTAATTGCGCTTGAGATGTTGGTGGTATTTCAAAAGGGACATTTATTAGCTTGGAAGGCACTTTATAAATGCAAGCTCATAAAGGTGGCACGGTAGCACAGTGATTAGCACTGTTGCCTCTCAGCGCCAGGGACCCAGGTTCATTTCCCAGCTTGGGTCACTGACTGTGTGGAGCTTACACGTTTTCCCCGTGGGTTTCCTCACGGTGGTCCGGTTTCCTCCCACAGTCCAAAGATGTGCGGGTTAGGTGGATTGGCCATACTCAATTGCTCCTTATTGTCAGGGGGACTAGCTAGGGTAAATGCATGGGGTTATGGGGATAGGGCCTGGATGGGAGTGTGGTCGGCGCAGACTCGATGGGTCGAATGGCCTCCTTCTGCACTGTAGGATTCTATGAAGTTCTATCTTTCACTCGCGCTCAAATTCCAATATCCATATTGTGACATTATTTAGTTATTAAAGGTTCTGCTGGTTAGGTTGCTTCCTGCGACATGGAGATGGTCGTGTTGAAAGTTCTTATCGGTGGACAATCACAAAGGGAACACGGAATACAATTCTTCTGGGCCATCATTTTGCAGGAGGAAAAATCAACTTCTTTTGGACAAAGGGAATCTCACTCCAGTAACTGGAGTCTCTTCTCCAGTCCACACGCTCCCATTTTATAATTCCATCCAGTTTGCATGTTTGACCTAGAAGGTTGTCCCATTTTGTCGGGAATATTCCAGATTCCCAGTGACCACTTTGCTTTGTCTCTTCTCTGAGTTTGCAGTGGTCCACGTCAAATCCAGCAACTACAACTATGATTTAAAACTCTTCTGAATTGGGTGCTTTCAGAGGTTAAATCCTGATCAGATTTTAAAAAAATTCATGCTGCTTTCTTTCATTCTTTCTGTTGTCACTTAGCAACAAGTTCTGTCAGAAAATAAGCACTAATCTGCATTTGTTGGTTTTACAATGAATTTGAGAAACCTGCCTAACAATTTAGTCACGTAACCTACACAGCTTCCTCTGCTCATTGAGAAGGTGGATAAATGGGATTGAGGGATAGAAGAAGAAGGTGGATGAGTGAAATTGAGGGATATGAGGAGAGAGTGGGTCAGTGTGATTGAGAGATATGAGAGGATGGATCGGTTGGATTGAGGCACATGAGGTGAAAGTGGGTAACTGAGATTGAGGGATATGGGAAAAAGTTGGGTAAATAGGACTGAGGGTTATGAGAAGAAAGTGGATGGGATTTGGGGATTTTATGAGAAGGTGGTTAGATGAGATTGAGAGATATAGGGAGAGGTTGGGTGGGTGGTTGGGACAGAGGATATGGGGAGAGGGCATATAATCTCTTTCTTATCTCACACCATGTAAATTGGGCACTATCATTTTGAACCATATCAATATTTTATCCAATAATTAATACACACAGATTTTACAAGAGGGTCCACTGAGGATTAAGGTTCAAAGGATTGCATGCCATTGCCTGCCCAGATGAAGTCAGAGAGAAGCTGGTGTTTTCAGGAGGGGATCAAGTGTAGAAAAAGAGAAGCGCGGAAATTTGTTCTTTTTAATAAGATTCAACCAAAAATTGTAATCCCTGTTAAAAAAAAAACGTACTTTGTGTCATTTATTTTCGGCTCCGTTCTCTATGTGTTCAAATTGGTAGGAAACATTTATTTCCAGAACAATCTATGGAGTAAAATCTGCGGAAAACTAATGATCTGACCAGTTATTTCAGTGCTGAATATGTCGGATGTTCGCAAATTTGCTGCCACGTTTCTTACATTAGACTATATTTCAGAGATACTGAATTTCTGCAAAGCCCTTAATCTGGATCGATCCGAGACCGGGAAAGGTGAAATGTAAGATACGTTTTTTAAAAAAAATTAAATATCAACTTTATTGGTGTTTAATCCGACACCGCATGTCAAATCTTAGTGTATAAATAAAACGTCCTTTCCCAGAAAGAGGAAGGATGGTTGCAAATGAAAGCGGATTGGGTTCATGTTGCTGAAATGCTGTTTTGGGGTGTTTGAAAGATTGCACACATGGGTCAGAACCGCGTGGGGGTGGGGTGGGTTAGCAAGACACACAATGCCCTCACTCTTCGGAAGCCAGACAGGGATTTCAAGGGGCTCTCAGGCATGTACAATGCGCACTCTGCTATTCACACCTCCGCCGTATTGTATGCTTGAAACTTTCCCTGGCTATGGTATAATGGAGCTTCTTTGTCCAACTCCTTCAGACAAGCGCCTGGGGTGGTTGTGGGGTGGGGCGGGGGGAAAAAACTGCTTGTCTGCTGGTCGATAGAGAGAAAAGAGGTGGGGGCAGGGAGGGGAGGGGAACCTCACACATCATTCAGCCATGGACTTGTATCAGCCACAAAGCAAGATATAAACTGACAATAATGCGGCAGAACTTTCCAGATGGAGAGAGCTTTTCTGAATAAAACCATAGAATCTTACAACATAGAAGGAGGCCGTTCAGCCTATCGTGCATGTACTGGCCCTTTGGCAGCACTATTCGGTGAAGTTCAGTCCCTTACTCTTGCCCCACAGTCTTGTAAATGTTTTCCCTTCAAGTGTTTATCCAATTTTCTTTTTTCATTTCACTTAAACATTTCTATATGAAAAACTCTAAACCTTCCTATACTAACAGCAAGCTATATTCTCCACTAAGGCAGGGTCATTACTTGTACTCATACATTTCTGATTTTTCTTTTAGACAAAGTTATTTGTCACCCTTTCATTCTTCATCTTCTTGCCTGAAGGACTTGGCTTTTTTTTCTGAGGTGCAGTCTTTGCTGGAATCTAGATGTGAGATTTACATTGCTGCCCCACATCGTCAGGGTCCCAGGTTACTGTCTAAGTGATGTTTGCACATTCTCCCCGTGTCTGCATGGGTTTCCCCTGGGTTCTCCAGATTCCTCCCGTAGTCCAAAAATGTGCAGGTTAGGTGCATTGGCTATGGTAAATTGCCTGTCAGTGTACCCAAACAGATGCCAGAGTGTGGTGACTAGGGAATTTTCACAGTAACTTCATTGCATTGTGAACATAAGCTCACTTATAACTAATAAATATAAGAATAAAATAATAAATAAATAGTGAATGTCAGCCACTCTGTGACTTGCATGCATTGTCCTGAGGCTGTTTGTTAGCAAGTCCAACTCAATGAGCACTTATGACAAGGATCTGGACATTAATCTTAAATGGAAAATCATTTTTGTTTCTTATCATAGGTCATTTTCTGGTGCAGCATAGATCAGGGAGAAAACTTGGGAGGACTACAATCTAGGGTCCTGTGCTTTCTCACTATTCCCCTCATTCTAGTACTGCTAAACATGTTTTCAGTAATCTCAGCAATCTGGAGTTCACTCCTTAAACCTCGTCAACTCCTTCTTTTTCTTCTGAACTTATTTAAGACCCCATCAATTTAAACAAGTTTTTAATTACTATTCTTAATATATTCTTTGTTTTAGCTTCATTTGTTTCTGATCAAATTGCTATGACTGGAAAGCTTAGTAGTCTCATAACACCAGGGTTAAAATCCTTCCTGATGAAGGGGCAGTGCTCTGAAAGCTTGTGCTATCAGATAAACCCATTGGTCTTTAACCTGGTGCTGAGAGAGTTCTTACTGTGTCCATCCCATTCCAATGCTGACATCTCCACATCATCGAAACAGCTTGTTATGTTTTTCTACACTGAGATGCTATATAAATGCATGTTTTTGCTGTATTCACCTGTATAATTTACTGTTTAGATTGAACATCATCCAATTCCAACACTGTCTCATTCAGCTCATCTGCTGCTAAAAGCTTCATCCATGTCTTTGCAACCTCCAGCACAGTCCTGCTCGGTGAATTCTACTCTCTATAACATGAGGTCACTCAAGACATTTTTTCTAATCTCCTTACTCTCACCAAGCCCCATGAGCTATCATGTCTTTTCTTGCTGATTTAATTGGCTCCCAGTTAAGCAACACCTCCATTTTAAAATTCCCACCATTGCTTTCAAATCTTACTATCACTTCATCCCTCCTTAGAACCATTGAATCCATACAGTGCAGAAGGAGGCCATTTAGCCCATCAAGTCTGTACTGACTCTCCAAAAGATATGTTACTCAGTCTTTTGCCCCAAGAGCTATATCTAATATAGAAACATAGAATATAGACATGGGGAGAACATGCAAACTCCACACCAAAATTGAATCCAGGTCTCTGGTGCTGTGAGGCAGCAATACTCGTCAGTGTGAACCTAACTCTCAAATCTCCTCCAGTCTCACAAACTTCTGAGATAACAGTGTTCCTTTAACTTTGGGATCCCTTATTTTAATTATGTTTAAGTTTACTCATTGGTGTCACAAGTAGGCTTACCCTACACTGCAATGAAGTAACTGTGAAAATCCCCATGTCACCAGACTCCAGTGCCTGTTTGGGGACACTGAAGGAGAATTTAGCATGACTAATGCACCCAACCAACATGTTTTTGGAACTATGGAACATAGGTTCACACTGATTAGTATTGCTGCCGTACAGTACCTGGGACCCAGGTTCGATTCCAACCTTTGGAGACTGTCTGTATGGAGTTTGCATGTTATCCCCATGTCTATATTCTGTGTTTCTATATTACATATAGTCAGTGTGAGGAAACTGGAGCACCTGGAAGAAACCTGCACAGACATGGGGAGAACATGCAGACTCTGCACAGACAGTGACCCAAGCCGGGAATTGAACCTGAATCTCTGGCACTTTGAGGTAACAGTGTTAACCATTTGCTGCAGCTACATCACCATTGATATTGTCAGCTACCTGGACCTAAGCTTTGGAATTCCTTTGTTAAACCTCTCCATTTCATTCCCTCTAAGATGCTTCTTAAAACCTGCATCATTGACTAGCTTTTGGTCATGGAACCTCATATTTCTTTAGGTGGCTCTTCATCAAATTTTGCCTTCTATAGCTCCTGGGAAAAGACATTTTGCTCCATGAAAGATGCCATGTGAATTCGAGTAGCTGTAGGTATTGTTGTAAGATTTCAAGATGAGAAGAGGTTATAAAGGGAAAAGATCTTTAGTATGCCTATGCATAGGGAAGTGAATAGAGTGTGGAATACTTCACCACAAGTCAGAGGCACAAGCTATTATTTTGTTTAAAAGGGAAGAGGATAGATTTCTGAAAACATAAATTTATAAGGGGAAAGATTAGTGAGCTGATATTAAAGCAGATTTATGATGTTATATAATGATTCTATGATAATTAAAGAAATCAGAATAAGGATTATGTGGGAGAGCAGATTTGAAGTAGAAAGTCATCCATGATTTTTTTGAATGGTGAAGCAGAAAGAACCCAATTACAAATCCTGCTCCTATTTCTATCTTTCCAGCTCAGCATTGCCAGGGATCAAACCTAGAATCCTAATGATTTGCACTGCCCAGATTGTACTATGCCAAGTTATTCCAGCTTGGTCCATAGATAGATGGAGGAGCATAGATGGTCTCCCTTTGGGTGAGAGAAAAGAAACACTATTTGTCAACATGATCCAATGACCCCCTTAACTCCTGCTGGAAAGTGGACACTTGCAAACTAAAGGTAGGGTGAGCTGTGCCTCTGGCATGCCATCACAGGGTAACCAGCTGGCTGATGCCAAATATCTGGGCTCAGATATGAGATTTAGTGGGAGCACTGTGAGTCCTTGCAGAAATAGCTGAGGATTAATCAGAGTTGTCAAAAAAAAAGT
Source organism: Sphyrna mokarran (assembly GCA_024679065.1). Classification (NCBI taxonomy): domain Eukaryota; kingdom Metazoa; phylum Chordata; class Chondrichthyes; order Carcharhiniformes; family Carcharhinidae; genus Sphyrna; species Sphyrna mokarran. The sequence continues at coordinate 11,021,488 of JAGIQG010000026.1, read as the reverse complement.
AGAACTGAGATCGACTAATTCCAGTAGAGACCAGGGATTGGAGCTGGGATTTTCCTATTCAATAAGGTGCAGAAACATATAGGAGATACGTTATCCACTGAGCCATAGCACGAGAGGTTGGGGGATATGGGGCTGAACAGAGAGACTCCCAAAGAAAGAGTTCCAATGACCAGGGTTTGTTCAGGTGACATTTTTGAGTCAATGAGAGTTAATACAGGGTCTGTTGCCTTGGTTACTGATCTGTTGAATAGTGACTGTCCTATTTAGGTTTTATGTAAATCAGCATCTTTGTGCTAAGTATTAACATGCAATAAAAATGTGTTGGCCCTTTCCTGATTTGCATAATATATTCAACCTTTTAAATTAAACCATTTATTACCTGAGCTAAGTATGTTTCCCAAGTCAGTGAATTCCTTTTATAGGAAATCCTTGTTTTCCCAAAGCACAATTTTACTGCATCAGGAATTTAACTGTATAGGAAATAAGATGGCTTAGCTAAATGAATGTTTCTCACCCCTTTTTGTGTATTTTCTGCCCATTAACCTGAGTGTTTGTTAGTGGAGTAGTGGCAGCATCAAACACTCCCAGGACAGGTACCACACGAAATCAGATGCAAAATAAAATTTTTTCTGCCTTGTCCCATTACATATTTCTAGAAAATGGAGTAGTCAATTTGCACGCAGCAAGCTCCCACACACATCAATGAGATAATGATTAATCTTTTAGCATCTTCAACGAAAGAGAAATAATGTTCACGTCATTGGGGAAAATTCCCCTATTCACCTTTGAATAGTGCAGGGAGATCTTTTACATGTATTCGAGAGAACAGATAGGAGCTTATTTTAGTTCTCATCCAAAAAATGACACCTCTGACAGTGCAGCAATCCCTCAGTGTTATAATGGGAGGACCAGTCTGGATTATGTACTCAAACCTCTCATTAGGATCTAAACCCACCACATTCACACTCAGAGGCAACGGTGCTATCACTAAACCATGGGAAAGTAACTCCCCTTACTGAGGGAATGCGGCAGGTTTGGGGTTGCTGTCTTTCAGATGGGATCCATGCAGATCCCATCTGCCCTCACAGATGGGTTTGAAATTTAACACAGCCATATTTATTCATCAACCAAGTAAAATAGATAATCCAACTATGATCACATTGCTGACTGTGGGATCTTGCTATGCATAAATTAGCTGTCATATTGTCTACAGAGCAACAGTGACTATGCTTCAGTTCAAAGTATTTCATTGATGATAAAGTGCTTTTGGATACATGAGTGGAATGAAACAAGTGTAAATATTTTAAAAATAAAAAACTAATAATTAGTAATTCAAGAAAAGATTAAGAATATACGGAGGATGGTGGGAAAGGGGGTTGGAAGTGGGAAACAGTAAGATTTTCTTTCAAGTTGAATCTCTTCAAGTGACATACCTGCCCCGTGGAAGTTCATACTAGGTTAATGCTCTGAGGTCAACACTGTCACATTGAGTGAACAGGTCTGGAGACTCTAATGGATTGTCAACTCATGATCCTTACTGATAAAGTCTGGAGGAATAGTAGAACAAAGAACAAAACAGCATGGGAAACAGGCCCTTCGGCCCAACGAGCCAGCGCCGCCAACCTGATGTTCCCACCTCTACCCGTGATCCCTGTCTATGTTTATTGATCTATTGATTGAAACCAAATTTGAGACAATTTAGGGAGAATTTGTTCTGCCAATTAGCATAAGAGCACATCTTTGGGATCTGGGAGGAAACCGGAGCACCTGGAGAAAACCCACGCAAGAACGGGGAGAATGCGCAAACTCCCCCAGACATGGGCCCAAATCCATGTATCTGCACAGCACAGCGATAGTCACTGAGCTGTCGTGTTGCCCATCAAATGGTCCAAGTCAAGCATACACTAATGACATGAAGCACTAGGATACTCTCGAAAAAATCTGTGTGAAAAAACTCCCTCTAGCATCCAAATTATACCTTACCCCCTTCACCCTAAGCCCGTGACCCCTTGTGCTATTCGAGTCCATCCTAGGAAAAAACTTAACCCTGTTTATTCTATCTATACCCCTCATAATCTTGTACTCCTCTATTAGATCTCCAATAAGTGTACGTCTTTCTAAGGAAAACAGTCCCAATTTGCCTAACCTCTTGTTGTAACTCAGACCTTCCATACCAGGCAGCATCCTGGTAAACCTCCTCTGCACTCTCTCCAGACTCTCCATGTCCTTCTGGTAGTAAGGTGACCAGAACTGGACGCAGTATTCCAAATGAGGTCTAACCAACGTTTTATACAACTGCAACATTAAAGGCCAGTTCTTGTACTCTATACCCCTTCCTATAAAGGCTAACATACTATATGCTTTCTTCACAACCTTCTCCACTTGCTCTGCCACCTTCAGAGACTTGTTCACCTGCACCCCCAGGTCCCTGTACATTTCTATACTCTTAACAGGTCTACCCTTTATCATATACCTCCCCCCTACACTCTTTCTCCCTAAATGCATCACCTCACATTTATCAGGATTGAATTCCATCTGCCATCTGTCTGCCCAAGCTACCAGCCTATCTATGCCCTACTGCATTGCCTGACAATGCTCCTCATTATCCGCAAGTCCAGCCATCTTTGTATCGTTTGCAAACTTGCTGATCACTCCACTTACTCCCTCTTCCAAGTCATTTATATATATATTACAAATAGAAGAGGTCCCAGTACCGAGCCCTGCGGCTCACCACTAGTAACCGAACTCCAGCTAGAAAAACACCCTTCCACTATTACTCTCTGTCTCCTATTACTAAGCCAGTTACTTATCCATCTAGCTACCTGTCCTTGTATCCCACGAGCCTTGACCTTCTCAACTAACCTCCCATGAGGGACTTTGTCAAACGCCTTACTAAAATCCATATAGATGACATCAACGGCTCGCCCTTCGTCCACCGTTTTCGTCACCTCCTCAAAAAATTCTACCAGATTTGTAAGGCACGACCTCCCCTTAACAAAGCCGTGCTGCGTATCCCGAATCAGATTGCAACGCTCTAAGTGCCTATACATCCTATCTCTAAGAATCCCCTCCAACAGCTTCCCTACTACTGACGTCAAAGTCACTGGCCTATACTTCCCATGGTTACCCCTGCTACCCTTTTTAAACAACGGTACAACATTAGCTATTCTCCAGTCCTCTGGGACCTCTCCTGTTTCCAAAGAAGGGACAAAGGTTTGCGTCAGAGGCCCAGCAATTTCACCTCACACCTCCCTAAGCCGCCTGGGATAAATGCTATCAGGCCCCAGAGATTTATCAGTTTTAAAGCTACCTAGAGGCTCTAACACTTCCTCCCTCGGTATGGATATTTCCCTCAACTGGTCCACAGCTCCCTCAGAGACGGGAGCTGTCAACAAGCCCCTCTCCATTGTGAATACCGACGCAAAGTATTCATTCAGGATCTCTGCCATTCCCTCAGGCTCTAAGCACAGTTCCCCTCCTCTGTCCCTAAGATGTCCGATTTTTCCTCTAACCACCCTTTTATTCCTAACATAGGAGTAAAAAGCCTTTGGATTTTCCTTAATCCTATCCGCCAAAATCATTTCATGCCCCCTTTTTGCCCTTCTAACTCCCCGTTTGAGCTCCCTCCTACTCTGTCTGTATTCCTCCATTGCTGTCTCCGTTCCCAGCTGCTTTGACCTATCATACGCCTCTCTTTTCTTCCTAACCAAGTCCTCAATATCCCTAGTAATCCACGGCCCTCTAATCCTACCTTTCCCATCTTTCCTCTTGGCCGGCACATATTTATCTTGCAACATTTTCACTACACACTGGGATAATTCCCAGCCGTCTCCAAATAATCCTACTTGTCAATGTCACAAGGTGTACACATACTGGCAACAAAGAAGTAACCATGCTTGGAAGTTTTTTAAACTCCTGTATGACATATATTTACAGCACAGACAGAGGTCATTTAGTCCAATAAATCCATAGCGTTTATGTTTCACGAGCCTCCTACTACCCCTCAACATCTAACCCTTCAATATAATCTTTCTGTTCTTCTCTCCTTCATATGTTTATCCTGTTTCGTTTTTCCTGAAATGTTTCACTTGATTTGACTATTACAGTCACATGTATTGTTATACTGTGAGAAGTATTGTTTCTTGTATGCTGTACAGACAGCATACTGTACAAAGAGAAGGAAAGGACAGGATGCAGAATGTAGTGTTACAGTCATAGCTAGGTTGCAGGGAAAAATCAACTTAATATGAGGTAGGTTCATTCAAAAGTCTGATGGCCGCAGGGAAGAAACTGTTATTGAGTCGGTTGGTACGTGACCTTAGATTTTTGTATCTTTTTCCCAATGGAAGAAGGTGGAAGGGAGACTGTCTGGAGTGCATGGGATCCTTGACTATGCTGGTTGCGTTTCTGAGGCAGCTGGAAATGTAGGCAGAGTCAAAGGATGGGAAGCTGGTTTGTGTGATGGACTGGTGTTCGTTCACAATCTTTTGTAGTTTCTTGCATTGCTGTTCACTTCAACCAATCCATGTGCTACTAGTTACACATTCTAACTGCTCTCTGGGCAATTAGGTTTCTCATGAACTCTGCACTGAATTCATTAGTTACCATCTTATATATTGTTGGGAAATTGCTAGAAACTTTTATTGAGGAGATTCTGGTACTTTGAAAATCTCAATGCAATAATACAGAATCAATATGGTTTTGAGAGAGGGAAATCATATTTGATTAATCTATTGCTCGTTACTTCCTCAAAGAACTCCAATGTGGATTAAAGGGAACCTGCAGATGTAGTGTACCTAGATTTCCAGAGGAATTCTATGGGATGCCACATCAAAAGTTGCTACGCAAAATAAGAGCTTCTGATATAGGGGTAACATATTAACACAAACAGAGGATTGGTTAGCTAGCAGAGTGCAGGCATAAATGAGTCATTTTTTGGTTGGCAAGATGTGACTAGTGGATGCCACAGGGAACTCAACTCTTTAAAACTTATATCAACTACTTGCATTGAATGTATGGTAACTAAAGTTGCTGATGACAGAAAAATAGTTCAGAAAGTACATTGTGAAGGAGACATAGTCTGCAAAAAGACATAATCTGCAAAAAGACATAGATAGGATAAGAGTGGATAAAAAATTAGCAGATGGAATATAATTTGGAAGAATGTGAACTTGTCCACATTGGCAGGAAGAATAGAAGGCAGTATATTACCTAAATAGAGAGAGGTTTCAAAACTCTGAGGTACAGAAAAATTTAGGTGTCCTGGTACGTGAATCACAAAAGGTTGATATGCAGATACAGCAAATGATTAGGAAAGTAAATGGAATGTCGCTATTTATTGTCATTCAGAGAAGGTTGACTTCATTGAAACCTGGATAGGGAGGAGTGCTTAGGAAAGATTGAACAGATTGGGTCTGTTTCCATTGAAGTTGAGAAGAATGAGAGGTGATCTTATTGAAACATATAAGATCCTGAGCAGACTTGAAAGGATGGATCCCTTAATTGTGGGAGAGACTAGAACCAGGGAACGCAGTCTAAAATTGAGGGGTACAGCAGGTAATAAAGAAGGCAAATTGAATTTTGGTATTTAAAACAAAAGAAAAAGAGTATAAAAGTGGGCAAGTGTTGCTATAACTGTACAAGGCATTAGTAAGACCACACGTGAGATATCGACACAGTTTTAGTCCTCTTACTTGAGGAGTATTGGAGGGAGTTCACAGGAGGTTCATGAGATTGATTCTAGAGATGAAGGATTTGTGTAATGAAGAGAGATTGTGCAGTTTAGGTGTATATTCTCTGGAGTTTAGAAGAATGAAAGGCAATCTAATTGAGGTATATAAGTTGATAAAGGGGATTAACAGGATAGACGTGGAGAAGATTTTTTCTCTTGTGGGGCAATCTAGAACAATCTAGACAAATTTTTATTTGTAATGTGTTGAAGGGTTATGGAAAACAAGCAGGAAAGTGAAGTTGATGCTGAGATGAGATCAGCCATGATTGTATTACAGACACGAAAGGCTAAATTCTCTTCTCCTGCTCTAGTTCTTCTATAAGATGGAGATAAGAATAATTTTTTTCTCTCAGACGTTCAAGTCTTTGGAACTCTCTTCTGTGAAGGATGGTGGAGGCAAAGTCATTGGTTTTCTTTAAGCAGAGATAAATAGATTCTTGACTAAAAAAATGATCAAGGAAGGTGGAAATGTTGACTTGAGGCCACATTTAAATCAGACAATAACAATTTGAATGAAGAAATTGAATGCAATTTCTTCAAATTTGCAGATGAAACTAAGCTGAATGGCAGTCTGTGCTGTGAGGCGGATGCTAAAAAGCTGCAAGGCGTTTGGACAGGCTGATTGAGTCGGCAAATACTTGGCAAATGCAATTTAATATGGCTAAATATGAGATTATCCACGTTGGTGGCAAAAACAGGAAGGAAGATTATTATCTGAATGGTGACAGTTTAGGAAAAGGGGAAGTGCAATGAGACCTGGGTGTCATGATGGAATGGTCGCTGAAGAATGGCATACAGGTACAGCAGGTAATTAAGAAAGCTAATGGCATGCTGGCCTTCATAAGAATTTGAGTATTGGAGTAGGAGTGTCTTTTACAGTTATACAAGGCCTTGGTGAAGTCACACCTTGAATATTGTGTGCAGTTTTGGTCTCCTACTCTAAGAAAATACATTCTTGCTATTGAGGGAGTCTAGCAAAGGTTCACCAGACTGATTCCTTGAATGGCAGGACTGACATATGAAGAAAGACTGGATTGACTGGGCTTGTACTCTCTGGAATTTGGATGAGAGGGCATTTCATAGAAACATATAAAATCCTGATGGGATTGGACAAATTAGATGCGGGAAGAATGATTCTAATGTTGGGGAAGTCCAGTACTAGGGGGTCATAATCTAAAATAAGGGGTAAGCCATCAGGACTGAGATGAGGAAGAATTTCTTCACTCAGAGAGTTGTGAATCTGTGGAATTCTCTACCACAGAAAACTGTTGGAGCCAGTTTGTTAGATATATTCAAGAGGGAGCTGGATGTGGCCCTTGTGGCTAAAAGGATCAGGAGGTCTGGAGAGAAAGCAGGGGTGGGATACTGAAAGTGCATGATCAGCCATGATCATATTGAATGGTGGTGCAGGCTCAAACGGCTGAATGGCCTACTTCTGCACCTATTTTCTATGTTTCTAACTCTCTGATTGAAATAATCTCTCCTCACCATGCCCCTAGATTCTTTTGCCAACAATTTTAAATCAATGACCTGGTCACTGGCACAGCCAGATTTGAATATAACACAAAAATTACTTACTATCTTGAGGGGGCTTTGTTAATTTTCAAACAGGTTTTCTTCCTGACATTATGAGCGTTATGTTTTCTGAAACTATCTTGACTCCTTCAGACCTGAGCTCCAGATGTTTGTTTCTGTCACTTCCTGCAGCAGATGCAAAGTTTTGATAAGTGTACTTTTCCAGATGTTGTAATGACATTACAGCAGTCAACCCAGCTTTGTGTTGGGGTTGAAGTGTAAAGGAATCACTGCTGTGATGAGTGTGTCTCTACACCCTGCCCCCATCAAACACACCCAAGGGCAGCTCCAGCATGGGGTTACTTACTGAATAAAGCTCTTTTTATTCTGTCCTCAACAAACACTCTCAGGACAGGTACAGCCTGGGGTTAGGTATAGAGTAAAGCCCCCTCTACACTGTCCGCATAAAATACTCCCAGGGCAGATATAGCTCAGGTTTAGATACAGAGTAATATTCCCTCTACACTGTCCATGTCAAACAATCTCAAGGCAAGTACAGCTTGGGTTTAGATACAGAGCAAACCTTCCTCTACATTGTCTGCAACAAACACTCCCAGGACAGGTCCAATGTGGAGTTAGATACAGAGTCATGTTCCTTCTACAGTATCCACATCAAATACTCCCAGGGCAGATATTATATCTTTCATGGGATATGGGCATCACTGGCAAAGATAGCATATATTACCTATCTCTAACTGCCATTGCAGTGGGCAATTAAGAGTGAAGCATGTTGTTGTGGGTCCAGAGTCACATGCAGATGACATACCAGGTAAGGATGGCAGATTTCCCGTGATCTAGTGACTTTTAGTGAACCAGATGGATTTTTTATGACAATCAATGGTAGTTGTCATGGTCCCTATCACTGGTGCTAGCTTTATATTCCAGATTTATCCAATGGAATTTGAATTCCAACAGCTGTCCTGGTGGGTTTGAACTCATTTCTGCAGAGCATTAGTCTCAGCTTTGGATCGCTGGTCAAATGACAATACTACTATGGCATCATCTCCCCAGCATGAGTTAGATGCAGAGTAAAGTTTCTTCTACACTGTCCCATCAAATACTCCCACCAGGACAGTGATAGATACAGCATGGGGTTAGATAAGAGTAAATCTCTACACTCAGACTTAATACTCAAACAGTAAATGCAGCATAGGTTAGAGACAAAGTAAAGTTTCCTCCATGTTGTATCCATCATTCCCAACCACAGAAAAAAATCCCAACTGCATTAGCGCAATATTTTCCTTTTCCCACTTCAGCCTTACGACTTTCAATAGGATTCACAATGTCACTTAATGTAAGATCAAGGACTATTTTGTACCTGATGTTATGCCCTATGGTAATATGTATAACACTGTCCAGCTTTTAATCAAACATCAACCTCTCTTTATATTCTTAATACAGAAGAGACTTTTCATAAACAGGTCTAGTCGATTTCAAAAACAGTGCTCAGAAATGAGAAGTGACGGAGGCACAATTGGACCTACATTCATTAGTACCCCAAACCCAGTCCGATCACAGCCACATTCCAGAATGGAGAGGCCCAAAGATAGTCTTAAATTCATCCTTACATGCCTTGATCATAATCTAGGTGATTAGTGACCATCTATCAGGTGGTCCGGGTGTCTCCCAGGCAGAACAAAAAGCTTGGTCTATGTTGTTCTATGGAGTTGGGAGATCTAAGACTCACAATTCTGAGAATTTGACTTCAAATCCCACAACTGTTCTAGAACATGAATTCATTTTTACGAAATTCAGATCTAACAGTTGGCATCAGTAGAAATGACCATGTCTCTGTCAAATTGACATCCTAATCCAAATGGTTTCCCAATTTTCTTTAGAGAAGAAATCTGTCATCAACACCCAGTCTGGCCCATCTAACTGGCCCATTACAAACCCTGCTCCCTGTAGCCCAACTTGTATCAAAACCCATTCATCTATCATTCCTTGTGTCCATTGACCTACATTAGCTTATAATCAATGCATCAATTTAATCCCTCCATGGCTAAGCCCCTTCCCTTTCTTTGTAAGCTCCTCTAACTCTGCAACCCTCTGAGATCTCTGTAGCACTCCAACTCTGAGAACCAGATTTTTGTTACAATGGAAAGACTGTCCAAAAATCACAGAAATTGTTGGAAGGACTAAATTCCGCCAACGAACATGACTTGTTCTATTCCATTTCTGAAGGGGGAGGTTTGGAGGCTTGTTGAGTTTCATGCATGCATGATTTGCAGAAGCAGATCTGTAGCTGCCTCCATTTTACCTATATGGATCCCATACTGATCTGTTTTTTTGTAAGTATTTATTTTTGATAATCAGGGTGCCCCCTTGGAGATGTGAGGTATCTCTGTAGAGATTTATTTTAGTTTCTATTTAGTGGCCCAGAAGTGTCAAGAACTTAAATCCCACTGTCTTTTCCTGAGCCAAGTGTGGGTGGGGCTGCTGGTATGCCAGGGCAATGTTTTGTTGTCCATACTGATTGTGCACCCAGGCGCAAGGAAGAATTAGTGCTTTGGAGTCGTGCATAGCATTTCATCCAATGGATCATAAATGTTGGGCATGGTAGCCTCTCACATAGACAATGGCAATAATATTGTCTCATATAGATAATGGGTATGATACCCTTCGCATGGATACGCATGCACAACCTCATAGAAACTGCAAGCCACAATGCTCAAGGTAAATGATGCTAATTATGTCTCTGCAGTTAATAAATGTCTGACTACTTCTGGTGAGTCACAACTGCTGTATCTCCTAATTGACAATGAGCATGATACCCTATCTATAACATAAAGACAATAGAAGCCAGTCCAAGTGAGCAGCTGGAGAGAGAGCTGAAATTCAGGAAAAAGAGGCCGCAGCATGAGCAGTAGGAAGGTGATGAAGGAGATGGAGGACAATGAGGTTCTACCCTACAGAGAGCTGCACAGGCTGAGGTCATCAAACCTCAACATGATAAAAATAGTGCTGGACAAGACTCAGATTGAACCATGATGTTGTGACAGACATTTAGTGCAAAAGCATCTGGAGCCATAATCCATCATCTCTTCCCATGCTCTGCCACTGGCTGAGAAGCTAACCATCGCCCTCAACTTCCTTAAATAAGGAAACCAAAATTGTACACAGTACTCTGGATGTGATCTCACTAATACCCTATGTAATTGTAGCAAAACATCCCTACTTTTATATTCCATTCCCCTTGCAATAAATGACAGGAAATGACTAATTCCTGTCTATTCATTTTGCCATGAAATTTAAGTCTCAGACTCAGACAGCCACTGCCTATGCCCAAATTACAGGCTTTCCTTTAGTGCAGGGCATTATTGATGAAGCTCATATTGTGATAAAGACCCAATTCACCAGACAAACACCCTTGTGAACACCAAAATTCCTGGGCAGTTGCAGCGGCCCTCTCATGCCAATGAACTTGCAACTTGGGGAAATAAATAGTAATGTCTTGAGGAGTGTACATATTACAGAGAAGGATGTGCTGGAAGTCTTAAGGCACATCAAAGTAGATAAATCTATGGAACCTGATGAGGTACATCTCAGGACATTGTGGGAGCCTAGGGAGGAAATTGCGGGTCCCCTAGCAGAGATATTTGAATCATTGATAGTCATGGGTGAGGTGCCTGAAAATTGGAGAGTGGCAAATGTTGTGTCTTTGCTTAAAAAGAGCTGTAGAGAAAAGCCTGAGAACTACAGGCGAGTGCACCTCACATCTGTGGTGGGTATTTTGAGAGAAAGGATCTACAGGCATTTAGAGATGCAAGGACTGATTAAGGACAGTCAGCATGGCTTTGTGAGTGGAAAATCATGTGTCACAAATTTAATTGAGTTTTTTGAAGGAGTAATCAAGAAGGTAGATGAGGGCAGTACAGTTGATGTTGTCTACATGGACTTTAGCAAGGCCTTTGACAAGGTATCGTTTGGTAGGTTGTTGCACAAAGTTAAATCTCATGGTATTCAGGGTGAGATATCTAAATGGATACAAAATTGGCTTCTTGACAGAAGCCAGAGGGTGGTTGTAGAGAGTTGTTTTTCAAGCTGGAGGCCTTTGACCAATGGTATATCTCAGTGATCAGTGCTGGGCCCACTATTATTTGTCATTTTTGTAAATGATTTGGATGAGAATAAAGGTGACATGGTTAGTAAGTTTGTAGATGACACCAAGATTGGTGGCATATTAGATAGAGAAGAAAATTATCTCCAATTGCCATGGGATCTTGATCAATTGGGCCAGTGGGCTGACGAATGGCAGATGGAGTTTAATTTAGAGAAATGCGAGGCTGATACATTTTGGTAGATTAAACCAGGGCAGTACTTATCAGCTAAGGTAGGGTGTTGGGAAGAGTTACAGAGCAAAGAGATTTGGGATACATGTTCGTAGCCCCTTGAAAGTGGGGTACAGGTGTACAGAGTGGTGAAGAAGGCATGCTTGGTTTCATTGGTCAGAACATTGAATACAGGAGTTGGAACGTCTTGTTAAAGTTGTACAAGACATTGGTAAGGCCACACTTGGAATACTGTATGCAATTCTGGTCATCCTATTATAGAAAGGATATTGTTAAACAAGAAAGAGTGCAGAAAAGATTTACTAAGATGTTACTGGGACTTGATGGATTGAGTTATAAGGAGAGGCTGAATAGATTGGGACTTTTTCTCTGGAGTGTAGGAGGCTTTTTCTCTGGAGTGTATAAGGGTGACCTTATTAGAGGTCTATAAAATAATGTGGGGCATAGACAAGGTAGGTAGTCAGTATCTTCTCCCAAAGATAGGGGAGTCTAAAACTAGAGGGTAAAGGTTTAAAGTGAGAGGGGAGAGATACAAAAGTGTTCAGAGAAGAATTTTTTTCCACACAGAAATTGGTGAGTGTCTGGAACAAGCTGCCAGAGGTAGTAGTAGAGGCAGGTACAATTTTATCTTTAAAAAAGCATTTAGATAGTTACGTGGGTATGATCGATATAGAGGGATATGGACCAATTGCGGACAATTAGGATTAGCTTAGGAGTTTCTTAAAAAAAGGGTGGCATGGACAAGTTGGGCCGAAAGACCTTTCTCTATGCTGTCAACCTCTCTGACTCTATGACAATTACTCTATCTCTTAGCAGATCCTGGGATGGCTCCTCAGGGACAAGGGCTATCCCTTAAGAACTCAGCTAATGATCCTTTTTCACAACCCATATTCCAAGGTGAGTGTAACCACAATAGTAGCCATGTTGTCCCCAGAGTACCATTGAATAGGCCAGTGTGATTTTCAAGAAGAGATTCACTTGCCTTGATTTCTCAGGTGGAACTCTCCAATGTGCCCAACAAGAGTTTGAAGAATAATTACAGAAACAGAAAATGCTGGAAAATCTCAGCAAATTTGTCAGTATCTGTGGAGAGAGAACATGCCAACATTTCAGGTCTGGCTGCATGTTTCCTGACGTCAATGCCCCATTGTACTCAACGAAGTGAATGCATGACCTCCATTCTTTCCTTCATATGTCAAGGCAATCTCAACATCTCTTTTATAACCCTCTACTGGAGATTCATTGTCACCAACAACTCTGTCACATTGGCAACCTCATAGCCACCTGCTTCACCGAGTGGCTGGGCCTCAGGTAGCGCCCACCACCATCCCCTTCCCCCCATACACATACCCACACACCAATCCAGGCCATCTCTTTGGAGTTCTTTGCCCTTTTGTTCTGCAAATAAACATGAATTTATATTACCTTCATATATAGTACATAAAGAGCTATTGCTTTTTAATATGCCCAATCATACATCATACTGCCTAATCATATCTATTTTGTTCACAGTTAAGCCCATGATGGACCATCCATTCTAGGATCAGTTAACAGCTGGGACAACATTTACAGCTTTAACATTCACCTGACAACTCAATAACATCTGCATTCATGGAGTAACATTCAGAGCGACAGCTTGAAAGGGGGTCTTTATATAAACGCACAAGTTGACTGACCTGCCCCAGGCCTGCTTCCAACTGCTCACCATTTGTGGGCTTGCCCCTCCCCACCCAAAAATCAGACCCGTGGGTGGCCACTTTAAAGATTGGGGTCACTCAGAATTGTCCTGTCTCTGTGCATCCGACCTGAGGGTTTAAATCTGGGCCTGAATTCTCCCAGACTCCTGCTCAGTTGGTCTCCTTTTGAGAGAAAAGAAACAGGAGCACTGGAGTAGGTTAAAAAAAGATTTACAAAGATGATATCAGAACTGAGATGTTTTGATGATCGGCAAGCAAAATTAAACAGGCTACAGTTCTTTTCAATGCAAAGGAGAAAGCTGAGGGGTGACCTGATAGAGGCCTTTAAAATTATGAATTCAGTGCAGACTCGATGGGCCAAATATTTTCCTATATTAAAGCGATTGTGTAAAGAGGTGAATGTTAACAATGTTGTAGTTTCTGCTTAATATCTGCTGAATGGCCTCTTTCTGCACCGTAGGGATTCTATGATCCTACGGTTCATCAATATAACATAGCAACTAATAAATCCAAAAAGAAATTCCAGAGAAACTTCATGCATGGCGAGAACGTGGAACTCACAACCTCAAGCGGCGATTGAAGTGAATATCATAGATACATTTAAAGGAAAATTAGATAAACACATGAGGGAGAAAGGAATGAGGATGAAGAGTGGAAGGAGACTGCGGCGAAGTATAAACACTGGCAGTGACTAGTTGGGCTGAATGGCCTACCTTGGTGCTATATGTTTTAGGTAAGTGCTCCATTGCCTTATTGTCATACCAGGCACTGCCCTTGGCTCAGCACAGTAAGAAGTCTGACAATACCAGGTTTAAATCCAACCGATTTATTTGATAGTAAACTTGCAAGCTTTCGACTCAAAAGCTTGCGAGTTTACTATCAAATAAATCGGTTGGATTTAAACCTGGTGTTGTCAGACTTCTTAATGTGTTTACCCCAGTCCAACGCCGGCATCTCTACATCTTGGCTCAGCAGACAGGGAAGGAGAGGGACACAAGGCCACAAAAAAAACAAACTCTGTTTACTTAAGAACCCGTCCCCTCTTTGCAGTCGGTGAATTGATAAAACCCACAGCAGCCGTGAGCAAAGGGCTTAAACTGGCCTGCTCCTTGGGAGGTTAATATCAGTCATTAGAAGTTGGATTGTGGTAGGAGGCAGATTACAAGGAATAGGGTGGGGCAGACAATGTGCTTCTCCTCAGGGGGTGGGAGTGAGAGGGTGGGGAAACCCCTCACCCAATCAGTTGAAAAGGGAGATGAGGCTTCAGTGCTTTAACCCTTTAAGTGCCTCTTGACAGACTTCATTTTAGCAACTGAAATGATTCCATTCACACTGAGAGACTGAATATCACCAGACATTGGTGGCATGTAGGATTGCCTGCCATACAATATCATGGCAAATAACATGGAGAATTTTTAGTGTTTAAAAAAGACATTTAATTTATCCTCCCACTCCCATTTCCTGGATTTCTGCCCTTATTGCCCAAAAACTGGGATACAATCAAACAGCATCACTCCACCCTCCCAAATCTGATACCTTTCTCAGTTCACAATCCTTCATGCTTTTACTGAGCATCGGACAGTGTAATGCTATCCAACCTGGGAGAGCATCATAGAGAACTTGATTTGGTTGTTATATATAAACACTGTTTAGTAGGAATCAATCACCACGGATCAAATCACACTGCTCCGATCCAAGAACAGACAGGTGCTAGGGATCAAACTTCTCTCTTCATCAGTTTGGTTCGATAAGTTGCTGGGTAGAGCATTTTCCAACAAAGTAATCAGTTAACAAAACCTTCTGTAGCATTTCTTTAAAATATTCAGCAGATATTAAGCAGAAACTACAACATTATTCATATTCACCCTTTACACTGTCATTTTAATATAGGAAAAGAAAAGAGGAAGATAGCGAGATAAACCAAGAAAAAAGAGGACAGAGAAATAGAGGAGGTGGGGAATGGGAGAGAAAAAGAGAAAGAGAGAAACAGAGAGAGGACAGGGACAGAAAAAAGAGAGAGGCAGGGAGACAATCAGAAAGGAACAGAGAGGGAATAAGAAACAGAGATGGATAGAAATGGAGAGGTGAACAAAGTCAGAAAGAAGGAACAAAGAGACAGAAGAACCAATCAGAATGAGAGCCAGACAATGAGTGGGGAGCAGCAAAGAGAATAGAGAGAAAAAGAGACAGAAAGCAAAATAGAAAGGGAGAGACAGAGAGAGGGACTAAGAGAGACAGAAAGAAAGAGAGAGACTGAGACAGAAAGAGAGAGAAACAAAAGTTCAGAGGGTCAAATCCAGAGAGGTGATGGAGGCAGAGAGCATCAGAGCAAGACAGACAGAGACAGAGTCAGAGAGAGCAAAAGAGAGACAGAGGGAGAGTCAAAGATTGTGGGTGACAGAGATAAACAGGGTCAGAGACAGAGTGTGAGAGAGAAAGAGAGAGAGAGTGAGAAAGGCACAAAAGTAGAAAGAAAGAAAGGAGGTGAATGAAAAGAAAGAGAAGGACATAGACCAAGGAAAAGAGACACAGACGCAGGGATGGAAAGTAATAGAGAGAGAGCAGTAGAGAGGAACGAAGGGGAAAAGATAAATAATTTTGCTTCTTTTTCTCAGACAGTAAATTGTTCATTATCACAATGCCAAAGATTAGTAAATCGTGATAAAAATTCTAACAACAGCGAGGTGAAAAACTCCTTCAGGTAAACACTGAGCTACAAATCACAAGAGACTTGGGTGAAGATAAAGAAAAAATGATAGGGGAGTCAGAGGAATAAAGGTGTAATAAAGCGGCAAGGGAGTTCATAAAGGAAAGAATGAAAAGGAGTTGGAAGAAAGTCAATAAGATTTCAAAATGATAAGATTGTTGAGAAAGCAGGATGTGTTTACAGGAATTTGGCTGATAGAAAGCTTGTTGTCAGCCTTCTCTGCACAATAAATCCAATAAAATATAAAAGGCAGCTTTCAGGAGTATACTTTAGATTGAACAATGAGAAAGAGAAGGTGGATGGAGGGAGAATAAGAGAGGCAGGAAAAGGGGAACAGTAAGATGAAAAGAGAGAGATTGAGAGAGAAAGACTGAGTGACCAGTGAAAGACAGATAAGAAAAAAGACAGAGAGATGCAGAGAAATGGAGAACGAGGAAACTGGGCAAAGTGGAGGAGCTGTGAAAACAAAACTGCTTGTTCCACTTCCCCTGAGAACAATTTCCTCTGAAAATAAAGAAAATGTTGATAATTTAATCAGAGGTAGAAATGTAAAATAAAAAAAGAGCCAGCAAAGATGAAAGAGAGAAACAGAGGGGAAGAGGGTGCGTGAGGGGGAGAATGTGAAAGTGGGTTTGACAAATTTACTGGATTTTTATGAAGATGTGACTAGTCGGTAACCAGTAAAATGTGGTGTTTTTAGATTTCCCAAAGGTGTTCAATAAGTTGCCTCACAAAAGATTGCTGCAGAAGATTAGGGTACATGGAGTTGGGGGTAAAGTGTTAGCATGGATTGAGGATTGGCTATCTAATAGGAAGAACTCAATAAGAATCTAGCAACACCAATTTTAAATCCAACCGATTTATTTGATAGTAAATTTGTGAGCTTTCGACACTCTGTGTCTTCGTCAGGCAAATGCAGTGCTCTGGACCAGAACACTGCATTTGCCTGACAAAGACACAGAGTGTCGAATGCTCACAAATTTACTGTCAAATAAATCGGTTGGATTTAAAATTGGTGTTGCTGGATTCTTACTGAGTTCTTACTATCCCAGTCCAACGCCGGCATCTCTACATCATATCTAATAGGAAGCAGAGAGTTGGAATAAATGGGTATTTTTCTGGTTGGCAGTTGGTGACTAGTGGTATGCCGCAGGGATCAGTGCTGGAGCCTCAACCATTTACCATACACATAGACGATCTGGAGGACAGGGCTGAGTACAGGGTAACAAAATTTGCTGATGACACAAAAATGAGTGGAAAAGCAAACTGCATAGAGGAAGCAGAAAGTCTGCAGAGAGATTTGGATAGGCTGAGTGAGTGGGCGAGGACCTGGCAGATGGAGTATAGCATTGGCAAATGTGAGGTCATCCACTTTGGAAGAAATAATAGTAGGATGGAATTTTATGTAAATGATGAAAAGTTGCAGCATGCTACTGTGCAGAGGGACCTGGAGGTCCTTGTTCACGAATCGCAAAAACTCAGTCTGCAAGTACAGCAGGTGATCAAGAAGGGAAATGGAATGTTGGCTTTTATCGCGAAGGGGATAGACTATAAAAGCAGGGAAGTCTTGCTGCTACTGTACATGGCACTAGTGAGGGCACAACTGGAGTACTATGTGCAATTTTGGCCCCCTTATTTGTGAAAGGATATATTGGCCTTGGAGGAAGTACAGAGAAGGTTCACCAGATTGATACCAGAGATGAGAGGGTTAGCTTATGAGGAGAGATTGAGTAGATTGGACCTGTACTTGTTGGAGTTTAGAAGGCTGAGAGGGGATCTTATAGAGACATGTAAGATAATGAAGGGGCTAGATAGGGTAAAGGTAGAGAGATTCTTTCCAGTTAGAAAGGAAACCAGAATTAGAGGGCATAGCCTCAAAATAAGGGGGAGGGGACTTTAGAACAGAGTTGAGGAGGAACTTCTTCTCTCAGAGAGTAGTGAATCTCTGGAATTCTCTGCCCATTGAAGTGGTGGAGGCTACCTCATTGAATATGTTTAAGTCACGAGTTGATAGATTTCCGGTTGATAAGGGAATTAAGGGTTATGGGTAAGTGGAACTGATCTACTTCAGATCAGGCATGATCTTACTGAATGGCGGGGTAGGCTCAAGGGGCTAGATGGCCTACTCCTGCTCCTATTTCTTATGTTCTTATGTTCTTTTGTGAGAGTGGATGGGAGAGGGTGAGAGAGATTGAGAGTCGCTGAAAGTGGGTGAGTTCTGAAAGTGGCTGAGAGGATATGAGTGAAAGAGGGTGAGAATATGAGAAGGTGAGAGAGACAGAGAAAGACTGAAGGAGACTGAGAGAGAGTGAGGGAGGGTGAGACTGAGAGAGGCTGAGGGGGTATGAGTGAGAGAGGATGAGATTCAGAGAGGGTGAGTGAAGTGATACGAGTGAGAAAAGGTGAGTGTGTGAGTAAGAGAGGGTGAGAGTGTGAGGGGGGTGTGAGTGTGGAAGAGAGTGAGTGTGTGAGGGAATGTGAGAGAGGGTGAGAGAATGAGGGAGAGAGAATTAGGGAAAGAGTGAGAAGGTGAGAGAGAGTGAGAAAGTGTGGGAGAGAGGTTGTGAGAGTGAGAAGGTGCGACAGAGTGAGAAGGGTGAGGTAAGGTGAGAGAGTAAATGAGGATGAGAGAGGGTGACAGTGTGAGGGAGTGTGAGAGACTGAGAATGTGAGTGTGAGAAAGGTTGAGAGAGTGTGAGAGAATTCCTATTCAGTATACCAATTGAGTGACGGTACTCTCGGCGATATAGAACAGTAAATATAAGCTACTAAAGTCGGCATCAAAAATGACCCATTTCCTGGTGTCCATCAGGGTCTTGGTAGGCAAATATTAGTGGGAAGCTGGCTAGAGAACTCCTGTCCTCACCTGGTGTGCTGAGGCCAGTTGAACCACCCACTTCTTCCAAGTTGAGAAATAAAGATTTGCTTTTTATAAGTTGCTATTCACAATCTCAAGACACCCCAATGTACTTATAGCTTTTGAACAGCAGCTGCAGTTGACAATCTTTGCAGAGCAAGATCCCACAAACACAAACAGCAATGTAATCATGATCAAATAATCTGTGTTCAGGTGTTAACTGAGATATAAATATTGGCTCAGGATTCCCTGTTTTTCTTGGAAATATTGCAATTGGTCTTACCTGGCCCAAGACAAACTTCAGCATCTCACTAAATCTCATTAAAAGATAACACTTCTGACTGTGCAGAAATAAAAGCAGAAGTGGAATTGGACTACCCAGGGTTTGAGAGCCGGATTGGCCCACAAAGTCTAAACATACAACATATATTGGCTGCTAAATGTGTTTATTGTTGTACAATATCTGCAGGGTGTATTTGCAGGTTATAAGTGTGATGTCACTAGAAATCCTGCGTAACAGTGAGTTAAATTCTTATTCTGGCTGGACGTGTAACAAATAGCCTACTGCATAATTTGATGAACATTCCGGCAAGAAAGTGGTAGTGAATTAAATACTAATTGGAGAGCAAAATACCATGGATGCTGAAAATCTGAAATCAATATAGAAAATGTAGGGAAAACTCAGCAGGTTTGGCAGTATCTGTGGAGAGAGAAACAAAGTCTGTGCATTTCAGGCTGATGACTTTTTATCAACATTCAGAACCCCTGACCCATTCTGATGAAAGATTATCAACTTGAAATGTGAACCCTCTGACTTTCTCTTTTTCCACTGACGCTGCTAGACCTGCTGAATATTTCCAGCATTTTCAGTCTTTATTTCAGATTTTCAGCATCTGTGGCATTTTGCCTTTGTACAATTTGAGATTATTTCCTCAAACTTCATTTCTGCCCAGGAAATTCTTTTTTCTCATTATAATTCAGGACTCACTATAGCAGTCCTTCAATTTCACCCTCTCCCCACATAAGAACATAAGAAATAGGAGCAGGAATAAGCCATCTAGTTCTTCGAGCCTGCCCCAGCATTCAGTAAGATCATGGCTGATCTGAAGTGGATTAGTTCCACTTACCCGCCTGCTCCCCATAACCGTTAATTCCCTTATCGATCAGAAATCTATCTACCTGTGAATTAAACTTTTTCATCCTAAGACTTTAAACTTTTTCATCCTAAGACCTTATTAATGCTTTATTATAGTTTATTTCTCAGATTTCGACTATTGAAGGGTTCCACATGGTTTTACAAGTGAAACTGGTAGAAACATAAGTTCAATAAGTGACATTCTATTGTTTATTTGACTGATTTTAAAAATAAACCCTTCAGAATCTGGCTGTGTTTGGATGTTTTTCTCTCACATTTGCTCTCTGACTGTGTTGCTTTATTTTCCTTCTGCCTTCTTGAAATAAAGTGCTTGCATTTAGCACATTCCATGTCTCACAGAATCCCTACAGTGCAGAAAAGACCATTCAGTCCACTGAGGCTGCACCAACTCTCTGAGTATCTTCCCCAGGTCCTTTCCTCCACTTTATCCTTGTAACCCCACACATTTACTAATCCCCCTAGCCTACATGTCTTGAGACACTTGTGGCCAATTTAGCATAGTCAATCCACCAAACTACCATGTCTTTGGTGGTAGGAAACCGGAGCACCCGAAGAAAACCCATGCAGACATGGCGAGAATATGCAAACTTCACACCAACAGTCACCGAAGGTTGGAATTGAACCGTGAGCTGTGAGGTAGCAGTGCTATCCCCAAAACATCCCAAAGCAGTTTGCAGCCAATTAATTACTTTATCAAATGTCACTTGCATAGCAAGATCTCACCAACAGCAAATGAGTTGAAAAAATACTGGAACGAGGAGAATTTGCAGGCATTTGGGGAAAGAGTGGGAAAGTGGGACTAACAGGAATTCTCTTAGTAAGAGCTGATGCAGAATTGATGGGTCGAGTGGACTTCTTCTATGCTGTATGATTCTATGATCAGTTGATGTGTTTTTGCTGATGTTGATTTGGAAAACTCCCTTGTTCAATTCCAGAATGTGTTGAGTCCATTAGCACCAGTGGATAATGTCTTGGATTAACATCTCTTCGAAAGGCGGCACCTCTGCAGAGATGCGCGGGTTAGGTTGATTGGCCATACTAAGAAATTGTCCCTTACCGTCCAGGGTAGCGTAGGTTAGAGGGTCTAGTGGGTATAATATGTAGTACTATGGGAGTAGGGCCTGGGTGGGATTGAGCTCAGTGCAGATTCGATGGGCCGAAGGTCCTCTTTCTGCACTATGGGGTTCTATGACTCTATGGCAGTGCTGCACTCTCGCGCAACTGCACGGGGAATGTCAAATTCATGCACAACATCCCGATCTACATAACAGGATTACTAAGAACAGAAGGAGCATCCAGTTCAATGAGATCACGGTTGATCTGAGTCTCAAACTGATTTTGCCTTTGCTCCATATCTCTAATACCCTTAAGCAACAAAAGTTTACCAATGTGAGTCTTGAGAGCTCCAACCGAGTATCGTCATCCTCACTGCCGTTCCCATCCCCAACCCCGCCCTCACCTCCTCACCCTCACTCTCACCTCCATTCCCGCCCTCCCCTCCCCTCACTCCCCTTTCCCCAGTTTTGTTTTGGAAGGAGAGATTTCCCTGGTCTGTGGTGTGAAAATGAGCTTCCTAGTCTCACAGCTGAAGAGCCGAGCTTCAATTTTAACATCACATTCACTCTTGTTCTTATCTTTCCCCCACCTCTTGGTGATATTGGAACCAGGGCTGAGGGGACGGCGAATTTGGGAAGAATTGCCACGAATCCTGCCACGATGCCCCTGTGGTTAAATATCCTAGTAGGGCAGGCCCGTGAGGAGTAGCAACTTGGGCAAATAACCAGGGCACAACCGTGGGAATGGTTACCTTGCCCGGGGAGTTGGTTGGGGGGGTGGCTGGGGGGAGGTGATGATGGGACAGATAATCAGTAACATACACGAAGAAAGAACATAGGGGAAAATGCAAAGAGTCCGTGCAGACGGTGCTGTAAGGAGTCGTGTTTAACTTGGTGTAAAAGGGGCCAATTGGCGTGAAACTGCCGAGCACATATTTCATACTGAGATGCATGGAGAATTAGTGATTGTCTGAGAGGCAGATGGAGGCATGTGTTGGGACAGCTGAAATATTTCACTGGGATATATATGTATATATATATATGTATATATCCGTACACATGTGTGTGTGTGTGTTGTATACTGAGTGAAGGGGGGCGGGGGTTGGTGGGGGATTGTCTGGCCGCAGACAAGAGTGTGTGTTTGGATTCAATAAGTATGCAGAGTGTGTAGCACCGGCGATGTCGTCTGACCCACCAGTGGATCTGTCCCCAGTCTTCTGGGCGTGGGAAAAAGTCTGGATTTCTATTCACAGCCGCACCATTCGCTAAACTGAAGCAGGCAGCAACACAGCTTTTCTTATTCCATTGACTTCACCTTCCTGCCACCCTTTCACTGCTTTCTAAAATACAGCTCATTATCGTTAGCAGCCTGGACCAAATACCAGTCTCTCCGTCTCCCTGCTGCCGAGGAACCTGATTACTAATCAATCTACTCACCACCCCCGTTTTTAACCCCCCCCCCCCCGCCCCATGAATTAATTAACCACAGGACGAAGAAATCATGAACTTCGGAACATACCTCGACATATCATTCCAATGACAAAGAGCCGAAAGTGGAAACACAACATAGAAATAAGGGTCAACCTTGTCTTTGAAAATATGAGTGCAATCAGTGCCTGCTAGTGGGACCTACAAGACAATAAGGATTTGTCAAATCGAGTAAAACTGAACCAATTATTAATGTTAGCTCATTAACACCACCAGTAATCCAGCAGCTGGGTTTATTAACTCCACAATATTAGCTTCATCTTTAAAAGAAAGTTAATCTTTAGTCTCGCACCATTCACGGGATATTAAAAACCAAAAAAATCCAAAAAGATTAAGACAATATCTGTCAGTAAATACACCAGAAATTTAGGAATTTTGTTGAGGAGTCAGGGGTTTTCACCTGCCAACTTCAGAACTGGCACAGTGTTTTAGCACTGCTGCATCAAGCACCAGGGTCCCAGGTTTAATTCCCTGTTTGAGTCACTGTCTGTATGGACTTTGCATGTTCTCCCAGTGTTTGTGTGGGTTTCCTCCTGGTGCTCTGGTTTCCTCCCACAGTCTGAAAGACACATTAGTTAGGTGAATTGGCCATGCTAAATTCTCCCTCAATTTACCCAAACAGGTGCCAGAGTGTGGCAACTAGGGGATTTTCACAGTAACTTCATTGCAGTATTAATGTAAGCCTACTTGTGACTAATAAACAAACTTTAATCTTAAAACAGAGCCAGTGAGAAACCTAGGCTGTCCATTTTGTTGAAGACCCACCAAATCACATGCCAATTTGACAGAGGAAAGGTTTTCCCTGGAATCAGAAGGGAGTCTTACCTCGTGAGATTTGCTGACAAGAGTCTGCTGGCTCTTGCACTCATTCATGCAGCCAGAACAACACCCCTTCTCTCAGAAAGCCAGCAGTGTACAGCAACCTGAGATAAATATAAATGATGTGTAGGGTGACTTTCCCCTCTTGGGCCTGAATCCTCCAATCTCATCTGTGAATGGGATTCTCCAGTCCCACAGCTTTGAACAGAGATTTGGCTGAGCACCAAATTTTCCATTCTCGCTGGCAACGGTGACGGGGCATACAACATTGGGGAATTCCAGCCTTGATGTCCATTCCCTAATCCAGCGCTACGTGTCTTTTATCAAGGAATCTCTGTTCGGAGATGATGAGTTGCCCACAAGACAGGAGCTGTTGTGAATCCCCCATGCCAGAAACTGTGTTAATCCCAGTGATGGTGGGATGAGGCCCATATAAGGTCTTTAATTGACCATTTAAGAGCCTCAGTTGGAGGTGGGTCAGGAAGATCGACCATTGGCCTTCTCACCCAGAACTTAAAACCATAATCATAAAGTATGAAAGCATAGAAAGAAGACCTTTGAACCATCATGTCTGTGCCAGCCACCTATCTATTCTAATCCCATTTTCCAATACTTGGTCTGTAGCTTTGGATACTATCTAAATTCCTCTTAAATGTTGTGAGGGTTCCCACTTCTACCATCTTTTAGGGCGGCATGATGGCACAGTGGTCAGCAGAACAGCACCAGGGACCCAGGTACAATTCTGGCCATGGGTGACTGTCTGTGTGGAGTTTGCACATTCTACGTCTGCGTGGGCTTTCTCTTGGAGCTCTGGTTTCCTCCCATAGTCCAAAGATATGCAGGTTAGGTTGATTGTTGCTAAATTGCCCCTTAGTGTCAGGGGAATTCGCAGGGTAAATACATGAGGCTATGTAGATGGGGCCTGGATGGGATTGTTGTTGGTGCAGATACAATGGGCTAAATTGCCTCTTTCTGCACTGTGATGATTCTATGTTTCTATGATTCTTTCAGGCAGGGTTCCAGGTTTCCACCACCCTCTGGGTTAAACAGGTTTTCCTTAAATCTCCACTAAATCTTCTGCACGTATCTTAAATCTATGCCCTCTGGTTATTGATACCTCTAGAAAGGGAAAAGTTTCTTCCTATCTATCCTTTCATGTCCCTCTTAGTTTTGTACACTTAATGAGGTCCTTCCTCAGTCTTCTCTGCTCCAAGAAAAACAACCTTAGCCTAACCAGCCTGTCTTCATAGCTGAAATGCTCCAGCTAGGCATCATCTTGGTGAATCTCCTCTGCGCCCTTTCTAGTGCAATCACAACATCCCTACTATGTTATGACTAGAACTACACAATATACTCCAGTTGTGGCCTAATCAGCATTTTATACAACTCCATCATAACCTCCCAGCTCTTGTAATCTCTGCCTCAGCTAATAGAGGCTATTATCTCAAATGCCATCATAACCACCTTATCTGGTTATCTTGCTGCCATCAGGGATATTTAGATAAAGGTTGAAGGCAGCTGGGTTCTGGTACATTGCCATCCTGCTCAATTAAATGCCCCTCTGCCATCAAGCACAAAATTCTACATACGGTTCTTAGGACAGAATTACCCCATGATTCCCTGCTGCCAGTTTCTGCTGTTTCTAAATCTGTTTACCAGAAAATGTACTTTTATAATTTTCAGTTTATTGAGAATCCAACATTATTTCTCGACAAAAGTACATTAACTTATGTTGCTGAACAGAGAACATTATTTCACTGTTATGCTAACAGAGACCTATTCAGAATAAATAATCCTTCAATTAAATAGCAGTAAGTGTTCATCTTCTTATATCATTCACATTAAGTTTCAAGCTATTTTAAAATCTTAATTGGCACCTCATCCACCTTAAAAATCCACCACTGGCAACAGTGTGCCTTCTACAAGGTGCACTGCAGTAACTCGCCAAGGTTCCTTTGACTGCATCTTCCAGATCACTGATCTTTACTATGTAGAATGACAAGGGCAGTAGGCTTATAAGAACATAATCGCCTGCAAGTTTCTCTCCAAGTCATGGACCATCCTTACTTGGAAATACTTTGCATTCAGTCACTGCCTAAGGTATTACCACATAGCAGTTGGGGTGTACTTTCACCACTTGAACTGCAGCAATTCAAGAAGTTTGTTTATCGCCTAATTAAGGGCAATTAGAGATGGACAATAAATGCTGGCCTTGTCAACAATGTTCACCTCCCATGAATATATATTTTTAATCCCAATAAAATGTCAAGAATAAAAATGAACAATAATTGTAATAAAAACAGAAAATGCTGGAAAATCTCAGTAGGTCTGGCAGCATCTGTGAGAGAGAATAGGGCCAACATTGCAAGCAAGGGTGACCCACCATCAGAGCTCACATCCATGAAAAGAGAAATTGTTTCTCTCTTCACAGATGCTGCCAGAACTGCTGGGTTTATCTAGCATTTTCAGTTTTTTTTATTTCCGATTTCCATAATACGCATTTGGTATTTTGCTTTTACAAAATTGTAACATTGAATAAAAATGCACTTTTACAGAGTGTATTGGCAGATCTCCCTTGGTATTTCTGAGGTTGATCTGCCAGTTAAATTGCTACTCTGGAGAGATGGCTGGGTCAGGGGTGCGGGTGCTGGGGGTGGTGGAGGATAACATGGCTACTGAGTGGATGTGTAACAAAAGTTAGTGAGAGACATACTCCAAAGGGCGACCTAATCAAGATGCTTAAAATGTTAATAGGTTTCGATTGGGTAAAAATTGAGAAATTATTTTCTTAGTTTGGAGAAATTTAGAATGAGAGGACATTATCCTCAATTTAAAGTCAAGCAATCCGGGTAGAAAATCATTTCACAGCAAAGTGTACAGGAAATTTAGAGATTTCTTTTACAATAAGCTGTAGGGTGCGGGATGGGGTTGGTTCACTTGGAACTCTCATCACTGAAATTGATGGATTTTTGTTGGATATGGGAATAAAGGGATATGATATAGAGGCAGGAATATGAAGTTAAGGTGCAGCTAAGCCATCAGCTAATTGAATGGCAGAATAGGTTCAAGGGACCAGGGGAGGTATGGGAGTAAGGGGGGAAGGGCACTGTTGCACAGTGATTAATACTTTGTCTCACAGCACCAGGGATCCAAGTTCACTTGTAGCCTTGGATGTCTGTTTGTGTGGAGTAACCCCCCGCCACCCAATATCTGCGTGGGTTTTCTCTGAGTGCTCCGGTTTCCTCTCACAGTCCAAAGATGTGTGGATTATGTGGATTGACCATGCTAAATTGCCCCTTTGTGTCCCAAGATTTATGGGTTTGGGGTAAAAATGTGGGGTTATGGAAATAAAACCTGGGTGAAGTGCTTGTTGGAGAGCTGATACAAACTCAATGGGCCAATAGCCTCCTTCTGCACTGTAGGGATTGTATGATCCTACTCTTGCGTGTATGTCAGCAGGTTATGTAACTATGGAAGGCTCCAGAAGCAGTGAATGTTCCAGCAATGGACCTGCAAAGAACAATCAAAAGAAACCCTCTCCTACTAGTAGCTCAGTGGCACTGGGGCTAATTATATCACCTCCATTACTATTAAATATCCCATTGGATGTTTAATTTCAATTGCAGCTACGCTAGTAGCATTCTCATCTTTGAGTCAGAAGCTTTTCCCCGTTCCAAAACTAGAGCCAAGCTAACACTGCTGAGGGAATGCTGTGTCATTAACCTGCTGCTTTTTATATGAGACATTAATACTGATGGTTCCATTGATCTGCTGTGTTGAGCATTAATGATTCCATGGCAATATCTGAAAAAGAGCATGAAATTTCTCTCAGTGTCCTGACCCAGCATCCTTCCCTCAACCAACACCACTAAAAATAAATGAATTGGCCATTACAATGCGTGGGATGTTGCTGTGTGCAAAATGGCTACCACACTGGTTTTTGCCTACACAAGACTTATTGCCTTTTGAAAGAACTAATTGTGTGTGAAACAATACGAGGTGGTCCTGACGTGTGACAAGGATCTGTACAAAATTTAGGATTCTAAATTTCTTCCACCTGAGGAACTTATTTCTCTGTAAGTATCCTATTGGAACCCTACTAATATTCTTTTCACTGCAGAGGGCATGAATTCTAGTTGTAGAGTTACAATTATGTGATGGGAGTGCATTCTCTAAGTAAGTGCCAGTGACATGGAGTCTTGCCTGTCAGGAAATCACCCTGCAATGTTTCCTTGCGTCAAAAAATCAGCAATATCTTGTGATCTACCCACCCAACCTGTCCTCACTGTTTGTGTTGGTGCTATTGGAAAAACAAGTCCGTTCTCAGGGAGTCTGCATCATCTCCATTTTCCATCATTGTACAAAGGTGTTGCTTCATTAATGGCCTCTCCAGCACCAACATCATTACATCAGCTCTTTGGAAACACTTCTCCGGCATATTTGTGTAGTGTAGCTTTGTTACCATGACAACTGGTGCACTTGTAATGCAATTTAAACCAAAAAGTCATGATGCTTCTCTGCAAGGAGTAGAAACCTTCTCAGATAGTCAGTTTTTCTCTCAGCTCCAACTATTGACCTTTCGCTTTCCTTCATGACTCAGTCCTCTGCTCTCTCACTCTATTTCACTCACTTACTCACACTCTTTCTCTTTCTCTTCTCTCACACACTCTTACTCAACTCTCTCTCACATACACTCTCTGTCTCACACACACACACACACACACACACACACCCAACACACACACACACACACACACACACACACACACACACACACACACACACACACACACACATTTTCTCTCACACTCTCTTTCACACACTCTCTCTCATACACTCTTTCTCCTACACACTCTCTTTCACAGACTCTCTCACACTCTCTCTCACACACTGTCTCTCATACATACTCTCTTTCACACACACTCTCTTTCACACACACTCTCTTTCACAAACACTCACTTTCACAAACACTCACTTTCACAAACACTCTCTCTCATACACTCTCTCTCACACATACTATCTCTCTCTCATACACTCTCTCTCTTACACACTCACTCCATTTGTTCAATGTTACTCTGGTTAATGTGTGTAGAGGTGATGGCCTAGTCGTATTATTGCTAGACTATTAATCCAGAAACTCAACTAATGTCCTGGGGACTCAGGTTCAAATCCCGCTATAGCAGATGGTGAAATTTGAATTCAATAAAAAAAATCTGGAATACTGATGACCGTGAAACCAATGTCGATCGTCAGAAAAACCCATCTGGTTCACAAATGTCCTTTAAGGAAGGAAATCTGGTATCTTTACCCAGTTTGGCCTATGTGTGGCTCACAGCAATGTGGTTGACTTTCAGCTGTCCTTGAACAAAGGTACCGAGGGATGGACAATAAATACTGGCCAGCCAGCGAGCTTATGTCCAACAAATGAATAAAAAGAATGGGTGGTCTTGTGCTGCCCATGTCTTTGAACCTGAAGTTCTGGGATCAAATTCCATCCCAGGACTTGATGGCCATGGAAGTTCATAACATGGCTAAACAAGTTGAGTACCAACGTGAAATCCTTTGAACGCAGGCCAATGGCAGATGGTAAGAGTGGAAGAGATACCCACTCAGCTGTGAAATGGAAAGAACATTGGTGCACCCACCCATCTGGTATTAAATTATGACTAGAGGAGATATGTTCTCCCCATTGTCCTGACAAATATTTGTCCCTCAAAGAACAAAGAACAAAACAGCACGGGAAACAGGCTCTTCGGCCCAACGAGCCTGCGCCGCCACCCCGATGTTCCCACCTCTACCCGTGATCCCTGTCTATATTTATAGATCTATGGATTGAAACGAAATTTGAGACAATTTAGGGAGAATTTGTTCTGCCAATTAGCCTAAGAGCACATTTTTGGGATGTGGGAGGAAATTGGAGCACCTGGAGAAAACCCACGCAAGCACGGGGACAATGCGCAAACTCCCACAGACACAGGCCCAAATCCATGTATCTGCACAGTGCAGCGATAGTCACCGAGCTGTCGTGTTGCCCATCAAATGGTCCAGGTCAAGCATACACTAATGACATGAAGCACTAGGATACTCTCGAAAAAATCCAAGAGCAGCCCTCTCACGACCCATCGCATGTATGCCCCTTGTTAGACAACAAGGCGGACCAAAGTACCTGTAGGATAAAAACAAGTACATCAATATCATCGTCTATTTACACACTCCCCAGGGACTCCCAAGGCTCATGATCCCTATTTTAAATCAGTTTTCTATACCTCTCCATTCCCATTCTGTTCTTGTGCCCATCTAAGTATCTCTTAAATAACTCCACAGTGCTTGCCTCCACCACTTTACTTGGCAGCACGTTCCATACCCCCACCACCCTCTGTGTGAAAAAACTCCCTCTAGCATCCAAATTATACCTTACCCCCCTCACCCTAAGCCCATGACCCCTTGTGCTATTTGAGTCCATCCTAGGAAAAAGCTTAACCCTGTTTACTCTATCTATGCCCCTCATA
Organism: Sphyrna mokarran; assembly: GCA_024679065.1. Lineage (NCBI taxonomy): Eukaryota > Metazoa > Chordata > Chondrichthyes > Carcharhiniformes > Carcharhinidae > Sphyrna > Sphyrna mokarran. The sequence continues at coordinate 10,991,602 of JAGIQG010000026.1, read as the reverse complement.
ATCTTGTACTCCTTAGATCTCCTCTAAGTCTACGTCTTTCTAAGGAAAATAGTCCCAATTTGCCTAATCTCTCCTCGTATCTCAGATCTTCCATACCAGGCAGCATCCTGGTAAACCTCCTCTGTACTCTCTCATGAGTCTCCATGTGCTTCAGGTAGTAAGGTGACCAGAACTGGACGCAGTATTCCAAATGAGGTCTAACCAACGTTTTATACAACTGCAACATTAAAGGCCAGCTCTTGTACTCTATACCCCTTCCTATAAAGGCTAACATACTGTATGCTTTCTTCACAACCTTCTCCACTTGCTCTGCCACCTTCAGAGACTTGTTCACCTGCACCCCCATGTCCCTCTGCGTTTCTATACTCTTAATAGGTCTACCCTTTATCATATACCTCCCCCCTACATTCTTTCTCCGAAATGCATCACCTCACATTTATCAGGATTGAATTCCATCTGCCATCTATCTACCCAAGCTACCAGCCTATCTATGTCCTGCTGCATCGCCTGACAATGCTCCTCATTATCCGCAAGTCCAGCCATCTTTGTATCGTCTGCAAACTTGCTGATCACTCCACTTACTCCCTCTTCCAAGTCATTTATATATATTACAAATAGAAGATGTCCTAGTACCGAGCCCTGCGGCACACCACTAGTGACCGACCTCCAGCTAGAAAAACACCCTTCCACTATTACTCTCTGTCTCCTATTACTAAGCCAGTTACTTATCCATCTAGCTACCTGTTCTTGTATCCCATGAGCCTTGACCTTTTCAACTAACCTCCCATGAGGGACTTTGTCAAACGCCTTACTGAAATCCATATAGACGACATCAACGGCTCGCCCTTCGTCCACCGTTTTCATCACCTCCTCAAAAAATTCTACCAGATTTGTAAGGCACAACCTCCCCTTAACAAATCCATGCTGCGTATCCCTAATCAGATCACAACGCTCTAAGTGCCTATACATCCTATCTCTAAGAATCCCCTCCAACAGCTTCCCTACTACTGATGTCAAACTCATCGGCCTATAATTTCCAGGGTTATCCCTACTATTCTTTTTAAACAACGGTACAACATTAGCTATTCTCCAGTCCTCTGGGACCTCACCTGTGTCCAAAGAAGAGACAAAGATTTACGTCAGAGGCCCAGCAATTTCACCTCGCACCTCCCTAAGCAGCCTGGGATAAATGCCATCAGGCCCCGGAGATTTATCAGTTTTAATGCTATCTAGAAGCTCTAACACTTAGGTATGGATATTTCCTCCCTCGGTATGGATATTTCCCTCAACTGGTCCACAGCTCCCTCAGAGACAGAAGCTGGCAACAAGCCCCTCTCCATTGTGAATACCAACGCAAAGTATTCATTCAGGATCTCCGCCATTCCCTCACGCTCTAAGCACAGTTCCCCTCCTCTGTCCCTAAGAGGTCCGATTTTTCCTCTTACCACCCTTTTATTCCTAACATAGGAGTAAAAAGCCTTTGGATTTTCCTTAATCCTATCTGCCAAAATCATTTCATGCCCCCTTTTTGCCCTTCTAACTCCCTGTTTGAGCTCCCTCCTACTCTCTCTATATTCCTCCAATGCTGCCTCCGTTCCCAGCTGCTTTGACCTATCATACGTCTCTCTTTTCTTCTAACCAAGTCCTCAATATCCCTACGCCTCTCTAATCCTACCTTTCCCATCTTTCCTCTTGGCCGACACATATTTATCTTGCAACATTTTCAGTATTCCCTTGAAAGAGTCCCACATGCCTAGCATGGACTTACCCTCGAACAACAGTTCCCAATCACTCAACCAATATCATTAAAAAGCAGATCAGTTGTTCACACTTGAGAGCTGTGTCTCAGTTTAATGCCTTATACTAAAATAAAAATAAAAAGGTACAGTTGTTATAGTCCCTGATGATTATCGGCTGCTTTCCCCTTTGAGGAATAGAGCTCACTGGCGGGGCTTTAACCTGAGGATCACTACACCTCAGATAAGAGGAATGTTTGAGAAGTTGGAACCTTCATGAATAACCATACCCTGAATGGGAATCAAACCCATGTTGTTGTCATTGTTCTGCATCATCAACCAACCCTCTGAAATACTATACAGTCAACATGTTTGAATGTAGGCACTACGGAAATACATGTAAACACACAGTTAATTTGCTCACAGTAAGGTCCCTCATTATACAATGAAATACTAAAGTGATGTTAGCTGAGGGGTAATATAAGCCAGGACACCAGCAGTAGTGACCTGTTCTTCAATCAAAAACCGTAGGATTTTTTGCCTCCACTGGGAAGGACAGTTTAATTTCTCATTGGAAAGACAGAATTCTAACAGACCTGCACTCCTTCAATACTACATGGAAAACGTCAGCAACGAGCATGTAATTGAAGTGGGTGTTGAATCCATAATTCAGAGAGAGTGCTATCCACTGAGTGAAGCTTGTCCTCGGCCCTCCTGTTTCTTGCCTCTGTTAAATTGGGAATTCTGTGATGGCAATGATGGCAAATCTGTCAACATTTGCCACTTACCTCACTGAAGCTGACAATAACTTTGGGAGTTCACACATTCAGAATACTGCTGAAATCTGGAAGTTGCTGTCAGTGAGTCAGTCTCTGCTTCATCACAGCTTATTGATAACCCTCAAGAGTTAATTGTCAAAAGCTTCACTTTAACCTTACTGCAAAATCACAAGGTGTAACTGGGTTTTTAATAATCTATTTATTTTACAATTACTGCTAACCATCCTCAACAGCTCTGAAAAAATTATTTTATATTCGTGAGATGTTAAATTTCCCTACACTGTTAAAAAACACACTATTTTAAAACATTTTTAATAGATTACTTATGATAATGTAGCTTATATCTTTATCCAATCATAATAATTTATTTCACTATCTGAAAACTTAAATGAAAAATGAAAAGTTTCCTGTCTATGTGAATACTCCAACAGGATTGGCTATTTACCCTCCATGTTGACATCACTACTGCGGGATACCTGGAAATCCACTTGATTTTTTATTGTTCAAGGAACAAAAGTTTATTTATTAGTGTCACACGTAGGCTTACATTAACACTGCAATGAAGTTACTGTGAAAATCCCCTAGTCGCCACACTCTGGCACCTGTTTGGTTACACTGAGGAAGAATTTAGCACGGCTAATGCACCTAATCAGTGTGTCTTTCAAACTTTGGGAGGAAACCAGAGCACCCGGAGAAAACCCACACAGTCACAGGGAGAACGTGCAAACTCCATACAAACTCAAGCCTGGAATTGAACCCGGATCCCTGCCACTATGAGATAGCAGTGTTAAACATTGTGCCATCGAATATGGATGTCATTGGAAAGTCAAGCATTTATTGTCCATTCCCTTGAAAGAGGACAGTGAGCCACCTTCTCAAATCGTAACTGGCTTAGTAATAGGAGACAGGGAATAATAGTGGAAGGGTGTTTTTCTAGTTGGAGGTCAGTCACTAATGGTGTGCCGCAAGGCTCGGTTCTGGGACCTCTTCTATTTGTAATATATATAAATGACTTGGAAGAGGGAGTAACTGGAGTGATCAGCAAGTTTGCAGATGATACAAAGATGGCTGGACTTGCGGATAGTGAGGAGCATTGTCAGGCGATGCAGCAGGACATAGATAGCTTGGGCAGGTAAATGGCAGATGGAATTCAATCCTGATAAATACAAAGTGATGCATTTCAGGAGAAAGAATGTAGGGGGGAGGTATAGGATAAAGGGTAGACCTATTAAGAGTATAGAAACGCCGAGGGACCTGGGGGTGCAAGTCTCAGATGGTGGCAGAGCAGGTGGAGAAGATTGTGAAGAAAGCATATAGTATTCTAGCCTTTATAGGAAGCGGGTATAAAGTACAAGAACTGGCCTTTAATGTTGCAGTTGTATAAAACATTAGTTAGACCTCATTTGCAATACTGCATCCAGTTCTGGTCACCTTACTACCTGAAGCATATGGAGACTCATGAGAGAGTGCAGAGGAGGTTTACCAGGATGCTGCCTGGTATGGAAGGTCTGAGTTATGAAGAGAGGTTAGGCAAATTGGTGCTGTTTTCCTTAGAAAGACGTAGACTTAGAGGAGATCTAATAGAGGTGTACAAGATTATGAGGGGTATTGATAGAGTTAACAGGATTAAGCTTTTTCCTAGGATGGACTCAAATAGCACAAGGGGTCACAGGCTTAGGGTGAGGGGAGTATGGTATAATTTGGATGCTAGAGGGAGTTTTTTCACACAGAGGGTGGTGGGGGTATGGAACGTGCTGCCAAGTAAAGTGGTGGAGGCAAGCACTGTGGAGTTATTTAAGAGATACTTAGATGGGCACATGAACAGAATGGGAATGGAGGGGTATAGAAAACTGATTTAAAATAGGGATCATGAGCCTTGGGAGTCCCTGGGGAGTGTGTAAATAGACGATGATATTGATGTACTTGTTTTTATCCTACAGGTGCTTTGGTCCACCTTGTTGTCTAACAAGGGGCATACATGTGATGGGTCGTGAGAGGGCTGCTCTTGGGTTTTTTCGAGAGTATCCTAGTGCTTCATGTCATTAGTGTATGCTTGACCTGGACCATTTGATGGGCAACACGACAGCTCAGTGACTATCGCTGTGCTGTGCAGATACATGGATTTGGGCCTGTGTCTGTGGGAGTTTGCGCATTCTCCCCGTGCTTGCGTGGGTTTTCTCCGGGTGCTCCGATTTCCTCCCACATCCCAAAAATGTGCTCTTAGGCTAACTGGCAGAACAAATTCTCCCTAAATTGTCTCAAATTTGGTTTCAATCCATAGATCTATAAACATAGACAGGAATCACAGGTAGAGGTGGGGACATCGGGGTCGCAGTGCGGGCTCGTTGGGCCTAAGGGCCTGTTTCTCGTGCTGTTTCGTTCTTTGTTCTTTGTTCTTACAGTATGTATGGTATAAATACTCCAATGGTGCTATTGGAGGAGGGTTCCAGGATTTTGATCCAGCAGCAGGGAAGGAATGATGATGTGGTTCTACATAGGGACAGTATGTGGATCGGAGGGGAGCTTCAAGGTGGCATGTTGCCATACAATTGCTGCCCTTGTCCTTCTAGGCATCAGGAAAGGGGAAATTCACAGCACGGGGACCCTTGGATATGCGTGGGCAACTTTCTGTGAGGTCACCAGTGATCTTGTCATCACTATCCTCAAAATCCAGCTCAATATCTGAAATTCAGACTGAAGATGCTGGAGCACAAAGTTACATTCATGGCAGAGACAATCAGTCCGGCTAGAATGTTAATTTCCTTTACACTTTTAGGATCTTGATATACTTTCACATATTTACAGCATTTCCTCTTTTACAACTGATTAAAGTTGTGGCATGATGGAGTTTGAATAACATGCAGAGCGTTTCTACCTGACTGAAAGGGAGTTTTTAGTTCCAGACAGATTCAATTTGAACTGAATATGAAAGCATGCAAACTCTTTCTAGCGTCCACTTTAGTCCTGAATTGTTTTGTGGCCTGGATACATTCAATTAGCATATGAATAGCCCCAGCCTTTGAGTTAATCCTTTTACGCTTTCACACCTGTTTTGCAGCAGTCCTACAACTCTCTCACTGTGTCTATCGCTGTCTCTCACGCTCACTGATTTATTTGCTCCTTTTCAGACCTCCAACTTTTCTTCTTTCTAATTTGCTTTTCACTTCCCTGAAAGAGCTGAGGATGAATTTAGGCTAAGATGTGATTACAAACAGATTAATACAGGGGTATGAGACGCCTGAACCCAGGAGCAGAGCCAAGCATGGGCCCATCCCTCCTCCTCACTGACAGGGTGACAATGCTAAAACAGGTCCTCTTCCAAGGAAACAGTACCAATGGGGTCACTGACAGGGTCACAGGGCCAATATGGGGTCCAATCAAGGACATACTGCGAGACGGAACCTCCAGTGAAACAATAATGCTGAAAATAGAACAACTTTATTGTTGATATAACAGATTAATATTGCACGCATCAATATTTTCAGATACTTTACTACACTTCTAATGGATTAGAACTGTGAGAGGGTTGGAAGTAGTGGGGGTTGGGGTGAGTTGGTGGTGATGCGAGGGGGCTGGCGTGGGTAGTGTGCCAGAGGGTCCTCATGTTTTTGATGCCCATGACCCTGACTAACAATAGTGCCAGGACTTGAAATACATTGTTCCTTGCTGCTTGGTGCACTTTACATAAGAAATAGGAGCAAGGATAGGCAAGTTAATGCCTTGACCCTACTCTGCCATTCAGTATGATCATGGCTGATATCATAGAACATAGAACACTACAGCACAAACAGGCCCTTTGGCTCACAAGTTGTGCCGATCATTATCAGTACCTCCCAGGCCATAGAACTATCTGTGACTCCCAATCCCATTAAATCCCATTTACTCATCCAGAAGTCTCTTAAAAGACCCCAGCGAATTTGCCTCTTCTACCACTGATGGCAGCCAATTCCATTCACTCACCACCCTCTGAGTGAAAAACTTACCTCTAACATCTCCTCTGTACTTGCCCCCTAGCACCTTAAACCTGTGTCCTCTCGCAGCGACCATTTCAGCCCTGGGAAATAGCTTCTGGGAATCCACCTTATTTATTCCTCTCAACCTCTTATAAACCTCTATCAGGTTATCTCTCAACCTTTGTCTCTCCAGGGAGAAGAGACTTAGCTCCCTCAACCTATCTTCATATGTCTCCTCTGTACCGTCTCAATAGCTTTCACGTCCTTCCTATAGTGAGGTGACCAGAACTGCACACAGTACTCCAAGTTAGGTCTTATCTCGACCTCAAATCCACTTTCCTGCCCATTCAGCATCACCCTTCAAACCTTTATTGATTAAAAATCTGTCTATCTCTTCCTTAAATTTACTCAGAGACCCAGCATCCTCCCATGCTCTGGAGGAGGGAATTCCACAGACTCACCACTGTTTGAGAAAGTATTTTCTCTTCATCTCTGTTTTAAATCTACTGCCCATTTTCCTAATACTATGATCTCTTGTTCTAGATTCGTCTATAAGACAAAACATCCTCTCCATGTCTACTTTGTCAATCTCCCCTACCATCTTGTACACCTCAATTAGATCTCCTCTCATTCTTCTAAGCTCTAAAGAGTCTAGGCCTAAACTGCCAAAACTCTGTTCATTTGTCAAACCCTGTCATCTCTGGAATCAAAAGCTTAACTAAAGCTCACTTGGTGATAGTCCTGCCTCTGGGTCAGAAAGGCAGAATGAGTGCAAGTCTCATTCCAGAAGCCTAAGTGTATAATTCAGATTGACATTCCCAGGAAGCGGTGACTTGCTATCTTTTGGGTAATACGTTACATTGAGGCCCTATCTGCCTTCTCAGGTGGATATAAGAGTTTCCTTGGCCAATATTATTACGAGGAGCAAAGTGAGTTTCCTCTAGTCTCATGAGCCAATACTTCATCACTTAATCATAGAATGCCTACAGTGCAGAAGGGGTCATTTGGCCCAATGAATCTGCACATACTCTGAAAGACATCTTATCCAGGGCCAACCCTGTCCTCCCCAGTTACCTTGGCTAATCCATTTAAGCTACACATCTTGGGACACTAAGGGGCAATTTAGCATGGCCAATCCACCTAACCTGCACATCTCTTGACTGTGGGAGGAAACCAGAGCACCTGGACGAAACCCACGCAGACACGGGGAGAATGTGCAAACTCCACACACAGTCACTCAAGGCCGGAATCGAACCCGGGTCCTGGCACTGTGAGGCAGCAGTCTAATCACTATATCACCGTGCACCCTTAACCAGCATCATTAATAAATAAATTATCTGATCACTGTCTCATGGCTCTAAGACCATAAGACATAAGGGCAGAAGTAGGCCATTTGGCCCATCAATTTTGCTCTACCATTCATCGAGATCATGACTAATCTGATGAGATAATCCTCAACTGCACTTTTCCATCTTATTGCTATTACCCTTGATTCCCTTACTGAATCTGTTAGCCTTGGATATACTTAACAACCCAGTCTCTACCATTCTCTGCAGCAAAGAATTAACTTCCACTTCACATATAAGTTGTTGGCAAGTGGGTAATACATGCCTTCAGAATTACAACTGAGCAGAGGAAGGAACAGTTACTGTGAGGGGGAGCAAGACATGTAGATGCATATAAATGCACCTCCTGATGCTTGCTGTCGGGAGGCTGGGCACACCTTCAAAATCTAATTGCAAAGGTTCATCCAATCATCAGGAAACTGATTTTTAGCCTCAGGGTTCAATTAAGTTCCCTCGCCAGTCTTGCTTTCCGCTCCTGGGAGCAACACAAGATTCTGCCCTCTAAGTTAGACACGTTTTAGTGGTACCTTGCTGCTCTTGACTGGTGCAATTGCAGTATGTTGTTCTAAGTGGAGTGGAGAATGGCTGAATGAAGAACGGGAAGGGATATGAGCAGAAGAGTTTTCTACCTCCATTCCCCAGACTGTAATTACAGTTAGCAACTAGTCACTAGGCACAATAATGTGAACCTACTTTTTAAAAGCAGAAAGCTGGTGGCGTCATACACAGTAAAGTTTTGCAACACCAATTTTAAATCCAACCAATTTATTTGATAGTAAATCCGCGAGCTTTCGACACTATGTTGTGCCTTCGTCAGGCAAATGCAGTGTTTTGCCTGACGAAGGCACAACATAATGTCGAAAGCTCGCGGATTTACTATCAAATAAATTGGTTGGATTTAAAATTGGTGTTGCAAAACTTTACTGAGTTTACCCCAGTCCAACGCCGGCATCTCTACATCATGGCATCATACACCACAGGGATCAGAGGTTTTCCTAAATGCTAAAGTTAGAAATCATTGCGTTAAAGTCAGATGATGGGTGTTGAGTAAATGTCTCGCATCAATTATGCAAGGTTCAATGCCTTGGTTTCTGAATGCCAGTCCTTGGATGTTATCACTGCATTAAAAAAAATCACTGAGGCACAGTTAGTAAATATAGAATCCTACATGTGATTGAATCATAGATCCAGAAAGGTGATCAGTTAGATCTCTTGTACTGTGATCAGTTAGTTGTAGCGGTACTAAGTTTGGAATTATTAGAGTAGTGGGAAGAGGAACAATTTAAGGGAGGGGCAAAAATGCGTGGCACAGTGCCACAGTAATTAGCACTGCTGCCTCACAGTGCCAGGGATCCAAGTTTGATTCCCGACTTGGGTCACTGTCTGTAAGAATCTATATGTTCTTCCTATGTCTGCGTAGGTTTCCTTTAGGCACTCTGGTTTCCCCCCACAGTCTGAAAGCTGTGCTGGTTAGGTGCATTGGCCATACTATAAATTTTCCCTTAATATACATGAACAGGTGCCAGGTTGGGGATTTTCAAAGTAATTTAATCGTAGTGTTAATGTAAGCCTACTAATGTAAGCCTAATAAAAAAAAGAACCAGGATTTCCCTCTATGATTACTCAGAGTAAATGCTTCTCTCCTTGCCTTGGAAACAGGATTGACGAACTGTCATAAAAACAGGAGTGCAGAGGACTAGGATGGTACCAGGGTTGAAAGACTTGCTAACTTTTTGAGGAGGTAACTAAGTGTGTAAATGAACATAGCATAGTTGATCTGATCTACATGGACTCCAGTAAGGCTTTTGACAGGATCCCACAGGAGAAATTGATAAAGAAAGTAAGAGCTCATGAATCCAGGGCAATTTGACAAACTGGATTCCAAATTGGCTTTGTGGAAGGAGGCAGAGGGTGATGGTTGAAGGTTTTTTTTGACTGGAAGCCTGTGTCCAGTGGCATTCCCAGGGATTGGTGCTGGGTCCCTTGCTATTTGTAGTATACATTAATGATCCACACATGAATGCAGAAGGTAAGATCATGGATGACACAAAAATTGATGATGTGGTTAGTATTGAGGAGGAAATTGTTAGATTACAAGATGATAATAGGCAGACTGGTCAGATAGGCAGAACAGTGGCAAATGGAATTTAACTCTGAAAAGTGTAAGGTGATGCACTTTGGGAGCACTAACAAAGAAAGGGAATATATAATGAACGATAGGATGCTAAGAAGTACAGAGGACCAGAGAGACTTTGGGGTGCATTTCCATAGATTCCTGAAAACAGCAAGATAGGTAGATAAGGTAGTTAAGAAGACATATGGGATACTTCACTTTATTAGCTGAGGCATAGATTATAAGTTATAATGGAACTGTATAAAAGGCTTGTTAGGCCATAGCTAGAGTTCTAGTCACCACACTGTAGGAAAAATATGTGCAGTTCTAGTCACCACACTATAGGAAAAATATGATTGCATTAGAGAGGATGCAGAGGATATTCACCAGAATGTTGCCTGGGCTGGAACATTTCAACTCTGAACAGAGACTGGACAGCTGGGGTTGTTTTCCTTAGAGCAGAGAAGGCTGAGGGGAAACCTGATTGAGGTGTACAAAGAAAGACATAGATAGGGTAGATAGGAAGAAACATCTCCTCTTTGTAGAGGGGTAAATAAAGAAGCGGCATAGATTTCAGGTAGGGGGCCTTAAGGTAAGATTTACTGAGATTTTTGGGAAAAACCTTTTGTCACAAGGGTGGTGGTAATCTGGAACTCACTGCCTGCAAAGCTGGCAGAGATGGGAATCCTCATAACATTTCACAGAATTAGAGAATCCTACAATGCAGAAAGAGCCATTTGACCCATCCAGGCCCTATCCCCATAGCCCCACTTATTTACCCTGTTAACCTCCTGACACTAAGAGGCAATTTAGATTGGTCAATTAACCCACACATCTTTGAATTTAAAAACATTTAGATGAGTATTTGATACACCATAACACACAAGGCAATGGATCAAGTGTTGGAAAATGGGATTAGAATATAGATACTTGCTGGCCAGTACAGCATGATTGGCCAAGGGGCCTTCTTCTGTGTTGTAAATTGCTATGACCTCTGCTAAGTGGAGAGACTGGAAGAGTTGTTGGTTGTCATCTTCAGAGCAGAGAAGACTATACAGGTTGATCGAGATGGCATTTGATATTACCTGTATCGCTTTTTGCATTAATTTGTTTATACGCAGAGGACTACATGGAACACACTTAGCCACCACACAAACCAATGTCTGAGACATTCCTCCTGTTCTTGTCCAGTCTACAGTGCATTATTCTGGCATCTGAATGGGTAGCAATTCTGCGGCTGAGTTAAAAAGTTATGGCTTCAAGTCCCACTTCAGAGACCCCAGTACAAAATTCTGGGTTGACACAGCCAGTGCAGTACTGAGGGAGTACTATACTGTCTAAGCTGCTGCCTTTGGAAGGACAATAAACTGAGATCTGTCAGCCCCCATAGGTGGATTTGAAAAATCCCAAAGAGGGGACCTCCCAACTGTCCTGTCCAATATTTGTCCCTCAATTCACCATTGCTAAACTGGACTACTGGGCACTATGCAATTGCTGTTTGAGAGAGTTTGCTGTGTGCAAGTTGACCATTGTGTTTTCTATATTACAACAGTGACTACACTTAAAAAGTGCACTATTGGCTGTGGATATTGTAAAAGATGCAATTGAAATACAAGTTGCTTATTTTTCACTCACTGCGCAATTCAGTTCCTGAGACCAAATTATTGAAGGATAACAAATATCACAATGAAGCCTAACCATCTGTGAAAGAGGATTTTCACCAGCAGGAACTAAATGGTTAAAACTACAGATACAACAGAGATGATACTCTCAGCTCACTGCGCTGCTGTTGTCCCGCAGTGGGCTGGGAAACTTGAGTGGAGGCCGTTTCGTGGGCTGCCCGCTGGAAGCCAAAGCTTTCACGCATCCCCAGCATCCGGATTTACAGTGCCGCCAGCTCCGTCATGGAAATCGGTGCGGAGCTGAATAAATTATTCAAATAGAGATTTTAATGTATTTGAATATTATTAGGGGGTATGGGACTGAAATCTCCAGGCCCGCTAGTGTCTGCCCCTCGCCACGGGTCGTTCACTCCAGCGAGGTTTAATATAGCTCCTCACTTGCAGAAAGCTGGCGACCTGACCCCATTCGAGTGAAGGGCGAATAATCGATGCTCCCAGAAGGTTAGGCGCCTCGGCATTGCCACCTTGGCAGTGCCAACCTGGCCTCCTGGCATTGCCTAAGGGGCAAAGTGCCAATGCCTAGAGGGAGTCTTAGCACTGCCCACTAGACATTGGGCAATGCCAAGAGATCGGGGCCTCTAGAGGGAGGGGTGGTGGTTGGTTGGTGTGGTTGGGGTGGAGGGGTCCTGCTGCCACTCTGCACTTTGGGCTGAGTACAGAGGAAGAGAGGCCAGTGATCAAGGCTGGTCACCGGGTAGTAGCACAGCCTGCTGCGGGGAGTCACGGCTGCCACTGTGGGGAGGGGAGCTGGGGGTGGGAATTGGGAGATCTGGGATGTGGGGTTCGAGGCTGGCCTGCGCATATTTGGGGGCCAGCGATCAGACTGTGGGGGGCGGGGGCGGGGGGCGGGCGGTGCGGTGGTAACATGTCCAGCGATGTGGAGGTCGCGGGAGTGGCCAGTGATTGAGCTTGCCAACAATCCGGAGGGCAGCAGACAGAGCTACGCATGTGTTGTGGCCCGCTCAGCGCTTTGTTGCCGGCCTCTCTAGCAGGAATATGCCTAGCCCTCTGATTTTTAGACTGATTCGCACTAGTGCACTCTGCAGTGCACTAGTGGAAATCCATTTTCAAACTCCCGCTGAAGAAACCAGCCTGATTTACTGCAGTTTTTACACAAATTCGACATGTAGAATTTTTTTGGAAGAATCCCTCCTCACATTTCCTTGCCCTACCCCTGGAACGCAAGAAGCCTCACAACAACAGGTTAAAGTGATTCACCTTATGAAGGAGCAGTGCTCCGAAAGCTAGTGGCTTTTTTTTAACCAAATAAACTTGTTGGACTTTAACTTGGTGTTGTGAGACTTCTTATTGTGTTTACCGCAGTCCAATGTTGGCATTGCCACATCACCCCTGGAACACCATGTGTGTTCTACTCTTCCCACACACAAACTTAAGTGTACTTCAATACATGTAGAATTCAATAATATGACAACATATTTCCCTACATTATGGTAACTGTACTTGAGAAGTATTTCAGTGGCTATGAAGTGCTCTAAAATGTCCAGTGGTCGAAAAAGCACTATATAAATGCATATCCTTTTTTATTTCAAAACCAGAGAAAACTGCAACTAAATCAAACAAACATGAGAATAAATGATCAAGAAAATATAATGTAATGAAAATATAATGATAACAAATCACAGACTATGATTTTATTTAGTTGTGCCTATTGGTTGACGATCCCAAAGAAATCTCAACAATGGCAATTTACATTTATATAGCACCTTTAACACAGTAAAATGCCCCAAGGCACTTCACACCAGTAGTTTCAAACAACATTTCAAACCAAGCCAAGTTAAGAGATATCAGGATGAGAAACCAAAGCTTGATTGAAGAGATTATTTCGGAAATATCTCACAATAGGAGGGAGAGAGAGAGGTAGTGAAGTTTAGGGAAGGAATTCTAGAGGTTAGGACCCAGGCAACTGAAAGCATGGTCACTCGTGGTGGGATGATTAAAATCAGGGAAGAACAGGACTGAGTTAGAGAATGGAATATCCGGCTATTCAGACTACCAGACTATAATGATACAACTAAGTTCAATTTCTTGATTAATCATTCATATCTGATTTCTCTGTCCCCTCTTTAATTTTGCCTCCTTCTGTCTCTTTGGGACACATTCCCTGATCTCTGGTCACTCTCCAATACCATCACACAGGTGCACCTTCTTCATTTGTGAGCTTTGAGGTTGGATTTCAGCAGGGCATCTGACCATGTGGACACACACATATATACCCATGCACGCACATTCTCCAGTTTGACAATTGAATCATGATTCCATGTGAGAATGTGTCCTTTAGACATTGATAAACTGGCTAAGAGTTAGAATTGATTTACAAAAGACATGGCTGACACTCCAAAGAACAACTGAAGGATTGTTGCATTGATGGAGCTGATGTGTTTTGGATAAGACATTGAACCTTTGATATGGAGATACAAGATCCCATGGCCATTATTTTTAAGAGTTGTCTTTGGCACTTTCGTCAATATTCAGCCCTTAATCAACATCAGGAAAACAGATCACTTGGTCATCATCACATTGTTATTTTGGGTGAGCTCTTACTGTGTGCAACTCCATTTCTGCCTTTCCTACTTTACAATTCAGCAGTACTCCATTGGCTGTAAAGTGTTCTGATTGTGCCCAGTGGTCATGACTTTTTCTTTACACTGTTGAAACTTTGAACTTTTTGTTAACTGAACCATGCAGCAGAGCCAGTGAAGTTGTGCTGGAGAGGTGGTGAGACATGGAACATAAAAAGTCTAATGACAGTGACAACAATGGAGAATGAAGAAACATTGTACTGGGATGCAGAGATGCTGAAAATTGTACTCCCAATGCCAGAATGAAGTGTTCCTTGCCCGGAAATAACAAGGTCCAGGTGAAACCCTGTCTTTAAAAGCCCAATGACTAACTAAAACCCAAATTCAAAAAAGCTCTATCAGTAACTCAATCTGATATTTCCATTTCTTACTATATCAGCGCTTCTTGCTATAACCACAGATATTTGGAAGCCTTTCTGCTGTGGATTAGATGCTTACTTTACAACTGCCTGAGTTATATTTGAGGCCACCTAGATTCACATTTGTTCAGTCAGAAGGTTGTGGATTCAACTTATCCCAGAAGCTTGAGCACAAAGTTCTAGACTGACACATAAGGACAATACTGAGAGTCACTGGATGGGAATTTATGGCTTCACCTGACCCAAAACTGTAAAATCCCGTCTGAGATCAACAGAGCTTTCCATGGTCCACCCTTTACACATTTGGATTCCCGTGGCAGGTGGGATGGTAAATTTTTTTCCATAGAGCCATAGAACACAGAAACAAGCCCTTCAGCCCACCATGTCTATGCCAACCATCAAATGCCAATCTATTCTAATCCCATTTACGAGCACTTGGACCATAGGCTACTACACCTTGGCAATTTAAGTGCATTTTTAAATGTTATGGGAGTACCTGCCTCCACCACCCCCTCAGGCAGCGTGTTACATATTTCCAATACCCTCTGGCTGAAAAGCCTTTTCCTAAAATCCTGTCTAAATTACTTACTGCCTCACAACACCAGGGTCCTGGATTCAAATCCCAGTTCGGGTCATTGTATGGAATTTGTACATTCTCCCCATATCTACCTGTGTTCCCTCAGGGTGCTCCGGTTTCCTCCCAAAGTCCAAAGATGTGAAGGTCAGGATGATTGGCCATGCTAAATTGCCCCTTATGGGTGGAGTGGGCTAACTAGAGTAAATGCATGGGGTTATGAGAATAGGGCCAGGGTGGAATTGCGGTCAGTGCAGACTTGATGAGCCAAATGGCCTTCTTCTGCACTGTAGAGGAATTCTTTGATTCAATGATAAACCTACGCCTTCTGGTCTTAAACACCTCTGCCATGGGGAAAAGAGTCTTACTATCAATACCTCATACTTTTGTACACCTCTATAAGAATTCCCCCCTCAGCCACCTCAGCTCCAGGGAAAACAAACCCAGCCTATCCGGTCCCTCCTCAATGCTGAAAATTTCCATCCCAGACAATATCCTGGTGAATCTCTGCACCCTTTCCAGGACAATTACATCCTCCCAATAGGGTGGTGACCAGAACAGCACACAATACTGCATCTGTGGCCTAACCAATGTTTTGTAAAGCTGTACACGATCGCCCTGCTCCTTTATATTTAAGCTGCAGTTAATGAAGGCAAGCATTCCATTTGCCTCCTTCGCCACTCTATCTACTTATGTTGCCACCTTTGGGATCTATGGACTTGTACCTCTAGGTCCCTTTGTTCCTCAATACTCCCTAGGGACCTACCATTCATCCTGTACATCCTACCCTTATTAGACCTCCCAAAACGCATCAACTTACTCTTATCAGGATTAAATTCCATCTATCATTGCTCTACCCAATTTATTAGCTGATCAATTTCAGTCGGTAGCAACACAATCAATTTTCACGTCATTGCAAACTTACTAATTATACCTTCTACATTTGTATCCAACTTATTAATGTATATAACAAACAGCAAGTGATTGTTTCATTGTTGGGGATGCCGACTTTTGCACAGGACAGTAAACTATCAGCAGTTTCTGGTGGACATTACTGATTCCACAACTCTATTTTGAAGAAAAACATTGGTATCCTCCATTATTTATGCCACTGCTAATAAATTTTAAAAAACAGACAATCTGATCATTGTCACATTACTGTTTGTCCAATCATGGCTGTCACATTTCCTTCATTAATTTGAGGCTTCCTAAGGTTGTGAAAGGTGCTATATAAATGCAAACCCTTTCTTTGTCTAGATTATTATTTGAGTGGCTGAGTTTTTTTTTATCATATATGTCACTTAGACTGGTGACCAAATGGAGATGGTATTTATGGATGTATAAAATAGTATTTAAACTAAAGCTTCTGTCCTCAGTCTTCGATCCTTAGATTGATATAGTTTGTTTCGTTATTCTTGTAGTAGTTTCTATGATAGAATAATAAGAAATCTATGCTTAGACTATAAAATTACAGAAACTTATAGCGCAGAAGTAGGGCATTTGGCCTACCTCGCCATTCAATTAGTTTATGAGTGATCTGAAATGATAATCCTCAACTCTGCTTGCCTGCCTTATCCCCATAACCATTGATTCCTTACTGATTAAAAAATGTCTATCTCCACCATGACCATACTTAGTGATTCAGCCTCTACAACCCTCTGATATAAAAATTCCACAGACGTACTCTCTTTCTGAGAGAAGGAATTCCTCCTCGTTTCCATTTTAAACGAACAACCCCTTTATTCTGAGATTATACCATCTGGCCCTAAACTCTCCTGCAAGGAAAAACAACCTCTTAGCATCTCCTGAGAATTCTATATGTCTCAATATCATTGCCTCTCATTCTTCTAAGCTTCAATGAGTACAGGCCCAACCTATTCAACCACTCCTCATAAGAAAATCCTTCCATACCCAGGATCAACCTAGTGAACCTTCTTTGACTGCCTCCAATGCCAGTTCGATAAGGATCTTTCGGAACATGAAAGGTTTGGTGGGTAAATGTAGAGAAGATGTTTTCACTTGAAGATGAGACCATCAACATATGATAGTCACTAATAAATCCAATATGAAATTCAGGTAAAATTTATTCATCCAAAGAGTGGTGAAAGAGTGGAACTCACTATCACAAGAAGCAGCTGAGGATAATAGTATTGATGCAGTTAAAGTAAAGCTAGACAAACACATGAGAGAGAAAGGGATAGAAGGATACGCTGATGAAGAGAGATAGAGGAGTGAGAGAAGGCACATGTGAAGCATAAATATCAGTGTGGACCAGTTATGTCAACTGGCCTATTGCTGTGCTGTACATTTTCTGCAATTCTATGTGTTCCTGAGATCAAGGGAGGTGAGATTAAAGCAGGTTGTCCAGCTACAGCTACGGTATGAAGTTACACAAGAACAGATGTCCGAGGAGGAACAAATAGAATCTTTGACAGAGATTCGTCACTGACATTTCTTTATTTATTCATTCACGGAATCTGGGAATTGCTAGCACAGACAGCATTAGTGCCCATTCATTACTGCCCTAGACACCTTATTCACAAATGATTGGCTTGTTGGGCAGTTAAGGGTCAATCACATTGCTCTGAGTCTAGGTCTAGTCTAGGGCCAGGGGGCATAGTTAAAAAGTTAAAGCCAGACTCTTCAGGAATGAAATTAGGAAATACTCCTTCATGCAAAGTGTGGCAGAAGAGAATTAATGCTAGATCAGTTGTAAAAAATGTTAAAATCTGAGATTGATAGAATTTTATTATCCAAATGTATTAAGGGATTAGGGCAAAGGTGTTTTGATAGAGTTTGATTGCAAATCAGTCACAATCTCACTGAACAGCAAAGCATGTTCAAGAATCTGAGCGGTCTTCTGCTATTCCTGTGACCCTAAAGTATCAAATTGGCCAGACTCGAGTAAGGACAGAAGATTTTCTCCTTTAGTGAACCAGATGGTTTTTATCAAGAACCTGGTAGTTATATAGTCATTCTTACTGATACCCAACATCTTTCACTTCAGAAAGCTAACCATATCCTCCTAGGGTAAGATGAGATAACCAGTTCTTCGAGGCTAGCTTATAATGACAGTACCATGTAAGTCCTGGAAATATTACTAACTGCAAACATGTTGGGGTAGAAACTCATCTTGGGCAATGGCAGAAACGGCATGCAACACCGCATCAGTCTCATCTGATAATCCATTCTATTGAAGTCAACAAGATTGAATATTGGGCCAGTTGTTTAACAGTGGCAGATACAAAGTTGAAGTTTATTTATTAGTTACAAGTAAGTCTTACATTAACACCGCAATGACGTTACTGTGATATTCCCCCCGTCACCACAGTTTGATGCTTATTCAGGTCAATACGCCTAGCCAGCACGAGTTTTGGAACGCGGGAGGAAACTGGAGCATCCACAGCAAACCACACAGACAGGGGAAGAACGTACAAACTCCACACATAGTGACCTAAGCCAGGAATCGAACCCAGATGCCTGGCGCTATGAGGCAGCAGTGCTAACCACTGTGCCACTGTCCCACCCTTGGAGATATGATCTCCAGGATTAAATTGTGCTCCATGAACTGAAACTATTTAATGGGTTAGCTATTTCATGCTGTTAATTTGTCAGCTGTCTAACAAACCAAAAATTCTTAATTGTTTTCTTGAGTATGCATCAGTTTCAGGAAATGATCTCAACTGCAAATTTATTATTAGCAAGTATCTGGCATCGATTTCCTGTAACATACATGAACTACCTCTGTAACCTCTGTAATGTATTTAATTTATTGACCCTATCTATTAATTATTTGCATACTCAATTATTAAATTTAAGCACTTCCAGTTATGATAACAATTGTTAGGTCAGAATAAACAATTGTTAGATCAGAATTTTCTTCTCTGGTTTCTTTTATGATAACTGGCAGAAAAAGAGTAATTCATTTACTCAATAGCTTGTGCGCATTCTGATTTGAGGTTGGTAGTTTAAATGCTAATGGCTCAAATATTGCCAGAAAGATAACTTCATGATATGCTCCATTATTAATGGGTAAATCAGGCAGCAAGTTCAGGCAAAAAAAAGTTGCTTTGCAAGTTGTGAATTTCCAGAAATTGCCATCTCCAATTTGCCTCATTCAGAAACAATATCTGCTTTGTTATTATTAAGAACTTATTGTATTTGGACTGACCAGTGCAAGTACAATGTGATTGTTGTTAATACAATGCCAATCAACCTCTCCAGCCCCAAAATTGAACAATTTAAAATGTTCAGTCTTAATCATGCAGGTAACAAATTCTTCTGAGAGAATGTAATTTTTTTTCTTTCTTTCCCTTTTTCTCTCAGCCCATTCTACATTTTCCTTTACTTTTTCTCTCCCTGAACCTGATTTGACTCTAATACATCTTTCTCCTCTACTGTCCCTCTGTTTTTATCCCGATCCTTAAATCTCATCCATTAAGTAGATGGACACTGTTATGTCCTGCCATTCACTGAGAATCATAGAAGGATTACAGCAGAGAAAGAGGCCATTCAGCTCACTGTGTCTGCACTAGCTGAAAATATTAGCCCTCTATTCTAATTGTACCTTTCAACATCCAATCCCTAGCCTTGTAGGTTACAGCACTTCAGGTGATGAACTCAAATAGGCATTGCTCTCTATGTATTGTTGGTAGCATCGTGGTATAGTAGTTAGCATTGCTGACTCACAATGCCAGGGACCACGGTTCAGTTCCGGCATCGGGTAACTGTGTGGAGTTTGCACATTCTCCTCGTGTCTGCTTGGGTTTCTTCTGGGTACTTCGGTTTTCTCCCACACTACAAAGATGTACAAGTTAGGTTGATTGGCTTTGTAAAATTGCCATTTAGTGTCAGGGAGATTAGTAGTGTAAATATGTGGGGTTATGGAAAGAGGGACTGTGTGGGATTGTTGTTGGTGTGGGCTCAAACGGCTGAATGATACATTTCGAGGCAAATAATTCAAACTAAATGATGCAGGAAAAAAATCCAAATAATGGCACATACATGTGCCATAATAGCAAGATTTCAGCCAATTATAATCTGAGCCACTTCTGTGAATAAAGATGACTAACTCCTGGATGGTGGTAAACCAGAAAGTTTTCCCAAATACGGGGGAAGGTGAAAAGGTTTAAGGTTTGTCTTATATGTTTGTTAAATATTCTGATCAGGAGATGAAGCCAAAGTACTGACCCCACTGAGATCAGTTGTCTTCCTCCAACTATAAAAAAGGATGAATCTCTGAGCTACCCAGCTTGATGCTATATCAGCATGGATTCTATGATTCAAGAAATGTTCAGGAATTAAAATGTAGTTGTATAACAAAGGGAATGAGAAATTTGAAATAAGAAAAATTGTCCAATTCATTCACTTACATTCCACTACCAGTCATACCCATATTGTCCATCTCTAAGGCACTTACTTTCTATTTCATTTTGATCTCTCTGAGTGTTCCCCTGATAACTATACTACCGAGTTTGAACAGGAGTGTTAGCAAAGAGCTGCTGTGGGTGCACAGAAACTCTCAGGGATGTCCCAGGGCTAAGTTGTGATGATGGTGATAAAATCAATTTGAGTTCCCACAGCCAATCACTATCTGGCAGCTCAGTTGGAGAGTGGACATTGGATGAGGGCAGGACCAATCAGACTTGCCTTGGATGTCACCCATATTTGAATGGCTTGCAAACAACACTCATAGGCTCATGTAAACAGATGGAAAGAAAGGTAAGAAGAAAGCACTGTTGATCATCCTATTCACCTTCAATCCTTCAAGAAGGGAGATAAAAAGAAAAGGAAAATAAATCCTGTGATGATCTCCCCAAGGCAATCAGACAAGCTCAAGGAAACCATAGCTACTCACAATGTGTTACTAGACAGACTTAACTAACACATAAGAAATGGTCATTTGGGCAAGGTACTGAAGGGAAATTGATCCCTGTGGAACCAAAACCAAACCTGACTCAGCTCCTTCAATCTAGCTTCATTTTAGCATCTTCAGCAGCAGAGGAGAAAATCTCTCTTGTAACTCTCTCCCTAACAGCTATAAGCTTTGCAAGTGAGGAGATAGAAACAGATCAAGTAAAGGATTGATGTTGTCTACTTTGATCCCTGATGTGTAACCTAATGTCCTACTTGTTTTCCTGACTGCCATATTATCAAACATCATCTCAGCAATCAATTATTTTTCTAACAATACCTTGTAGGCCATTCCATGCTCCTATCACAGGTTGTACAAGCCAGATGCAAAAGGAAAAAAATGTGGTCTTGGCTTTGGGAGTGTTTGGAAGTGCTAACCAGCCCAAAAGATTCAGATAGATTTCATCCCTCTCAGCTAAGTATATTACAATGCATGGTACATTCCCTGTGGCTCATATATTGTAACATCTCGTATACTCTATGTGTCTCATGAATACATCTCCATGTTACAGGTATAGCAACACATGCTACTGTTCCTGTGTCACATACTACATTCTTTGCATTACACATATCGGAATACAGAATAAAGTCCTGGTATCACATATATAGTATCCTACTGATGTTATGAATGGTGCGCTCTCGGTGTTGTGCATAGGACCATAAAGGGGAAAAAACAAACATTCAAATTGCTATCAGTGAAGAATAATCATCTACTTCATGGTGGCACAGTGGTTAGCACTGCTGCCTCACAGCATCAGGGACTAGGTTCAACTTCCAGATTGGGTCACTGTCTGTGCAGAGTTTGCATGTTCTCTCTGTGCCTGCACGGGTTTCCTTTAGATGTTCCGGTTTTTTCTACAGTCTGAAAGATGTACTGGTTAGTGCATTGGCCACACTAAATTCTCTCTCACTGTACCCTAACAGTACTGGAGTGTGATTTTCACAGTAACATAATTGCAGTGTTAATGTAAGTCTGCTTGTAACACTAATAAGTAAACTTCAAGTCACATGACAAGTCATAAACCAGATATAATGTCATTATTCCTCTTGAAATATTACATTACTTTCATCACATGCAAATATCCTCCTAATCATAGAAAAGTCTTACTTCTGTTGTGGGCAAACTATTGGAAAGAATTATTAGGGATAGGATTTATAGTTATTTAGAGAGAAATGAATTGATTGGGGATAGTCAGCATGGTTTTGTGAAGGATAGGTCATGCCTTACTAACCTTATTGAGTTTTTTGAAAAAGTGACCAAAGAGGTGGATGGGGTAAGGCAGCTGATGTGGTATATACGGACTTTAGTAAGGCGCTCGATAAGGTGCCCCATGGAAGGCTTCTGCAGAAAATGCAGATGTATGGGATTGAGGGTGATTTAGCTAATTGGATTAGGAATTGGCTAGCTGATAGAAGACAGAGGGTGGTGGTTGATGGAAGTTATTCATCGTGGAGTTCGGTTACAAGTGGTGTACCTCAGGGATCTGTTTTGGGGCCCCTGCTGTTTGTAATTTTTATAAATGATCTGGATGAGGGTATTGAAGGATGGATTAGTAAATTTGCAGATGACACTAAAGTCGGTGGAGTGGTAGATAGTGAAGAGGGGTGTTATAGTTTGCAGAGAGACTTGGACAAGTTGCAGAGCTGGGCCGAGAGGTGGCAAATGGAGTTTAATGTGGAAAAGTGTGAGGTAATGCACTTTGGCAGGAATAATAAATGTGTAGAGTATAGGGCTAATGGTAGGATTCTTAATAGTGTTGATGAACAGAGGGATCTTGGTGTATTTGTGCATAGATCCCTGAAAGTAGGCAGTCAAGTCGATAAGGTTGTTAAGAAGGCATACGGAGTCTTAGCTTTTATTGGTAGGGGGATTGAATTTCGGAGCCGCAACGTCATGTTGCAACTGTACAAAACTCTAGTGCGGCCGCACTTGGAGTATTGTGTGCAGTTCTGGTCCCCACATTATAAGAAAGATGTGGAGGCATTGGAGAGGGTACAGAGGAGGTTTACCAGGATGTTGCCTGGTATGGAGGGCAGGTCTTATGAAGAGAGGCTGAGGGATTTGAGGTTGTTTTCGTTAGAAAGAAGGCGGCTAAGAGGAGACCTTATTGAAACATATAAGATGATTAGAGGTTTAGATAGGGTGGACAGTGATAGCCTTTTTCCTAGGATGGAGAAAGCTAGCATGAGGGGACATAGTTTTAAATTAAGGGGTGGTAGTTATGGGATGGATGTCAGAGGTAGGTTCTTTACCCAGAGGGTGGTTAGGGTATGGAATGCCCTACCTGCTGCAGTTGTAGATTCACCAAGTTTGGTGGCGTTTAAAAGGTTAGTGGATAAGTTTATGGACGAAAAGGGAATGGTTTAGGTTAGATGGTCATTGCTGTTTCCTAATTGGTCGGTGCAACATCGAAGGCCGAAGGGCCTGTTCTGCGCTGTAATGTTCTATGTTAAATAGTTACACTCCATAGGACATTACCTCATAATAGTCAGAGCTAATATTACAAATTCCAAAAAAAATGAGATAGGCATGCCACATATGTAATCCCTGTTTTCAAATCCTTCCGTTTCTATCTCTTCTCTATTTTTGTAAACTTTTTCAGTCCTACATCTTCTAATATCTTTCTATCCCTCCGATTTTGGCCTCTTTCACACTCTTGATTTTTCAGTGCTTTCAATTGCCTGGACCTGATCTCTAGAACTCCCTCCCTAAACTTCTCTGCCTTGTCCATCTTTTAAGATATCCCTCAAATTCCACCTCTTAGCTTTTGAGCACCTGTCCTAATAGTTCATTGTGTGGCTCAATGTCAAATTTTGCTTGAAAACACTCTTGTGGAGCATCTTGTGATTTTAAATGTGATTAATAAATTCACTTTGTTACATATTTTTGGAGTGACTCAGTGTAAAAATACCAGCCAATAACTCCAATAAGCCTGTCTTGACATTGTGAAATTTGCTGCATAAATGCAAGCTCTTTGTTTGTTAAGTCAGTACTGATTATTCTGTCTAATGCAGACACGTCATTGAATCTGTGGTCAACTCCTGTGCATATCCAACAAATATGGATTTGACAATAGTGTATGCTCAAAAGTAGTCTTTGTTCTGTGCCAATTGCATAGGATACACTTAGGAACATAGAAAACTATAGCACAAACAGGCCCTTCGGCCCACAAGTTGCGCCAATCACATCTATACCTACCAATCCACAGACCTATCTATAACCCCCTATCCCATTAGTTCCCATACACTCATCCAGAAGTCATTTAAAAGACCCCAGCGAGTTCGCCTCAGATTGAATAAAATCTATAGAATGATATCAAAACAATATTCCAAACATTGACTATTGATCAATTCTCAATGAACCTGATCACAAACTTCAGATATTAGTTTCAAATTATTTATGTCATTCAAGTACCTTGATTAGATTTAATCTGTATCTCATTCAATATAATTATTATTCCATATATGAGCCACTTAAACATCTCAGCCTGGAACTCACGTCTAACTATTTATTATTCGAAATATAAGCCCCCAAAACTCTTGCTTAGATTGGAGTTGCGTATCTCACTCCTGTACATCTGTTATTCTGTGTATAAACAAACTGGAATGCCTCAAATCAGTCTGAACCTGATTTTTGAATATCCATGTTGACACATAAAACAACTGAACCCCTTCATTAGATTCCAGTCTGTCACTCATCCTTAGGTATTCATGATTCTATACTAACCTTTAACTTAATTCTGGGTAATTGTTATTCAAAATAAATATTTTGTATATTAGGTATATTCTTTAAGCATGAAGTCAGCAAGCATAT
This sequence comes from Sphyrna mokarran, assembly GCA_024679065.1. Classification (NCBI taxonomy): domain Eukaryota; kingdom Metazoa; phylum Chordata; class Chondrichthyes; order Carcharhiniformes; family Carcharhinidae; genus Sphyrna; species Sphyrna mokarran. The sequence continues at coordinate 10,966,733 of JAGIQG010000026.1, read as the reverse complement.
CAGCACTGTAGTTTTGGTAATTAAGAATAGTGTTAGTGCATTAAGTTGATCAATGTTTATCTCTCAACTAAAAGTAAGTATCTTGACACTAACCTCACTGCTGTTTGTGGGATCTTACTGTGTTCAAATTGGTGCCATGCTTCACACAACAGTGACTACACTTCAAAAAAGTACTTAATTTATTGTGAAGTGCTTTTGGACATGAATAACAACAACTTGTACTTAGATAACACCATCAGCATAGTAAAATGTTCCAAGGCTTTTCAGCGAATAAAACTGACACGTATGGAGATATGAGAGCAAATGAGCAAAAGAGGTAGGTTTTAATGAGCATCTTAAGTAGAGTGAAAAGCGGAGAGAGATTTAGAGAGGGAATCACAGTGATCAGGCACCAGGCAGTTGAAGCATGACCACCAAATGTGGGAGCACTTAAAATTGGGGATGTTCGAAGTGGATGAGTGCAGAGATTTGAGAAGAGTGTAAAGTTTGGGAAAGTTACAGAGATAGGGGAGGTTAAAGGGACTGGAGGAGGTTACAAACATAAAGAGGGATGCAGGGGCTGGAGGAGGTACAAAAATAGTAAGGGTTGTAGGGGCTGGAGAAGGTTACAGAGATCTTGGAGGAATGTAGGGGCTGGAGGAGGTTACAGCAAAAGGGAGAGTTGTAAGGGCTGGAGAAGGTTGCAGAGATAAGGAGTTAGAGACTGGAGGAGATTATAGAGGTAAGGCGAAGTGTAGGGGATGGAGGATTATACAGAGATCTGAGAGGAGCAGCTGGAGGAGGTTACAAAGATAGGGAGGGTTGTAGAGACTGGAGGAGATTGCGGAGATCTGGGGGGAGTGCAGGGGCTGGAGGAGGTTATAAATATAAGGAGGAGTGAATGGGCTGGAGGAAATGACAGAGGTGAAGGGACTGGAAGAGGTTACAGAAATAAGGAAGGATATTGGAACAGGCTGAGGTTATAGAGATAGGGAGATTGTATGGCGTGAAGGAGATTACAGAGATAGGGAAGGCGAGACTAATGATTTGATGAGAATTTGGGAAACTAGGAGTTGTTTGACCGGGAGCCGGTGCAGGTCAGCGAGCAGAAGGGGTGACTGGTGAATGGGACTGCTGTCCGTTAGTGCTGAGATTGAGAATGCAAATTCTTCATTTTATTTTCTCTTTCTCCAGCTATCCTCTAAAGGCTGCATCAATCTAATACTAGGATTGAATCCAACCACATTTGGTAAATTAATTCTTTAAGAGCTTTGAAATTGGAGCGAAGCTCCTGCTCCAACACGGTCCACATCTCCGCCCCTCACTGCTGCCAAGTCCAGCACTTGAACTAGCTGCCTACAGTGAGGCTTTAAGGCTGATTTAAGACTGTTGACCTATATCTGACAGCCCACACTGACGGTCAGTGACTGTCAATGGGAATTAAGCAGATGAAGGACTGAGCCACCATGGGCGTTTCTGCATGAACACTTTGTACCAGGAAACGGCGGGGCAGATCCAAAGCATCTCCCAGACAGGGAGCACTCCGGCCCGGCCAATACAGCCCCGCAGCCCCGCGGAGTTCCCCGACCCCAAAGAAAGGCGCAAATCGCGCGCAAATCCGATCCTAAAAAAAAAGAAACACGGCAACAATTTGGAAACAAATGAGCGAATTTCCTGTTGTCTGAAACTCGACATTTCAATTCGGCGCTTGTTGCTCACAGGAAACTGACAGAATAATCCAGGATTTGTCAAAGCAATTACAGTTCCCTTTCAATTAGTTTAAAATAACTGAAACCATCCTGATTCCTCTACACAAGTAACAGGAACACCCATCCCAACTTCACTGAAAATAGGCGTATGTGGCAAGGAAAATAATCGAAATTTAGCAAAATCTTTCGCTACTCTGATTTTCCCAGCTCCTCCTTCTGTCATTTTTTCTCTTTTCTGTCTCTCTCACTCCGCGCCTCCCTCCCTCCCAGTCTCTCTTTCACCCCTCCTTTCCTTCTCCCATTCCTCCTCTCCCCTCTTCACACTCCCTCTCTCCCTCTCTCTCCTTCTCCAGACTCTCACCATTACCCCTTCTCTCTGACCTAACGGTGGCCAAATTCCAACCGATTTCTCCGCCTGCTTTCAAGTTTTTTTTAATAAAACGAGTCCAGTTTTGATAAGTCCTCCACCCCCCACTTCCTTCTCTCCCCTCTCGAATAAAATTAGCCATTCGCAACCAAACTGATTCCAGTTGCTAAGGTGTCGTATGTTTCGCGACGAAAAATCCCTGGACATTTACCACCTAATCCTCAAAGTCAACAGAAGCTGGAGGAAGCCAGACACACTGTGCCGAGGATTCTGCCGTCTGCCCCAAATGTGGAGAGGGTTCAACACAACATCCCAGAGAAGGGCGGAGAATCCAAAGTCTTGATAGTTTTTGGAAGTCATTGTTTCCGATGGCGAAGTCTTATCTTCATCTTCACCCGCTGCCTATCTTCTCTCTCCCCTTTCGTGCAGGGGGAGGATGGGGGGTGGGTGCCGATGAAACTGAAGCCGTTTTTACATTCGGTTCTCTAGCTTTATGACGGTTCAACAATCTCATACAGCTAGATAACCAAAGAGAAAATCCAGCCTCGTCAAACTTTTTCCCCCCCAAGGTCCGTCTTTCTCGGCGGGGCGGGGTGGGGGGGGGGGCAAATAGGAAGGAATGACTCCTCATTGCATTTTCCTGAGCTCTTCACTGGCCGCAATCATTACCAATGTGAATTATTGGGGTGAGGTTGAACAGGCGAATGCTTATTCACACACACACACACAGAACCACACACACAGGTTTTTGCTGAAACATTAGAAAACCATTTCACTATCCACTGCACAATCAGAAAGGCAGACCTGAGACCACATTCCCCTCCAACTCCCCCCCCCCCCCCCCCCCCCCAGGATTTAGCAGAAGAAACGTCCACTCTCCCCAACTTCAGAAATGACCGTCCAATTACAAACTCTAATCAAAGTTTTCCCAGCCAAAACAAAAACTGACTCAATTTTGTTTTCAGAACAAGAGCATCTCCTCCAGCTGATGAGCGGCTCCGCTCGGATTGCGGTCTGTGTAGTGGCTCAAACGTGTTTGGGATCCGATAGATATAAAACATAATTCAGCAATCAAGAACTTCAAACTGCCCTTCCGTTCCACCCGGCGTCACTTCATCACAAAGCTCGTCTAACCAGGCGAAATCTTAGCGAAATCTCTTGTTAATAACACCAACGCCCGCGTTAGTAACCGATCCCGGAGCTCGCTGCTCTCCACCGGCTGCTTTCCCCTCGCTTCCCCGCAATGGAAATTGGTTAGCCAGACAGTGTTTCGGCTACTATGGCAACAATCCCCCCCAAATATATCCATATATATATATATATATATATACAAAGCGACTAAACAAACGTTGCACTAAAGGAGTTCGACAAATACCGAAGGACTAAGCAAACACAACTCGTGTTAAAACTTTCTTATCTGACGAGTTATCCGGGTGGAGAGGCAATCGCATCCCGTCCTCCAAGCCTGTCTGCCTACGGCTTGATAGGGACATAAGTCTGGCCCTGCCTGTTCTGTGCTGTCCTGTTCCACTGAGATCTGGACTCAACTCTGCTGGGCCAAAGGTCAATCGACCAGGAGAATGACGATGTCATTTAGCATCTGATACGCCCATTGATACACAGCCACGTTCCCCTGCCGCTGAGACCCCCTTCTGTTTATCTCAGTATCTCATTCACCTACACTTGCTTTTTCCCTAAAGGACTTCTCTTTAGCAATTAAACTCGCACTCATTTTTTTAAATGCCCTAATACACCCATCATTTTTTCCGGTTTCATGAGCGCAAGAGAACCATCTCTCAAATCTATTCATTTGTCAAGTGCAAGTCCGGCCAGCGAATGCCCACTGGCTATTCCACTGTGCTGGGCATCACAGTCAATCTCAATTATGTTCTAACCTCATGTCCTTGCAAGGCTGGTGACTACCAGTTTCAATTTCCTGTACAAGGATGATTCCAGAAATGTGGAGGGTTACATATTGGGAAAGGGTTGACAAGCTAAGGTCTCTTTTCTCTTGAAAAAAAACTGAGCAATGGCCTAATTTTATGAAAGGTTTTGACTGAGTGGATAGAGAAAGAATGTTTCCTCTTGTGGCGAAGAACATAACTAGAGGCAGTCGGTAAAATAAAGTCAATAATAAGTCCAATAGGGAATTCAGAAGAAACTTATTTGCTCAAAGTATGGGGAGAATGTGTAACTCACTACCACAGAGAGAGGTTATAGCAAATAATACAAATATATTTAAGGGGGAAAGAGACAAGCATATGAGGGAAAAGGAAAGAGAGGTAGGTTTAAATGAGTAATGATGGGGGGAAGCTAGAACTCTAGCATGTATTGGTTAGGCCGAATGGCCTGTTTCTGTGAGCAATGCAATCCTATGCCATTCTTTTGCATCATGAGCAAGAGTGTTGTAAAGCTTTGCTGAAAATGGTGGGCCTTGGGAAAATTCTTCTGAAAGTGCAAAGATGGCAGTATGATCCATGGAGAGAGCACAGCCAAAGTAATTGAAGGTTCTGCAATCAATAATGGGGTTAAAGTAATGAGTGTTGGAGGAACAGAAAGACTGAGTCATAGGAACTGAGTATTTCATGGAGTAAGGATGAGGATGAAGTCAAAAAAGGATTTATAGACAAAGACTTGGATTCAATGATGTTTTGGGAATCACTGAAAGTCAATGAAGACTAAGCTACTGGAAAATTTGGGAGCCATTGCAAGGCAGGGCATGAACAGTAAAGTTCCTGGGCAAGTTGGAGTTCAAAGTCAGGGGATTGAAAGTCAGGAAGGGGGGTGGATTGGGGGAGGGGGAACACCAGGAATGTCCAATCTGGAAGTGACAAGGCTTCAGCAACAAAGATCCTATGTTGATAAGGGAAGTGGAAAATTTTGTTCAGGTAGCAATGAATGGTCTTGGGATTGGGTTCAAATTTCAGCTCAGAGTTTAAAAGGATGCTAAATTTCTTAATGGCCTGATTCAAATTGGGAAGATATCTGTGGAGCAAAGAGGGGATTGGGGCAGGTGACAATGGAGTGGAGATATTGGCTGGAACTATATAATCTTCTCTAGATCATGGCTGCTGAAGGACAGTTAATATATTCAAATATTGCAATGGATTGTGTGAGTAGCATGATGTGATTTATCATACACAAACATTCAAACATGCATGCTTGCAAACACTTTACAATCTCTCAAAAAAGAAACCCACCACCATAAAGAGCAGTAAAATTCCCTGTACATACCTGATCTCCATACACAAAAGGTAAGACCTCCTTAGACAATGATGCAAGGCCTTCTATATGCTTGCTCCAATCTCTTTCCCCCATTCTCACCCAAATCTCAATCGTCCCCATTCTCAACCTGATCTCCCTCCTCTTGGGTCCCCACCAAAACATCCTTCTGCCTGATTCTCACCCTCAGTCCCATTTCTTCCTGATCCTCACTCCAAATCTCCTTCAACTTCCCAAAGCGTGAACCCAGCAAGCTGGAGAGACAATTTGAAAAATATTGTATGTTAAAATTAGACATGTCAGAGAACAGAACTGAGAGCGACTCAGAGGCTGGGAAGTTAGAAAAGCTTGGGGCTGAGCCCTGGTTTAGATTAGTCTTTTATTCTTAAAATGGGAAGAATCATATAAAAGGGCATCTTGTCTCTAAGCTGGTCCTAATCATGAATTATCTACACACCAGGGCATCAGGGAACAACTGTTTCTTGTTGTTCAAACCACAGCAACTAAGTAGTTCAGCAAATGAATCAAACATTATTTTGAAATGTGTTGGAACAATTGAACACTAAAGTCTTTTAAACCACTTTATGATGACAAGTTGAAGTAACAGTGATACGAGGCCACTTCCCAAAGAGCTTGTTTGCCATGTAGAAAGTGAAGAATTGCTTAAAGGCAAATTGTTTTCAAGAAAACGTTGGGCAAAACTTTTTCATGAAATAACTGTTGTTTTGAGCCCATGGCATCATGCTGCATTTCAATATTACTGACATCATTTCAAACAGCGAATGCTGGAATACAACAGGATAGAAAGAGGCCATTTGATTCATCATGCTTATGCTAGCTGTTTTGAACAGTGATCACTCTCACTCAACACAGTTCTTTCACCATAAGCATGCACACATTTCAAGCAAAGAAAGAAAGAGTTGGATTTATATATTGCTTTTCACGACTACCAGACATTTCAAAGTACTTTAAGTAATTCAATACTTTTGAAGTGTACTTGTTATCAGGAATAAGGCAGCCATATCTGATCTGAGCTTGGTGACAAACCAACTTTAAGTACAGAGAGCCTTTCTAATACCATCTCTTTACCAATCTTCCACTTCAAGCATCTCAACTACAGTCTCTTTCACTATGACTTTGGTAGCACCATCCTTGAAAAGGACAGTTGCAAAGTATTAATTTAGTACCTCAGCCTTCCCCTTCCCCTATCAGCCTTCCCCTTCTCCTATATGCCAAACATTCATCTTGATCGCTAATTGACTCTACTTGTCATTTTACCACGTTTTTACCATTTATAAGCCAAAAACAGGCTTTTGGATTCCCTTTCAAATAAACTGCCTATCTTTTCTCAAAAATACTTTTTGTTGCTCTTATTTCTTTTATCACTTCCCCGCTGTATTTTCTATATTCAGCTTGGTTCTCACCTGTCTTATCCACTTGATATCTGCCATATGCATTCTTTTTCTGTCTTGTCTTATTTTAATCTTTTGTCATTCGGGGAACTCTGGCTTTGTGAGTTCTAACTTTGCCCTTTATGGTAATACTAAAATTATATAGAACCTTGGTTCGGCAAGATTTATTGAACTGTGCACAGTTCCAGTCTACATACTGCAAAGAAAATGTTGAACTATTGACAAAATGACAAAGTAAGATCAAATTAAAAATTTTAAAACAAGTCATGCTTGGTGAAATGAGCATAGATTAGTTTGACTCAGTGTTAGTCTTGGAGTCAGAAGGTTGTAAGAAATTAGGACAGTAGATGCTGAGGCATATGTGAACATATGCAAATGGACCCAAGAAATCAGTTTTTTCCAGGAATTCCCACAAAGAAAATATTAAAAAATCACCTGCAAATATACATATACATACTCAGCATTTACATTTATTTTATAAACAAACACACACTACTCTCTGACACATGCCCAAATACAAATACATGTACACTCAAAAGGCCACATGCATTAATTTACATTCAGATATATATTACGAGACATAATATGCAGAAAAGGATTGGTTTGAATATCACACACGACGTCAAATCCTTCTTCAGAACTTTAACACGTTATCTAGGGTCAGTGCAGTACTGAGGGTGTGCTACATTATTGGAGATCGCATCTTTAAGATGAGACGTTAAACTGAGACATTTGTCTTCCTTTTTGGGTGCAAACAAAACCTTTATTGACACTATGAGAAGAAAAGCAAGATACTTTCCTGGAGAACACTTTTCCTTCCATTAAAAATAATCATTCATCTGTTCATTGTTTATGAGAACTAACTATGGACAAATTGCCTGTTGTTGTAGCCTACCAAACAACACTGGCTGCACTTCACAATATCATTGATCAGATGTGAGGTATTCTAAAATGTATGAAGCTTTGATAAGGTATTATGTATACCTAGATTCTTTTTTTTACAGTTTCTATACATCAATTCTTCATAGTGCAACACAAATCCCTGGTAATAACATAACGGTAAAGAAAGTAGCAGAGTGTGCGAATGCTCATACCTGTAAAGGACTGGTCTCTGCCTATTGATACTCCTTTGCTCTTTGCTGACATGAAAGCTCTAGCTTTATACCCGGGGAGTGACTCACAGAAGAGCCTATGAATCTATTTTTAAACAACAATAAAATATAATATAAATAACTTATTCTGAGATGGGGAAGGCTTACATGTTAATCCAGTCCATGTGCATCAAATGTATCCGTTTGACTATTCTAACAATTTGGAATATTTTTGTATGGAGTTGAAGAATTCTTATTTCTTGCCATCTACTTGGAGAAAGATTATTTTGTTCATATAGATAAATTTGCAAAACCTCCTGTTTTGGGGAAGTTTAGGGGCACTAAAGTATACCTAAAATTATCACTCACTTGCTCAGAGATGCAATAGTTCTTTAGGTTACAATGTTTCTCCATATTAGAAATTATTTGAAAAGACTTCACCAGCTTGAGATTATGAAAAGTGCTTTCCAAATGCAAGGTTGTTCCTTTTTTTAATGGTTCATTGTAAACTTTCCTGCATCCTCACTGCACCTAACTGAAGGTATTCCCTGGAAAAGTTAGAACCATTCTATCATATGAAGGAGACTGTTCAGTTTGTGAGACATCAGTCAAATGGGAGAGCTTGAAGAAAACCATTCAGGATTTTGTTTTGGAGTGATTGCTGTCCTTGAGTTAAAGGAACTCTTTTCCAAATTAAAACAAGACACCATCTTGAAAAATTGATCAGCCAGTTTTATTTTGGTTACCTGCAATGAGACTGAGCAATCATGGTTAGCAACAATGAGGAGACAGTGGCTAGTTCACATGACTAATTCACGGAATGGCAGGACTCACATATGAAGAGAGACTGGTTCGACTGGGCTTGTAGCTACTGGAATTTAAAAGAATGAGAAGCATATTAAATCATGATTGGAGTGGACAGGCTAGATGCAGGAAAAATGTTTCTGATGTTGGGGGAATCCAGAACTAGGGATCACAGTCTAAGAATAAGGGGTAAGCCATTCGGAACTGAGATGAGGAAGGATGTTTTCACTCAGAGAATTGTGAATTTGTGGAGTTCTCTACCACTGTCTGTTAGATATGTTCAAGAAGGAACTGGACATGACCTTTGTGGCTAAAGGGATCAAGGGTATGGAGAGAAAGCGGGAGTGGGATACTGAAGGTGCATGATCAGCCATGATCATATTGAATGGTGGCACAGGCTCGAAGTGCTGAATAGCCTAATCCTGCACGTATTTTCTATGTTTCTATGTTTCTAATGGTATTATCACTGGACTAGTAATCCAAAGGCCAAGGCTAATGCTCTGGGGACCTGGGTTTATATCCCACCACTGCAGGTAGTGAAATCTATGTTCATTTAAGACCTGGAATTAAAAATCTAATGAAACCATTGTTGATTGTCACAAAAGCCAACACGTTCACTAATGTTCTTTCGGGAAAGGAATTTGCCATCCTTACCTGCACTGGCCTACATGTAACTCCAGACCACAGCAATGTGGTTGACTCTTAAATGCTCTCTAAAATGGCCTATTAAGCCACTCAGTTCAGGGGCAATTAGGCATGGGCAATAAATGCTCCAGTGCCAGTAAAGCCTACATCCGCTGAATTGATAAAGAAAAACAAATGCCATTTTGATGCATATACAATGTAGGTTTGTGCGCTGCATGTAGCTTTGGAATCAACACCAGCAGTCTGACTCCAAAGCTTGTCATCGCACAAAACCATCTTTAGCAGCCATGCTGTGCTTGGCATCACCCAGTATAACTCCAGACCAAGGGGAAATCATATAAGAAAGGAACCCATTCTGGAGAATTTAAAAAATATATTTTTCAATATTCTGAGAAAGTGGACACTACCAATCACACACTCCTAACAGTAAGATTTAGACCATGTTGATCCAATTAATACAGCTTGGTGCAAGCTTCCACTCATGCAAGCTCTGTTGAACCTTTGCACAAAATATAATCTCCCTTGCTGCGACTCACACAGATAGATAGGTTATTGGACGGATGGATGGATGGATGGGTAGGTGGATGGATGGATGGCTGGACAGTAGGATAGATGGAGAGATGGACGGACAGACAGACAGATGTATGGATGGGCAGACTAAGAGACATCACACTAATTTATTGTGAACTCTGACAGAAAAAATGGTTGAGATCTACAAATGGGCCTAATAGAACATAGAACATAGACCATTACAGTGCAGAACAGGCACTTCGGCCCTCGATGTTGCACCGACCAATTAGGAACAAGCAGTGACTCTCTAACCTAAACCACTCCCTTTTCATCCATAAACTTATCTACTAACCTCTTAAACACCACCAAACTTGGCGCATCTACAACTGACGCAGGCAAGGCATTCAATACCCTTACCACCCTCTGGGTAAAGAACCTACCTCTGACATCCATCCTATAACCACCACCCCTTAATTTAAAGCTATGTCCCCTCGTGCTAGCTTTCTCCATGCTAGGAAAAAGGCTATCACTGTCCACCCTATCTAAACCTCTAATCATCTTATATGTTTCAATAAGGTCTCCTCTTAGCCGCCTTCTTTCCAACAAAAACAATCTTAAATCCCTCAGCCTCTCTTCATAAGACCTGCCTTCCATATCAGGCAACATCCTGGTAAACCTCCTCTGTACCCTCTCCACATCTTTCTTATAATGAGGGGGCCAGAACTGCACACAATACTCCAAGTGCGGCCGCACTAGAGTTTTGTACAGTTGCAACATGACGTTGCGGCTCCGAAATTCAATCCCCCTACCAATAAAAGCTAAGACTCCGTATGCATTCTTAACAACCTTATCGACTTGATTGCCAACTTTCAGGGATCTATGCACGTATACACCAAGATCCCTCTGTTCATCAACACTATTAAGAGTCCTACCATTAGCCCTATACTCTACACATTTGTTATTCTGCCAAAGTGAATTACCTCACACTTTTCCACATTAAACTCCATTTGCCACCTCTCGGCCCAGCTCTGCAACTTGTCCAAGTCTCTCTGCAAACTATAACACCCCTCTTCACTATCTGCCACTCCACCGACTTTAGTGTCATCTGCAAATTTACTAATCCATCCTTCAATACCCTCATCCAGATCATTTATAAAATTACAAACAGCAGGGGCCCCAAAACAGACCCCTGAGGTACACCACTTGTAACCGAAATCCACGATGAATATCTCCCATCAACCACCACCCTCTGTCTTCTATCTGCTAGCCAATTCCTAATCCAATTAGCTAAATCACCCTCTATCCCATACATCTGCATTTTCTGCAGAAGCCTTCCATGGGCACCTTATCGAACGCCTTACTAAAGTCCATATATACCACATCAACTGCCTTACCCCCATCCACCTCTTTGGTCACTTTTTCAAAAAACTCAATAAGGTTAGTAAGGCACGACCTACCCTTCACTAAACCATGCTGACTATCCCCAATCAATTCATTTCTCTCTAAATAACTATAATCCTATCCCTAATAATTCTCTCCAATACTTTGCCCAAAACAGAAATAAGACTCACCGACCTATAATTCCCCCGAAAGTCTCTATTCCCTTTCTTGAACAATGGGACCACATTCGCTATCCTCCAGTCTTCCGGCACTATACCCGTAACCAATGACGACCTGAAGATCAGAGCCAGAGGCTCTGCAATCACCTCTCTCGCCCCCCCAGAGAATCCTAGGGTAAATCCCATCCGGCCCAGGGGACTTATCTAACTTCAAACCCTCAAGAATATCTAGCACATCCTCCTTATCTACTTCAATACTTTCCAGTTTGCAACCCTGTATCCCAGTGTTCTCCACAACTACATTTACATCTCCTGCGTGAATACCAAAGAGAAATATTTGTTCAGTGCCTCTCCAATCTCTTCAGGCTCCACGCACAACTTCCCACTGCTGTCCATGACTGGCCCTAACCAATCTTCTATTCTTAACATATCTAAAGAAAGCTTTAGGATTCTCCTTGATCCTATCAGCCAAAGTCTTCTCGTGTCCCCTTTTAGCTCTCCTCAACTCACTCTTTAGCTCAATCCTGGCTATTCTATAGCTATCCATTACACTAACTGAGCCTTCAAGCCTCATCCTGACATAAGCCTCTTTTTTCCTTTTAACCAGCGAATTAACTTTTTTAGTACACCATGGTTCCCTTACTCGACCATTTCCTCCTTGCCTGACAGGGACATCCTTATCAAGGACTCGCAGCAGCTGCTCCTTGAATAAGCTCCACATTCCAGATGTTCCCAGTCCCTGTAGTTTCCTAGTCCAATCTATGCACCCTAATTCTCTCCTGATGGCCTCATAATTACCCTTCCCCCAGCTATAACTACTGCCCCCAGCTTCATGCCTATCCCTATCCATCACTAAGGTGAACGTAACCGAATTCTGGTCACTATCACCAAAATGTTCACTAACTTCCAAGCCTAACACCTGGTCTGGCTCATTGCCCAGCACCAAATCCAATGTAGCCTCACCTCTAGTTGGCCTATTTACATACTGAGTCAAAAAACCTTCCTGCACACTTTGTATGAAAACTGACCCCTCTAACAAGCTAGAGCTGTAGCTATTCCAATCAATATTAGTAAAGTTAAAGTCCCCCGTAACAATTACCCTATTACTTTCACTCCTGTCCAGGATTGACTTTGCAATCCTTTCCTCTAATGGACTTTGTGCTCAAGTGCTTGCCATTATAGACTCATTAGGACTGGAAATCTATGGCCCAAGTTTGGTGTTTATGTTGCTAATGTATTGCTGCACCCAACCAGAAAACTAAGCATCTATTTTTAAACTAGCTCACCTTTCCTAGCAGGTAGGGCTTGATTTATGTGAGTGCCTCACCGAGCTGACTCCTAGTAATCCACAAACTTCCCCTTTTGCTGTAAACTGTGACCTTTAATTAAAGAGACATACTGCTCTGTAATTCCCTTCCTTAGCCACTCCACCTGTTTTCTTTTCTCTTCTGCTTTACTAATCTGTTTCCTATTCAAAATCCATCTTTTTGACTAAGATTTTGTCTCACTTCCACCTTGCATATTTTTGTCATCCATCATCGTATACATCGTCAATGGAAACAATCTTAGAACATAGAACATTACAGCACAGAACAGGCCCTTCGGCCTTCGATGTTGCGCCGACCAATATAAAAAGCAATGCCCCTCCAAACTAAACCATCCCCTTCTCTTCCATATACTTATCAACTAACCTCTTAAACGCCACCAAACTTGGCGCATCTACAAATGCTGCAGGCAGGGCATTCCACTCCCGAACCACCCTTTGGGTAAAGAACCTACCTCTGATATCCGTCCTATAACTATCACCCCCTAATTTAAAGCTGTGTCCCCTCGTGCTAGCTTTCTCCATCCTAGGAAAAAGGCTATCACGGTCCACCCTATCTAAACCTCTAATCATCTTATATGCTTCAATAAGATCCCCTCTTAGCCGCCTCCCTTCTAACGAAAACAACCTCAAATCCTTCAACCTCTCTTCATAGGACCTGCCCTCCATACCAGGCAACATCCTGGCAAACCTCCTCTGTACCCTCTCCAATGCCTCCACATCTTTCTTATAATGTGGGGACCAGAACTGCACACAATACTCCAAGTGCGGCCGCACTAGAGTTTTGTACAGTTGCACATGACGTTGCGGCTCCGAAATTCAATCCCTCTACCAATAAAAGCCAAGACTCCATATGCCTTCCTAACAACCTTCTTGACTTGACTGCCTACTTTCAGGGATCTATGCACATACACACCAAGATCCCTCTGTTCATCAAGACTACTAAGAATCCTTCCATTAGCCCTATACTCTACACATTCTTGGAATGTTGTTTCTGTTAAAGATGCTACAAGAATACAAGTTAACCATCTCAATATTGAACTCAAAGCCCAAATGAAATCAGGTTGAAGCAGATTGTCACTCTCTGATGTGATGGTAATGTGGTAATGGGAATGCATAGCTTCTCTCTGTCTTTTGAATTTCTCTCCTGTTCTCCTGAAATTGTTGGAAATTTTATGCAACAGCATCACCTGGTCACCAACCATTACCTTGTCCATGTGACCTTTTATTTACCTGTGGTTGCTAGCAGAATGTTTGACCAAATTTCACACTGGTTGCATCATCCCAAACCTGTTCTCACTCATTGTCCTCACACAAGAACATTCCAGTAGATCACTACAGGGACATGGACAACGAGTAGCAAGATATAGATCTCTTGAAACTCTTTCCTTCTTCCCAAAACAAAAATCTGCTTCCCAAGTTCTCCAAACTTGGTGATGATACCAAACTTGGATGAGGATCTAAATAATAAAGAAAAGGCAAATGGGAGCAAAAAGATATGGACTGGTTGGAGGATTGGGTCCTGAAGTGGGAGAGGCAGCTCAATGTAGAGAAATATAACTTCAAACTGGGGAAGGGAAACTAACAGCGTTTAGTAGGAATTCAATCTTGGCTCAGTGGGTAACACTTTTACTTCTTTGTCAGAAGCTTGTTGCTTCATGCCCAGCTTCACAGACTAAAACTTAAAACCTAGGCTGACACTTCTCAGTGTAATATAGTACTGGGGAATGACTGAACATCATGTGATGCCAAAGCATCATTCCTATAGTGGATGGTGGACCTTTAAAAATAGAATAATGGAAAGTAATACGTTTTATTACTCATAAAGATGCACAAGGTTGTATTGCTGAGAACTTTGAGTGTAAAACAAAGCTGTATAAGGTGTAAATGTGTTCCAGATTGGAGTATTGGTTAGATTTCATTCCCTACATTTTTTAAATTAATTTGTGGAAGATAGGCATCACTGGCTGGGCCAGTATTTATTGCCCATCTCTAGTTGCCTGAGGATAGTTGAGAGTCAACCACATTGCTGTGGCTGTGGAATCACGTGTAGGCCAAGCTGGGTAAGGATGGCAGATTTCCTTCTCTAAAGGACATTAGTGAACCAGATGGGTTTTTCCAAGAATTGATAATGGTCATCAGTTGATTCTTAATTCCAGATTTTTTTATATTGAATTCAAATTTCACTATCTGCCACGGTAGTGACAGATAGTCACTATTGATTCGAATCCAGATCCCCAGAACATTAGCCAAGTTTCTGGATTAATAGTCTAGTGATAGTAGCACTGGACCTTCACCTGCCTCATGTGGTAAAGGACTGAGAGAAAGTGGAGAAACAGGTGACTAGGGTGATAGCGTAACCTTTCAAATCTTGTTTTAGGAATTGTAGTTATGAGCACTGACCTTTGTTTTCCTATTAACACATTCACTATATCACTATTAACACTTCTTTAGTTCCTAATGCCACCACTAACAATCCCTTTGTCTTATGTTCATGGCATCTTTGTCAATCTCTTCTTAGCTCTGACCTATCCCTGACCTTCCTCATTCTCCTGTTGTATAACTTATTAAATTTCCAACTCTTTTCAGTTCTTTGAAAGGGTCATATGGTTGTGAAATGTTCACTCTTTCTCCACAGATGCTGCCAGTGAAGTTGAGCTTATCCAGCATTTTCTGTTTATTTTTCATGATACATTAATTCCATAAGGAATGGCAATCTGCTGTTCTGAACCACAGGATTCCAGACTATTGTTACATGGTTGACTTTTAACTGCCCTCTGAAATGATCTACCAAGCCATTCAATTAGCAAGAAGGCAGCTGAGCACCAACTTGGCAAGGGAAATTACTGATGGTCATTAAATGCTGGCCTTGCCAGGGATGTCCAAGTCCCATGACTGACTAAAAGAGAATAATCTTTGACAGAGGCAGACTTCAGAGAGGATTTGGGTGAAACTCACTAGGAACACACATTTGAATGGTAGTGAAGTAGCTGCTTGTTTCACACCATTTCTCATTTCCCTTTTCAGTTATTCAGTAAAGAACAGAATTGGCTACAGTGTCAATGTTGCCAATTCGCTACCAATCTCCACTGGTGAAGATTCATTTCATTTTGATAAGTTTGAGTTTCTGAAACAATATTCAATTAGTTAGGTGGATAAGGAAATAGGAAATGCAAACAGGAGTAGATCATATAGTCTCTCGAGCCTATTCATTAAGAGCATGGCTTCATTTCAGTTCCTGATCTATATCCATATCTTTTGATTCACTTTGTGTTCAAAAGTATACTCAAAAGAGTTTAAATCAACTCTCAGCATTCATACAAATAGTTCAGCAATTGTTTAAAATTGGCAAGAAACGACTCCAAAGTCTTACAATTTATAGAATGGAGCAATATCCACCACAGGAACCGCCACTGTTGGCATCAGATGAGTCAGATAACCTAAGTTTAATATTCCTACTCTCACTTTCCCATAGGGCCAGGTATCTGAATGATTTTTTTCAACAAGTTCTTCAAATGCACACCTCATACCATCAGACGTTTTGACATTTGACTCCATAAATAACATAGAATGTTTTCTTGCAAGCTTCAGTCCTTCATTCCGATCTACTTCATGGTTTTCTTTATCCTTATCTAAGTATGGAATATTATTACAATCTGGTTAAGAAACAGTGGCTTTTTGTTTAAAGTAGACAACATTTCAATCTCTAGCTAGCAACTAGGGAAATAAAACCACAAGATCCCACAGTTCTAAACAAATAAAACATTGGTGCAGACTCAATCAACTCACTGGACTGTACTGTAGTGATTCTATGATTCTCTCATATTCTGAGTTTCTGAGTTCTGAACTCAATTCTGAGTTTCTCAGAATTCCAGTCTTGTGGCTGCACCGAACTATACATGACTAGAACTCTCTGAACTCTAACTATCTGGCATGGAGCCAGTGACAGCTCCTCCAAGACTTCGCTGAACCCTAACTGCTTGGAGCCTGCTAACAGCATCCAAGGCTTCTCTGTGAGCTACAAGCCACACAAAGTTCAAAATGCAGTCCTCAGTGGCACCAAGTTCCCGTGGTTTCTCCAAGCCCAGTATGGAGCTTCTTCCTGTGCAAACACACAGATAAACTAAAACCAGGGAACCTTCTTAAGCTCCACCCATCTCCAAGATGGCATAATATTTCAGGGATTATTGAATCCCTTAAATTTCAGGGATTATTGAATGCCTTAAAACTCCCTGAACAAAACATCTCTCTTGACTGCACTTACTTGCAAACAGTATAAACATCACATTTCCAGCTCTCCAGCTAAGTAACCCACCAACAGTTTAATGGGGCCTCCTCTTCTATTCTTCTATTAAATAATCATGGATAGGATAACTTTCTGAACAGCCATTTTCTTTTGATGTTACCTTCACAACAATAATCTTCCCAGAGCTATCTCCAGAATATTAACATGAACCATGCATTAGATATTCATCACGGTATACTCAACAACTGAGCATTCACTGCTCTGCGTTGTAGAGAGTTCCAAAGATTTGCAGATTTTTGCGTGAAGAAATTTCTCTTCGCCTCAATGCTAAATGGCTGACTGCTTATCCAATGGCCACTAATCCTAAGCTATGCAGCCCAGTGAAATAGCCTCTTAGCATCTATCAAAGTATTTTATGCATTTCAATTAGATCACCTATTGTTCTTTATATTCCAGGGAATATCGACACATACCACTCAATTTCTCCTAATAAGAAGGCCCTCTCATCCCAGATATCAATCTAATGAACCTTTGTTCCTTCCTCCTTAAGGCAAGAATATTTCTTGGTTTAGGAAACCAAAACTGTACATGGATTATATGAATAGAGATGGTAGGGCTAGAGAGCAGCCGTGCAGAAGTCTGTAATGAGACAGTTAGGTTGGTTGTCATGGAGTATTTCTGTTTTGCAGATAGTCACCTTCTTCAGGAACACGGTGCTCAAACAGGCAGTGGATAAAGATCGCCATGTGCCTTTAGAAAGAAACGTTGTTTCTTTGTCTTTCTCAGGAGACAGTGTGGTTAGTGGTGAGGTCAATGGTATTTGTTAGTTGCACGGTTACCTGGATACTGTGAGCCTGATGGTTAGACTTTGGCCCGTTGGTGTGTATATATATATATACATATAGTATATGTTAGTAATGCTAAGTCTTAAGGGAGATAAAACAGAGAAAAAAACAAAACTATGGCCAATTCCAATGACAACTGATTCCTTCTTGAGATCATAAGACAATAAACTAATCTTTCAGAGATCTTGGGTTAACTTTGACACATCATTCGATAAATCAACCAACTCCCCTCTGGGACACTATCCCTGTACAGGACCAAAAAGCGGCATTTCAGCAATTGAGTCAATTGCAAAGATGACAGGATTCCTATCTTATTCTACATGTAACACCCTTTCGTAACCATGCATGGTAAAAAGTTATCCACAACATCTTGACTCCATATATTTACTAACTTCTGTATTACATTATACTCTGAGTATTTGTTGTTTAGAATTATCTTTTTACCCAAAAGCTAAATCAATATTTATCAATATTTGGGATCAGTTTCTTTATTATTTTTAGTATTTGCAACATGTGGGAGGAGGTCATTTAGCTCTGGCACTGTCATTCAAACAGATCATGGCTAATCTGCCTTTCACTTTCATTTATCCACGTTTACTAAACATTCTTTGACCTGTACCAATAAAAATCTATCAATCTCAATCTTTAAAGCTCCAATTTGCCCTAGGATCCATAACCTTTTGTTGATAAGAATTTCAGAGTTCTGATACAATTTGTGTGAAAATGTGCTTCTTTCCTATATGTCTTGCTTTAAATTTAAAACTATGTCCCTTTGATTTCTGCACCACAAAAAATAATTACTCCCTACCATATTGTGTCTTTTTAACATTTTGAACAGTTTCAGTAGATTGGCCATCAGCACAGGTCAGAGTTATGCAATCTGTTCTTATGATTCAACATTTTAAACCTTGGTGTCATTCTGGTTCCAGCTCCCCCAAGGCCAACCCTTCCTGAGATTTGATGCCAATACAGTGCTCAAGACGATTGTGCCTTAGGCATCTTTTCTCCAAGTAAATTGTAGCACAGGTGTGCAATCCCATTTATCAATTTAGCAGCCCTCTTTTGGATTTTCTCTCTTGAGGTATAGTGAATAAAATACTCCAGGTGGTAATGGACCAGAACATTGTACAAACCAATTATCATTTCCTGATACTTAGCACACTATTCCTCAAAGCAATATAAAATGTCTGAGACAAATAAAAAGGCAAACCTGAAAATCTGAAATGAAATTAGAATATTTCCAACATTATCAGTATTTATTTTGTGTTGTTAGAAAGTGCTATTCGGCTTAATGAACAGTATAATTGGTACAGTGGCACAGTGGTGAACACTGCTGCCTCACAGTGCCAAGGACCTGGTTTAATTCCCAGCTTGGGTCACTATCTGTGCTGAGTTTGCACTATGTCTGTGTGGCTTTCCTCTGGGTGCTCCCAGAGGTGTGGTTTCCTCCCCACAATTCAAAAAAGGTACTTAGTGTGTGCAGTGGCTAAGGGATTTTCACAGTAACTTCATTGCAGTATTAATATAGGCCTACTTGTGACTAATAAATAACTTTATAATTGTTTTCATTGTTAAAGCCCAGATTCCTTTCCATACCATCTCCCATTCCTCTCGGTACTGCCTGAGAAATGTTAGCTTAATCATGTGTTCCTCAAGAGAGCTTCAAGTTTTTAGGTGTCCAGATCACCAACAACCTGTCCTTGTAACCCCATGTTGACACTATAGTTAAGAAAGTGCACCAATGCCTCTACTTTCTCAGAAAACTAAGGAAATTTGGCATGGCAGCTGTGACTCTCGGCAACTTTTACTGATGCACTATAGAAAGTATTCTTTCTGGTTGTATCATAGCTTGAAATGGATCTTGCTCTACCCACAACTACAAGGAACTATAAAGGGTTGTGAATGTAACCCAATCCATCACGCAAACCAGCCTCCCATCCATTGACTCTGTCTCCACTTCCCACCATCTTGTCAAAGCAGCCAGCATAATTAAGAATCCCATGCACCCTGGATATTCTCCCTTCCACCTTCTTCCATCAGGAAAAAAATACAAAAATCAGAGATTACATACCAACTGAACCAAGAGCAGTTTCTTCCCTGCTGCTGTCAGATTTTTGAATGGACCTACCTTGCATTAAGTTGGTCTTTCACTACACCCTAGCTATGAATGTAAACTACATTCTGCACTCTCTCGTTTCATTCTCTATAAATGGTACATTTTGACTATATAGCATGCAAGAACCAATACTTTTCATTGTATGTACATGTGACAATAATAAATCAAATCAAATCAAATCTTATCCCTGGAGTAAGATACAAATCTACAAATCAGAAAGGGGAGAATATTGCCCATCCAATCATGGCTGAGTTCCTTTGGTATATTGAAATAAAAGCAAATCACAGCAGGTGCTGGATATCTGAAATAAAAACAGAAAATACTCGAAAGACTCAGCAGATCTGACAGCAACTGTGGAGAGAGAAGCAAAGTTAAAGTTTCCGGATGACTCTGAAGAAGAGTCATATGGACTTAGTTAAGTGTATAGCATTGGGGAGAGTTACAGAACAAAGAGATCTAGAGGTACATGTTTATAGCTCCTTGAAAGTGGAATCACAGGTGGACATAGTAGTGAAAAAAGCATTTGGCATGCTTAGTTTCATCAGTCAGAACATTGAATACAGGAGTTGGGACGTCTTGTTGAAGTTGGTAAGGCCACACTTGGAATACTGGTTATTCCAAGTATGCAGTTCTGGTTTTCTTATTAATGAAAGGATATTATTAAACTAGAAAGAGTGCAGAAAAGATTTATTAGGACTTGATGGATTGAGTTATAAGGAGTGTAGGAGCTTGAGCAGTGATCTTAGAGAGGTCTATAAAATAATGAGGGGTACAGATCAGCTAGATAGTCAATATCTTTTCCCAAAGGTACAGGAGTCTAAAACTACAGGGCATAACTTTAAGGTGAGAGGGGAGAGATACAAAAGTGTCCAGAGGGGCAATTTTTTTCACACCTAGGGTGGTGAGTCTCTGGAACAAGCTGCCAGAGGTAGTAGTAAAGATGGTACAACTTTATCTTTTAAAAAGCATTTAGATAGTTACATTGGTACGATGGGTACATGGGCCAAATGTGAGCAATTGGGATTAGCTTAAGTGTTTTGAAAAAAAGGGTGGCATGGACAAGTTGGGCTGAAGGGCCTGTTTCCATGCTGTAAACCTCTATGATTCTATAACTTGACATGTTAACTTGCTTTCTCTCTCCACAGATGCTGCCAGACCTGCTGAGTCTTTCCAACATTTTGTGTTACTATTTTTTCAGAATAACATATTTCCTTTTTGTTGGTTTGAGAATTTTGAAAAATGACATGCCCCACTTTAGGCCCTGTCTCCCAACCTGTCCATACTCCTTTGTTTCTATCTGCTTTTCCCTAACATTTATGACCCCTCCCAGCTTGATATCAGCAGCACACCAGAAGAGTTAATTGGCCATTCATTACTTCTTCATATATATGACTGTGAGCAAATCCCTTTGGAATCTGCTTATTCCCTCTCTCCACATGGATTCAGCCCCCACTTACATTCTCTGACCCAAACAATGATTTTTCCACTCCAAAGGGTTTCCTTCAGTTCTGAGACCTCTTACATTTTATAGCAATCTCCAATGTGGCACCATAATAAAGGTTTGGCTAAAGTTTATTTTTATTAAGTTTATTGAATTTCCCTTGCCAACTCACCATTTTATCCTCAAGGAATTCTAGCAGATTTATCAAATGAGATCAACCACACATAGAAAACATTCTAATGTGATACATATTGTATGTACTATGTATGTTTCTCCCGACCATTTAATACCCCCTTTTTCAGAATGCTTTCTGCTATTTTATCCAATTCTGTTGCCAGTCTCACAGGTCTATAATTACCTGGGTTATTCATCTGACCCTTTTGTGAGATGAAACCATATTCCCTTCTTTCCAGTCCCTTGATGTAACCCATGTATTCATGATTAAACCTCTTATGTATTTTACCACAATGACACATCTTTGCAGAAATTTTTGCAGCATTTATTGGAATATTAGGAAATGGGAGTAATCTATTCAGTGGCTCGAGCTTAATTATCATTCAGTTAGCTTATACTTGATGTGTATGTTAACTCCATATACCCGCCTTCGTTGTATATTCCTTAACACTTTTGCCTAAAATGAGAATCATGGAATCATTGGATGTTGCAACATAGAATAAGTCCTTCAGCCCATTGTGCCAGTTTCAGATCTTTGGTAGAGCTATTTTATTAATAATCCCATTCCCCGGATCATTCCCCATTGCACCATAATTTTTATTCTTCAAGTATTCTTTGAATTCTATTTTGAAAGTCAAAATTGTTCAGGCAGAGTATTCCAGATCCAAACAAAAATTGTTTCCTCATATTGTCTCTGGTTTTTTTTGCTCGTCATCTTAAACTGACATCCTGCAGTTTCTGTTCTTTCTACTGGTGCAAATAGTTCTCCTTATTTACTCTAGAAAAATCATCAATGACTTTGTACACCTCTAGCAAATCTTTTCTTATCCTTCTCTGCCTAAGGAAAACTATCCTAGCATCTCAAATCTACCACATAACCAAGGTCTCTTGTGTTTGCTATCTTTCTGATACATCTCCTCTGCACTTCATAGAATCATAGAATCCCTACAGCCATTCAGTCCATTATTTCTGCACCAATTCTCTGACAGAGTATCTTACCCAAGCCCCCTCCCCCATCCTATCTCCATAACTCATGGATTTCCCATGGCTAATCTCCCTAACCTACACATCTTAAGGCATTAAGGGATAATTTAGCATGGCCAATCCACCTAACTTGCACATCTTTGGACTGTGGGAGGAAACCGCAGCACCCGGCGGAAACCTAACCAAACACAGGGAGAATGTGCAAACCCCACATAGACAATCACCCAAGGCTGGAATTAAACTAGTTCCCTGGAGCTGTGAAGCAGCCATGCTAACCACTGTGCCACTATCCTGCCTTTGACATCCTTCCTAAAGTACGGAATATAGACTTGAACAAAATGTTCCTTTTGTTTTGAAAAGGTTGACATAATTTCTTTACCTTTGTACTCGATTTCTGTACTAATAAAACAAATGTTTTTAACTGCTTTCTCAAATTGTCCAGCCACTTTCAAAGATTTGTGTATATACCCCCCCCAAATAGGTCTCCTTGTTTCTGTACCCCCTTTAAAATTGTACCATTCCTTATTTTTTCTACTGAAATATAATGCCTCACACTATTTTGTGTTGTTATGTGTGAGCACTTCTCATCAGTTAACAGTTTGGTATGGCTGTGCTCTGCCCAAGATCACAAGAAACTACGAAGGGCTGTGAACGAAGTCCAGTCCAACACGCAAACCAGCTTCCCAACCATTGGCTCTGAATACACTTTCTGTTGCCTTGGGAAAACATCCACTATAATTAAGGACCACACGTACTCCAAACATTTTCCCTTCCATTTTTTCCATCGAGAAAAAGATACAAAAGTCTGAGATCACATACCAACTGACTTAAGAACAGTTTCCTTCCTGCTATCATCTGACTTTTGAATGGATCTACCATATATTAAGCTGGTCTTTCCCTACATCCTATCTGTAACTGCAACATTATATTTTCTTCCCTCTTCTTTCCGTTTCCTCGTGTTCTCTATGAATGATATGTTTTGTCTGTATAGCATGCAAGCAATTATACTTTTCACTGTATCCCAATACACAATGGCACAGTGGTTAGCACTGCTGCCGCACAGTGCCAGGGATCTGGGTTTGATTCCCGGCTTGGATCACTATTTGTGTGAAGTTTGCATATTCTGCGTGTGTCTGTGTGGGTTTCCTCTGGGTGCTCTGGTTTCCTCCTACAGTCCAAAAGATATACTGGTTAGGTGTATTTGCCATGCTCAATTCTCCTTCGGTGTGCTCAAACAGGTGCTGGAATATAGCGACTAGGTATTTTCACAGTAACTTCATTACAGTGTTAATGTAAGCCTATTTATGACACTAATAAATGAATAAAAACTGTGACAAGAATAAATCAAATCAAAGTCTAGGTCTTCCTGAAATCTGACGTGTGTTACTATCCTCCTCATTATTTATTATATTTCCAACTTTTATGTTAATTGCAAACTTTGACCTGATGCCCTGTTTGCCCAGGTCACCGCTATATAATCAAAAACAGCAGTGCTTCTGATACTGACCTCTGGGATAGACAACCCATACAACATCCGGCCTGCAAGCCATCCTTCACCACTACTCCGCTTTCTGTCGCTTAGTCAACTGTATAGTCTATCCATGCGGCCGCTGCTGCTTCAATCCCGTGGGCTTTAAAACAAGTCTGTCAGGTGATATGTAGTGAAATAACCTTTGAAAGTGCAAATAGAGAACATCAACCTCACTATCGAAATCAGACCGACTGCGTCCCCCCCGTCCCCCATCACTCCGTCAAAGAACTCGATCAAGTTAGTCAAACAACATTTGCCTTTAACAAAATTATACTTAATTAAGAAGCCTGTAGTTTTCCAGATGCCAGATGAATGTCGTAACCTCCCTAATACATCTCTCTGTGTGTATAGTAACACACTCCTATATATTGTGCATGGGAAGATAAAGGCGGAGGCACTAAACAGACCGTATTGAATTGGCTATGCAGCGCCTGATATTAACCGGCCGCAGTAAAACTGAATACCAGGCCCTGTGTGTAACCGGAGGCCAAGCCAACATCGCCCGTTTTCTACCACCGCCCGGTACCAACTTCTATCTTGAGGTGTTGCACAGAATATACAATGATAATCCCTTTCACCCTCTACCAGTGTTTACACACACACACACACACAAACATACTGACAAATACACACATGCATACCAACACATACATACACCCAAACACACACAGAAACACAAATAACATACACAGACACGTATCTTTATTGCAATAAATTTCTGTTATATACATGATCTACACAGCTTACAATAATGCAGCTGCAATGTTTTCCATAATACATTAAGATTTTATATTGATCATTCCTAAAGTACACATGGTAACTTCAATGTGGAAAAGTAGTTTGCCAGTCGGCGGTTGAGGTGGGCGTTTGGAGCTAGGGGGTGACGGGGTGGGGGTTTGGAGCTAGGGGGTGACGGGGTAGGGGGAGAGGGGGAAGGAGGCCAAGGGGTGGGAGGAGGATGGAGGTGGCGGGTGTTACTATTCACTGAAGGACGCAGCGCATTACATCTAAAGCCATGCCCACCATGTACAAATCACTCTGGATTAATATACATAGCACAAGCAAGGACGGGAAATCTTCACTGAGCTTTGCATGTCTGGATTACTGTGTGTATATACTGGCTCAAGGAAGAACTGCTTTGCCATAGAGTTGTGTATGTATGTGTGAGATAGTGTGGGATGTGTGTGCGTCTGTGTGTGTGTGTGTGTGTTTGAATGAGAGCATATGTGCGTGACTTGGGGTGGGATGTGTGTGTGGGATATGTGTGTGTGAATTTGAACATATGTATGTGAGGTGAGGTGGGATGTGTGTGGGGGATGTATGTATATGTGTGTGGATGTGAACATGTGTATGTGAGATGGGGGAACGTATGGTAAAAGTGCTAATATTGGTTTAGTTCGGATTTGGAGATGGAGCTAGATTCTGGGCAATTCTTGACAGTTTGGCTGAATTGTGCCTGGATTGGCTCTGTATTCACCTAGTGCAGCAAGCTTTTATTCTAAGATCACAAACACTGCGATCACCAGTGCTCTAGGTAAAAGTGACTGTCCTTCTCTTACCTGTCTGCGAGAGAGCCTAAATATTTAAAGGTACAGTCCTCCACTAATAACCAATTCCAAGTCTGCACATTGGGACCTTTTTTTTAAAGAAGATACAGTTATTTCGCTTTACACAGTCAATATTGGCTCTATTCAGCATGTGTATAGAATGCCCGAATACAATGGAATGGAATGAACGGATTGTACAGAACCAAACATATTCACATCACTAAAAGCTACAGCAACGTTAGAATGAGTCGTATATGGAGCCGGATCTTTCCTAAAGAGAGGGAAGGGGTTTCTGGTAATGGTGGCTGAGAGCCCAGAGAAAATACACTGGGTACATCAGTGCATTCTCCGGATATCCCTCAACCTGCAACTGATTTAGAATTTTAAGGGCATCTACTTCATCTAGCCTGCGCCTACATACATAGTGAACCCGATATTTTATCTCAGTTCATCTATACATATATCTATAACTATCGCTAGATACACAATGATTAAACATCTACTGCAGAATAATTCACATCTTTATACAGTCATAATACATATATCTGCCTTCTCTACAAAGCATTTATTCTATTATTCTATATAAAAATTAAAACCTCAATTATAAATTATCCTTTTATATGTTCATGTGGAAATATAGATTATGTATTGAATATGTCCCTAACGCCGACAGTGATACGCCTCTCTCTTGTGCTTTAGAGATTTGCTTTATTCTTTACTTTCTATACAGCACTCAGGTTTATGCATCGCTGCCAATGTACGTTTTATACTGTACCCATGTTTTTGCGGTCCCTATTGTCTAAAAATACAATATCCTTCCATCTATGGTGTATTCGTCATTACAACCCGTTTTTGCCCTGTAAAGTACGCAATAAATAACTGCATTCTTTTATCTTTATTTCCATTCTGTATGTATAATGTTTCTATGTAATATTTATATCGATCCCTTCTGAATGTAAAGTCCTTTGTACATTTCAAACACACAAAATGGTAAATTTATTTAACTGCAGTATGCGCACACGAGTATATTTAGCAAACTGCAGAGATGTTAATATAAAAAACTGGTATGTGTAGATTCAGACAAGATTTCTAGCATAGCAGAGTTGCCACATTGGCTCACTCATCCAGTAATGATTCTTTAAGAAAAAAAAACATGCTTTTACAAAGTTGTGTGTGTAAACTTTAAAAAATACTGCAGTTTGTATTATTTAAGGTAGGGGCGGTGGTAGACGGAGGTAAATAATTCGACGTCTTATTTTTTGCTTAGAGATGCGAGGAGACATTTGATGCTTCAATAGGTCCAAGTTCGCTAGATGCGCTCAGGACAGTTCAGTTTTTTCACGATTGTACCTTAATACCTGTCACACTGGGGATGCAATAACAGAGGATGCCAGATTGGGATGGGGGTAGGGTGTGGGACGTGGTGGTGGGGTGCGGAGGGAGGAGGTGGTGGGAGGTGATGAAATGGACGTTAAAGAAATGTTTGCATTAGCCAAGGAGAACATGGATACAGCCCAGCTTTACTGGGGCCAAAACGGAGCATGGGAAACACGTGCAATTTAAAAGCAGAGACAGAAAGGATGAGATTTAATCATCATATCTTTGAATTTACTTGGTGTGTCTTATTTAAGGACTTTACATAAAGATATATATTTTGTAATTCGTAGCAGTGATGATATTTTCTTTTAATGCGTCTCGATTTCACTGGGTTGTTCTAAGGAGGGGATTATTCAAAAGGACAATATTATATACT
This sequence comes from Sphyrna mokarran, assembly GCA_024679065.1. Lineage (NCBI taxonomy): Eukaryota > Metazoa > Chordata > Chondrichthyes > Carcharhiniformes > Carcharhinidae > Sphyrna > Sphyrna mokarran. The sequence continues at coordinate 10,939,474 of JAGIQG010000026.1, read as the reverse complement.
GAGTACAAATTAGAGTTGTAAACTGTAACTGAGCTTGATTCATAACACTGCACAACCCAGCTAACAAAATAAAGATTCACATCGACATACCCCTCAAAGACAGAGACGGTAAAATAAGCATTCCAGTGTTGAGGGACGTGTGTCGAAATATCGCACACCTCGGTTACTTTGCCCCAGATTTAACAATACAATTCCCCCCACCCCAGGTTTCTCTCAGGGTTGGGAGGAATTTTGCTGCTGAGCGAATAGTTATCGAACGCTTATTCCAACGAACGGCAATCTTTTGTTTTCCCATTGCCCCGATATTTATAGACGAAATAGGAGTGCTTCCTCAGGGCCTGGACCTTTTATCTATTTATCCCTTGCGAGGAAATGGATTCTCTATGAACTGTTCTGCATTGAGGATCTCAGGGCTCGCCCAGGCCTACACTATGCCTTGTCTTCCCCAGTCCTCCAGTGTTAGATCTCCCTCTATCCCATCGCACTCCCAGCCTCCTCCCTCCTCATCCCCATTCTCACAACCCCACTTCCCGTTTTAATTTTACAACAGAGAGCCTTTTACCTGATTACAGGATCATTTTCTCACGACTGCTTCTATATAATAATTAGAAACACATATTTCGCCGGGACATGAGGAATTAAATCTGGATAGTACTGGTATCCAGTTCTTAACAGCAATCCTATGTTGCCATAATTTTAACAGCAAAAGAAAAATCCAGGTTAATGATACTTGTCACTAAGAAGGTGCCCAATGCAGTCCCTATGAATTGGAAAGATCACATTCTAAACCATTATCAACAGTTAAATAAACACATTGCCAGTTCCTCTATGTAATGAGCGTTAAAACATTATTTCGGAAAATATCACAAGTAAATTCAACAGAGCTATTATCACGAAGTGCATCACTCAGGAAATATCCCTTTTAAATACGATTCTTTGGTAAGATTGTATTCTAAGCTCCTGTCAGTCTTCTCCAGCCCTTTTCCCCCAAATCTCCAGATCTTCCTCAACCACCAGAACATGTCTACCCTCCAACCACCAGCACCCCCTCCCCCTCCGACAAGTTTTCATCTGGTACGTACAATTTGGCGACATTCCCAGCAATAACTAGTGGATTCAGTGCCTGAATGATTAGAGCCTGCATTTTTTTTTAAAAAAATCATTAAATCACCGCAAACAGTCTGAAGGACTGAGTCACAATGAAATAAATGTAAGGAATTTTACCCCAACGATTGAGAGAATAATAGCAACTACTCCATTATCTTTAGCAGGTAAGAATGTATGTGTAGATAGAATGTACATGGTTCATTGTTCTGTCGCCAGTAACTAATACATTGTGTTGTTAAGGCCTTTGCACTAGACTGCCCTGGCTTCCTAAGAGTGTATATTATATTTATGATTGTGAACCAATCGAAAGAATTCACTGTTGGTGCCCCAGAGTTGAATCAGGCAAAGAATTTCAGCAGGTTTTTGCGGAATCCGCTCCTTGTAAATATCCCACCTCTGTGCACTATCTACCACATAAAGATACCAAATCCTTGGCTCATCTTAACAGTTTTCATTTTATTTTCAGAAAGAACGTTCTATACCATTATCTGCATGTACCAAAATACAGGAAAATTAAACCGCTCCCCAAAATTTATTAGATAAACCAACAAAGAGAAAATGAAGACAAAAAAGGCAGGATTTAGCGATAAAGATAGAAATTAAAATAATATTAACGAAGTTAAAACCAGACGGGAGAGAGATTCGTCTTTGGCAGCTAAAAGCTCTTTTCTTCCGAAAATATATTTACTGGAAAAGTAACTTGTCAAATTAAAATATTAGCATGGCATGACTGGAATATTATTTTTAATCCACGTTTCAGCTAAAAAAAAATCTAAAATAAAGCTCATATGGATAAATAGATCCTTGCTCGAGAGATGGTCATAGCTAGATTTATAAATGGATTCATGGATTGATAAAATAATTCGTGGTTAGAAAGATTCGGAGGTTGATAGATTTGAGAGGTGAATATATAAAGATATTGTAGAATATTGTTAGACAGAAAGATAGTCTTTTGGATGGGCCACGGTTGAAAATCGAAAGGCCAAGGATTGCAACAAAGACTCAGTGAGGTTGTTCCTTGCTGCAAGTAACAGCCACAAACTTTACTGGGTCGCCTGTTCATTCCGCCTTTCTTCTAAAGTTCAGAACCCCTTTATTAACTTCATTATTTTGCACTGGCAACTTAGTTAACGAACTGAGGCCCACTATCCCAATCTTTCTTTGCGGTAGAAATATTTAAAATGGAATTTCTGTAATTTGTCAACCTTCGATTTTTTTACCAGTTCAGTAAATAAAATAGTTTTATAGTTCCTCTGAAAAAGAGCTTCATAGAAAGCAAATCCACTTAACTGACACACCTTATTTTACATTTATTGAATGTATACGCATTTATATATAAAATCTTGCAAAGGAGCCTTCATTATGCATCTCACATAAACACACATTAAAATTTTAATTCATGTTTTAGAGGCACCGAATTTCAAGGGAAGTTATATGAGTTTTTTTGTACAATGAGTTGAATTTCTATTCCAAAATCTTCATGCAACCAATAAATGTTGGCACCGCACTCATACAATGTAGACTTAGAAGATAATTCACCTGCTTTATAATCGGTTTCATCACCGCGAAAGGTGGTCTGTCTAACTACCTACATGTCTATCTATCTGACTGTCTGTCTATCATCTATGAAACAGTTTAAAAGCAATTCTTTTCATATAAGCATGGTTGTATTTAAACTGTTACATGACTATTGGGTTATGTGAGAGAGGGAAACATTAATCTACAGTAATGTAGTGTTTTACACGTGGGTCTCAATCATACGTTGCATTTAAACTGTTGGATCTCTCTTTCCATCTTTCCATTTATAGCTGTCTATATATGTCACTTCTATCACAATACAATATATTTTTATATCGCATTTAACGGTGTTCTGACTACAGCAGAAGATATCCCAATGTTTGTACCCTCTAGCATTTATAGATATGGAAACAATTGCTATATTTCTTCCCTCCTAGTGAAATTGTAACAATTAAGAGCCCCTCACCCCAACCATAAATAAACTGTTTCTGAATACTTTTAAAACGGTCGCTACGTTCTGTTTTGGATGAAAACAGAATGATTTCCGGACATTGGTATCACTCTAGCCCATATTATACCGGTCTCTTGTCTTACAATGTTTCCCTGATGTGCACAGATATCCCAGTTACAGCTTGAAATCGGACAGGAAGGGTCGTTGCTGATTTTTTTTTTGGCATTTAGTTTAATTCTTCCTAAGCACCAGGAAGGCACCCACAGACTCGGCTCAAGCACGCTTCTAGAAATTGATATCCAAAAGTAAACATACCTTCAGTGGGAGTCGGACACTCTATTGTTTGATGGGACGCCGGATTGCCTTGAACTGTATGTTCTAGTCATCTGGAGAGAAGTTCACGTTGAAATGTTGTATCAGCGGATGTCGCCCGCTGGAAACTGCGATGTGTTATTAATAGTGGACAATATGTTTACGAACAATGTGATCTCTATGTTCTAGAATCCAAGTTGTGATTGTAACTGTGTTATGCTGGTGTTGAGGAGTCCTTGCTTCTAAAACTCGGCGTGGGGAGATAGAATGTGTCACTGGGGATCTTAGCACGGTGGCGGATGGGGGGGGGGGGGGGGGTGGTGTCTGTGAAAAGGATACACGAGTGCACATCCAGGGCTCTGTGGAAAGGGTATATGAGTGTACATCCAGACACATTCAGTCAATGCAAGTAAATGTACGAGACAAAAACAGGCCAAAGATGGTTTAGAATGAACAGATTTATCTCAGACTCAATTTGGATGGCTTGTGTATGTGGAAAATTAGTTCAAATGAGGATGTATAGCTGGATAAAATTTTAAATAGGTTAGATAAAAAGATGGAAAAACATAGAGAGAGGGAAGACTATGTCCTCTTTCACACGTTCTACTGGGGTCTGTTCTTTAATTCTTCAATTGTTCCTTATTTGGGTAGTGGGGGGGGGGGGGGGGTGGGGGGCGGTCTGGCGGGGACCGCTGGAGCCATTTGTACATGTTTTGTTTTAATTATCCCGTCCAATTGCATTGCACTGACCACACACAGCAGCGGGCGTTTCATAGTGTGGCATGGAACCTATCAGAGTCTCTTCCTCATAGACTGGAGTACCTTAACCCTCTTCTAACATCCAACCGTTCTTCCCATTTTCAAAGCAAGTTTGGTTTCTATTAACATAAATCACACGCGTGGATAAAATTATTTCAGATTTTTTTTTAAAGAAAACCTATACACATTAGTAGAACAAAATTCAATTTGGAAAAAACAAAATGATGAAGGACCCAAAATGTGAAAGCGTGAAATGGTCTTTCTCTCGCAGATGCTCATTTACTTGCTGCGTTTTCCCAGCAATTCCTATTCTTTATATTTATAGATTCTCTGTTTGCACTGATCTCTCAGAATGTTAAAGCTGGAGGTGCTTTATCAGCCACACAAAGCTACTGAAAGACTACTTCTCACTGCATAGAGGATTGTGCTACATTTACCATCTTGGTGTTGTCTTTGATAATCGTTTAACATAAAACAGAAAAGCAGAGCAAGGCGGAAATTCTTATGTGAGAGAAAGAGAGAGGAGGCCGGAATTGTGCTGGTGACTCTGTGTGATATTGTATATGTGCGCTTGGGAGGGATGCTCTGTGGTTGTGCGTTTGAGATGAAGTGTGTTGTCAGCGCAAAAGTATGTTATTGTGTGCATGTGTGGGTTTGTGTGAGGAAGTATATGTGTGTTGTGCTTTTATGATAAGGCTCAATGCACAAGTTATAATCGTGTGTCTTGTGATCCTGTATATGTGCATGTTGTGTATATTTATGCGTGTTATGATTCTCTATGTAAGTGTGTATATGTTGTGACCATGTGTATGTGTATGTTGTCATTCTGTGTTTATTTATGTGGCGATGTGGTATGTATATGTGTTTACGTGTGTTTGTCTGTTGTGATTCGGTTAGGTTATGTGTGTCTGTAATGGATTGTCTATATATTAGTGTGACATGTTAAGGTTTGCAGTGGCTGTATCCGTATGTGTGTAGCTGGGGTTTACATGGGTGTGCCTTTGATACAAAACTACCGTCTCGCCCAACCAACATGATTTGGTTAAAAATAAAACTTCTAAAAAAAAATAAACTCAATTACTCCTTACGCTGAAGTCGACTCTTTACCTAAAATATCCAGGGTCTCTTTAAAATATAATTTTCACTTATGCTTATACAATGCTTAGCTTTGAACTCATTTTACGTCGATCTCCCGCCCCCCAACCCGCCACCCCCACCCCCCTTTTCAGGCATTAATAATCCATGTTTGGAAAATGTGATGTTCAGCACTGCAGATAGATTCGATGTTTAATATAACATCAGATACAAATTCTCACACATAGACAATCCATATGTGCAGTAGATGGTCTGTGAATACACCAAACCTCACTGCTGCCTAACCCTCGCAAGCAGTAACCTTGAATCGCTCTCCGTGCATACCGCCTCTGTGCGTCTTTCATATCGCACAGGACATGTAGAAATATTCATTTTAGTAACCATAGAGACTTGGCAGCCAATCCACACACTTCGGATTCAATAGCGACCAAAAGGGATGTTTAAAGTTGGGTTCCTACTTCCAACAACCTACAAAACCAAACCACACTTGTTTAAATGCTGCAATCCCTACTTTAAACAAAGTTACATTGGACAAATTACTGAAGGCACAACGCTTTAAAAATGTAGCGGCGTGAGGGGAGGTGCGGGGGGTGGAGTGGTATAATTGAGCATCCGACTTTTTTTCTGATCAACCATTTGTCTCCATACTTTGCAAATATACCACACGCAATATTTTATATATAAAATATAGCAGATGCTTTATATTGTGCCAGCCGATTCAAGAACAGCATCTTCCCTGCTGCCATCAGACTTTTGAATGGATCTACCTTGCATTAAATTGATCTTTCTCTACACCCTAACTATGATTGTAATAGTACATTCTGCACTCTCTCTCTTTTCCTTCTCTATGAACGGTATGCTTTGTCTGTAGAGCGCGCAGGAAACAATATTTTCACTGTATACTAATACAAATGACAATAATAAATCAAAATAAAAAATCAAATCAAATATTTGTATAGCTGCGTATTCCGATTCCTATATAAACAGTGTGTAATAACCGTTCTCTAATATTCAAACACAATTTATTAGAACTTGGCACTAACCTGTGAACCATCGGATATTTTCTTCCCCTTCTATCCCTGTTTCCACTCCATTTATTGCGCTCAAAACTATATTTAAAAATCCCCATTAGGAACAAATCTTTTCCTGGTTACCAAATGCACATTTTTTAAAAAGTTTAACATTATGCCTACAAACAAATTGCGCTGTTAATCTTCGTGCCATTTATTTTCATTTGTTGGCCCCAATCTTGCAAAGGCACGGGGTTGATGGCAGTGGGCAGCTGGACCGAGATAGCGATTTTTAACCAACAAATCACTTGTTTTTTTTAAATCATAAAACAAGGAGAAGGAGACAAGGTCCATATGCGAGATGCTATCAATGTTGGAAGAGCAGGAAGGAAAACAAGTAGATGAGGAAATGATGATTTGACGGCAGGCTTGGATTTTAAGACCCCGAAGATTGGAGGTGGAAGATTGGCGTCCTAGACTTGTTGGGATTGCGAGAGAGACTCCGCTTGTCCGTTTATTTGTTACTCCGGTTCCATTATAGCAACCTTTCCAACTACCCCACGTTCACTGGATTATTGCCGATCTTTCCCTGAACACGAATGTACCACAAAATAACACCTTCCATAATCTTACATGGATTCAAATCTGCGAGTTCACGTATAAAAGTATACAATTTTATAACATACAAAGGAAAGGGCAGATGGATCTTACATTGTTATAGAACTGCATATATCTTCATATATTTCGGACTAAAAAAAAGAATTCTCCCAATAAATCTTGAACTACACGTAAAGATCTACACATAAAAAGAACGCGATAGCTTAACATACCGAAAAGCAGGGAGACGTATATAGCATTAAAGGAACATCTGGAGAAGGCAGACAGCTATACAGTTAGAATGGGGAAATACAGAGAAAGAGAGAAACATGAGCAGCTAGGTAGCTGAATAGATAGATAGATAGACAGATAGATAAATAGATAGATAGATAGACAAACAGAGAGGGTGACGTAGCCAGGAAAAAGATAAATAAATAGAGACAGATAGGCAAATACATATAGGTATAACTACAGAATATAATATTACAATAAATAAGACAAATAGAGCGATGACCAGAAAGAGGAAGGGATAAAACTGTAAGGGAACAAGGTGGTTTAAATAGAGAAATGATAGATAGAGAGGTGCAGGTAGATAAAAAGAGACAGATTGTGGAGATGTTAACAGATAACATTCTCTGAATACCTGAGAACCATTTACCCTAAACACACTATCACCTCGGCCCCTCATAAGAATTTCGACTGAATTTGTGCTTAAGACTGCATCCACCTAATAATCGCTGTTTTTGGACGATTTGAAACGAGATTAAAGCCTTGTTTTTAAGTCTATCAACACGAGAAATTTCATCATCGAAGAAAGGAAAATCATGTTTTACACTCTCGACCCACCCTTAATTAATTTCCCCGGAACGAAGTCTTAATTCTGCAAATGTCGTCAGTGTCTAGATGGATCTTTTAATAAACGTAGGTTTTTCCTTTAATACAAACTAAATTGTAAAGCTTTAATATTTCCCCAGTGCTAAGGGAACTCAGCTCACATTTCTTAACCTTCTTGGTATTTTATTTAGATGAGCAGAAGACACCGAATCAAACCATTTCAATCGTTTTAATTAAAACCATTACGTCTTTTGAACTCCTTATCATTCTGAGTTATTTTAAATTCAGCCTGAACTTGGTTCTGTATTGTCTCTGCCTTCGGAAATACATATTAACCCTGTTTATTTGTTTTTGGGAAAAAAAACTGTACTTTACGTGTCTGGCCTAGACATAATGGTGACGGATGTGCATGAGGAAAAGACGGGATGCGACAAAGACTGGGCAGAAATTCAGCCGAGATTCCGGATAAAATAAATCAAACAGCATTAAACAGTGAGGACGAAGCCTACAGAGGGGCTGACTCACTTCCAATCTCTCACTACCGCCCCTACAGAGCCACTGTTATTGAAACCTACATTCATTTCACCGTCTCCTAGACTAACTCATTCAGTCCTAGGACTGGGCTTCACCAGCATCAGTACAGGGAGGCAGTGGTGTCGTTGCTGTTGTTACAGGAAGAGACCCAAGGTACTGATGGATAAGCAAATGCAACTGGAGGATATAGTACCGCGGTAAATAGACCGATAAAGTGATGGATAGCCAGAAACAGAAAGGGAATAGAGATGTGTAGAGAACAAAATGGTTAACAAGAGACCCTAGGTTCGAATCCCACCGTGGCAAAGGTGAAATGTGAATTCAATAAAAATCTGGAATTAAGAATCTAATGATGACCACAAACCATTGTCAATTGCCGTAAAAATCCATCTGGTCCACTAATGCTCTCGAAGAAGGAAAACTGCCATCTTGGTTTGGCCTACATGTGAGAGTCGGGGCAGACTCAATGGGCCGGATGGCCTCTTTCTGTACTGTAGGGATTCAATGGCTTTATCACGTAACTGTAAATCCCTTAAATGTCGAGGGTAATTAGCGATGGACAATAAATGCCGGCCCAGCCTGCCCTATAAAATCATTTTAAAAGTCTTAATCTCACAATCCACAACTTCCTGAAGGAAAAAAAAATCCCATTTGACCTCAGACAAGCATCATTTCTTCACTTATCCAGCTTTGTTTTAAAGATTTTTTATTCCAATCTTGGCGTTGTACTGCCTCGCAGACCTTGGATACGGAGCTGGTGCTGGTAGGAAAGGGTGGACTAAGGGTAATGGGATTGCAATTTAAAGTGTTCCCATGTGTCTAGTGTCTTTAATCATCTCGTAGAAGTCGTGGGTTTGGAGGGTGCAGTCGCAGGAGCCTCGGCGAGTCACTGCTGCCACTGCGTTCCAGTGGTAGAGGGAGTCGAATGTTTAAATTAGTGGGTGGGGCTGCTTTGTCCTGGATGATGTCGAGCTTTTTGAGTGTTGTTGGAGCCATAGCCATCCAGACAAGTGGAGAGTATTCCATCGCATACTTGTATCTTGTAGATGGTGGCCAGACTTTGGGGAGTCAGGAGGTGAGTTACTAGCCGCAGGATTCTCAGCCTTATTAACCTGCCCTTGTAAGAACGTGGCTTATATATGGATGGGTGTACATAAATTACGACGTAATATGTCTGAACATAAAATATGCATACGCATTTTATGTTTATGTATTGTAAAACATTATATGTGCACGGGCACCTTGCATTAGTGTCAGGCGGATTACCAGAATAAATACATGGGGCTACGGGGAAGGGGCTGGGTGGGATTGAGATCGGTGCAGACTCGATGGGCCGAATGGCCTCTTTCTGTACTGCAGGAATTCTATGGTTCTAAGTGAGTAGGCTACAGGTTTCTCTTAGAATAGATCGATTTCTCTGGAATATCATTCGATGCAACCAGGAAATGGTTAAAGAACGCCGAGCGCAAACTCCAGATAGACATTCCGCTTTGCATCAGTATCAGTTCCAGGGGCAGATTTCTGCTGCCTTTAATCAGAGATCAGACAGTGTTTTTATGGGGCAGTCTATCCCTCTTCCCTGATTCTGTCCAGGCACAATTCAACCTGCAATCCCTTCGTGAAAACTCCTAAAGACATAGGAGCAGAATTAGGCCACTCGGCCCAAAGAGTCTGCTCCGCCATTCAATCATGGCTGTTATTTTTCTCATCCCCATTCTCCTGCCTTTTCCCCACAACCCCTTTATTAATCAAGAACCGATCTATTCCTGCCTTAAAGACACTCAGCTCCCTCTCCCCCCTTCTCCCACAGGATCCTGTCGGATTTTCCGTTCCCGCCGCTGCCCTCCCATCGCCCCTTTGCTTTACCTCGGCATTCGCTTTAGGACACCTCCAGCTCTTTCGATGCAAATTGATTCACCGGGTGTAGAATCTGTCGATGTACACCGGTATTGTACCCACGCAACTATTGACATTGGAGGAGGGTGGGGGAGTGGTGAGAAAAAGGTGGGGAGGGGGTGGTCCTCACCTCGTTGTGCAGATGTCATTTTTAAAAAAACTAGGGTCCTGCTGCCGGAGTCTGGCTGGTAGTTTGACATATGTCACGCCTAGTAGCGATGCAGAACCTCCAGTCAGACCTCCGCCCCTGCCTTCCGCCTGGGGCGTCATCCAGTTAAATGCCGGAGTCAAATTGGAGCAAAAGGGTGGGGGGGGGGGGGGGGAGGGTGGTGCTCACATTCGGAGCCCATTGAGGAAGAAACAAAAGAAAGTTGGAAACTCAGGTGTGTGACAAGTTGCAAAAATGTCTTGTCCCGAAACATTCTCCATGGGGCAAACTATTACAGATTTCAGTAATACTCGTATACATCTTCACTGGGCGAAGATTCTTCCTCCACTCAGTCAGTAAGACCAATCATTTCAATACCTTTTAAAACACGGCCAATTCTCTACGCCCCCATTCCAATTATTGTAGAATGAGCGGATGAAATAGCACAAAAGGAGGCCGTTCGGCCGATAGAGCCTGTGACAGCTCTTGGAATGAATCCCACTCTCCCTGCTCCTTTCCACTGAGGAACTGGAACAGAGTGTCTGTGTCAACGGGGGTAAGAACTCAGTAAGAATTTAGTAACACCAATTATTAATCCAACCGATTTATTTGATAGTAAAAAAGCGAGCTTTCAACACTCCCGTGTCTTCCTCAGGCAAGAAGCCTGAGGAAGACACGGGAGTGTTGAAAGCTCGCTTTTTTACTATCAAATAAATCGGTTGGATTAATAATTGGTGTTGCTAAATTCTTACTGAGTTCTTACCACCCCAATCCAACGCCGGCATCTTTACATCAATGGGGGTAACTCAGTGCACACAGGCTGTGTGATCTTGAAGGTGTGAAGAAAGTTTCAGTCGCTCACAGTATAGAGTGGCTCTCCCTCCTTAGATACTGTTACTGCACCCAAAGTCATCCATCCAATTGGTCAAAGAGTACATTGATATGCAGTTAAAAGCTACCTGATAAGATTCACCTACACACCGCCAGCCTTTCCTCCCGAATGCTCCTGCGTCTTGAGAATCTGCAAGAGAGTAAGACCAGCTCAGTTTGTTTCTTGCTCGCTTTCGGTACCGCAAACCCACCCTTTGTTTCTTTGAAATACCAATCAGTATATTTGCATAGCGCCCAAATCAGAGCTGCTCGCGGCTAATGAGTGACGGTTTGTGTTGCCAGGCTGGCAAAAGCAGCTATCGAATTGTCGCACAGCAAGATCCCACAGATTCAAAACTGAGGTGACTGCGGTTAGGAGCAATGGGAGCACGCCCGGCACCTGGGTGGCTTGCAGCTGAATTGATTTGAGGGTTTATAGGGCGGAGGTTTCAGATCTCGATGATGACATGGGAAAACCAGGAGATAAATCGCCCTGACTTCTGAACAAATCAGTCCTATTGCAGCATCCAGCTACAGACGGAGAAGCTTTGGGTAAAGGCTAAATCCTGCGGACGTTGGAATCTGAGACAAAAACAGAAATGCTGGCAAATCTCAGCAGGTCTGATAGCGTCTGTGGAGAGAGAACAGAGCTATCGTTTCGTCTGGGACTTGCGAAGGGCTTTGGGGTTCTTTGATTGCACCTGGAAGCATTGATCCGAGTTTTTGCCACGATCCATTCCCAGAATCAGCATGAGCGAGGAACTGGCCTCTCTTTATCTCCAATTATTTCATCTCGCTGGGAAGGTTATAAGGATCGGTGTGTGTGTGTGTGTGTGTTTGTGTGTGTGTGAGGTTCCGGAAATGGATTTGATTGGCTGGTTTCACAATGAGATTGTTCAGCACCGTGTTAACAAACCCCAGAAAATATGAATGGAAGACGAGCGCTAAAACAAAAAAAGACTTGCATTCCTGTAGCGCCGGTCGCAACCTCAAATATCCCCAAAGCACTTCACAGTCAGTGAAATACATTAGAAGTGTGGTCACAGCAGCCAACGTGCGTACAGCAAGATCCCACAAGCAGCAATGTGAAAACCCCTAACCAAACAAGCTATTGGAGTGGTATTTGTGAAGGAGTGTGCATTAGTGAACTCAGCTGAACTGATTGGAGGTAGAGCCAAGATGTGGTCCCAACTTGCCCACCTGAGAGGGGAGAGGTTTCCGTTTAACTATTGACCCAAAAGACGGTTAGAAGGCAAGAGTAAATAAAAACAGCGAGAAAAACATCCTAGTCAAGCTGATCCCCATGTATCCTCTGTGCACTGATCACATCCATCCAAACTTCACTAACCCTCTACTGCTTTTTGTGCCATAGTGCGAGATCCTAATGTTTGGGGTGAATCTGTTTCGCTTGTTAACGTTTTCAGCCGATCTTAGGCCTGTCAATCCAGGGTTCGCAGCCCAGTTTCCTGTACACTCGGTTTCCCAGAAACAGGAGTTATACTGCCACCTGAAATCGGAACCAGGGTTTGAAACCCGCAGGAATTTCTCCGGGAATTTCAATTCTTTTCGCCTGATCCCGGCTGCAAGTTAGAGCAACGCAAAAACTGTAGCATAGCTCCGTCCTAAACACCGTAACTGCTGACAATGTGGGGTCAGTGTGATTCTAGATCATTTGGGGGAAAAAATAGTTATTTAGTCACAGGCTTGATTCAGTCCAAGCCAGGATGATTTCACGATGGCGTGAGTTCTGGGAGAAAATATCTTGTCTTTACAGAATGCCCAAAAATCACTGCTCTCAATGCAAATCAATATTAACTCCTACTCCTTCTTTAACTTCAGCTTTCAAGTCTATCTCACCGCTACTCCTTTCCAATTCTGGACTTGTACGAATCTCCAGTTTTCATCATTATACTTGTGGTGCTGCACCTTCAACTTCCCGGGGCCTTCGGCTCTATAATTCCCTCCCTTAACCGCCACGAGTTTAACGCACTCCATTATTTTACCTATTTTGAGAAAGTTGTTGGTTTCTGTCCCAATATCCCTTTGTGCGGTATGGGGTCAACTGCGGGACATTACAATCTTAAAGGCGCCATATAAATATGTATTAACTTAAAATAACATTGGATACAAACGGAATTGGAGCTGGAGAAAGGCAACCTATTGGTCAAATGGACCAAAACCCACTGGTTAATAGATTCAGAAGCAAGTGATGTAGACTTGGGACACTGGGATCCTCCACAGCCTTCTTCATTTTTAATCTTTTTCTATTTAGTTACTTCTGGACCTGGATCTAATCCAAGATGAACTCAATGCGCCCAATGGCTCTAATCCAAAGCTTCTTCTTTTACCTTCTGACTCATCCCTAACTGTAGAATTCCTTATCCGCACTTCTCCGCCTCTCCATCACAATTTCTGGAAGTCCCCCCTTGAAACCCGCGGCTCTTTGACTAAACTTTTGACCATATGTCCTAAAATGTCCTTTTGTCGATCAGCGCCACATTTTGTTTGACTAAAACAGGTTATCTACTCGTGATAATAGTGCTGATTGTGGGATCTTGCTGTGCATAGATTGGTTGCTATCTTTCCTACATTGCAACAATAACCCGTTGTTTGCAAAGCGCTTTCGGGCTGTCCAAGGTTCTGAAAAGAGATTTGTAATGAAAAGACTTGCGATTTTTTTTCTGTCCGGAAATCTCCTTTTAAACGTTTGCACAAGTCATGCTACACCTACACCGAATGTACATTTTTAATAATGGGATGCCCAACTCATAATTACACCTCGAAACTCCGGGGGGAAAAAAAACCTGTCACCTGTCCATTGTAGACCAGCACGGTACTCTTCAGTGCGTCACGATGTGTACTGGCTTTCTGCCCAAATTTATTTTCAAAATGAAAGGACAATTCTGTCCAAAAGTTTGCACTATTTCCTCCCAGTCAACTTTCACATTTCAGATTTGCCGTCAAACTACAATTTGCAATATACAGTTTTCATTTCAACTACCGAGGAACTGCTAATATCAGCTCAAAATGTATTAAAATCTGTTACATTAACTTAGCTGCCTCGCCTGGCAGTCCACTTCGACACTGACGCGGAAGAGTGGACTTCAATAGGAAGTTGTGGATACAACCCGACAGGTACTAAACCCTTGCACACACTACATGAACTTTGCCCTAGTGCAGTATGCCTCCAGTCCAGCATTCAGAATCATAGAATCTTCCAGTGCAGTAGGAGACCGTTCGGCCCATTGAGATCGCACCAACCACAATCCCTCCCAGACCCTATTCCCATAATCCCACATATTTACCCTACAAATCCCCCTGACACCAGAGTCAATTTAGCGTAGCCAACCAACCTAACCCGCACATCTTTGGAGTGTGGGAGGAATCCGGAGCACCCGGGAGAAATCCGTGCAGACACGGGGAAAATGTACAAACTCCACACAGACAGGGACCCAAGTCTGGAATTGAAGCCGGGTTTGAGGCGCTGTGAAGCAGCAATGCTAATCACTGTGCCACTGTGCCACCCAAATGAATACGATTTAAATAAAAGTTTTCAGACAGTAGAAGCTCCCTAGCATTTTATATATTAACCAAAAGCTTCCAGGTTGGGGTGGGGCGGGAGTAGGCGGGGGGGGGGGGGGGGGGGGGGAAGGAGCGATTTATTTATGCGGAAAATTCACACATTACAGCTCTCAGTCCCAGATCAGGAGTGTACTATAAGATAGGTGAAATCCATGGTGGTTACGCAATAGAATATTAGACACATAAAAATTTCAGTGGCTCCATCTTCTACCATCTTAATCGAGATCTTGTCTGCATCCTCTCAAGCCCTCCCCTATTTTTGTCCAGAGAACTCCATGTAAACTCACCGAATTCAAGCCAGGATCTGAAAGCTTTCCTGACATTGTTTCTCAAATCCTCAAAGACCTGAATGCTCTCTCCTCCCTCATCCTTCTCTTTCTCCCTACCAGCGGTACTTCAGAGTAAAGCCTTATCCACGATGTCAGCAAACCAGACTGAGATCGAATATGGAGCACTGGAACAGGTTGTCCGTCTCAACTGGTCTGCGCTGGTGTTCACACTTCACGCAGGACTCCTCCCACTATTCCTCACTCCTCCATGTGCTTTTCCAGCTTCCCCTACATTCTGTCTGTCCTATTCGCCACAACTACTCCCTTGTAATACGAGTTCCACATCCGTACCAGTCTCTGCTTAAAGAAGTTTCTCCTGAACTGGATTTATTAGTGACTATCGTATATATGTTGATATTTAGTCTTCGAATTATCTGACGCTTGCAACTTTGGTTTTCATGACTTAGAATCCAGTCTGGGACTCTCTTGTTCTTCATATTCTGTAGCAGGGACTAGGTGATGGACATGGATCAGTGACGTACTGTGCGACCTTATTTCAATCCCGCACCAACATTGTCTCAAGCCAGCGCTCTAAGAAATCCCCAGATTAATTTTGCATTGATCATTTGCCGTTTCTGGGATCTTGCTGCAGCAAATCGTTGGTGACTGTGCCTATTACTGGAGAGTTCTCTATTGATTGCTTTGGGAGCTCGGATGGAAGGGGTAACAAGTACTTCATACTAAAGCAAACCTGCAGTACGGTCAATTTAGACCATGATTGACGTAGGATTTTCTCATAGCTTTGTTTCACGTAGAACTTTATATTAAAAATAATCTTAGCCAAACCTCTCTCCATTCCTTTGGCTCACGTCTCCTTGTCCTGGGCAGCAAGGGTTTAACTGAAGCCACTAGCGGTAAAATTGTGGGAATTAACCTAATCAGTGACTACTTCCCTTATCGGGTGACACTGTGATCCTGTCTGTATTCCTGTGCGGCTGAAGGGACTCTCTGCTTCCCACTCTCAAGAATTTTCGCCCTCCAAGGATGGCGACGCAATGGAACTTCTGGATCTGATTAAAATGGTGGGATCAACCGGGAAGAATGTCACTAATTAAAGGGACAGGTGTCTCTAACCTGTCCCCCTATCAATTCTTCGTCAGCACGGAAATTAACGCAGATTATTTTAATAATCAGAATCCATGCAGTAATAATTTTAATGGCCCTCCTTTTAACTCGGCGTTTTAAAATAACAGATCTGCAGAATAAGTGTGATAGTTTTAAATGGACATTGTGGCTTGCAAGTCAAAAATGACAGATCCTGTTTCCTGAGCAGTTATTTCACAGACTGAGAGACTGTTTAGGAATGGGAAATATGTCTTATTTTCCTCGATAATAAATTACTTTATTCAATCTTCGAATAGTTAGAATCGAAAGTTTTTTGCATTGAATTTTTAAATGAAAGCAGGGGGATGACCAAGTGACATCTTTGAGGAAATCAAGTCGTTAAAAGCTGGAAATCCCATTATATCCAAATCCTCAACACCCAGAGCAGGATAGCACATTGATATCACACACTGGCTACAGAGAACACATACTGATAATCCATCCGATTACACCCGGATTAATACGGCTATCGACAGCTAAATCTCTATCGGTGCACCTATGGATTATATACATATCAAACATACGTCCTTGTAGAAACTCAATTACAAAACATACATTTTGTAATCAACATCCTTAATATAGAAGGTTAAATTTAAAACCTCTTCACCCAGGTATAGTTTAAGTACGCACCTCGAATTATTATATTTTCTCCTTAAGCGATATGTAAAAAGACAGGTTATGTTTACAAGAACAGTTGCCCCGTTTATTGTATATTTTACATAAACACATAAAAAATGAATGTTCGCTAAAGTACATAATTAATATATAAATAATGACAACTAGAAACACCATCTAGTATACACTCATAGTTTACAATTCAACCAGAAAAAATAAATATCACACTCATACACACACACATACACACACACACACACTTAAATACACACACATATACTCTTTCATACACTTATACTTTCTCCCTCATACACGCACTTCTATACTGTCTCTCTCACACACACACTTTTATTCTCTCTCCTACACACACACAAATACATACCTTCGCACACACAGGTATCGGCATGGTTAAATATTATCACCTCAAGTTACGAACAATTTCCCTTGCATATTTTGGAATAGCAAAAATAAGAATTCGTACATCTAACAGCTATCGGGTGGGAAAAATATTAATTTCACTCCTTGTATTCTGAGCGAGAGTATTTGTTCAGCTGACTGCACAAAAAAACCATTGGAATGGTACAATAAATATATGAAATGTAAAGTGGCTCCCCTTTTTAAAATGACCACGTTGTTAGGCTTTTTCGATGGACTATGGGAAACTCGTTTATCTCTTTGTGTCTTTTGAAGAAAAATGTACAAAGGCCCATTTTTATTCAAGCAAACGCAACACGTTCGCTTGTACAGTAAGAACTGTACAACTGGAAGCTGATGTCAGGGAGTTGAGATGTTAGGTGCCTAATATTCACCCCTGATATTCATACCGGCGACGATATTTAGATCTGAGACTTCGCGCACTCATTACATAAAATATTTTTAAAAATGATAATTTTTCACCTTTCATGTTGCATCGGATGTCCCATTTAGGTAAACTGTTGTATGCATGTGTATGTATGGGGGTGGGCGGATGGGTGGGGGGTGGGGGGGGGAGGTGATGGGAGTGAGAGATTCACGGTCAAGTTTAATTTGTAACTATCAGCAATTCGCCAATGGGAAAGGAGAGAGCCTTCTGCGTTTTCTAAGGATACCCTGCGATTAAAGGTACATCCGCTGATAACCTTAAATTATTGACAGAGCGATGCATAAAGGATTAGTTGAAAATTAATGTCGCTTTAAGACGCGAATTAGATAATCGTTAGTGAAAGCGTGGAACATTCCACTCTCAGTTCTAATAATCGCATTCCATACACCACCGTCCAAATATCTTTTAAACACACACACACCCACACACATTAACCGAAACAGGGATTTACTATAAATTCATTTCAACTGTAATCTAGCCTATACAGATTTTTTTATATATATAGTTCTGGGCCTCAGCTGGACTTTGCAGGTGACAGGTGCCGCTGGTAAATTCCTCCTCTGTCTAATTTTACTCTGAACTTTGACGTTCTGCGCAGGCTTTTAAGAACACGGATTTCCGTATGTTAAGGACCTTTATTTTGGGATGAGCTTGATTCGTACATTGGACCCATGCACCTGGTGGGAGTGAGCAGAGGATGATACCGGACGAAGCAAGAAGAGTCACCAATTGCATCCTCGCCCCGAAGGCTCCCTGGCAACCGCCAGATGTCCCAAGTGCAGCAAATGTTATTTTAAAATATCGTTAAATTTTCCCCACTATGGGATAGAATTCATTTTACTAAGACATCTTAAATCAACCTCTCTGGCGTGTGCACATGATGCAGGACAGGCAGAAAGTGGGGTGATTCTTAAATACGCAGTAAAACCAACTGAAGCAATATACAGTCATGTAAACTGAACAATAGTCATCAAGAGGACTGCACACAGGATACTTTACTAAGATCCGGGTTGCATTAAGCACACAAAGCTATATGTACCTCCTATTCGTGTTTATAATGGATTGCAGTAAATGCATAAAATGCAAAAGGACTGATTCTCAGCCTGATTTAGCAATAGAGCACCTCTCTGCAACATTGGAACACACACACACACAAATAAAAGGCTTGTTTCTTTATAGAATGAGATGAGTATCTGTTACACTCCGAAATACAATACAATCTATAAATTTAAAGGATGGACATTCAATATTTTCCAATTTAAACTTAACTCCTTTAATGTCACTTAAAATTTGCATGAAATCTAGAATCAAATCTGTCTCAATCGCTTCAATCTGGCAAAAGGGAATGTGCTGCCCACTTTCTAATTTACTCAACTGCAGTTTGATACGGGCCCAGGTACAATGGAAACAAAAATGGATACCGGGCATATCCGGGAATAATAGAATTTCTAAAAATAACACAGACATCAACAGTGGGGGGGGGGGGGGGAGTCGGTTACCTCGGAATTCCAAACAAGTTTGAGCATTTGTTGAATTTTAGCAACAAACTCCGTTGTGACTGTAGGCCCACAAACCGTTCTCGAGCAGTGAGCTCTGCAACGGAGGATGCTGGAGTTCCAACAGCAATGTGTTCGTCTGCAGAATTGTCACCGAGGTTTATATAGGCCCAGGAGTGTATATATAATATTATATATTATACATGTATATATTTAAAGGTAAGCATTGAACATAATAATATTTATCCACTGTAAACAGTGTAACTCAAAAAGGCAAGATCAGGAGTTAATAACAAGCCCAGTTCGGATGATGGAGAGTGACCACAACTGTCACAGGACTAACAGCCCGCAATATGTCCAACACTAAGGTGCAACGGTTGAAATACAGCTTTTAGCACATGCATACTTTCTCATTCCATTTGCTACTTGGTACCTATGTCTATGTGCAACAGAAGAGTCAGTTCTGTGCATCAAGGATCCTCCAACTCATCGCATTTTCTTACCTTCTGAGGTAGAAAGTAACGCAGAATCCCATTCTGGAAGGAAGCTCGCATGTGTTTGAGTAGGGAAAGAAATCTTGCAAGTCAGAATGTGACAGCGGTGATGGAAATCAATCAATGGAGCATCGACCAAATGCAGAGTCACTTTATCGGAGAGACTTATACAGAGTACCTCACACACAGACACACACACACTCACACACACACATACGCATACATACACAAACACACACAAACACACACACACGCACATACACACAGACACACACCGACACACACCGACACACTTACAAACTCCAAATTTCGCTGAATAATATGCATTGACAGTTGAAAAAATGACGTTCTCCTCACTCGATTATCTGGAAGTATCTCTTTAAAACAGCACTGCTCCAGCATTGATGTGCCTTTTCAAATCTTATCCAACCCATAACTGCCCTTCTCCTCTCCACCCCCTTCACACACACACATACACACATACATACACTTGATTATAAAAAGACAGGACTGATTCAGAATATTTTAATTTCACACGCTACTCCCAGGAGAGTGAGGGGAATTTTTTTGTCCTTTTTTTTCTCTTCTTAACAAACAAGTGACCGCAAAAAATCGAAGGCAATAGAGGAAGTCAAAATCAAGTTCAACAGCACAGAGGAAGATATTATCATGATAATACGTCTTTCAGAATAGAATCTGGCCAGACAACGGGTTCTGGTGTCTCGCTAGCCCAGAGCAAGGGCCCTCAGTGATATTTTCCCATGAACCTGGTGATTATTAAGACAACTGTGTTGGCCGGTGACACAGGACTATTGCTTGATTAGGAATTCTATGCAGAAATATATTTCTTTTAAACGATGTTTAATAAATCGATCTATCTCGGAAAAGGACTGGATATTGTTCGCTGTAAGTATTAGGTTCGAAGGCAGGGAGGTAGGCAAGTAGTTCGAAATTTAGTAAACTTTTAATTTTTTTAAAAAAGGATGCCCCTTTTCCCGTCACAAGGTGCTATGAAATAAACATTCATTAAGTAAATAGCAATAGATGTAAAGCATGTTGTATTCTCAATCCCGCCTAATTTTCAGAAGATGAGACTTTTAAAAGAAAGGAAACACTTGTGTTACTTACATGATTTTGCGGAATGGAACTACATCCATTAATTTTCGTCCTTCGCAGAAATTGCGTCAAGTTTGCATTTAACATTAACATTGGAAATCCTTGATTGTGTTCTTGTGGTTTCTTGTTTAAGTTCTTTTTTTGATTCCCAGCGCTGACTGACACCAAAATTGCGGGGACAAAAAAATAAAGTAGACAAGGGACACAACTCTTTCCCTCAACTGCCCCCCCCCCCCACCCTTTCTGATTTTCTGTTAATTTTCTCACACAACTTGCGCCGGCTGTCTGGGAGTCCGCGTTGGAATCCAAACTAGCCCAGCCTGATGTGGACGTGTTCAGAAACCCAAGCAGCCGGCCCCGCAATTCATTGTCCAATTGAATTGATAGCCATTGTTCAATCTCTGTGTGATCCGTTCTCCTACACTCCTCACTCCCCCCACACATCCCCCCTCCCCGCCTCCCCACTCTCCCCTCCACGTCTTATACTCCCTACTCATTCCGCCAAGAGAGAGAAAAAATATGGACCAACATGTCCTCCTCCCTCCCAGAGCAGGAAAGGAGCGGATCTGGAAGGAAATACGCGGCTCGGTGGATGTTTTCCCTTTCGAGACTTGAGAATGAGGGTTTGCTGTTGAGAGCTTCACTCGTTTCTGGATAATCTGCTTTTGCATATTAATCCCAACTTTTCCTGGCAGTTCATTAATGAAGCAATGACTGGCTGGCACATCTTGAACATCTGAAGACACCTCCCCCCTTCTTTCTATTCCTGTTTCATTCTCTCTCTCTCTTTCTCTCTCGGCCACCGTCCAAAGCACCTTTGCTATTCTTAATTTACCTGACACCTCTCTCCTCCTGTAACTAAGAAAGATCCTGGTGCCTCGCTGTTTTGATTTCAGACACAGTAAGAGAACATCCCCTCCAGATCACGGTTAACAACTCACTTCTCCGCCAAAGGATGCAGCCGGTTTTCCCAGCGAGCCTCAAGATACACAAATATATTTTTTTTATTTATCTTTCTGTCTCTGTCTCCCTCTCTCGCTTCTGATTTTTTTTCAAAAAGGGGGGTGGGTGTCTGATTTAAAAGCACAAGCGACTGGTTTCAGACATTCCAGCAGGCAGCTTCCTGCGCGCTAAAACGCCGCTGAGATAGATCTGCCTGAGATGTTGTGGCACCAAACACGATAGAGAGGGAGCCTAGCTCTGGGTCACGTTGCTTTACGTGAGGTTAAGTATATACGTCTCCCATATTTTCCAGGCATCCTAGACTTGACTTCCATGCTATTTCCAAACACACAGCACCCCCCCCCCCCCTTGCATTCCCACATGCACTGCGCCGCTCTCAGTGCAGAAAACCTTCTCTCTCTTTCTCCCTCTCTTCCGCAAGGCGTTTGGATAAAATTATGAAATGACCCTTTGCAGGGAATGGAGGGAGAAAATCCTTCTCCCTAAAACTCGCCACGTTTATCATTACGCGTTTGCGTCAGTGCGCTTAGTGGTTTAAACGGATTCACAATTTTACTGTGCTAATATCCAGTGGTCGCTATTAATTTTTGGTGGGTTGGAAATGGGGGGCTGGGCGGGGGAAGGAGATATTATGCAGGCCGGAACATTGAAGGAATGTTTAATTAAGAAATGCACAGTGGTCACACCACAAAAAAAAACCCTGTGAACGCTTCAGTTTAAAGAGAGAGCGGATTGAAGAGGCGACTCTGCAATCTCCTCCGCACACGTGCCAATGCAGCCGGAGCTAAATTAAAATATCACACATGGTTTATCAATGGAATAGATTTGTTGCGAAAATGTCACTCTTCTTCAGCGAACGCCCCCCCCGTCCTTTTTCCCTCTCCCCTTCTTTGCCCCCACATTGAATTGATTTCACTAAAGCTTCTTGGAAATGCTTAATTTTTGCAAAATAATTATGAATGCAATGTTGAGAGTGTGGAACATACAATCAACTCCCGGCTTGTGTGAAACACAAGGCAAAGTACTTAAAACAGTACTAATGCGACAATGCGGATATCTGGTCACCTTGATGCAGAACACTTTATAACCGGAATATTAGATTTGTGCAGAAGGGATTGGGGACAGGCAGTTTATAAATTAAATGACATATTAAGTAAAATGTAAATGTTGCTTAATCTGGGTACAGACTAATGCAAACTATCTGCCCCATTGCAGAGATTCTTAGCAGAATGTGTTTACTTAATGCATTTGTTCCTTGATATTTTCCCGGGAACTACATATTGTGATTTACATATAACATTATGAGAGAAGTGTATTTTCATTAAATTTATTTATTTCATTAAAAACAAGCCCCGTGTCCTTCTAGCAGCACATTTCTACGCTAGGCAGTTTGTACCAATGTTGGGGCACTGCCTATTTTTAAGACGGGTTGGAAATGAGTTGCGCACAAAACATGCAGCAAAACATTCACATAGCGAAAAGTAAAGCGACCTTGAAATGATAGATGTTTGAGGAAGGTCTCTTTTGGAAAGGAGGAGTGTGTAGAATCTTTACAATCTGAAAGAATAGGCCAGGATGAAGCTACCTGACAAATTCCCCCGACGACGTTTGGTACTGCAATCCCGAGTTAAAACCATATTTATAAAAAGCAACTCCTTAAAAAAGGGAACGCAATATTCTGTGCAATACTTTAAACATTAGATGCATGATTTTTAAAATAAATGTAAAACTATTTTCGACAGGGACAAAAGGATATGGATAATATGCTATGAAGGTTGTGGGTGGGATAGGAACTACCTAAAATATTTGTACATTCCTGTAGGATTTCATCACTAAAATTGTACTTTCCTTCAACTGATATTTCACAGAAAAATAATATCCGTTTACTTTTTTTGCAAACACGCACAGACGAAATGGTACAAGCAAAGGAGCAAAAATTAATTTTAATCATAAAATAGATGTTTGAAATTTTCCACCTTTTTTCTCCCTGTACTTCCCCCCACCTCCCCTCCCCCATCAACCAAATTTCAGGATGTACCTAATTCTGAGATAGCAAGGGAAAATATCGGCGAGTTTTATTTGTATAAAATATTCTAGAACAAATTATTTTCATGCGTTAATTTATACATAACACATGGGGCATAAAAGAATATTTTTGAGATTTTACAAGATAGGACGGGCATGGGGCTGGGGGCACGAAAGGGTGGGATGTTAATAAGTAGGAAAGGTGATGTTGAAAAATATTTCTCCTTCATTCACCTTTTTTTGTCTTGTCCGATACGTCTTTTCGCTTTGAGGGTGGAGATGTAGCTAGAATCTGAGGATTTGAGCTTAAATATCTATGTAACTGCAGCAATATTTACTGAGCACATGGATTTTTACACATATTTAGACTGCTCGAGTTTATCCAATCTATAAAACAGAGGGCTTATTGCCCTTATTGTGCGCTTGTCGGAAACTTCCAGGTACAGGTACCCTCCAGTCAAACTCACAAGGAAGGTAACACAAGATGCATGGTTTAAAGATTAAATACATTTCAATCTTCCCCTGTGATTTATTGAAGGACTGCCAACCGTGTCTGATCCTAAAGAGATATGTAAGTCTGTGTTTGGATTAAAAATACCCATTTATATTAGGTTGTCGAAAACTTTCTTCGCTAGCTTCATGAAATAAAATGCCACTATTATCCAGCACAGAACTGACTGTTCAGTAACAGAGCTGGTTTAGCCCGTTCTCTGTTGTAACTTGGGATGTATGACGAGAAACCGCCACTGTTGCAGTTTTTCTGGGTTGCCAATTACAACTGATATAAAAATGCAACGACGATTATTTTTGGCAATTTATTTTTCAGCAGATAGTTTGGTTTTAAAAACGAGTATAGCGATGTGTCTGTAACACACAATCGCATACAGACATTTCTAATTCATAATCGATGCGCCAAGAATTTTGTTTTTGCAATAACTGCAGTTTATATGTTAAATTTGCGTGTTATTTTCCTGTTTGAAATAAAGTTATTGAACAAAGAAATCTACAGTTTGCTGTTGTCGACATACTGTGTATGTGCTGTCCATTCTGTAACTGTACAGCGCGGCCGGTTGCCCCCTCCCCTCTCTTCTTTCTAACTTGCCCCGTTTCTTGTTTAATGTCCTGATGTTAAATGCTTGTAAAAGGAGGAGGTCAAATCAATTGGTCCGAGAGGCCTCGAGGGGGGAACTGGGAAATGCCTGCATGCAATGCATAAGCTCTTGGTCAGTCCCTGAGGATGCGAGTCTCTGGTCATTAGACACCGCTTAACTTTTACATATCCTTGTAACTTTCCTTGAACGAAGGAAACGAATGGTACAAAGCGGTCACTCAAAGCTCGGTCACTCCTAACCAGTGCGAACCACCTTGCGATTTCGCCTATTTAGTGAGGACACCTTACATTTACACAGTTGCTTCACACGCAATACATCATTTTAAAACCAAGACCCTAGTCTATAATTCGGACATATTTTATGTTATATATGGCATATTGTAGGACCTGTCCTATATTGTCAAGATATTACTTATTATCTCCAATAACATGACGGAGGCAATGTAGTATGTTTTCTATATACAATTACTTACATTTGATATCTATCATTTTCTTGCTCCTAATTCTAAATTCTATAATCACATGTTATATTATTTAATTCGGATCAATCACCAACTGCATAGGGTTGGGAAATTTGTATTTCAGGGGATTCATAATAACAGCATTTCTGTAGACTTGGTAATACAAGCTCGCTTTACTGTCCGTTACTCTTCGCTCTATCTCTCAATAATCTGCCCCAGCGCCCGTGTTACCCCTCCGATGTTGAAAGCAAGTTGGAAGTGAGAAGGGGTAGGTCCAAGTGGTCAAAGTCTTCGGGTTGAGAATTGTTCTTTACAAGTAAAGCTGTATGAAATGTTCCTTGTTTGGGTGTGCTGCTGTCTCTCGCTCTAGCACCGACTCAAAATATTATTGTGTCCAGAAAAAAAAGATACCGATATCAAAATAGCTGACAGTTCACAAACTCATCCTTAAACCTTCAAAATCGCAGAAAAATAAAGTTAATTTGTACAGATTTCTGTTATCTATAAATGTGCCCCGTCGCTCTGTCAAGGAATAAATCCTTTTAGCTATTTTGTGACTTAATTTTACTTGCAGAATCGAATGAAATCCAACGACGCTTCTAGTTTTAAAACCAGTTGTTTTAATTTATTAAATTCTGTAATTATAAATTGCGAAGGCTGATGCTTTGACTTGAAATTCCGTTTAATTCGTTTCTCTCATGTTTTGTTTTGGAATATTAAAAATGTTAGTAATAACGATTTGTAACTTTTCAGAGTTCCACACTGGATAACAAACCGTATTAAATATATTTTTAAATTCGCTGCAGTTTCTAACCCCGTCGCTGTATCTCTGTGCAACACCCATAATCAGGTTCGAAAGAGACACTTTAAAAATGGTCAGAATGCGCCATTCTGCATTCGGTTGCCAGTTAAGTAAGAAAGCTTTATATATTGACATTAACTTTGCACTTCATAAAACAGAACATTTTTCAAGAAAGATTCATATTTTAAATAATTATTTAATCGAATTATAACCAGATATTAAAATATAAACACGGATGGGAAAAAAATAAAAGAAAAGTAGCACCTCACTCAGAAGCTCGTTATGAAGTGAAATTATAGCCAGTTTAAATCTTATTGATGCCATATTTGATATATGAATATACAAGTTCAGGTTACTGCAGATACTATCGACAATTTGTTAAATATTACTTCAGTAGATTCCGCTGTCCCATGCTACATATTTGTTGGAACTGGCGGTAGTGTTCAGTGAGGAAGGGGATAGGAGTTGCAGAATTAGGGCTTCCAACTTTTATTGTGACTTATTGCCCCTGTAATCTACAGGAACCGCACTCCTGGTAGTGATGGTGCGACAGGGCACTATTTCTGGTGCATTTATTCTAACACAACTTAAAAAAAACAATTCTGACTAACATATTAAAGGCAGCGAGCAACTTCTTTTCAATATTCGGAAACATTCTGCATTCCAGCACTGCAACTATTCAGTTCCCAGGTTTGGGGCGTTTGGACTGTTTTGACATATTCGGTGATATCGAACATTCTAATAGAAACCACTGAAGGGTTTAAAAAAAACTATACAACTTGAATTTTATTAAAACATTTCTTTGAATTAAAATGATTTTTATATTTGCAATTATTTAATAATTTGCAATTATTAATTTTCAAGATTAATTTTCGAATGGCGTATTATTTAATTTTTAATAAGAAAAAAAGTTGCAAAATCGAGACAGATAGAATAATTTTCTTTCACTATAAGGAGAGATCAAGGTGTATTTACAAAAGGCGGAATCTGAATTGTAGAAGCGATGGATTTAAAATAGGAAACCTACAGAATAATACTTCTATTCTCCGGCTGAGTTCTAATTCTCAGCTATCTGAATCCAGTTCCCTTAAATCTCGAGAAAATACATCATTGTCTTTGCTGGAAACCTACTTTTTTAAAAAAGAACAAACTTTCCCCCCAAGATTAAAGGATTTAAGATACAACGCGGCCGCTCCTCAATCGACTCGGAAGAACCAAAACAAAAGGACAAAGGGCAAAGACTTTAAAATAAAAATTCACGTATATCTTACATTTCAGGAATTGTTTGATAAATAATTTTACTCACTACAAATATTTTTTCGCTGTAATTTTTTAAATGTTGGTGTATAAAGTCGCAAAATAAAAAAAAGTAAATGTAACAAACGAATATTTCTGACATGCCCTATTTCCACCCTGTTGCAAAAATGAAACGTTAAAACAACCCCTTTAAATAAAAAGAAATCAAATCAAAAGTTTACAGATTCCCTTGGGAATTTATGACTTGTATTTAATTCAGAGAAAACGCATAATTATCTCTTAGCTCCCAAATTTTGCTTGTGTAATATTATCCGCTAAGCAGGAACAAATGTAAAATAATCCGCATGTGTTTTATGAGGTTAGGAAGCTCCCGCTGTATATTTTATTAAATGAAAAATGTGGCAGTAATCTTGGGGCGGTGAAATTGAGGTACAGCGACATCTGTCGTGTGCAGCCCAATCTCAACCAGCCAATCAAGGTTCTTTCCATTGGCTTGGGAGGTTTCCAATGTCTAATATGGGGAACAAGGTTAATCTGGAAACTGTTCATAAAAAGTCCAAGTTCGGACTTGAAATTTGCTCTTGCCCTCAGTTCGACAGCAACAATTTACATTTGTGTAGCAGCCCTGGCTGCAGGACCGCACAGAAAAATGTTAATGTTTATTTATTAGTGTCACAAGTAGGCTTAAATTAACACTGCAATGAAGTTACTGTGAAAATCCCCTAGTCACCACACTCTGGTGCCTGTTTAGGTACACTGAGGGAAAATTTAGTATAGTCGATGCACCTAACCAGCATGCCTTTCGGACTGTGGGAGAATACCGGAGCACTTGGAGGAAACCCATGCAGACACGGGGAAAATGTGCAAACTCCACACAGACAGTGATTTAAGCCAACAATCGAAT
Source organism: Sphyrna mokarran (assembly GCA_024679065.1). Lineage (NCBI taxonomy): Eukaryota > Metazoa > Chordata > Chondrichthyes > Carcharhiniformes > Carcharhinidae > Sphyrna > Sphyrna mokarran. The sequence goes on along the minus strand of JAGIQG010000026.1, from coordinate 10,911,222 downwards.
CCAGGTCCCTTGTGCTGTGAGGCAGCAGTGTATCATTGTGCCATCCTGCCAAAATTAAGCAAATGGACACACAGCCAAAGGGGTAGTAGTTGGAGGGGCAAGAAACTTGGTCAAAATCTTCAGGAAGGCCTTAAAACAGATGAGAGAATGGGTAGGATTATAGGAAGGTATTCCAAAGCATGATCATCACAGGGATTGAAGAAACATTTGAAAAGGGTCACAGTTGGAAGAATAGACTTGTCTTGGAGAGTTCTAGGGTTGGACAAAATATTACATAGATAGGGAAAAGGTGAGGCCATGAACACCAGGGCAGCACGGAGGCACAGTGGTTAGCACTGCTGCCTCACAGTGCCAAGGACCCGCGTTTAATTCCCAGCTTGGGTCATTGTCTGTGTGGAATCTGCACGTTCTCCCCGTGTCTGTGCAGGTTTCCACTGGGTGCTTTGGTTTCCTCTCACAATCCAAAATGTGCAGTTCAGTGGATTGCCATGCTAAGTTGCCCCTTAGTGTTAAAGGGACTAGCTAAGGTAAATGCATTGGATTATGGGGATAGGGCCTGGACGGGATTGTGTTTGGTGCATATACAATGGGCCAAAAAGCCTCCTTCTACACTGTAGCATTCTACAATTCTATGAACATGTCAAAATGGAGGTACTATCATATCGGGAGTCAGTGCAGATCAGTGAGCACAGATCTCTGTTGGGTCCAGGGGTTTGGGTGCAAGTTAGGATACTTCAGAGTGAGTTTGGTGATCTGGAGGATGGATGATGTAAGGAAAAGTCTGGAGGTAACAAAATGAAGATGTCAACAACTGTTGGACAAAGGCAGGTTTATGGTCAGGAGCAGTTCGGAAGTGGAAGTAGATGGACTTGGTGATGGAATTTGGAGCTAATAAAATCAGTGTCAAATCAATGCAGGTCAGGAGGTGAATATACGCATGGGTGTTATCCATTCAACTCCCTGAACCTTGAGCCCATTTGATTAGATCTATACCTCAATCCCACTTATATGTATTTTACCTATATCCCATGATACTGTTATTGAACAAACATCTATTAATCTCAATCTTAAAAACATGACTGATCTGCAGCATTCACATCCACCTGTCAGGAACGTGTTTTAGATTTAAACTTCCCCTTATCTGGAGGAATGTTTCCTGATATCCCTAAGCTGCCGAGTTCAACTTTAAAGATCCTGCGCACCCTCCAATTTGGATTCAGTCAGTAAATCAATGTCTCCCTAATAATGCCTCCCTATCTACACTGACAAATCCTTTGATCATGTTCAGGTTACTGGTGTATGGGACTCTGTCTGGTACAATCCAGTTCAATCCATTCTCACCAACATACTTTCTCTTCATGCCTCTCACATACTCGGACCTATTCAACTTTCTGAAAAATATTGAACTTTAAGAAAACTATGGTACATTATTTCTGATGCAAATTTTTAGACTTAAAACTAGCCTTTTACAGACAGCAAGAGGCCCTTTGGCCAACTGTGTTTTTAAATGCCTGCAATTCATTCATCCCACTAAGCGAATAGTCTGAGTTATGTTTATTGACCCAGTATCCATAATAGAGGAAAGGAGTAAGCCATTCAACCCCTCGAAAATGTTCCATTCTTCAATTCGATGGTGTTTCTTACTTGCCTTGATTTGATAACTTTCACTTGCCTAACCTAACTTAGATATCCGGTCATCCGTCTAACGTTCTTCCCCAACGATTTACTCAGGAAGCAAACCCTACAGACTCTTCTCCTGCCCTCCATTCAGAATCATTTGATAAGGTCCACATGGTGGACTGGTCATGGGATCTAAAGTGAAGTGACAAGTTGGATCCAAACTTGAATCAGAGACAGGAAGAAGAGGGCCACAATGAATGAACGTTTTAGTGACTGAGTACAGTGGGATTCCACAAGACTCAGTAATGGCTCCTTGTTTCTTGTGATATATTTCAATAATTTGGATTTAAATAGGAGGGAGAGGATGAATAAGAAATCTGCAAACAATACAAAACTTGACCCTATGGTTGATAATCAAGAAGAAAGCTGTCAACTGCAGGAATATATCACAGAATGCTGCAGTGAAGAAGGAGGTCATTTGGTCCATCAAGTCTGCACTGATCACAATTCCACCCAGGCTCTATCTCCATGCTTTTACTCTAGCTAGTCCCCCTGATACTAAGGGACAATTTAGCATGATCAATCCACCTAACCTACACATCTTTGCATGTGGGAGGAAATCAGAGCTCCTGGAGAAAACCCATGCAGACACAGGAGAATGTGCAAACTCCAAACAGACAGCGACCCAAACCAGGAATCAAGACTGGCTCCCTGGCGCTGTGAGGCAGCAGTGCTAACTACCATGCCACTGTGCCACCCATATTAATGGACTAGTCAGCGGGGTGAAACTGTAGCAAATGGAGTTCAATCCAGAGTCATGTGAGGTAGTGCAGTTGGGATGAAATATTCTGTCAATATGGATAAATTGAGGAAAGTGAGATTATTTTAATTACAACAGAGATTTACAGGAGTTTTGATGACAGTGTTTAAAATATTAATGTAGTTTGACTTCATTTATATAGCAAATTTTCGCAACCAGCAGATATCAGAAACAAAAACAGAAAATGCTGGAAAATCTCAGCTAATCTGATAGCGTCTGTGGAGAGAGAATAGAGCCAATGTTTTGAGTCTGGATGGCCCTTCATCAGAGCTACATATTTTATAGACAATTAAGTACTTTTTGAAATGTAACCATTGTTGTAAGATAAGAAACACAGCAGCCAATTTCTGCATAACAAGCTTCCACAAACAACATGATAGTTATCGAATAATCTATTTTTCTGTGATGTTGATTGGGTGATGTGTATTGGTTAGGACTTTGGGGATAACACCCCACCTCCTACCCCTGAAGGGTCATCCAGACTCGAAACATGGGCTTTATTCTCGCTCCACAGATATTGCCTGACCTGCTGAGATTTTCCAGCACATCTTGTTTTTGTTTCAGATTCCAACATTTGCAATACTTTACCTTTATGATATAATGATGGAGCACTGATTAGGCCACAGCTGGAATTTTATGTTCAGTTCTGGTTATCACATTGCAGAAAAGACATCTGTGTTTTGGAAAGAGTGCAGAGGAGATTTACAAGAATGTTGCCAGAGCTTAAAATTGGATCTATGTGGAATAATTGGACAGGCTGGAGTTGTTTTTTTGGAACTGAGGAGGCTGAGGGTTGTCCTGACTGAGGTGTAAAAACTTATGAGGGGCTGGACAAAAATGTCTCTTTTTCCCAGCAGAGTGGTCAATTATCAGAGAGTACTGATTTAAGGTAGAAGGATTAAAGGAAAACTCCTTCATTCAGAGAGTGATAGAGGTTTGGAGTTTGCTACCTGGTTTGGTGGTGGAAATCCTCAACTCATTTAGAAACTACTTGGATCTGCACCTAAAGTGCTGGAAGCTGCAGAGCTATGGACCTAGTGCTGAGAGGTAGAACTAGAATGATCAGCTAGTTTTTAAAATTAATTTATGGCTAACTCAGACATGATGGGCTGAATGGCATTTTTCTATGCCATGACCTTTCCATCGTTCTACCAGTTGGACAAACTGGATGGCTGTCTGAAAGAGCAAGCACAGATTTGATGGGCAGAAATGGCACGTTTCTTTACAGCATGAATCTTTGATTCTCTGATACTTGATGTGCAGCAATCTAATCCCTTGAATCTGTCTTCATAACTTAGACTTAGCAAGGCCAAGAACTGCCAGATTATTCTCTTCTGAAGCCTTTCCGATGCATCTATTACCTTTTTTGAGACAGGATGACTAAAAATGTATCGTATGCTCCATAATTGGTCTCACCATTGACTTGTACGTGATGTGGAGCTCCTTGGTGACCTTTCCATAATGTTTAGTTCAATGCAAATCTGTAGTGATAATGGCTCAGACTGTTGTCTCACTTCAAAGACTTAACCACAAAATCTAAGTTGCACGACAGTCAGGATTAAAGGACTGCACTGATTGAATTGCATCTTTCAGTTGAGACACTGAAGTAGACTCTATCTGTCCTTTTAAGCAGATGCAAAAGTTCTCAAAGTACTATTTCTAATGAAAACAGGAGTATGGTTTCTACCCTGTCCAATAGTTACCTCTCAACCAATACCTAAAATCCAATTATCTAGTCATTGCTGAAAAAGGGAGTTTGCTGTGTCAAAATTGGCTGTTGTGATTCCTATATTGCAACAGTGACAACACCTCAAATATATTTCATTGGCTGTAAAGCATCTTAGGATATTCTAAGAAGGAATTTTCACAGTAACTGGGTGGCATGGTGGCACAGTGGTTAGTACGCTGCCTCATAGTGCCAGGGACCTGGGTTCGATTCCCTGCCTAGGTCACTGTCTGTGTGGATTTCCTCCAGGATCTCTGGTTTCTCCCACAATCCAAAGATGTTTGGGTTAGGTGAATTGGCCATGCTAAATGACCCTTTAGTGTCAAGGGGACAGGGGTTTATGGAGATAGGGCCTGGATGGGATTGTGGTTGATGCAGACTCGATGGGCCTAATGGCCTCTTTCTGCACTGTAGGGGTTCTATGAGCTTCATTGCAGTATCACTATAAGCCTACTTGTGACATTAATAAATAAACTTTAAACTTAAGAAAGTGAAAGGCCTTACATAAATACATGTTCTTATTCCTTTTATCTGACAAGTTTAGATCAAGTTTCTATGAACTTTTCAGCAAGTCATGAATGGGAGCTCAACAGCTAATCATTAATGTATAAGAGCAGAGATTTTAAAAATGTGATATATTTGCAATGAAGGATTCCCCTTAAAAACATTTAGCCTTACTCTAGTTGTCCAAAAGTAATTGAAAGTGGTATAGGAAGTGCACGTGCATGATTTGGGATATTGAGGATACAGCTCTTACGTAACAAAGACAAATTGGATTCCAGGGAGAAATCTACAGCTCTCAGCTATTCAGGTGACATGAAGGATGCACAAGAATATAGAAACGTGATAAAAAATACATTTGAATTTTAAAATACATCTTTACACCTCATAGTGTCAGATAATCAACACCTTGTGAGTTTTGGTGCTGTGAAGGAAGTGGGGATGGTTCCTGCATCAGTGTTAGCCATCAAACTACATGAAGAGAAAGAATTTAACTCAGAGTAGACTGGGGAAGGCAGAACATTATACTTGCAAGGGGATAGAGGGTCAGGAGAGGGTGGCAGAGGGGAACAAGAGGCAAAGGGTAATTCTTGATAATATTGTGCTGAAACAATGTAGTAAATTGGTGGAATATTCATCTCAATCTGTTTAACAAAGAACAAAGAACAAAACAGCACGGGAAACAGGCCCTTTGGCCCAACGAGCCCGCGCTGCCACCCCGATGTTCTCACCTCTACCCGTGATTCCTGTCTCTGTTTATAGATCTATGGATTAAAAACCAAATTTGAGACAATTTAAGGAGAATTTGTTTTGCCAATTAGCCTAAGAGCACATCTTTGGGATGTGGGAGGAAACCGGAGCACCCGGAGAAAACCCACGCAAGCACGGGGAGAATGCGCAAACTCCCACAGACACAGGCCCCAAATCCATGTATCTGCACAGCACAGCGATAGTCACTGAGCTGTCATGTTGCCCATCAAATGGTCCAGGTCAAGCGTACACTAACGACGTGAAGCACTAGGATACTCTTGAAAAAATCTAAGAGCAGCCCTTTCACAGCCCATCGTGTGTATGCCCCTCGTTAGTCAACAAGGTGGACCAAAGCACCTGTAGGATAAAAAAAAAGTACATCAATATCATCATTTATTTACACACTTCCCAGGAACTCCCAAGGCTTATGATCTCTATTTTAAATCAGTTTTCTATACCCCTCCATTCCCATTCTGTTCATGTGCCCATCTAAATATTTCTTAAATAACTCCAGAGTACCTGCCTCCACCACTTTACTTGGCAGCGCATTCCATATCCCCACCACTCTCTGTGTGAAAAAACTCCCTCTAGCATCCAAATTATACCTTACCCCCCTCATCCTAAGCCCGTGACCCCTCGTGCTATTTGAGTCCATCCTAGGAAAAAGCTTAACCCTGTTTACTCTATCTATACCCCTCATAATCTTGTACACCTCTATCAGATCTCCTCGAAGTCTATGTCTTTCTAAGGAAAACAGTCCCAATTTGCCTAACCTCTCCTCGTAACTCAGACCTTCCATACCAGGCAGCATCCAGGTAAACCTCCTCTGCACTTTCTCCAGAGTCTCCACGTCCTTCAGGTAGTAAGGCGACCATAACTGGACGCAGTATTCCAAATGAGGTCTAACCAACATTTTATACAACTGCAACATTAAAGGCCAGCTCTTGTACTCTATACCCCTTACTATAAAGGCTGGCATACTATATGCTTTCTTCACAACCTTCTCCACTTGCTCTGCCACCTTCAGAGACTTGTGCACCTGCACCCCCAGGTCCCTCTGCGTTTCTATACTCTTAATAGGTCTATCCTTTATCATATACTTCCCCCGTACATTCTTTCTCTTGAAATGCATCACCTCGCATTTATCAGGATTGAATTCCATCTGCCATCTATCTGCCCAAGCTACCAGCCTATCTATATCCTGCTTCTTTGCCTGACAATAGTTGGGGCTATCCTTACAGTGTATTGTATAATCATTAGAAACGTGTCCAATAATATTCCTTCTGCTGCAATGGTTTTCTTATTGACTAGTATTGATTATGACAGTTTTAGACAATGTAGACAAGAAAAAACTATTCCCATTAGCTGAGGAGTGCTTCCCCAAGAACTGGGGAACACCGGTTTAAAGTTTCGGGCAAGAGATGCAGGTGGTTTATTACAATACTACACAGAGTGGTAATGATTTGGAAATGATTGCCTTTCGGGATGGTGGAAGCAGAAATGATCAAAGGAAATTAGATACTGCTTGAGGGAAATAAACCTGGAGGGTTAAAAGGATAAAGAGGGGTGCTGGGATTGACTGAGTTGCTTGACAGAGAACCAGTATGGAGTCAATGGGCCAAATGGCCATGAGTCAATAACTCAAAAATGTGAATAAATCATTCAGAATTTAAATCCTCTGCAGAGAATCATAAAATCCATATAATGTAGAAAGAGGCCTTTCAGCCCATCACATTGTACTGACAACAATCCCACCCAAGCCCTATGCCTGTAATCCCATGTCTTTACCTTACTAATTCCTCCTCATACTAAAGGTCATTTTTAGTATGGCCAATCCACCTAACCAGCACATTTTTGGAGCATGGGAGGAAACGGGAGTACCTGAAGGAAATCCACGCAGGCACGGGGAGAACATATAACCTCCAAACAGACCCAAGGATGGAATTGAACCTGGGTCCCTGGCAGTATGAGGCAGCAGTGCTAACCATTGTGCTACCATGATGCCCTTGATACAATTTTTAAAATGTACAAATAACTAGCTTCTCTTCATAGAAATTACCATGAAATTGTCAGATTGTTAAAAAATCCAATTGGTTCACTCATGTTCTTTAGGAAAGGTCACTTCTTGTTCTTAACCAGTCTGAGCCTGCATCAAATCCATTTCCATTCAAGTGTAGTTGACTGTGCTCTTAGGATGGGACTAGCAAGTCATTCAATTGTATCTAAGATGTTGCAGCTGCCTGGATTAGTGCAGCTCCAACCATACTCAAGAAGTAACGTTTGCGCTACATGAGTGCCAGACAATGACCATTTCCAACAAAAGAGAATCTAACTGTTAGCACTTTACGTTCCATGATATTGTCATTCCTCAATCACCCACTATCAACATTCTGGGGGTACCATTGACCAGAAACTGAACTGGGCAAATCATACAAATACAATGGTTACAAGAGAAGGTCAGAGGCTAGGAATGCTGTGACGAGAACTTATCTCCTAACTCCCCAAAGCTTGTTCATTATTTACAAGACATATGTCAGGAATCTGATGGAATATTCTCCCCTTGCCTAGATGGGTACAGCTCCAACTGCAGGAACTTACCAAGGCTCCTTAGCTAACACCATCTAAACCTACACTGATTACCAACTAGAAGGACAAAGGCAGCAGATTCATGGCAAACATGACCATCTGGAAGTTCCCCTTCAAACCATCATCACCCTGATTCGTAATTATATCTCCATTCCATCATTCTCACTGGGTCAAAATCCTGGAATTTATTGCCAGGATTGGGCAATAAATGCTGGCCTAGTCGGTAGAATCCACATCCTGTGAAACAATAATAAAAGACTGCTGCAAAGAACAATACATTCATGACAAACAGCATCTGAAGAAGATATATCGAAGAAGGAAATGTTGAATATCCTAAACTGCATTAAGATAGACAAGTCCCTGGAGTCAGTTGGGATCTATCCCAAGTTACCGTGGGAGGTAAGGGAAGAAATAACTGGGATCTTAACAGATATCTTTACATCCTCTATGACTACAGGTGAGGTTCAGAGGACAGGAGAATAGCCAATTTTATTCCCTTGTTTAAGAAAGGAAGCAGGATAATCTAGGAAATTATAGGCCGATGAGCCTGACATCAGTGGTGGAGAAGCTTTTGGAGGAGGTACTGAAGGACAGGATATATTCACATTTGGAAGAAAATGGACTAGTTAGTGACAGACAGATTGGTTTTGTACAAGGAAAGTCATGTTTCATCAACTTGATAAAGTTTTTTGAAGAGATGACAAAGATAATTGGTGATGGAAGGGCTGTGGATGTAATTTATAAAGACTTTAGTAAGGAGCTTGACAAGGTCCCACATGGCAGACTGGTACAAAAATTAAAATCACATAGGATTTGGGGATGGGCTGCCTAGATGGATACAGAACTGGCTTGGTCATGGAAGACAGAGAGTAGCAGTGGAAGGATGTTTTTCAGAATGGAGATCTGTAGCTAGTGGTGTTCTCCAAGATTTTTTTTGTTCTTTGTTCTCTGTTCTCTTTGTTCTTTGTTCTTTGATTAGTGCTGGGATGATACAAAAATTGGCGGAGTTGCTGATAGTACCAGGGGTTGTCAGAAGATACAACAAGGTATAGTTAAATTGGAGACTTAAGAACAGAAATGGCAGATGGAATTTGATCTGGACAAGTACGAGATGATGCATTTTGGAGGATCAAATTTAGGTGTGAATTATGCTGTAAGTGGCAGAACTCTTAGGAACATTAACATGCAGAGATATCTGCGGTCCACAGTTTCCTAAAAGTGGCAAGGTGATTAAGAAGGCATGTGGCATGTTTGCCTTCATCAACTGGGGCACTGAGTACAAGAGCTGGGAAATCATGTTCAGTTATATAAAATCTTGGTTAGGTCATAGTTGGAGTATTGCGTGTAGTTCTGGTCACCACACTACCAGAACGATGTGGAAGTTTTGGAGACAGTGCATCATCAGGATGTTGCTAGGTCCCAAGGGTGTTGGCTATGAGGAGAATAAACTAGGATTGTTTTCACTGGAGAGATGGAGGCTGAGAAAGACCTGATGGAAGTCTACAAAATTATGAGAGGCATAGGCAGGATGGATAGTCAGTGGCTTTTTCCAAGGGTGGAAGTGTCAATTACAAGGAGGCATGGGTTCAAGGTGAGAGGGGGAAATTTAAGGGAGATGTGCGAGGGAAGTTTTTACACAGAGAGTGGTGGTGCCTGGAATGCGCTCCCAGAGGAGGTGGTGGAAGCAGGCACAATAACAACATTTAAGAAATATCTGGATGGGTACATGAAGGGAGGGAACAGAGGGTTAGAATCTGAGTAAGGGTAGAGGTTTTATTTTGGTTTAGTTAGAGCATCATGGTCAGCACAGGCTTGGAAGGTCGAAGGTCCTGTTCCTGTGCTGTACTTTTCTTTGTTCTTCGATTTTTGTTTTGTTGTAAGAGTACACAGCCAACTTCCCAGGCTAATGTTTTCCAGCCTTGCCAGCAATGCTCATATCCCGAGAATGAATTAATAGAACTGCTCAATAACAACAACAACCTGCATTTATGTAGCACCTTTAATATAGTAAAATATTCCAAGGCACCTCACAGGAGCATTATCAAACCAAATTTGATGCCAGTCCTCCTAGGAGGTCTTATATCCCATCACCAAATGTTTGATTAGACAGTCTTAAAAGAGGAAAGTGCGATAGAGGGGTGGAGAGATTTAAGATGGAAATTCAAGAGCTTAGGACTTGAACAACTGAAAATACAGATGCTAATGATAGTATGATTGAAATCAATAATGTAAAAGAGGCCAGGGTTGCGGGGGGACGAGGTTGTAGAACTGAAGGCGGTTACAGAAATAAGGAGGGATGAGTTCATGGAAAGATTGAAAAACAAGGATGAGACTCTGCCAGTGTCAATGTAATGACTTACTAGGTGAGATAGGCAGGAATTATTGATTAGGTGACACCAATATTGAGGTTTTAAAAACCACAAAAGGGGAAGGAAGGCTGAGGGATAAGAGAAATCCTCCAGCTGGGGGATGAATGAGTTAGAATAGCAGATGGTGCTGTGAGGTTTAGTTTTAACAGAGTGAGGATGTCAGGAGAAAATTTATCAAAGGTAATGAGGAATGAGAGAATAATCCCATTCTTCAAATCTCCCTGCAACTCTGGCGAGTTGTGCATCACCCACTTCTTTCATCCCATCATTGATGGCTATGCCTGCAGCTGTTACAATAAGAAGTCTCACAACACCTGGTTAAAGTCAATGGGTTTATAGGGAATCACAAGCTTTTGAGTGCTGCTCCTTTGTCACCTGATGAAGGAGCAGCACTCCGCAAGCTTGTGATTCCAAATAAATTGGAATTCTGTGATTCTGGAGCTGTAAGACATAACAGCTGCAATGATGTGGAGACACTGGTGTTGGACTGGGGTGGGCACAGTAAAAAGTCTCACAATACCAAGTTAAAGTCCAATAAATTTAAATTTATTGGACTTTAACTTGGTATTGTGAGACTTTTTACTGTGCCCACCCCAGTCCAACACCAGTGTCTCCACATCATTGCAGCTGTTATGTCTTACAGCTCCAGAATTCCTTCTCTCAACCATTCAATGTCCTTCCTTTCTTCTAAAAAACTTAACATTTAGGTTTAACCAAGCATTTAGTCACTTGAACTAATATCTCCTTGTTTACCTTGCTGTCAGATTTGTTTGATTACACTCCTGGGAAATGCCTTGGGACATTTTACTACAAAAAAAGGTGCTATATAAATGTAGGACATTATTGTTGGTGCCATCTCAGGTACCGAGAGCATTGCACTTGCACATCAGGAGTTGAAGTTGATACTTGATATTAAAACAAAGATTATTCTAGAGCATCAAAATACATTTATCAGCATGACACATGTCAGCTCTGCAGGATTTATATCCATCATCGCAAAAAATTTAACAATCTGTTATTGTTTCAGCTTATTAACAATGCTATGAGTCCGTCACTGTTGAGGGTGAATGTTCTCAATGTGCATCTGATTTTGTTTCAAGAAATGAATGATGAGAAATCAGGAAATGAAATGTTAATTATTGCAAGGCTAGATTTCACTTCAGTAACCGATAACTAAATCACCAAGTGAGAGACACTGGAAGCTGGTATTTGTAATTCACATACACAGCTGGATTTAAACAGAATGCTGATCAATAGCCTCATAACTTTGCAATGAACTGGTTTTGCTTCCTTGAACACAAGAACACAAGGGATAAGAACGGGAGTATACCGTATAGCTCTTTGAGCCTGCTCTGCCATTCAATAAGATCATGGTTGATCTTGGGTTTCAATGCCTCTGGGAATGAGAATTCCAAAGATTCACAACACTTTGAGTGAAGAAATATTTCCTCTTCTCGTCCTAAGTGATTGACCCCTTATCCTGAGGCTATAGCATTGTGCATTTGATTCCCCGGCCAGGTGTAACAACCTCTCTGTGTCTGCCCTATCAAGCCCCTTCAAAATCTTATATATTTCAATGAGATCACCTCTCATACTTTTGAACACCAGAGAGTATAAGGTCCAATTTACACAGCTTCTTATTATGGAACAATCCTCTCACCCCAAGTACCAATCCAGTGAAGCCTTGTGATACTGCCTATAATGCACAGGAAAGGGAAGCTATTGGATGGATGGGGTGGTGGTGGTTTATAGAAATATGATAAAATCGAGGAACGCAATCCTGAAATACAGATGAGATTCATGCGTTTCCCAGAAATAAAGAAAACCAGAGCCTGCATTTATAAAGAGTCATAGCATATCCTTAAGACATCCCATTTGAACAACAGTCTTTGTTGCTAGATCAACAAACATTGGAACAAATTAGTGCACAGCAAGATGCCACAAAGCACAAACAAGATAAAGCACTCTATAATCTGTTGTAGACTCATCGCGTCATAGAGGTTTACAGCATGGCAATAGGACCTTCAACCCAATTTGTCAATGCTGCCCTTTTTTTTTAAACCGCTAAGCTAATCCCAATTGACCACACTTGGCCCATATCTCTCTACACCCATCACCTACACCCATCTTACCCATGTCTAAATGCTTTTTAATTGACAAAGTTGTACCCACCTCTACTACTACCTCTGGCAGCTTGTTCCAGGCACTTACCATTCTCTGTGTAAATAAATGGGCATTTTTGTATCTCTCTCCTCAAACCTATGCTCTCTAGTTTTAGACTCCCCTACCTTTGGAAAATGATACTGATTATCTAGCTGATCTGTACCCCTCATTATTTTATAGAACACTATGAGATCATCCTCAGCCTTCTATGCTCCAGAGAAAGAAATTCCAGTCTATCTAACCTCTCTTTATAACTCAAACCATCAAGTTCCAGTAGCATCCTATTAAATCTTTTTGCACTCTTTCCAGTTTAATAATATCCTTTCTGTAATAGGGTGACCAGAACTGCACACAGTCCTCCAAGTGTGGCCTTACCAGTGTCTTGTACAACTTCAACAAGATATCCCAACTCCTGTATTCAATGTTCTGACCAATGAAACCAAGCACACAGAATGCCTTTTTCATTACTCTGTCCACCTCTGATTCCACTTTCAAGGAGCAATGAACATGTACCCCAAAATCTCTTTGTTCTGTAAATCTCCCAATACCTTACCATTAACTGAGTAAGTCCTGCCCTGATTCAATCTACCAAAATGCATCACCTTGCATTTGTCTATATTAAACTCCATCTGCCATTTGCCAGCCCACTGGCTCAATGGATCAAGATCCCATTGCAATCGGAGATAACTTTCTTCACTGTCCACTATGCCACCAATCTTGGTATCATCTGCAAACTTACTAATCATGCCCCTATATTCTCATTCAGATCATTAATATAAATGACAAATAATAGTGGACCCAGTACTGATCCCTGAGACACACCGCTATTCACAGGCCTCCAGTTTGAAAAATAACCCTCTACAACCATCCTTCTATCAAGTCCAACACCAGCATCTCCTCATTCTGTCAAGAAGCCAATTTTATATCCATTTAAATACCTCACCTTGTATCCCATGAGATTTAACCTTTTGCAACAACCTACCATGCTGTAGCTTGTCAAAGGCCTTGCTAAAGTCCATGTAGACAACATCAACGGCACTGCCCTCATCTACCTTCTTGGTTATCCCATCAAAAAACTCAATCAAATTTGTGAGACATGATTTTCCATTCACAAAGTCATGCTGACCGTCTCTAATCTGTTCTTGTATCTCTAAATGCATGTAGGTCTTGTCTTTCAAAATATCTTCCAACCACTTAGCCAGCACAAATGTGAGGCTCACAGCCCTGTAATTCCTAGGCTTTTCCCTGCAACCCTTTTTAAACAAAGGTACAACATTTGCCACCCACAATTTCCTTCCTTGCCTCCCATAATGTCATGGGATACACTTCATCAGATCCTGGGGACTTATCTATTTTGATGTGCTTTAAGATTCCAGCACCTCCTTTTCTGTTATATGTACACTCCTCAAGACATCAATATTTATTTCCCCAAGTTTCCTAACATCCATGTTTTTCTCAACAATAAATACTGATGAAAAATATTCACGTAATTCTTAGGATGGCCAAAGAAGAAATGTCAAACAGAATTCCAGGAAAAATTCCTTTTAGTATGTTATTCACATACACCTTAGGCTATAGGCTAGACCTCAGTTTGATGTCACATCTGAAGAACAGGGTCTCCTGCAGTGCAGTGCTCCCTCAGTGAGCTAAGGTCCAGGCTGTACTTCTTTCCAAAAAAATACTTTCCTCATAAAAGTTGTAAAAGTGCATGACATAATTGTTCAATGTGACACCACATAAAGTGAAACACAGTTCAATTTCTTTCCATGTAGCATGTACCACTATGAGGTACCTCACCACACTTGCAGTTTAGGATTATATGTACAATATACATTTTACATTTCATGTCAAACATTCTCTGGTGTAGACACTCAATGAGGTTTTACACCGACTCCAGATTCCATGTTGGAGGGCTTTAGACTATAGCCTTTCTTGAACGGCATGGTGGCACTACTGCCTCACAGCACCAGGGACCTGGGTTCAATTCTGGCTTTGGGTGACTTTCCTTAAGGACATTTTACACATTTTCCTTGTGTCTGCATGGATTTCCTCTGGGTGCTCTTGTTTCCTTCCACAGTCCAAAGCTGTATGGGTTAGGTTGACTGGCCATGTTACATTGCCCCTTAGTGTCAGGGGGATTAGGAGGATAAGTATATGGGGTTACAGAGATAGGACCTGGGTGGGATTGTTGTTGGTGTACTGTGAGGATCTTGTGATTCTCCTTTGAGCTTTTGTAGGGACAGCCTCAACATTTTGTATGTTTTTCAGCGTGAATTCCTGGTCCACGGAATGTGCAAGTCTGCAACACTTGCCCTTGAAGGGCTTGATGAGATAGTTGATGAGAGATTTGGCTGAATTTTCCTGGCCCCATTTTGGCATGCTTGAGTACTTGAGGGTGGGGCAGAGGACAGGAAAATAGCGGGGAGCCATGTTGTATTCGCTGTTGTCATTCCCATTTAGGGAAGCAGATCAGCTGTCTGAAACACAGAGTCAGGCTCCCAATCTGCATAACTAAGGCCCCAATTAGGGCAACTTTGCATCCTCCCACTATTTTGCCCCTGACAGAGTGCTACCAGAAGCTCTCCAGAGCAGGAATCACCATTGTGTGTTAGGGAGGTACACACCTGAAAGGCTGCAGTAGCAGACAACTTAGGTCCAGTGGAGGGATTTCCTCTCTATGATCATCCTCGTACCTCCCATATGCCAGCCTTTCAATATCTCAAGTACAGGAAAGGGAGGGCATCTCATTCTGAGGGAGAAACCCTTGGAGCCCCTGACCTGTGTAAGCAGCACTCAAATTTCCTGGTTGCGCTGTTAAGATTGTAGAGGCATTTAATGTCTTTATTATTTATTTATCAGTGTCACAAGTAGGCTTACATTAACACTGCGATTAAGTTATTGTGAAAATCCCCCAGTGGCTGCACTCCGGCGCTTGTTCGGGTACACTGAGGGAGAATTTAGCACACCAATGCATCTAACCAGCATGTCTTTTGGACTGTGGGAGGAAACTGGAGCACCTGGAGGAAACCCATGCTGACATGGGGAAAATGTGCAAACTTCGCACAGACAGTGACCCAAGCCCAGGAATCGAACCCACGTTCCTGGAGCTGTGAGGCCGCAGTGCTAACCACTGTGCCACCATACTGCCCACCCTTTTTTGAAATGCAGCATTGAAGGCTCTCCCTTATAGGACTGTAAGCTTAGAAGTAGCCAGTTAGAAGGCTGCCTCCTATGGGATTATACACTGGTCTTGCTGTTGGCACCTGCAAGCATGGGACTCCCATATTGTTCCAGCCTTGGGGTGCAAAAAGCCAACTGGAAAATTATACCCATCATTTCCCCAGGATGCAGAATGTAAAAACCATAGAAACTATAAAAAAAATACAGCTCAGAAACAGCCCTTCCTATCTGTGTTGAGCCATTCTTTGCCTAGTCCCACTGACCTGCACTTGGACCATATCCTTCCACACCCCTCTCATCCATGTATCTGTCCAAATTTTTCTTAAATGTTAAAAGTGACCGCGCATTTACCACTTCATTCCACAGCTCATTCCATACCCCCACTACTCTCTGTGTGAAGAAGCAAACCCCCCCACAGCCCAATATTTCCTTTAAACTTTGCTCCTTTCATCTTTAACCCATGCCCTCTGTTTTTTTTTCACCCCTAGCCTCAGTGGAAAAAACCTGCTTGCATTCACTCTGTCTATACACATCAAAATCTTATACACCTCTATCAAATCTCCCCTCATTCTTCTATGCTCTAGGGTGTAAAGTCCTAACTTATTCAATATCTCTCTGTAACTCTGCTTCTCAAGTTCCAGTAGGGTTGGGCTGGGGATGGGGTGATGGATGGGGGTGGAGGGGGGAGTTGGGGGTGAGGTAGTGGGGATTTAATGGTGATAGGGGTGTGGGAGAGCCAGTCTCTGGATGGGGGATTGTGAACCTTTGGGATTCTTTATGTCAAAGGGCTGTGGATGCTCCATCACTGATTATATACAAGACTGAGATTGATAGATTTTTTTGAACTCAGAGGGAATTAATCAAATGGGGTGAGGGTGGGAAAGTGGAGTTGAGGTCAGCCATGATTTTACTGTTACTGCAGCTAGCTCAAAGGGATGAATAGCATATAATTTGTATGCAACTGAGAGGGACATCAAAGCCTCAAATTAATAGTGCAGAGAGTGCAGTACTTTCTCAGCACCCCTGAGTCTCTGCTGTGTTCCAGTCTTTAGAACTTTTGGAGTTGAACCCACGTGCTGACCCAGAGACAAGAATGTTATCCACTCAGCTATTGGGCTTAATAACACAGTGGTTGGGGGGAGGGGGCACGGTGAGGCAGGCAGCAAGTCCCATTATTGCCTCCGCCCCACCTTCTTCACCTACAAAATGACACACCCTTAGCCATAAATCTCTGCAGGAAGGACTACTGAGGGCTGAGTGAGGCTCTCGCTCCTCACTGCAGTGAATATCCCACCCACTGGACTTGCCAGCCAATGAATTAGCTAGCAGCTGCCCTGGTAATGCCAGGATGGTGTCCATGGTCCCTGCAGATCAAAGCCCATGGATTCCCAGAGCAGGTAATTCTGGGATCTTGGGCCATAAGTGGCACAGTGGTTAGCACTACTGTCTTTCAACTCCAGGGACCTGGGTTCAATCTTGACCTTAGGTCACTCTCTGTGTGGAGTTTGCACATTCTCCCTGTGTCTCTGGGTGCTTCGGTTTTCTCTCACAGCCCAAAGATGTGCAGGTTAGGGGAATTGGTGTGCTAAATTGTCCCAAGATGTGTCGATTAGATGGGATTAGCCATGGTAAATGTGTGGGGTTACAATGATAGGGCAAAGGAGAGGGCCTGGATAAGATATTCTGTGAGAGAGTCGGTGCAGACGTGATGGGCCAGATGCCTCTTCTGCACTGTAGTGAATCTATGCGTGTTTGAGTAGATTAAGAAGTGTGGGCGGGGAAGGGAGCAGGTAGAAAAGAGGAAAGTAGGTGCTGAACCTTTGCGGGGCAAGGGTTTACCTCAAAATCACCAAAGGAGAGCCCCGAATAATACCACCCCTCCCCTACCTTCTCCCTCCACTTACTTTTGACCTTCTAAACATTTAAGGTAATAAAATCAGGCTTTCTGCTCCCACCTGGCTGCTCACGCCAGAAGTTCTATGGAATAGGCAGTGGATGATCTGGGTCAAATTTTTTGATTAGAAGCCTAATTGACCGTTAATTATTCATGTCAATATGGTGAGTAAGCTGCTGATTTCGGCTTGTGAATTTCGGGTGTGGGTGGGCAGGAAGATGGTGGGATGGGTGCGAGTGCCCACCCTACTTTATGTGCCCTCGCCCACCCCTACCCCGGGGGGAAAAGGCATGTGGGGGCATATACTTTTCAACTCACAGTGCCATCTGCCAGTTATAAACACAAACATTTTGCTCACTGAGTGGAAGGGAAGGGATTGATGGACGTAAATAATCACTCACAGCAAAACAGAATGGGAGCAAAAGAAAAACATTAGCATCCATGTAAATAAGCCAGAAATTCAACAAGAAATTGCCTTAAAGGCACAACCTGAGGGGTAAAGGGGAAGAAATATCTTCCCATCTAAAACAGGCCAAGGAGAGCAGGTGTGTGGTTACTGTAATGGGATCACAGCTATATATTAATTAGGAATCACAGGAGTAGTAGACAATCCGTGTATAAATAATACATCATTATCAATTTTTCAATGCTCAAGGAAAAGGAGATAGCTTTTAATGGCTTGTGTGTTCTCAGTTGAGAAATCGAGTTATCTCTTTCACTCACTGACATAATTATCTAATGCTTTTTGAATAATATGAGTTCCCTAACCCCCTATGTGTGGTCAGTCTAAGTGGGTCTTTTCTCAGATGTAGGGTAGGATTTGGACTGGTCAGGGGCTGAGATGGCTGACATTTCACTGTGTACATTACAGAAGAACTGGGAGGCAGCTGAGGTTATATATTTAACCCAGTTTATAACAGGCCCCTTCTTATCAGCCCGATCCCCTCCCCACCCTGCCAGTGGACTCACTCAGCTTTTTACTGGGAAATTTGTGGATTGAGGAGACAGTCTGTCTCCTCAGCATCTCCTGGCGTTATCCTGACCAACTCAATATTGTTAAAGAGTCACTGCTCGTGTCATATTACAGGCGTAAACTTGGCTTTAAGAAGATTCAAAGATTGAGACTGAAAAAAAGCAGATAATAAAGAGAGAAGCAAATAAAAAGTAGACTAAGAGAGAGAGAGGGAAAAAGAGGCAGAAGGAAAGCGAGTGAAAGCAAAACAAAGAAAGGAGAGACAAAGAACAACAGAGGGACATAAAAAAGAGAGAAAGTGAGTGGCAGGAACACAGGGAAATAGGCACACAACACAGGAGAATGAAGAGACAGAACAAGAAAAAGAGAAAAAACTACGAAAAAGAAATCTGGAGACAGAGAAAGACAGGCAAAGAGGTACAGTCTATTTCTCATACAATGGTGTTTCTTGTCCCAAAACCAATTAAATTTTGCAGTAGTTAAAATTGAGGAAACTCAAAACACTCAGCATAATAAGAACTTAGAGCTAATAAATGGAGTAGTCGGATCTTGAGAATTACAAAAGTTTGAATGAAGAGTTAAAATTAATTTATTATTCACAGATGGACTTACATTAACATTGCAATGAAGTTACTGTGAAAATTCTCTAGTTGCCATACCCTCATGCCTGTTCAGGTATATGAGGGTGAATTTATCTGGCCAATGCACCTAACCCTCACATCTTTGACTGTGGGAGGAAACTGGAGAATCTGGAGGAAACCCATGCAGACATGGGGAAACCTTGCAAACTTCACACAGAAAGTGATCCAAGTCGGGAATCAAACTGGGATCCCTGTTGCTGTGAAACAGCAGTGCTAACTACTTTGCCATAGCTTGTAGATAAACACATTGTCCAGCACTGAACCTTTGGACAGCGACACTGCAGCAAGCTATCCTCTGCTCTTATTGTGAAAATGTTGACACTTTTTAAATGCCAGTCTTTATGTTTTTACTGCAATTAATAAACAGGAGTAACAGATAAGTAATAAACTCCCTGCCGATTGGCCCAAATATACATTGAGGCCAATTGTATTGTCCCTAATTATGTTGCAACTTTTGACATCTGTTAGTTCAATGTAAACCACAATCTGACTCGGTGGTCTACTTCTGGCTTGGTCTTCATTTATCCACTATCTTACTGAGGTACACCTCTGTAAACTGCACCGGAGTGTGGCATCTGGGGAATTTTCACAGTAACTTCATTGCGGTGTAAGCTTACTTGTGACACTAATAAATAAACTTAAACTTAAACCATCCAAATCTGTGCTTCCCATATCCTGAACCTAAGCCGTAATGATATTAATGAGATCCATGAGATGTACCTGTTAGGATATGAGCTCCCTGATCAAGACATTAATGTTGCCAATTTGCGAGCCCTGCAGATATACATATAATGTGGAGTGTCTGGGTTTCTAGCACTCTGGGTGTTTACTCTGTATTGGACAGTATCTGTCTGAGAATTACAAATTATTGTAAATAGATCAAAGTTTGGTGAAGGAACATCAGCCGTGTTGGTATTATTTCATACGCTCTTGCACTCGTTAATTTAAATTGCCTTCTGGTGTAGTTACAACTCTATTTCAAATTTCAAATCCTCCCCTATCTTTGTAACTTCCTCCAGCTCTAAAACCTCACAAGGTCGCCAATTCTGGCCTCCTGTGCTTCCCTCATTTTAATCGCTCCAACATTGCCTCCAAATTCCTGGGTCTTAGACTCTGGAATTCCCTCCTTCAATCCAAAACCTATGCGGCACATTGATACAGTGATTAGCATGGCTGCTTCACAGCACCAGGAACCTGGGTTTGTTTCTGGCTTCAGCTGACTGTGGGGAGTTTGTACATTGTCTGCATGGATTTCCTCTGGGTGCTCTGGTTTTCCTCCCACAGTCCAAAGATGTGCAGGTTAGGTTGATTGGCCATGGTAAATTGAACCTAGTGTCAGACAGATTAGCAAGAGTAAATATGTGGGGTTATGGAAATGTGGCTTGGGATTGTGATCAGTACAGACTTGATGGGCCGAACGGCCTTCTTCTTCATGTAGGGATTCTCTGATCTTCCTCTTTGACCAAGGTTTCAGTACTTAGATCCCTTTTACGTGACTTGGTGTCAGATTGTTCGATATGCTCCAGTGAAGCTTCTCGTGATACTTTACTACTATAAATGTCTTATATAAATTCGATTTGTTGTTTATATTAAAAAAAAAATCACTTTAAAAGGCAAAATCTTATATTTGCTGCTGAAATAGCACAGTTACTCACCAACACAGAAACACCAGACCTACCACCTCTCACTAAATATTCTTGCCTCTTGTTGGAGAATTTTGGTGTGCAATGTCCACACATTCCTGCATAAAGCAGGACAGGTAGTTTTTTTTATTCATTCAAGGGATGTGGATATTGCTGGCTAGGCTGGCATTTCTTGAACCATTGCAGCCCATGTGATGCAGATGTACCCAGAGTCTGTTAGGGAAGGAGGTTCAGAATTTTGACCCAGCGACAGTAAAGGAATGGCATGTATTTCCAAATTGGAATGGTGTATGGCTTCGAAGGAATTTGCAGATGCTATTCCCATTATGTCAGCTGCACTTGCTTTTCCATGTTGTGGGTTTGGAAGGTGCTCTCACAAGAGTTTGATGAATTCATGAGGTGCATCTTGTAAATGGTATGCACTGCTGCCATGCTAGAAGTGGAGGGAGTGTACGTTAGTGGATGGGGTGCCAATCAAGCGGGTTGCTTTGTCCTGGTGATGAAGAAGGCATAGAGAATACTTTCCTTTATTTGTCAAGTCATAGAATATAAGAATAGGAAATCATGTTAGAACTGAATAAAATGGTAGTTAGATCACAGCTGGAGCAGTGTGTATAGTTCTAGTTATCTCATTCAAGGAAAGATGTGATCACATCAAAGAGTTGTGAAGATGAACATGAAGATATTGTAAGAAGTGGAGGAATTTATCAAGAAAGATTGTATGAGTTGGGGTTGTTTTCTTTAGAATAGTGAAGGCTGGGGAGGAGATATAATTGAGTCACACAAAGTTTTTGCGGCGTCTGGATAGAGTGGAAAGAACTATTTCCATTGGCAGAGAGTCAGTAACAGGGGACACAGATTTAAAATGATCAGTATAAGAACTGGAGAGAAGCTGAGGGTGCTGAGCATCTGGATCTCACTGCCTGAAATGTTGGTAGAGAGAGAAACATTCATGTTACCAAAAATGTCTTGGATAAGTACTTGAAATGTCATAACCTATGAAGCTACTGCCGAAATGTTGGAAAGTATGATTAACCTTCTACAGCCAGTAAAGACATGATGGGTCAAATGGTCTCATTTGTGCAGCATGGTGGCACAGTGATTAGCACAATGTGAGGGACCAAGATTCAATTCTGGCCTTGGAGGACTGTCTTTGTGGAGTTTGCACATTCTCCCCATGTCTGCATGGGTTTCTTTCAGATGCTCCAGTTTCCTCCCACACTCCAAAAATGTGCAGGTTAGGTTGATTGGCCATGGTAAGTTGACCCTGATCTTAGTGTTGGGGGATTGGCAGGATAAATACATGGGATAGGGCCTGGGTGGGATTGATGTTATGCAGGCTCAATGAGTTGAATCACCTCTTTCTGCACTGTAGGGATTCTATGTGCCTAAATTTTCTTTGTTATTTTAAGGAGAATGTTGTCTCACCCAATTCAGTTTAGCAACAACTGGCAGCCTCAGCACCTCTATCAAGTCTGGGGAAAAACACTGGTGCTTTAGGGTCATCATGACTTCTAAAGAACATAAGAACTAGCAGCAGGAGGAGACCATTTGGCCCCTTGAACCTGCTCTGCCATTCAATAAGATCATAGCTGATATTTTCATGGACTCAGCTCCACTTACCCACCTGTTCACCATAACCCTTAATTCCTTTATTATTCAAAAACTCATCTACCTTTGCCTTAAACACATTCAATGTGGTTGCTTCAACTGATTCACTGGACAGGGATTTCCACAGATTCACAACTCTTCGTGTGAAGAAATTTCTCCTCAACTCAATCCTAAATCTGCTTCCCCTTACTTTGAGGTCATGTCCCTTAGTTCTAGTTTCACCTGTCAGTGGAAACAACTTCCCTGCTCCTATCTTATCTATTCTCTTCATTATCTTATATGTTTCTATAAGATCTCCCCTCATTCTTCTGAATTCCAATGAGTATAGCACCAGTCTACTTAGTCTCTCCTCATAAGCCATAAAGTCAGGCAACTGTCCAGCTGGACAATAAATCAATATTTCTTGCATGAGTAACTCTACCCAACACCATCCTGGGATTAGATTCAGCACAGTGGCTGCAGAGGTTCAAGCAGGAAGATTCTCATTTTCACTGGGCAGTAGATAATAAATGCCAGTTTTGCCCACATTTGGAGAACAAAGAGAGAAAAAAATATTTTAAAGGGATCATGGCTCTGCTAACATGCCATGTGAAAAATTTCAGGAGGCATTACATTTCTGTCATGTTCATTTCAGAAAAGGTTAATTTAAGCCAATGTGAATTTCAGGAAGTGTTTTAGGTTCAGAGCCGTTACCTCTTCCAGCGAGTGATTCAGCCATTGCAAGTACAAAGTGGCCATGCCAGGATGAATGAATGAATGATGGTGCACAGGGACATCTAGTGGCTTCACATACGTGTTGCAACAGTTCCTCATTTAACTGGGCAAAGCTAAAATATAGCAAGTTCCTGAAAAAAAACAACAAATGTTGATCAGGTCAAGACAGCACCTGTTGAGACAGAAACAGGGCTAACATTTCAAGTTGGTGGCCTTTTATTATAACATCTTATTACTATTGGGAGTTTGTTCTCAATGTGACGGCATGGTGGCACAGTGGTTAACACTGCTGCCTCACAATGCCAGGGACCCGGGTTCAGTTCACATCTTGGATGATTGTCTGGAGTTTGCATGTTCTCTCTATGCCTGTGCGGGTTTCCTCCCACAGTCCAAAGATGTGCAAGTTAGATGAATTGGCCATGCTAAATTGCCTCTTATTGTCATGGGATCAGAAGGGTAAATATGTGGGGTTGTGGGAAGAGGGCCTTGGTGGGATTGTGTTGGTAAAGATTGATGGGATGAGTGACCTCCTTCTACACTGTACGGATCCTATGAAAGGACAGTGACCAGATCAACTTTTTCTTACATAGACAACAGATTTGCATTTCTGTGGCATCTTTCAACACCTCAGGATGTCCCAGAGCATTTTATAGCCAATGAAGTACTCTTTGAAGTGTAGGGCCGGATACTCTGATTTCCCCCTGGCTAGGATTCTCTGGTCCCACTGCAGAGAACAGGGATTTGGCTGAATGGGGCGTAAGCAGCTGCAGAATTCCAGCCATAGTCACCATTCTAATGCAATAGCTATGGCAGCCAACTTGTTCACAGCAAACAGCAACATGATAGTCAGGTGATCTGTTTTATTTTGTCCTGATAGTGGTTGTGGGATAAATGTTGTCTAGGACACGCAGAAGATTACCTTATTCTTCTTCATCGGAGGATTTTTTGTGCTCAACTGATAGATCGGACAGGGTCTCAATTTAACATCTCATCTGGAAGATCTAACACTGCAGCATTCCCTCAGTACTGTCCTGAAACAGTCAGCCTCAATTCTATGCCAAGCCTTTGGATTTGAACTTGAATCCACTGCCTTCTGACATAGAGGCAAGAATGCTATCAGGTTGCCACCAGGGTTTTTGGAAAGCTGAGAATTCAGATTCTGGATTATCTGAAATCCAATGGCCTTAATTGAAATACATTATTTTATTCAATAAAATGCAAAATACATTTTTGAATGACTACAACATCCCTAGTGTTTATTTATGCTTGTTAATTTTAAAGAGAATAAAGAGTTTATTTATTAATTATAAATTGTCACACATTAACACTGCAATGAAGTTACTTTGAAAATCCGTTAGTCGCCACACTCTGGCGCCTGGGACAGAATTTAGCACGGTAGATGCACCGAACCTGCACATCCTTCGGACTGTGGGAGGAAACCAGAGCATCTAGAGGAAATCCACGCAAACACGGGGAGAACACGCAGATTCCACACCGACAGTGACCCAAACTAGAAATTGAACCCAGGTCACTGGCGCGGTGAGGCACCAGTTCTAACCACTGTGCCATCATGCTGCCTTCCTCTCTCCTGTTTTTCCCTCGCAAGCACCCACCATCAGTGAGGATCAGTCAGTTCTTCCTCTGTGAGTCTAAGTAATCAGCACCCATAGACTGTTTCTTCCACAGGACTAGTCCAATCGGATCATTGCCTGACTTTGACACCCACATGGTTGTGCTGTAGACGACATCCCATCCAGCTGTAGCTCAGTCATTAATGAAGTTGTGGGTTCAAATCCAATGCAAGGATCAGGCCTGACGCTTCAGTGCCGCAGTGATGGAGTATGAAAGGTATTGTTAGTTTTAGGAGATATTAAACAGAGGTCTTGTTTGTCTGTTTTTATTCGCTCATGGGACATGGGCATCACTAGCTGACCAGTAGTTATTACACATCCTCAGTTGCCCAAGGACAGTGAAGTATCAATCACATTGCTGTGGCTCTGGATCACATGTAGGCCAGACCAAGTAAGATGACATATTTCCTTCCTTAAGGGCATTAGTGAACCAGACAATCAGCAATGGTTTCATGGTCATCAGTAGATTCTTAAGTCCAGTATTTTTTATTGTTTTGATTTGATTTTTGTTTTCACATGTAACATTCAGTGAAAAGTATTGGTTTTTGCGTACCATACAGACAAAGCACACTGTTCATTGAGAAGAAACGAGAGAGTGCGGAATGTAGTGTTACAGTCATAGCTAGGATATGGAGAAAGATCAACTTAATGCAAAGTAAGTCCATTCAAAAGTCTGACAGCAGCAGGGAATAAGCTGCTCTTGAATCGGTTGGTACGTGACCTCAGACTGTTGTATCTTTTTCCCGAAAGAAGAAGGTGGAAGAAAAATATCTTTGGTGCATGGGGTTATTAATTATGCCAGCTGCTTTGCTGACACAGCGAAAAGTGTAGACAAAGTCAATGGATGGGAGGCTGGTTTGTGTGTTGGGTTGGGCGACATGCACGACCTTTTGTAGATCTTTGCAGTCTTGGGCAGAGCAGGAGTCATACCAAGCTGTGATACAACCAGGAAAAATGCTTTCTGTGGTGCATCTGTAAAAGTTGGTGAGAGTTGTGGCTGACGTGCCAAATTTCCTTTGTCTTCTGAGAAAGTAGAGGTATTGGTGAGCTTTCTTAACTATAGTGTCGGTATGGTGGAACCAGGACGAGTTGGTCACCTGGACACCTAAAAACTTGAAACTCTCGACTCTTTCTATTTCATCCTTGTTGATGTAGACAGGAACATGTTCTCATTTATGCTTCCTGAAATTGATGACAATCTCCTTCATTTTGTTGACATTGAGGGAGAGATTATCGTTGCTGCACCAGTTCACAGATTCTCTATCTCATTCCTGTACTCTGTCTCATCAATGTTTGAGATCTGACCCATTATGATGGTGTCATCAGCAAACTTGAAAATCAAATTGGAGGGGAATTTGGCTGCACAGTCATAGCTGTATAAAGAGTATAGTAGGGGGCTGAGAACACCAGTGTTGAGGATGATCGTGAAGGAAATGAAAGGACAGGTGTTGCCTATTCTTACTGATTATATCCTTATAGGAAGTTCAGGATCCAGTCACAGAGGAAGGAGCTGAGACCCAGGCCACAGAGTTTGGGGATGAGTTTTATGGGAATAATAGTGTTGAAGGCTGACCTGTAATCGATAAATAGAAATCTGACTTAGGTGTCCTTGTTATCTAGGTGTTCCATGGTTGAGTACAAGGTAGGAAAATGGCATCTGCTGTGGACCTGTTGCGGCAATAGGCAAACTGTAGCGGAGCTGGGTAGTATGGGTGGCTGAAATTGATTCGTGCCATGACTAATCTTTCAAAGCACTTTGTAATGATGGATGTCAGAGACTACCAGCTGCTAAGGCGTGCTGCTTGGTTTTTCTTAGGTTATGGCATGATGGTTGTCTTCTTGAAGCAGATAGGGACCTCAGATATTTGTAAAGAACAGTCAAAGATGTCTGTGGATACCTCTGCCAACTGATCCACACAGATCTGAGTGCATGTCTGGGCACTCCATCTGGGCTAGTTGTTTTCTATAGGTTGACATTCAAGAAAGCTGCTCTGACATTTGCAGTGGTGACCCAGATGCAGGTTCATCCACGGCTTCTAGGGTGGAAGGCATGCTCTTGCTGATCCCTTGTTCAAAATGGGTGTAGAAAGCATTGAGTTCATCGGAAAAGTGCATTAGAACCACCAATTTTACATGCCTTTATCTTGTAGTCTGTTACGTCTTGAAGATCTTGCTAATAATCGGTGGAGGTCGGTGTGGCTAGCCTAGGACTCTAGCTTGGTCTGGTATTGTCTTTTAGCATCTTTGATGAATCTCCTTAGATCGTATGGCTTTCTTGCATAGGGCACAGTTGCTAAGTATGGCTTTGTTGCATAGGACACAGTGACTTGAATGCCTTAGACCTGGACTTCAGCAAGCAGTGGATATCCCTGTTCATCCATGGTTTCCAGTTGGGGAAACATACCGATTTGTTTTTTCGGTACACAGAATTCTACACACTTAGTAATGAATCAGTTACTGCAGTGGTGTACTTGCTCAGGCTGGTGGCAGAGTTTTTAAATACTGACCAGTCCACTGACTCCAAGCAGCCCTGTAGGAGATCATCTGATTTCTCAGACCAATGTTGCATGACTCTGATGGATTCTTCTGCTTCAGTTTTTGCTTATAAGCCTGGAGCAGAAGCACAGCCTTGTGGTCTGATTTACCAAAGTGTGGACAGGTGATAGAGTGGTAGGCATGTTTGATAGTGGTCTTGGATTTTTGGCCTCTGGTGAAGCAGGAGATGTGATCATTATTCTAAGTGCTTATCCTGCACAAATCTACTGTTGCATTTCCCACATTCCAACAGTACTACACTTAATTTCTCCTTTGGTTGTAAAACACTTTGAACTATCTAGTCATCATGAAAGAAATTGCAGCAAAGTTTTCTTATATATATCTGCAAACCCAGACAATGAGAGACAGAGAGACAGGAAAACCTCACAGTCAAGTCTGGCCCTGTCTTTCCCCACAGAAACTAACATGCAGCTAATTCAGCATAGAGCAAGAGTTAACTTGGGGTTTCATTCCTCTATGATTGCTCAGGGCTCCTCTGGGTTTAACAGTCACTCATTGACCTATTCTGACTCCTAGTTTAAGGGTCTCATTCCCAAACTAAGTTGATCCCATTGGACTTCTCCCATCTCATTCAGCAACAAAAAACTTATATTAAAGTAGTGTTTGTGACAGCTGGATACTCAGAGTGTTTTACAGCCAACTGAGCCTTTTTTGAAGAGTGGCCACTGTTGTAATGTAGAAAGTGTGGCAGCAAATTCACACAAAGCAAGCTCCCACAAACAGTAATGCAATAACGACCAGACAATCACTGGGGAACTTTTCTATCCTGCCTGGGGAATTGTAGTGAGAGTGGGGACGGAGTTAGGGGGAGACCATGCAAAAGGTCCATTGACTTCAGGTGAAAGTTTCCAGTTTTGGGGTGAGTGCGGCCAGAAAATTACGCTCTCTTTTTTTCAATTTTGCAAATTGATGGATAAACAGTCACCTGGATAAGGGGAGAATTTCTCTTGCGCTGCTTTAAAATCCACCTGTGAGGATGGACAAGGCTTCAGTTTAGCGTCACATCCAAATCACAACAGCTGGGATTTCATGGCATCGCTTGTCCCAAAACTGTAAAATCCCACCCAAGGTCAATGGACCTTCCCCTCATCTGCCCCTCGCCTGCTTGGCTTCCCTTGGTGCTGGGGAGGGGTGGTAAAATTCCAGCCAGCTGAAAGTACAACACTCCCACAAATTTCACTGACACTATCAGCATTGGTCACAATAAATAAAAGTAAAATACTGTGGAGGCTGGAGAGTTGAAATAAAAACTGGAGGTGCTGGAAAACCTTGGTAAGTCTGACAACAAATGCAGATGCTGCGAGACCTGCTGAACTTTTCCAACACCTTCTGTTTTTAGCGCACTGATTAATATGTGACACCATCTTATCATTGAGTCTCTACAATGCAGAAGGAGACCATTTGGCCCATTGAGCCTGTACTGATAACAATTCTACTTAGGCTCTATCCTTGTAATGCCAGGTATTATTGCTGTTAATTCCTCTGACACTAAGGATCAATTTAGCATGACCAATCTGCCCAACCAGCACAAGTTTGGAGTGGGGAGGAAACTGGGACACCCAGAGGAAACCCACGTAGACATAGGGAGAATGTGCAAACTCCATGCAGACAGTGGCCCAAACCAGGAATTGAACCCAAGTCTCCAGCACTGTGAAGAGACAGTACTAATCACTGTGCCACACCATTATCATCCTTTCCCCCCATCTTGGTGGATTAACCTTCTCATGTTTCAACTGAAAAAAGGTTTCCTGGGCTGTGGTAGAATGAAACAGCTCAGTGGATTACTAATCTCAAAGATTTGTGAATGTGAATTTAATCAATTGGGTCACTTGTGGGTTTGGGATGCCATAGAAACTAAAATGGTTCATCATTATCCTATAGGAAAATTGGTTAGCCCTACACCTGGCATTTCTCCCTGATCAGATGTGATTGCAATTCAGTGCTCTCTTGAGATCTCTCATTCACAAAGATGCATTTTAAGTTAAGTTTAAGTTAACATATTAATGTCACAAGTTGATTTACATTAAAACGCAATGAAGTTACTGTCGCCGCAGTCCAGCACCTGTTTGGGTACACTGAGAGAGAATTTAACATGGCCAATGCACCTGGCCAACACATCTCTCAGATTGTGGGAGGAACTTGGAGCACCCAGAGAACATGGGGAGAATGTGCAAACTCCGCACAGAATGACCTAAGCCAGGAATTGAACCCGTGTCTTTGGTGCTGTGAGGCAGCAGTGCTAACCACTGGTACCATCAAGGAATGGAAAGTATACTTGTTCAGCCTTGCCAGTGTCACTGTATGTAACCAGGGTTTTATTTGTTCCACTATTGGCAACCATGCCTCTAGCTGCCAAGGTCCTAAGTCCTGGAATTCCCTCCCTAAACTTCTGCATTTCACCTCCTAAAAAGGGATCCTTTAAACCTACTAGAGGAAGGTGATGATACAGTGGTACTTTCACTGGACTATTAAAATAGAAACTTGGCTAATATTCCAGGAACCCACGTTCAAATCCCGACACAGCAGATGATTGAATTTGAATTGAATAAAAATATCTGGAATTAAGAATCTGCTGATGACCACAAAACCAATTGCCAATTGTTGGGAAAAGCCCATCTGGTTCACTAATATCCTTTAAGGAAGGAAATCTGTCATCCTTAGCTGGTCTGGCCTACATGTGATTCCAGAGCCACAGCAATGTGGTTGACTCAACTACCCTCTGAACAAGGGCAACTAAGGGTGAGCAATAAATGCTGGCCAGCTGGAGACACCCATATCCCATAAATGAATTTTTAAAAATGTTAAAGATGCTGTGTACATGCTGATTGCCGGTCCTGTGGCCAGTGACATGTACATGTACAAAATCTGAAGACCCTTTGTTCATTTTTTAATGAGATGCGGATGCCACTGACAATGTTTGCATTTGTTGCCCACCCATATTGCCCTTGAACTTAACAGCTTGCGATGCCATTTCAGAGGGCAGACATGAGTCCATAAAACATAAGAATTAGAAACAGGAGTAGGCCATTCAGCCCCTTGAGCCTGTCCACTATTCAATAGGCTCACGGATGATCCGACATTCCTAATGTCCACTTTCCTGTCTTTTCCCCAGAACCCTTGATTCCCTTCCTGATCGAAAATCCATCTATCTCAGCCTTAAATATACCCAAGGACTCTGTCCCCACAGTTCCCCATACAGGAAAGGAGATCCAAAGACTCACAGCCCTCAGAGAAGAAATTCCTCCTCATAATTTTAAATATGGTTGACTTTCAATTGCTCTGTGAAATGGATTAGCAAGCCACTCAGTTTTATCAATCGAAGGCAACTAGGGATGGGCAATGAATGCCAGTGATGCTCATGTCACATGAATAAAAATAAACGCACCCCATTATTCTGAAACTATTGCCCTCTGGTCCCGGCTCTGGAGTCATATGAAGGCCAGATCAGGAAAGGTCAGCAGATTTTCTTCTCTAAAGGACATTAGCTACTCAGATGGGTTTTTATAATAATTGATCAGTTTCATGGTGTCATCACTGAGAGCAGCTTTGTTTATAATTATTTTTTAATAATTTAAGTTCCACCAATAGAATCCCTACAGTCCAGAAGGAGGCCGTTTGGCCCATTCAGCCTGCACTGATAACAATCCCATCCAGGCCCTAGCCCCATAATCCCATGTATTTACCCTGCTCATCCCTCTCACACTAAGGGGCAATTTTAGTAATAGTCAGTCAACCTAACCTGCACCCCTTTCAACTGCGGGAGGAAACTGGAATACCTGAAGGAAACCCACATCGACATTGACAGAACATGCAAATTCCACACAGTCAACAAAATTGGGAGTGAACTTGGGTCCCTGGCGCTGTGAGGCAGCTGTGCTCACCACTGTGCCATCCTTAAAACTATGGGTGGATTTTCCAAATGTGCTCACCCCAAGACTGGAAAATCCCACCCAAAGTCAATAGAAGTTTACATGCTCCTGTCTCGCCTCCTTGTGGCAAGTCAAATGGGAAAATTTCACCCCATGAGTCTAAACCATTGCCTGCAAGAAAGCTAGCACAGAACTAATAGGCTGAATGGTCTCTCTAGTAAAGGACTTGCCCCAGAACCTGTTGTGCCGAGAAGACTCCTGGGGAGGATTCAAATCTGAAGCTCCTGGCTCAGCAACCTCTGCATCACCCGTAAAGGCAGCAGCTGCTATAGTGGGATTTGAACCCATCCTTAAGTTTCTGCTTTAGTTCCAGTTATGTAGGCTCCATGTTCCATTCTCACATCCCGTTCAGTTTAAGGAAGGACAGCAATGGGACACAATGAAGCATGATAAGAACTTTTATTTTTTTTTAAGTTAACTTAATAAAAGACAACATTGTTTTGCCCTGGAGAATTCCATCTCTATCTTTATGTACAGGCCCGTTGTGCGGTTGAGGGATGGAAAAAAAGACAACACTGTGATATTTAAATGGAATCTCTAAAGCCAATTATGCTGAACCTTCCAGAATGGTCTAGAACATTCTGAAAGAAGGTAGCTTTGGGCGGGCAAACTGAACAACATCATTGAACATCAGAAGGTTGGTACTTGCTTCAAGCTCATAGCGAAGTGGGGTGGGAGTAGGTATGAGAATCACTGTCACCTGTGGGATCCTCTGCATTAACTTTTTCACTAATGATTGTTAGCAAACAGAATAAGCTGATACTCTGAGTGCTGGGCATCAGCTCCCAATTACATTTGTGATTCTCAGAACCCCCTGTCTACCTATATCTTTCCTTCCATCAAATATAATAGCCTCAGACACACTTGCCAGAATTTTACCACCTTGCCTGCCCAATGATCGTAACGTCCCACCCAAAGCCAATGGAGAATACCATTCTGCAAGCCTCAGCCTCCAATATTGATTTCGGGACCAGCGTGTCAATAAAATTCTAGTTATGAATTCTCTAATGTCATGTGGATTCATCTTTTCCATTTCTTGATGCGACAACTTCTCCCTGCATTTAACACTCTCCTCCTGCTCATAACACTCTGTCCCACCCACAATACCTCTCACTGCAGCAGTCTCCCCCCACTTTGCATAACACAACCCCTGTTGTTAACACTTGCTCCCACCACTGACACTCTTCCCTCTGCTACTAACACATTCCTCCTTTCCTTACACCACTCTCTTCTTGTCATAACACTGTTTCTCACCCACAATACTCTGTCCCTCCTGTAACACTCTTCCTAAAACTCTTCTCCTTGCCTGTGACACACTCCCCTTGCTTGTAACACTCTTTCTTCGCCTGTAATACCAGGCAAGGTATTTAAAGCCAGGTTACGGGATTCATTTGCAGAATAGCTGAATGCTGTAAAGAAGATGCATTGAATTGGAAGTTGGAAATCAAATATATCCAAGTTTCTACCATCAGAAAGTATCTTGTAATGATGTCACGCAGTTTTAGCCTCAGAATCCCAGAAGAGAAAAGGCAGTTCATATTAGTATTCTTATGTCCTCGTTTCACTGATTTTCCCTTCTGGGTGGAAGGTGTTGACATCGGGAATGACAGCCATTCACTCTTGTTTAAAATCAAGACCTAATTAGTTGTGCAGCACGTTAAAGGTATCACATATTGCCAATTCTCCAGGGATCAGAGACTAATTTCTGGCACATGCTGCAAGATTCCAAAGATGTGCAGGTTAGGTGGACTGGCCATGTTAAATTGCCCCTTAGTGTTCGGGGGGATTATCAGGGTAAATATGTGGGATTACGGGAATAGAACCTGGGTGAGATTGTTGTGGTGCAGATTCAATGGGCTAAATGGCCTCTGTCTGCACTGAGGGGTTCTAGATTCAGAGCAAATATCATAGCAGACACCAAAATAAATAATGCATTTTTAAAAACTTTAAAACTTTTGTTCATTAGTAATAAACAAATTTGCAGATGGAAAAAAGATAAAAGGTCATGTAATGAAACATCTAGGAGTTTGACTGACTTGCATTGGCAACTCTCCTATTGCCATGCCACTAGCTAGTTTCTATTGACATTCCTCATAATCTATCACTCCCTTCCAATCACTAGCACAGGAAGCACTTAAGCTTTAACATCATGGGGAAGATGGAAGGCACTGATAGCTATTTCTTCTCACTCACAAGGAAATCATCTGTAACAACCTTCCTGTTTCATCTAAAACCCCATTGCAATCCGTGCCTCATCGCAATCAATGCACCATTGCAATCAATGTCTCATTGCATCCCATACCCCATCGCATTCAGTGCCCCATTGCATTCAATATGCCATTGCTATCAGTGCCTCATTGCATCAATGCCCATGAGCAATCAATACTTCATCGCAATGAATGCTCCATTGCAATCAATGTCCCATCACAATCACTGCCTCACTGGGACAAATACCTCATCATAATCAGTGCTCCACTGAAACAAATGGGCCATCCCAATCAATGTCTCACCTCACCAAATAGTCCATTGCAATAAATGCCCTATTGCACCAAATACTCCACTGCAACCTCTGCCCTACTGCACCTTTCCCCTGAAGAATAGTCAATGAGGATGGGCCTTACAGTTTCTAAGTTCAGGATCATTGACTCACAGTTGGTTTCCTTTGTTACACTACAATTGACTTGTGACTCTTACTCTCAGCCTACTTTTTAAAGATTGGGACTCCTGGATGAAGACCCTTAGTGCAGGGCACTAACAAATTTGGGAGGAATATTACCAATTATTTATGACACTGAGACAGGCCATTCAGCCTTACTATCCAGTGCTCCATACAAGCCTCCTCCCATCTCATTTCATGTAACCCTATCAATATATCCTTCCATTCCTTCTTTCCTCTGGGGTTTACCTAGGTTTCTCTTAAGCAAATCCACACTTCACCTTAACCACTCCCTCTAGGAACCAGTTCCACATTCTTACCATTCTCTGGGTAAAGAAGCTCCTCCTGAATTCCCTGTTGGATTCATTAATGGCAGGAGATTAGGAGAGGAGACAAAGCAAGCCAAGCGACAGTGGCTAGATGCCAGCAAGTTTACACCCTGACTGTCCGTAGACCATCAAATGAAGGGAGTACTGAGGGATGGGAGCAGCATCTCTGTTTTGAAAAAATGAGCTGGTGATTTTGTGATGAGTCTTCATTTCATCACAGTGAGGATGCAGGGAAGGCAAGACTGGCATTTGGAGCTAAAAAGAGAGGGACAGTTTAGGGAGCATTAATTAGAAATGTTTCAATGGAAAGAGAAAGAATTTGGAAGGTAAACAGAGAGATGGGTTAGGCCAATGAACTTGTGTCTTCACCTTGTCCCAAGATGCGAGGAAGATGTTAATAGAGCTTTGCAATGGATGGATTTGGATCTTATTCGGGAGAGAGAGGGCAGTCAGCCTCAAATGATGGAGTTGACACCAGACATAGATAAAAGATTAAACACAGGAACTGTGCTTTCTTTTTACATCTTTAAATACAAAAATAAGATTGAAATTTAAGGTGTTCAGAGTTTGCAGCACATCTTAAGTAACTCTCATTATAAATGAAATGATGAAAGCATTGGCATTTCTTGCTGTCTTGCAAATCTCAGCAACAGATGTCATCATCTTCATTCAAACTGTTTGCTTGTTTACTTTCCCTTGGACAGTGTTGTCCCTGGGACAAGGTAACAAAGCTGGAGGATTCAATGAAGTTAATAAAATCCTATTTTTGTGTGATAAGAGGTTTCATCCTTATTTTCAGTGCTGGATTGGGCGGTGGGGGCAGTGGAGAGGATGAGGAGTATTAAGATGGGTTTGGGGGTGAAGTGGGATGGAGAAGGGAATCAAGATCCGAGTTCTAAAGCACGCTTCTGTTCTGCAAAGATTCAAAGAAACCCAAGGCATCCCATCATTCAACAAAAGTTGACTTTTCCTTTCACAAAAAATAGGTTCAGTGCCTATTTTAGCCAATCAAGATTTCTGATAGGAATGTTTTATTGAATTGCTTCACTCCTTCTTATCCCAAAGTTGTTGGCTCTTAGTGAGATACTGTCTCCCATACGTCAGGCAGATGAGAGGCAGGGGGACAGAGGGGAAAGAAGTTGAGGCAGGGAAGATGAGATAAAGGGAGAAGAGGGAAGAGGAGGGGAGAGAAGGGAAGACAAGAGGTGGGGGGATAATTTATTTTAAATGTAGCTGATAAGCTGCCTTGTGATTACTCCTAGATCAGGAACAATGAACAGCAGAGTGTCACTTGTGCAATTACACCCCTGTGACAAAATAGTGGCACAGGCACCCTCTCCTCAAACACACACAAAAAATATAGTTTCCCTACACACTTTCCACTTTCCTCTCACCTTTAAACGGGTCTCACACAACAGAGAAAAAAAGTGACACAGAAATCTATTCGCACTGCGAAAAACCTTCACTTTTAAAAAATAAAACTGAACAATATTTAACAAAGGAACGGTTTGCCGTTTGAAACCAGGGGAGTTCTAACCCTTCAAGACTCCAGTATTCAGGATCATTGGATATTCTCCAGTATTCAGGAGCTTGTGATACATTTCCATTGCAGGGAAAGCTGGGAAACCAGGAGCTTCTGTTTTGTTCTATGTTGAAATTTATCATATGTTAACTTGCCCAGAGTTTACAGAAATCCATTCCCAGCCTGTGACAGTCACAGAATAAATGACAGAATGTGCCATCTCCATAATCTCATGAAAGGCTCTTTTAACCCAAATGTGTCTGATGGGATCAGGAAGGACCCAGATTTTTACATCCGACCTAATTTTGATTGCATTGAGTGAGGGGTGATGTCAAAAAGGATACGAAGACTGCATTCCTCCCAATGCTGTGTGATTCCTGCTCAACGACCCAAGTTAAACCCTACACCTTCCCAAAACATCATCATGTCAGGGGTGTAGAAGTAAGGATCCTTTGTGAGGAATGAGTAAAAATTTCTCCAATGGGATCCACCTTCAATTGTGTTTCCTTTCCCTTCTCCCCCTCTCAGCTGTCTTTTTGTGTCAGTTATGTTTCCCCTGTGGGACTGTGGATTGGTGCAAACCTGTTAATTGGAGACAGGCCGGATGAGTTCCTGAACTTAGCTGGGCTGTGGGTGAGCATTGAGCAGAAAGCAATAATCTTCTGCTGGTTTGCAATCAAACCCATTGCTTACTGGGGAAATGCACGCTTTCCTGTTCCATATAAAACCAAGAAGTTGCCCATGTCAATTCCAAAGTTTGCATAAATTTAGCCTGGGCTGGTGGTACAGTTAAAGAATTGTGAGGTCTACATTTTACCTCATTATCCAGGGGAGGGGGAGTGAATGGGAAAAGTTTCCTGTCTCAGTTCCTGCTCCTGATCATTATCCAGCATTCCCTTGTGGAGATCAGATGAGAAGTGGACAGTGTGTGGCTGCGATGCCATACATAGTCAAGCAGCCAGCCATTTACAGATGTGAGGATTGGCCACTTGGACTAGGTGTACCCCAGGGGCGCCCAGCGCCCAGAGAAACCGTTGTCCCAGGCTGGCCTGTGCCTGTGTTACCCAGCTGTCCCTTTCTTCAGCATGACCAAGTATTGAACTCAGGATCTTTCATGGTCCATGTGGAAATGAGCACAGAGATAAGAGGAGATGTGTGTGGTACATTGAGCACATGTTACCGCAGAGATGAGCTGCAGAAGTTAAAGGGGAAGGAAGGAAAAATGAATTTAAAAAAAAAAATCAATGCACCCAAGGACGGAAGCATAATGACAGAAGCCTGCCTGAAGGCCTCTAACCAGCTGAGGCTTTGGGAGGAGTCACAAGGAGGGACAGAGAGAGAGAAGCTGAGGAGGAAGAGACACCCCCTTTTCCTGCTCTCTCTATCCCACCCCCAATCAAAGTGGTAACTGCCAGCCTGGTTTTCAAAGGGCTAACAGATTCAACGTAAATTAATTCCTGGCCTCTATGCTGGAGAACACAGGATAACTGCAAAAAAGAATAAAAGCAAGATCCAGGAGCTGCCTCCGTCAGTTTCTCTTTTAAACGAGAGATTTTGGTATAACCCCAAAGCGTCATCTCTGCCAGCCGTCCACAAGGCGCATCCGTTTGGCCGCAAGGCTGTCCTCATCCCTGGCTGGAGGCCGGGTCAGCACAATGGGGCACTGGTAGCCCTTGGCGTAATCCTTGGGTTCTTCACAGGGGCTGTGAGCGCTATCTAGCCCGCTGAGCCCCAATCGTCCCTCGTGGTGCTGGAAGATCCCACTGCCCCCACCTCCGCCGTCGCTGTGGGGGGAGGCACGTTCCGACTTGATGTTGACCGTTTGAAAAGTGGGCAAAGCCAGACTGGAGTTCTGGCTCAAGTGGGAGTTGCCAATAACCCTAGCAGAGAGGAAAAAGAGAGAGGAAAACAAACTTAGGTAGCTGATAGGTAACATCAGTTAACACCATCTATGCCCCTTGGTTCTGTAATCCTCAATACCTTGCCTAATAAAAACACACAAATCTCAAAAGTTTTGACATTTTTTATTAACTCCTTGCCCCAACAAAGTTTGGGGGAAGAGTTTTCCAGATTGCCATTATTCTTCTTGTGAAGGAGTGTTCCCTGACAATACCACTGAAGAATCTGAGCGGCACAGTGACACGGTGGTTAGCACTGCTGCTTCACAGTGCCAGGGCCCCTGGCTTAGGTCACCGTCTGTGCAGAGTCTGCACATTTCCCTGTGTCTACAAGGGTTTCCTCCCACAGTCTGAAAGCCATGATGGTTAGGTGCATTGGCCATGCTAAATTCATGCTAATCCTTTAGGACAAGTGCTGGAATGTGGCAACTAGGGGATTTTCACAGTAAACTTCATTGCAGTGTTAATGTAAGCCTACTTGTCACTAATAAATAAACTTTACTTTTAACAATCTCAGGCTAAAGGGACAATCCTTTAAAACAGAGATGAGGAGGAATATCTTCAGCCAGAGAGTGGTGAATCTGTGGAACTCTGCCATTGAAGGCTGTAGAGGCCAGGTCATTGAGTTTCTTTAAGACAGAGATAGATCAGTTCTTGATTAATAAGGGGATCAGGGGCCATGGGGAAAAGGCAGGAGAATGGGGATGAGAAAAATATTAGCTATGATTGAATGGCAGAGCTGACCCGATGGGCCTGAGTGGCCTAATTCTGCTCCTATGTCTTATAGTCTTATGGTCCAACTCTAACTTTAAGGTTAGGCCCTTCCTTGTTCTCGACTCCCCACCAGAGAGAATAATTTCTTTCTATCTTTCCCTGACAACTCTTTGAATCATGTTAATCACACTCCTCCTTAACTTTCGATCGTGGAAGGAATACAAGCTACGTCATCATTTAATCTGTTAGCCTCAGTTGAGGATCCATCTATTCCTTACACCTGTTGGGAAGCACCTTTATCCCAGCAGTCACTGTGTGAGGAGTTGAGAATGTTAAGCATTGTGTTATCATCTTCTATCCTTTCTAATTGAAACCTTGATGTTAATGTTCAATCACAACTTGAAAAAGTCTCTCAGAAAGAAAAGCATGATTTGAAAAAAAATGAAAAACAAAGTTCATGATGGTCATATTTTTAAATCTACAGTCCTAAAGAAATAGATGATTTGTTCATGATACACTGTAGGTTGTAAATGCAGTGTGATTATCGCCAAACACTTGCATTTACACAATCACTTTCTCCAAACTCACCCGTGTTTATGGGTCAGAAGCAGGGGAGAAACCCAAGCCTTTCTCTCAAGTTAAACATCAAACTAGCCATTAGGTGGAGCCTGGAGATAATTAAGGAGCGATTATGAATGTAAACAGTGGCATTGTGTGTACTGGTTAATACTGTTGCCTCAAAGCGCCAGGGACCAGGTTCAGTTCTGGCCTTGGGTGACTGTGTGGAGTTTGTACATTCTTCCCGTTACTTGCAGGTGGTCTGATTTCCTCCTATAGTCCAAAGATGGTTAGGCTCATTGGCTATGCCAAGTTTATCATGATATTTAGGTTAGGGGGATTATCGGGGTAAATATGTGTGTTTATGGGGTGAGCCTGGGTAATTTGGGGCAGCATGGTGGTACAGCAGTGCCTCATAGTGCCAGGAATCTGGGTTTCATTCTCTTCCTCAGGTCACTGTCTGTGTGTAGCTTGCACATTCTCCCCATGTCTGTGTGGGTTTCCTCCAGGAGTTCTGGTTTCCTCCCACTGTCCAAAGATTAGGTGGGTTGGCCGTGCTAAATTGCCCCTTAGTGTCAGAGAGACTAGCTAGGATAAATGCCTGGGATTATGGGGACAGGGCCTAGGATTGTGGTAAGTGCAGGAGGAGGTCACTGTTGGGATTTTATGATTCTATGATGAGTTGGTGCAGACTCGATAGGCCAAATGGCCTCCTTCTGTAGTGTTGGAATACTATGACTCTTATGATTTATCGTGGGTCCTGCCCAGGATGGAGATGATTGGCTAATTCTCTTGTTAGCCACACCTGAAGGTCACATACTGCTGTAAATGACTGGGATAGATTCTATGCACATGGGTGGTGCTATCCTTCACTCCCTGCACCTTATTAGAGACATCACCCTATTAGAAGTTACTTCAGTTTTGATTACATTTGTTGTAGATGCAGAGACTCTTTTGAAGTAAAGTATGTTAGTCACAAGTAGGCCTACACTAACACTGCAATGAAGTGGCTGTGAAAATCCCCTAGTTGCCACACTCCTGCACCTGTTCGGGTACACTGAGAGAGAATTTAGCATGGCCAGTGCACCAAACTAGCACGTCTTTGGATGAAACCGGAACACTCGGAGGAAACCCAGACATGGGGAGAACGTGCAAACTCCACACAGGCAGTTATCCAAGCTGGGAATCAAACTCGGGTCCCTGGTGCTGTGAGGCAGCTGTGCTAACCACTGTGCCACCCTGAAGTAGATTCTGTTCCATTTGCTGTCTACTGTAAAATAGTCTGTTTACAACAGGTTCCTGAGCGCTTCCAGCTCCAGCTTTTCGGTGTGATTATAGGCAGGCGATTTGACTTACCCCAGATGGGGGTGTGCTGAAGGTTGAAGTTCAGTCTGGTGCGAATGATGGTGTTGGTGCTGCCGTGGCTGCCAAATGGCAGTCTGGTCCTGATGGACTCCACTTGGCGAGTTGTACACAGAGATAGAAGCATTGTCATTCAGTGTATAACCTGCAGATCAACAGGATGAGAAAACGATGGTTAGTAAAACACAAAAGGTGTCTGTGAGATTGGAGGAACATTGGAATAAGCAAGCTATTGTGTTGCCTGATAGGGTGGTGCAAGTCGACTGAATAATAATTTTGAAATGGGAAATGGAAACTTGTTTGGACTGTAGGGCAAGAGAAAAGGAATGAGGGAAAGAGAAAAGTTCCCATTCTGCCTCTTTGTCAAAGATGCTTAACAGGAACAAGGGGTTGAATAACCTCCTTCTAAATTCTTTGATTCTATTTGGACAGTATAGTGGCACAGTGGTTAGCACTGCTGCCTCACAGTGCCAGAGACCTGGGTTCAATTCCGGCCTTGGGTCATTCTCTATGTGTATGTTTTCCCTATGTCTGCGTGGGTTTCATTTGGGTGCTCTGGTTTCCTCCCATAGTTCAAAGATGTGGATTGCTCCTGCTAAATTTCCCCTTAGTGTTCTAAAGTGTGTGGGCTGAGTGGATTAACCATGGGATGTGTGTGGGGTCGCAGAGATAGGGTGGGGGAGAGACCCTGAGTAAGATACTCTGTCAGAGGATCAGCGCAGACTTGATGGACGAATAGTCTCTTCTGCACTGTAGGAATTTCTATGATTCTATTTAGTCAATGTGGATATGGTTAGTAGGTCTCCCACATCTGAGTTAGAATGTCGTGGGTCCAATC
Organism: Sphyrna mokarran; assembly: GCA_024679065.1. Lineage (NCBI taxonomy): Eukaryota > Metazoa > Chordata > Chondrichthyes > Carcharhiniformes > Carcharhinidae > Sphyrna > Sphyrna mokarran. The sequence continues at coordinate 10,870,038 of JAGIQG010000026.1, read as the reverse complement.
CAGAAACTTGGGCACAAAACCTTGCCGGGTGCTTACAGTGCAGGTATTGAGGGGATGCTGCACTGGTGGAGATGTTGATTTTTACATGACATGCTTAACCGAAGCCTGTCTGCTCTGGGGGGGCGGCCATAAGCAATCCAATGCCCATCATTTCAAAGACGTTCAAGGAGTATATCTTACTCAGCAAATTAAAGATGAGCAGATGACCTGGCCACTGAGGGAGTTGGTCGCACAAAGGCAATGTTACTGGATTCGTATTCCGCAGGCCCTAAATCTATAGAGACAAATCTGACCAAGGAATTTAAATTGAATTAATAAAAACTGGAATTGCAAGCCAGAAACATAGAAGATAGGAGCAGGAGGAAGCCATGTGGCTCTTCGAGCCTGCTCTGCCATTCAGCACAATGATGGCTGATTGTACAACTCAATGGCCTAATCCTGCTTCTACTCATCCCAGTAGAAACATAGAAGATAGCTAGAGTCGGTAATGATGCCCATGGAATTATCATTGATCGTTGTCAAATAAAACCCATCTGGCTCACTAATCATCCAGTAGTAAAGAAAACTTGCCACCCTTAAAAGTTTGACCTACAATGTGACCCCCAGTGGACAGTTCACTTTAGATCGCTCTCTGAAATGTCCTAGAATGCCACTCAGTTCAAGAGAAATTAGAGATGCCATGAAAAGTATAATTCAAATAAATTTCATTGCCGTTTGTGGGATCTTGCTTTGTGTTTATCCCACATTACAGCAGTGAGCACTTAACATCCCGAGGCCGTCAAAGGTGCTATGGAAAATGCAAGCCCTGCTTTTGGTCATTCAACGGAATTGGTTTTTATGGGATCTTGCTGTGCCCTGCAAATGATGAGTCCTGACCGTTTCATCCTTAACTTGCAGAAGGCTAAAAAAATCTGAACATCCTACCTATCTTACCTCTGCAATACTAAACAGCTGTGAGTCTACCCCAAGCAGTGTAAATCAAGGCTCTCTGATTCTCCTGCAAATGCAGGCTGGTCTAGGTGTTACTGAAGGACAAACATACAAGTCAGCAACAAGTTGCCAACCCCTGAGGAACATACTTCCACCCAATTTCTGATGTGACCTCTCTTCTCCAACACCCATCTCGTCAAACCTCCCTCATTATTATCCCCGATCTTCTTTAACCATCATATGAAAAGTTGAATTTCTGGAGCCTCCAGGGCAATCCTGGAGGGTTGGCAACAAAGAAAACAGTATCAATTGGAACAAGGCTGCAGCCATGCCAGTTAATTTGGGTCCTTGAAGTCATGAAGCTTGATTTATAGCACATCATTAGTGGGGACAAAATTAAACCAGGCTAGGCAGCAAGCAGACTTGGCCCTTAATGGGTTGCACACTACTCAATGTTAACAGTAAAATTAGAACAAATATCAAAGAAAAGTACAGCACAGGGCCAGGCCCTTTGGTTCTCCAAGCCTGTGCCAATCATGATGCCATAACTAAACAAAGTTATAGTTCCAGCCTGTGATGGGTAGAAATCCTTCCACTCAGAGGCTTGTGAATCTGTGGAATCCTCCACTCCAGAAGGTTGTGGATGCTTGAATATATTCATGAATCAGATTGACTAGTTTCATTACTACCCAAAAATCTAAAGATAGTGTGTCATTGGGTGCATTTAGTGGATGATATTGTGGTTAGCACTGTTGCCTCACAGTGCCAGAGACTCGAGTTCGATTCCTGGCTTGGGTCACCATGTGTGTGGAGTTTGCACTTTCTCCCCACGTCTGCGTGGGTTTCCTCCGGGTGCTCTGGTTTCCTTCCACAATCTGCAAGTTAGCTGCTGGTTGGGTGCATTGATGTGAACAGGCGTTGGAGTGTAGCGACTAGGGGAATTTCATTGAAGTGTTAATGTAAACCTTATTTGTGACTAATAAATAAATTTTAGAGTTTCTCTGGTTCCCCCTGCAGCATTTTTCTCAGTGGAGGGAGTTAGTGTGCCGGTCACAGGCACTGGGATCCTCTGGTCCAGGCTCGGCCAATGGGAATTCCCATTGAAGCCACCTTAGCTGGTGGGAAACCCGTAGCAGGGATTGTGCCTCCGGCAGAACCAGAGAATCCTGCTGGTATGAACAGCCGGAGAATTTTGACTAAAGTTGAGACACAAAAATGGTCTTGATCTAATTAAATGGCTGGGCAGATTTGAGTGAATGCATAACCTTTTCCATTTCCCTTATTCTCTTTTGTAAGGGGATCTCATAGAATTTTATAAAATTCTAACAGGCTTAGACAAGGTAGATTCAGAAAGAATGTTCCCAGTGGTGGGGAAGTCCAGAACTAGGGATCATAGTTTGAGGGTAAAGGGTAAACCTTTTAGAACTGAGGAGAAATTTCTTCACCCAGAGGGTGGTAAATGTATGGAATTCACTACCATAGAAAGCAGTTGAGGCCAAAACACTGTCTGATTTCAAGAAGAAATTAGATATAGCTTTAGGGGATCAAGGGATATGGGAAATAGGGGGATAAAGATATTGAATTCAATGATCAGCCATAATCAAAATGAATGGTGGAGCAGTTCAAAGGGCCAAATGGCCTGCATCTAGTTTCTATGTTTCTCTGTAAGCACGTGCTCTAACTTGCTTCAACCATGAGGTGGCAGTAGTAAGCAATAAGTCCAGCAAGATCAGTCAAGGAATATCAAATTTCCAATCGACATTAAACAGCGAGCGGCATGTTAAAATTATAGTCGAAAACCAATGTCTGTATTGTGCTCGCCTCTTAGACCTATGTTGCAAAGAATCACACAATGAATGTGGCCGCAAAGGAACCCTACCTCTGTTCTCTGGGAAGCTAATTATAAACAGGTATTTGTGAGCAGCGGCAAAGCTCATTCTGTTAACATCAAAAGGTTCTATTTCAGATCAGAGCGATAAGCAGAAAAGTCCCCTCTAACTTCTGGCTGTCCAGGCCAAAAGCGAGATAGATGTTGCCCAATCAATGTTGCTCCTAGCGCTGTTTGGACAACACCATACAACAGCTCCTGAGGTTGCGATGTTTGGCAATCCTGGCAAGTCCATATTACACTTTATGGGATTCTGCTGTGCACAAATTAGCTGCCACACTTTTGATTCTGCGATGCTGCGGACTGGCTAGTGTTGAAGTGACAACAGTCAAACCTCTGGCGTTCTGAGCCATGACTGTGAAGTTACAGGTCCATTGTAGGCTTAGGGGGAGCTTTACTCTGTAACTAACCCCATGCTGCACCTTTCCTGGGAGTGTTGATGAGGACAGTGTAGAGGGAACTTTACTCTGTATCTAATCCCATGCTGTACGTGCCCTGGGATTGTTTGATGGGGAACAGTGTAGGGGGAGCTTTAACTCTGCTGTACCTGTCCTGGGAGTGTTTGATGGGGACAATGTAGAGGGTGCTTTACTCTGTATCTAACCCTGTGCTGTATTTTTCTTTGGAGCATTTGACGGACACGGTATAGAGGGAGGTTTACTCTGTATCTAACCCCGTTCTGCACCTGTCCTGGGAGCATTTGATGGGGAAAATGTAGAGGGAGCTTTACTTTGTATCTAACCCCATGCTGTACCTGTCCTGTGAGTGTTTGATGGGACAGTGTAGAAAGGAGCTGTACACTGTATCTAATGTATTGAAGTTTAGGAATCAGCTGGAGTGTTTAATGAGTAACCAATCCCTTACTAGCCGGCTTACAAATCTTGCTGACTGTTACAAATATTCCAGAATGTGGACACAGCGACAGACACAAAATGATCTTGAGCAAGTAACCTGTTTATAGTGATATTGATTGATATTGGCCAGGGCTCTGACAAGACCTCCCCCTACTCTTAATCTAACAGTGCCCCAAAATAATTTACGCTCACTGGGCCTGGGTATCTTCTAAAAGACATCACATCTGATAGTGCAACACTTCCTCAGTACTGCCATGGGGAATGTTAGCCTGATTATATTCTCAAATTCTGGAGTGGAGTTTGCAGAACCTTTTAACACAGAGGTAGGGGTGCTCCCAACTGAGCCAGGCTGACCGAAAGGCACCAGTTATATTCCCACTCGCCCTAGCTAACTTCCGTCAACTTGCTGACGTAACTGCCCACGCAATGGGTACCGTCAGTCTGTTTGACTGATTGCATTACAGAAGAGACCAATTTGAGCACCTTATCACTGGCCTCCGATCAGTCCACTCATTTAAGGATAATCAAGCATAAAATGTCCCTGCTCTCTAAGGTTTACAAAAGGAAGCACCGGCCTGCTAAAGCATTAGAGTTGCTTCGTGAATCATCTTTAGTGCCCTGTAATGTGGGAGTGAGTGTGAGTGGAAACATCACAAGGGATGGTCTCAAAATACATTCGTCAGCAAATATTCCTACCAGTTAAGCCAGAGGAGTAACCACCTAATCCATGGCCAGTTAGACTGGGAGTTGCCATGGTAACCATCGGTGAGGTGGGTTGTAGAGCTGAAGTATTCGTTCTCTGGTGAGAGAAAAAAAGGTTAAAAATAGCACCTAACATTCTTCACACTAGAATATTTATTTCTTGCATAATTCTGTGTGAAATGCCCTAAAATGGGAAATCAAATGCTTCCACGTCAGAATTAAGCTCTGCCAGGTCTGATGTAACTCCCATCCTCCATTCTGACACAAACTTTTCCTTTTTGTTCTTTTCTATTGCTCCCTCATTGCCATTTTTCCTGGCTCTGCATTTGCTTAGAAATTGTTAAATCTCTCATTTGTTCCAGATCTGACAGTCTGATAGTTTAGAGCCAGGCTGAAACATTGGCCGTTTTTCTTTCTCCACAGATGCTGCCAGATCTGCTGAGTTTGATTTGATTTATATTTGTCACATGTATTAGTATATAGTGAAAAGTATTGTTTCTTGCACACTATACAAAGTATACTATTTACAGAGAAGGAAAGGAGAGAGTGCAGAATGCAGTGTTACAGTCATACTAGGGTGTAGAGAAATATCAACTTAGTGCGAGGTAAGTCCATTCAAAAGTCTGATGGCAGCAGGGAAGAAGCTGATCTTGAGTCAATTGGGTATGTGACCTCAGAGTTTTGTATCTTTTTTCCAATGGAAGAAGTTGGAAGAAAGAATGTCGGGGTATGTGGGGCCCATGGTTATGCTGCATATTTCCATGAGTGTATCAGGGGTGAGATCCAGTATAAAGCACCCTCTTCTCCATCAGTGATACTTGGTCTGCACCACATGTATGGCCACTTTGAGCAAAGGCTGCCAATTTAATGGAAAACTATAGGTAGTTTTGGAATGTAGAGTGGAATTCTCCCATCTGGGACTAATGCGAAAACCTCTGGCCTTATTTGCGGCTGGGATTCTCCGGAGCCATTGGAAGTGATTGGAGTTTTGGCTGGAATGCAAAATTCCCCATTCTCACTTGCAGTAGGACAGGTACAGACAAGCCTGATGACACTTAGTCCACCATCTTATCCAGCACCATATTGAAAAGACACCTAACATCACTGACTCACTGTTGAAGAAAGAGATTGAACTTCCTGAAAATGAAGATGGATCTCCAGGAACATTCCGAGGCTGGAAGATGTCTTTATCGATGGAGATGAAGTAGAAAGAGTTGAGAGCTTCAAGTTTTTAGGTGTCCAGATCACCAACACTCTGCCGACGCTATAGTTAAGAAAGCCCACCAACGCTTTCTCAGAAAACTAAGGAAATTTGGCATGTCAGCTATGACTCTCACCAACGTTTACAGATGCACCATAGAAATTATTCTTTCTGGTTGTATCAGAGATTGGTATGGCACCTGCTCCGTGCAAGACCTCGAGAAACTACAGAATGTCATGAAAGTAGCCCAATCCATCATGCAAACCAGGCTCCCATCCCATTGACTCTATCTACACTTCGGCAAAGCTGCCAGCATTATTAAGGATCCCATGCACCCAGGATGGTGTCTTTTTCACCGTCTTCTTTCGGGAAAAAGATACAAAAGTCTGAGGTACCAACTGCCTTAAGAACAGCTTTTTCCCTGCTGCTGTCAAATTTTTGAATGGACTTACCTTGTATTAATTTGATCTCTCTCTACACCCTATCTATAACTGTAGCGTTACATTCTGCACTCTCTCATTTTCTTCTCTATGAATAGTATGCTTTGTCTGTATAGCATGCAAGAAACAATACTTTTCACTATGTTAATGCATGTGACAATAATAAATCAAATCAAAGTTACATGCCAGCTTCCAGTAGGCTTCTCAATGTGTCATGGTGGGCACCAGCAAAAAGATACTACAGGAAGTTCACACTGTCTTGAAACTGATTTTTGTACTCTGGCCAAATCCCCAGCCCCCATTGCAACTGCCATGGGAGAATTCTACCCTGAGACTTGACATGAGAAATTAGATTGATCACTGATGGAAAGCAACCAATGTTTTCTCTACAATGGTCAATCAATAACTCCCAGGTCATTTACACTAGATGTTTAGATATAGGATAAAGCTTACTCTACCCTGCCCTTTCTTTGACCCAACTTCGGAAAACTACCCCTCAAACCACTGGCAGTGACACTTAAGCTATAGTTATAGCCTTGGAGTTTTTTTTTATTATTCATTCATGGGACATGTTCCCATCCCTAGTTGTCCTTGAGAAGGTGAGTTGCCTTCTTGAGCTGCAGTCCATGCTCTGTGAATCAACGCACGCTGTCATTAAGGAGGGAATTCCAGGATTTCGACCCAGCGACTGTGAAAACGGCGAGATGTTTCCAAGTCAGGATCATGAATAGTTTGGAGTAGAATTCACGGGTAGTGGTGTTCCCATGTATCTGCTGCCCTTGTCCTTCGAGATAGAAGTGGTTGTGGGTTTGGAAGGTGCTGTCTAAGGATCTTTGGTGAATTGCTGCAGTGCATCATGTACATAGTAAACACTGCTGCAACTGAGCACTGGTGGTGGAGGAAGTGGATGTTTGTTGATGTGGTGCCAATCAAGCAGGCTGCTTTGTCCTGGTCGGTGTTGAGCTTCCTGAGTGTTGTTGGAGCTGCACCTATCCAGGCAAATGAGGAGTGTTCCATCATACTCCTGACTTAGGCCTTAGATCACCAATTTGTTTCAAATTCACACCTGTTATTTTATCCACCAGTTGGATTGTCCAAAGTTAATGGTACAGCCTATCAGATAGATGGGGCATTCATCCAATACGAATCTTAGAGATGATACAATAAATTGATTCCTGGCATGAGAAAATTGTCTTAGGAGGAGAGATTGAAGGAGAATGCACTATATTGTCTAGACCTTAGAAGAATGAGAGATGTTCATATTGAATCATGTGAGATTCTAAAAGGACTTTGGAGGCTGCTTTTCCTGCATGGACTTAAGTTTCACAGGTATAGTCTCAGATTAAGCCTTGGACCATTTAAAACTGAGATAAGGAGAGATTTGTTCACTTAGAATCTTTGGTACTCTTTACCCCAGAGAACTATGGTTGCAATGAAGATTACTGAAATGTAAGGACAAAAAGGGATTTTGAGGTCAGGTAGGAAGGTGGAATTGAGATTGAAAATTAGCTATAATATTATTGAAAGATTCAATAGACTTGAGGGGCAATATAACTTAATCCCACTCCTATTCCTTATGTTCTTGTGCTATTACTAAGTTTTGTTACTGAGGTCCCAAGAGGGCAGTGTGTTAATCCACTGCCTCCTATATAATTATCATCAAAGTTCAGGGGAAAGTCAAAGGGTTTCTGATAACCCACAAAGAGTAGGAATAAATGGGCAACCAATTGGAATTAAATTCTCACCAGTGATGCACCCATGTTCCTGGAGCCAGTTGAGACCGCATGCATTTCACCTCTACGGTTGTCGGGACCAAGGTTCACGGGGGTTGGCGACCTTGTTGCCATGTTTCTATTGAGGTTACCAGGGGAGACCAGCATCCCTGGTGAGACGTGGGTATTCAAGTAACCAGCACCTGTCATACAAAAGGAAAGCAGCACACGGTGATAAACTAATAGTAAACAAGATTTGACCACATTTATATCATTGGATTATCTATAAAGCTCACTGTGAAATCTAGATGAATGGACAAGGCTAACAATGAAGAACAATATCAGTGGTGAAAATATTAGATGAAGAGGGTAAGGGAAGTTGAGGAGTGGTGGGATTTGAACTCCCATCTCCAGAACATTAGCCTGGGTCTCTGGATTACCACCAAGCCACCCACAGATATTATAGCTCAGATATTAGCATCATATAGACTGTTGGAGGGTTGGAGGGAGCAAAATTAAAATATTATCTGCTCAAAGACTCTCTGAGATCCCTGTACTTTCCCAACTCCATTTCCTGTTTATCTCCCCATTCCTTCATTCCATTATTGGCAGCTGTATCTTTATCCAACCATGTCCTATATTCTAAAACTTCCACCATAAACCTCTCAGTTTCTTTTTCTTCCCTCTCTCTCCTACTTGAGCTTACAACTTAGCTCTGTGCCAAAGGTTTTTTAGACACCTGTGCTAATATCTCGCTTAGTGACTCAATTACATCACTCTGGTTCTCAGCATAGATTCTCCCAGACCTTCTGAGTATTTCCAGTATTTTCTGTTTTTATTGCGGAATGTTGCAAGAAAGCTTCCTCTACTCTGTTTCATCAATGGATCTCAGCTTTAACCTCACACCTGTTACTTGTGCAGCCAGTTTGAGCAAGATTGCCAATTTAGTGGCAAATTATAACACAGACAGGGCGTCCATTGAATGACAGCATTCAATATTTTCCCTACATAAGCGTTAGGCTTTTGCGATGGGACAGAGAGAGAACATGTCCTCTTTTCTTTGTGCTCTTCCACTTTTCTCTTAGCCCATGTCCAACCCTTGTTCCCCTCTGTGATGCCTTGCCCCTTATATTTTGATTTGTTGTCTTCTTGCCTCTAGTGTTAGGATTAGATTAAATGTTAACATTAATTCGGAAATGTTAATTTTGTTTCTCACTCTCCAGATTACTGTGTCTCAGGTTGAACACACTCCTGTGAAGCACTGTGACATGTTTTGCTATGTTAACTATGCTAGAGAAATGCAAGTTGTTGTTGTAAGAGGCCACATTTATGGATTTCTAATGTGCTAATTCTGATGACGCAACAAAATGAGTTCGCTTGAAGGAGGAAGGGCCTGGGTAGGATAGGAGAAATTTTAGTAACTTTGATTCAGAATGTAGGCCTCATTGGCAAGACTGACACTCATTGCCCAAACCTTGTGACTTTTCCTGAGTGGTCACTCAGGAAGGCAGTTGAGAGTCAACCATGTTGGTGTGGGACTGGAGTCACATATATAACATAGGACATAGAACATTACAGTGTAGTACAGGCCCTTCGGCCCTCGATGTTGCACTGACCAGTGGAACCAATCTAATGACCCTCTAACCTAAATTATTCCAATATTATCCATATGCCTATCCAATGACCATTTGAACACCCTTAAAGTTGGCGAGTCCACAACTGCTACAGGCAGGGCATTTCCACGCCCTTACTACCCTCTGAGTAAAGAACTTACCTCTGACATCTGTACTATAATTATCACCCCTCAATTTAAAGCTATGTCCCCTCGTGTTAGCCATCACCATCCAAGGAAAAAGGCTCTCGCTGTCCATCCACTCTATCTAATCCTCTGATCATCTTGTATGCCTCAATTAGGTCATCTCTTAACCTTGTCCTCTCTAACGAAAACAACCTCAAATCCCTCAGCCTTTCCTCATATAAGTCCAGACCAGGTATAGATAGCAGGCTTCCTTGTCTGAAAGGACATTACTGAAATGGTTAGATTTCTAATAGCATCCTCACAGCTTTGTGGCCACTTCTACCTCGCCTTTCATTTCATTTCTTTTAAAAACCAATTTAAATTCTCAAACTGCCATGGTGGGATTTGAACCGCTAGTCTCTGCGTAACTCGTCCAAGCCTCTCACTTAGCAGTAACCTAACCACTGTGCTATTACACCCTAATTTGGGCTCAGAGCCGACCTGCGAGTGTTTGATGCTGACACCATCTCCTCAAAATAGAATGTGTTTTATCCTCCAGCACTAACGCTCCAACCTCTGCGAACACACAACAGTAACCCTGGGCAAACCTGACAGTGGCTAAAGTTCAATTCCTAGTCTATAATGAGTTGATTTCAGTTGAGATTTCACTCACTGTCTGATCTCACACAGAACAAAAAAAATGAGCATTTCTGTAGAGCCTTTCACATCCCCAAGATGTCTCAGCCTATAAAGTATTTTTAGAGTATGGTGCCCATTGAAATGTTAATTTGAGCACTGCAAATAGCGATTAGTAAAAATGATTAGATAATGTTTTGTGTTTTGGTTGACTGATAAATACTGGCCAGGATGCTTCTTCCCTTCTCCTCTTCAAACTAAAATCCCGACTCTGCAGAAGGAGACCATTTGGCACCAACAACAATCCCACCCAGGATCTATCCCCATATATTTACCCTGCCACTCTCCTGGCATTAAGGGACAATTTAGCCTAGCCAATCCACCTAACCAGCACACACCTTTGGGCTGTGGGAGGGAACACCCAGAGGAAACTCACGCAGACACAGGGAGAATGTGCAAACTCCACACAGACAATGACCCAAGCTGGGAATTGAACCCAGGTCCCTGGTGCTGTGAGGCAGTAGTGCTAACCACTGTGCCACCATACCATGAGATATTTTACATCAAACTAGGAAGACAGACAAGGGTCTTAATTCCACATCTCATCTGAAAGTCAACAGCCCAGTAGTGCAATGCTTCCTCTGACCTGGCGTAGAGAATGTCAATCTGTCCAAAGGTGTGCAGGTAAGGTGGATTGGCAATTCTAAATTGTCCCTTAGTGTCAGGGACACTAGCTAATGTAAACACATGAGGGTCTGGGTGAGATTGCAGTCAAAGAAATTCGATGGGCTGAATAGCCTTCTTCTGTACTGTAGAGAGTCTATGATAAATCTCCATCTCTGTTCTTGAGTGCAGGAATGGGACTTGTATTCACAACCTTTTGATTCAGAGACGCGGCAGATAATTCACTGAGCCCCAGCAAATACAGAACGATCACGTGAAGGAAGGCTGAAAGACAGCTGTCATGGAATCACGCAACCCAGGAGGAGGTCATTCAGCTCATCGGATCTGTGCCAGTTCTTCAAAGGAGTTATCCAATTAGTCCCCCTCCCCCTCTCTGCACCCGCAGCTTTACAATTGTTTCCCTGTTGTCTTCCTGAATGAACTGTCACCCCCAGTAAAAATAAATATTTGAGTAGCAATATCAGCTTAAACGTTCCTCAGTATGAGCCTGCGGCTTGGGGCATTATCTGTAATCCTTGCTTTGTGAGGGTATATGTCTTTTGATAATAGATGACATAGGTAAGGATGGTTTCTGCTCAATATTGAGATGCAATATCAAAGCACAGGGGTGAAGCTAAGACATTAACTCATCATTGCTAAAGTAAAAAGTAAGTTATAATCACCTTTATCTTCACTGTAACTCAAGACAAATATTGCGCTTAAATTACTTGGACAATGACTTCCATATGCATCTTGAAATTAATTTGTTCAGGTTTAGGCATCAGTTATTTAAACAAAAACCACCGAACCTCTCAATTAGAATTTAGCCTGTAATTCTCAGATATGTTATTCTATATATAAACCACCTGAATCTCTTAATTAGATTCTAGTCTATAACTCACTTTCGAATATCTGTTATTCTATATATAAACCACCCTTGAACCCCTCGATTAGATTCCAGTCTGTACCTCAGTCCTGGTATCTATTATTCTATATATAAATCATCCCAAGCCCCTTGATTAGATTTCAGTCTGTAAATCACTCCTAGGTATCTGTTATTCCATATACAAATCACCCTGAACCCTTCAATTAGATTCCAGTCTGTAACTTACTCCCGAGTATCTGCTATTCCGTATATAAACCCCTGAACTCCTCGATTAGATTCCAATCTGTAACGCACTCCCAGGTATCTGCTATTCTATATAAAAATCATCCCGAACCCCTCAATTAGATTCCATTCTGTAATTCACTCCCGGGATATCTGTTTTTCTCTGTACAAATCTTAATAGGAATTTATTGTAAGTAAATATGATGATGGAGGGAAATTGTATGTGATTGTGGGCAATCTTATTGACACTGTAAATACTTCTTCTAAAAATTAATTTTAGTGGTTGCTGCATCATTGAAGATACTCTTTTAGAAATTGTAAAATAAAGATCCAAAGATCTGCAAGTTAGGTGAATTGGCCAGACTAAATTGCCCCAATGGGTGGATTTTCTGATCATGCTCATCCCAAGACTGGAAAATCCATCCCGAGATCAACAGACCTTCACATGGACCACCGCCTGCCCGCCCCCACGCCCCCCCAACATGCTACAATTCCTGTGGTGAACAGAACACAAAAATTCTGCCCTTAGTGTCCAAAGATATATGTGTCATATGATAAGCCATGGTAAATACATTGGATTACAGGGATAGGGCAGAGGAGATGTCCTGTGTGGGATGCTCTTTCAGAGAGTTGGTGCGGACTCGATAGGCCAAATTACTTCTTTCTAAAGGGCTCTAAAGAATCATAGTGGCAGGTTTTCCCAGGGGAGGAAGAGATAGTCAAGAGCACTACCCACAAGCTGTCCCCACGATCCTCCTGCATTTACCCATGGCAGAAGGTTGGCAACCCTCCAGGATTGCCCAGGAAGTTCTGGGGCAGTCCATCGACACTGCAGCAATTAACCTCTGGAGAGAGAAGGGCAATTGGAACAGCAGGGGGTCATGTGATCAAACTACCAGGAATAGAGTCAATTAGGACTGGTAACCATATGGGCGGCACACTGGCACAGTGGTTAGCACTGCTGCCTCACAGCGCCAGGGACCCTGCTTCAATTCTGTGTGGAGACTGCATGTTCTCCCCACGTCTGCGTGGGTTTCCTCCAGATGCTCCAGTTTCCTCCTACAGTACAAAAGATGTGCTGGTTAAGTGCACCGGCCGTGCTAAATTCTCCCTCAGTGTACTCAAACAGGTGCCAGAGTGTGGTAACTAGGGGATTTTCACAATAACTTCACGCCCTTCATTAGTCCAGGTTCCTTAAAAAAGGATGTGTTGTCTGGATGTCAAAGCCAATATTTATGACCCATTTCCTATCATCCTTGAAAAATTGCTCCCCATTCTTGCATTCCTTTGTTCATTCTTCACCAGCCATTCAGTTGTGGTTGAGCAGAGATTCAATGCCATTCCATCCAATGTAAAGAAATGAGAGAAAAACTGGCATCGAATACCAAAAGATGGCACAATAGGATTATTCTCATCTCCAGACAGCAAATAAATGCAACTTTTAGAATGGACTAATGGTGTTGTAGCATTTTTATCTCCCGCCATCTCCATCCTTCCCTCTTGTGGGATAATTCTTTCCTCCTCTTTGGTAACTGGGACACAGTTCTGCACTTGTGATTTTTTTCTGGGTGGGAAACTGCACTTCAAAGACTTAGATCCCATCAATTCACCTCCCAACATATTGTTTTATTCATTGGTAGGTCAAGGGTGTCATTGGCTGGCCAGCAATTATTGCCCATCCTTAATTACCCCAGGGCAGTTGAGAGTCAACCATATTGATGTGGCTCTGGAGTCACATGTAAGCCAGACTGGGTAAGGACAGCAGATTGCCTTCCTGAAAGGGCAATAGTGAACCAGATGTGTTTTTTCCAACAATCGACAATGGTTTCACAGTCATCTGTAGATTCTTAATTCCAGATTTTCTTCTAATGAATTCAAATTCCACCATCTGTTGTGGTGGGAGTTGAGCCCAGGTCTCCAGAATATTAGCTTCTAGATTAAAAGGCTGGCAATAATACCAATAGACCATTGCCTCCTCCTTGTTAAGAGGTCTCACAACACATTTGGTTAAAGTCCAACGGGTTTATTTGCTGTCAAGAGCTTTCAGAGTTTTGCTTCTTTATCAGATGAGTGGGACCATTCAAGTGATGAAGGAGCAGCGCTCTGAAAGCTTGTGGCTTGTGATACCAAATAAACCTGTTGGACTTTAACCTAGTGTTCTGAGATTTTTTTACTGTGCCCATCCCAGTCCAAAAGTGGCATTTCCACATTATGGCTTCCTCTTATTGTTACAACAATCTCTGGTGTAGATCTGGTGTAGATTATTCCAATAAAGGTTATTGGAGTAATGATGCTTGATGAAATATTAGAGAGTAGCACGGACTAGAGTTTGACTCGGTTCGGGTCCACGGAGAGGATAAGATCAGGCAATGGTGAGACTTATGGTTCATACAAACCCTTTGCGCGTAGTGAACAAACCCACTTCCTGTACACACCACGGACCTGTGGCTTCAGTCGCAGGCTTCGGCCTACACAACACCCACACCAGGCATGATATTACAGTGCACTTCCATCTAGGAATGGAAAATATTTGTAAGCCAGAATTAACCCTAGTGAGAAATTTTGGATTTTTCTGCCCGAGTACATTGTGAGAATTGTTACACGTTCTATTTTTACCATTTGCTGATTTTCGTGGGTGTGGATTATAACCAGATTTCTGTTTCCATAGTTACCACACTGCTTCTTTTCTCTTAGTTGTTCAAGTCATGCTGATGCAAGACAGAAATTTTACGTCTACTTAACAGCATTGGCTCAGCTTTCCCTCATTTCCAAAGAAGCAATTAAAATAATTTACAGAACCTACAATCAGAAATGGAGGAAATTCTTCACAAATTTATTTCCTTTCTTTTATTTTTAAAAAGAAAGCATTGTGGGGTGACACGGTGGCACAGTGGTTAACACTGCTGCCTTTCGGCACCGAAGACCCAGGTAAGATTTCTGGCTTGGGTCACTGTCTACGTGGACGTTCGGCTCTGTGTCAGCATGGGTTTCCTTCGGATGCTCGGGTTTCCTCCCACAGTCTGAAAGATATGCCGGTTAAGTGCATTATCCATGCTAAATTCTCCCTCAGTGTACCCAAATGGGCCCCAAAGTGTGGCGACTAGGAGATTTTCACTGCAAGTTAATTGCAATGTGAATGTAAATCAACTCGTGACACCGATAAATAATAAATAAATAATTAGGCTCATAGAATCCTATAGTGCAGAAGAAAACGTTCGGCCCATTGACTCGGTACTAACTATAATCCCACCCAGACACTATCTCCGTAACTCTGTACATTTACTCTATTAGTCCCCCTGATACTAAGGGTCAATTTAGCATGGCTAATCCATATAATCCGGACATCTTTGGATGTGGGAGGAAATCAGAGCACCTGGAGGAAACCCAGGCAGATACGGAGAGAACGTGCAAACTCCTCACAGGAAAGCGCTGTTAGCATGCTAACCATGTGACATCATGCCGCTATAGCTGGAGTGTCATCCATAATTTCAGGACGTTCCCAAGCCCTTCATAGCTGATGAACTATTTTTCCAAGCATAGTCATGGTTATAATGTAGGAAACAGTTTCCAATTTCTGCACATCAAACTCCCAAAACCAACAATAAGATGATGACCAGATAATTTATTCCTTAGTGAAGTCAGTTAAGGGGCAAATATTAGTCAGGACACGGAGAATTAATCCCACATTCTTCTTTGAAATAGGGGCCAAGAGGTATTTTACCCACGTTAAAGGGTAGACAGCGTTTCAATTTGACATTCAAAAGACCTCCAACAGTGCAGCACTCTCTCAGTTCTGCCCTGGGAGTGTCTTCATAGAGAACAATGGGATGACATTACTGGGAACAATGGTGTTGCAATATAAGACTATGCGTAACTGAACTGGAATAATATTGCAATATATCTCAACCTTTTTAAAGTTTATTTATGTATTATTGTTACAGGTAGGCTCACATCGTCATGTGCGGATTAGGCCATGTTAAATTGCCCCTTAGTGTCAGGGGGACAAGCGACAGTAAATACGTGGGGTTACGTAGGGCCGGGATGGGATTGTGGTCACAATGAGCTGAATGGCCTCCTTCTGTACTGTAGGAATTCTATGATTCTATCAATGAAGTTATTGTGAAAATTGCCTCATCGCCACACTCCAGCATGTGTTTAGGCACATTGAGGGAGAATTTATCATAGTCACTGCACTTAACCAGCATGTCTTTCAGACTGTGGGAGAAAACTGGAGCACCCAGACATGGTGAGAACATGCAAACTCCACACAGACAGTGTGCCAAGTTGGGAATCGAGCCCAGGAACTCTGATGCTGTGAGGCAGCAGTAGTAATCATTATGTCACCACGTTGCCCCAACCTGTACGGAATCTGGGATTGGGAATAGGAACAATGAACTTTTATGGTTTTAGGATTAGGAGCAATAAGCAGTCCGGTAATTCTTTCAATAAAAAATTTGGCCTCCAAACATTCTCCCCTCTGTTAAGGCACCTCTTGTAAACTACTTGTTTGACCAAATAAGGGTCAAACTGCCTTAACATCTCTTTACGTGGTTCAGTGTCAAATTCTGTCTGATAATTGCTCACGTAGAGCGAGAAACTATTGGGATCTTATATTGTGTTGATAGCGCTTCATAAATGCAGGCTCCTTTTCCTGATGGATGCAGCTGGCAAACCAAGGGAGAACCAGCATTATGACTCAGTGTGAATCTGTGCGTTGCACTATTGAAATCACTCAACCAGTGGTATAGTCAGCTCATCCTCTCTAACCCCAGCCTGGCCTCTCCTAATCACAGGTTCAATTTGAAACCGTGGAACAACACAGCACTGAGTAACGCTAACAGGAAATCCGGTGTGCTCGCCGAGATACAACTGTGAAAATGATGTCAAGTTTCATTTTGACGTAGTGCCCACAGATGATGCAACTGAGCTTCTTAAAATTCCCTCCTTGGAGTGGCAGCACAAATCTGCTGAGACCTCTTCAATGCCACACACAATGCACAGCCCCAGCCTAGCTCTGCCTTTGATTTTCTTTTGCATCTTTGCATAGACAAGCATTAACCAATACGTGGCTAACTAACAATTCAGATGAATCACAATTACATTCCTGACACTTCCAAAAAAAATGAGAAACACCCTCAGCTTTCAGAACCCTGGGGTCTTCTAAAGCTTTTTACAACCAATGAAGTACTTCATTTGAATTGTAACAGCTGCTGTAAGGTAGAAAATGGCAGTAATCAGTTTTTACACAGCAAGATCCCACAAACAGTGATGCCATATTGTATGTTCAGTTACTGGTTGTACATATTGACCAAGAGACCATTTGGGTGAGGTCTCAGAGTGGTAGCTGCATCATGAAACCACACATTACACAAAGGAAAAAATAATTAAATTTGACTTTTAAAGATTGACGTCTTTGAGCTAATTGTTTCAAAAACAATCACATGAGAAATATTCTGTGCCTCATTTTCAAATCCCTCCATGGCCTCATTTTTCTCTATCTCTGTAACCATCCCCCACCTCCAGCTCGACACCCAATCTTCACCATGGGGACGTGGGGGCAGCATAGACTTTGGCCAGCCAATCCCGGAAGCAGATCTAGGGTGGCCCCAGGGCCGATGATTACTAAGGCTGGTTGGTTAGAAGGCCAGTTGTTATAGACAGTGTTAATCCTCACCTGCACACACACCTCCCCACAATGGCATCTTACACACCACATGCCACCTCCGTGGCAACTCACATCTCCCTCTCAGCCACTCAATGCCTCCTTGTACCAACACATCCTCCCACTCATTCAATATTTGCTCACAGCTGCATGCCAACAAGTGCGCTCACCCACCCTCATTCTGTCTTATACCCCCAAGACTCCAGATCAGCTCCATAGTCACTTAGCCAGTATTTATCAAAACAGACCTCAGAAGCCATGTGGAGATGAAAAAACAAATCAACAATCTCATCCAACTGTCACTCTTATCCTTTGATATTGGAAAAAAGATTTTCATTCAAGAAAACTTTTGAATCGTAAATGGTTAAATTCTTTTAAAAACAAACAAACTTCTGGTCAGATACCACTGAAAGACAACTAATCCTTTAAAAGCCTATTTAAACTGACAAACAAACAATGAACTCAGTTCAAACTGTGTGCTCCGCAGAGATAACTGTAGCTTTTGAAACTCAGCTCAAACATTCAGAATGACATACTATTAGCCCTTGGACAAATGGTAACAAAGACTTCAACTGAAACTGCATTATCAGATAGTAGTATTTTTTTCTTACACTAAGTAGTTTTTTAATCGAAGTAGTCCCTCAGAAGGTTTTTTTTTCAAAACTGTCATTGACAGCTTAAGCCTATTTTTCATGTTTGATGACGAGGTTTTAAAACACTTAAGATCTTAACATTTAAACAGAGCTTATCCAGCTTTCATGAGCATTCACATTTACTTCATCAATTTGTAACTCTCATACTATGGGCTAAGGCGGTAGCAACAGTCAAAATTGGGTCTATTTGAACTCAGCACTGGGTTAGAATGGTCATCCTGAAGTTCACCCAACCATTTGCTCCTGCAGTCAAAAATGGGATGTCAGAAATGGGATAGGGGCTTCCGCATCCGCATTCCGACTTTGCAAAAATCCACTCCTCATGTTTTTGCAATGAGAAAAACCAAAGTGTTAAAAGGAACATTCATTCTGAAAAATACATTTCTGCCCTCTATTTCTCCCTTGGTCTGCTCTACTCAGTTTCCTGAAGATTAATCTTCAATTGCTGGAGACTCTAAGATAATCCTATAAGGGTTGACAGCTAGTGACACGGTGCATTTTGTGCATAGTAACTATTCTGTACCCATGTACCTGCTGCCCTGTACACTCTCCATCTGAGTCAGTCAGCCAGGCAGTCACTGATGCCTCAGTATATTCTCAGATATGACAGGCCCCAATGTGAACCAGAGAGTCCAGCCACAACAAAGTGATTAGATTCACTTCATTCCAGGTCAAAGCTACCTTCTGTATTTAGTTAATGGTGAAACTTCTCTTATTCAAAGCACCTTTCTTTTGAATTTTTAAAGTTTATGCTGATCCCCTGGCCTTGCTTGTAGACAAAATTGAGTTGCATTTTCAATGAGGAAACCTCAATGTACTCTTCAAGGGGACTGAAGGGCATAGTTGGTTAACCACATGGCCCTTTCACCTCTGAGATCCAAGTTCAAATCCCTGGCACCCCCATCTCTTAAAATCTTAAGATACTTATGAGGAACCTCTACATATTTGGAAATTTTAATAGATAAAATAATGAAGTGCATAGATTAGTTAGACAGCCAACATCTTTTCCCAAAGGTAGAGGAATCTAAAACTTGAGGGACTAGATTTTAGGTGAGAGGGGAGAGATACAAAAGGATTCAGAGGGGCAATTTTTTCACATAGAGGATGGTGAGTGTCTGAAGCAAGCTGCTGGAAATAGTACTGGAGGCGAGTACAATTTTGTCTTTTAAAAAGCATTTAGACAGTTATATGGGTAAGATGGGTATGGAGGGATATGGGCCAAATGTGGGCAATTGGAGCTAGCTTAATGGTTAAAATAAAAAGATGGCATGGACAAGTTGGGCTGAAGGACCTGTTTCCACGCTGTAATCCTCTATGACTCTACACTATCAAATAAATTGGTTGGATTTAAAATTGGTGTTGCAAAACTTTACTGACTCTACACTCCTACAGACTCCTGTGAACATTGAGACATTTAAGGGGATCCCCTATAAATACTACCATGTGGTTGAGCAACCTGTTGCAACATTCTAAAGACAGGTTCAACTTAGCTGAGTGGCTACAAGGCAGAAAGATGCAGATTCATGTTTCAATCAGTATTTGGTTGAACAATCTGAAACAGTAGACAAAGGTATTTATAAAGCATCTTTCACAACCTCAGGACAAAACACTTTACAGGCAGTGAAGAACGGTTGGAATTGTAATCACAGTTGCGCTGTAAGAAACGCAATTTGCACACAGCAAGTCTCTAAAAATACAACATCACAGTGACCAGATAATCCTGTTTTGAATGATATTGGAATGGGGATGGATATTGTCAGAGACACAGTGGGGAATTCCCATGTTCTTCTTCAAAATAGAACCGTGGCATCTTTCACAGCAACTTTGGAGGTTAGATGGGGGCCTTGGGTACCTCCAGCAGTGCAGGATTCCCTACACTGGAGTGTTTATGTGGATTTTGTGCTTAAATTTCTGGCTTAGAGATTGAACCTACATCTTTCTGAGGGCTTAGCCATGGCTGACATGTTGGATGGAATTTTTACAAGTCCGTCATGGTGGGGGCAGGATGGGAAAATGTGATGAGCCTTCAAAGCCCCACTGATTTCAGTGGAATTGGAAGATCCCATTGATGGGAGGGACTGCAAAAAAATCCATCCTATTCTATGCTAACAATCCAAATACTGAGGGAATGTTGCACTGTTGAAAGCTTGATTAGGTTAAAGTCCAAATGATGAAGGAGCAGTGCTCCGAAAGCTCATGATAACAAACAAACCTATTGCACTTTAACCTGGTGTTGTGAGACTTCTTACTATGCTTACCCCAGTCCAATGCCAGCATCTCCACATTATATTCAGTTTCATGTAATAAATGTCACACTACTAAGATGCTGAGGCATTTACGCATCAACTAGCAACACCAAAACCAGTTCACTCGCTGCTGTCTGTAGGATCTTGCTGTGTGCAAATTGGCTGCTAGGTTTGTGGGCAGACTTTAAATCTGGACTAGACAAATAATTCAGATAAGCGCAAATCCAATGCCTTCATGCCTGTTTGACTTATTGAAAGGAAATAAAAATATCGGAACAATGAATGTGATCTTGAAGATTTGAGTTTGTTGTACAGATGTAACTGGCTCATCATTATGGATGGA
The DNA here is from genome assembly GCA_024679065.1 of Sphyrna mokarran. Taxonomy (NCBI): domain Eukaryota; kingdom Metazoa; phylum Chordata; class Chondrichthyes; order Carcharhiniformes; family Carcharhinidae; genus Sphyrna; species Sphyrna mokarran. Next base: position 10,849,262 of record JAGIQG010000026.1, on the reverse strand, counting down.
AACCTGCCGTCCTTATTCTGTCTGGACCATAATCCAAAGATGTGTGGGTTAGGTTGTTTGGTCAATGCTAAATTGCCACTTAGTATCGGGGGATTAGCAGGGTAAATAAGTGGGGTTACGGGGATAGGAGCTGGGTGGGGTTGTGGTCCACGCAAACTTGATGGACTGAAAGAACGTAAGAACTAAGAGCTGGAGTGGACCCCTCAAGCCTGCTCTGCCATTCAATAAGATCATGACTGATCTTTTTGTAGACTCAGCTCCACTTACCCGCCCGTTTTCCATAACCCTTAATTCCTTTATTGTTCAAAAATTTATCTGTCCTTGCCTTAAAAAACATTCCATGAGGTAGCCTCAACTGCTTCACTGGGCAGGGAATTCCACAGAATTCCAAAGGCCTTCTTTTGTACTGTAGGGATCCTATGATATGTAACTCCAGTCTCATGCTATCGTGGTCAATTCCTAACTGCCTTGTGAAGTGGCCCACTCAATTTTGAAAGATAATGTGGGGGTGGGGGGGTGCAGAATCTTTTCCATCCAGCCTACCATGGTGCAGATCACACAAAGGTACGTTGACCTCAGCCAGGATTTTCCAGTTTTGGGTAAGTGTGACTGGAAAATCCCGCCCAATGTTTTATAGGATGTGGACATAACGTGTCAGGCCAGCATTTGCTGCTCATCCCTAATTGCCTGGAATTAAGGGACTTACTTGGATAGAAGGTGGCAGATTTCCTTTGCTGAAGGACATTAGTGAACCAGATGGGACTTTTTTTTAAAATGACAAACTGATGATAGTTTCAGGAGCCGCCCATTAGGTTTCGATACCAGATTTATTAATTAAATTTAAAATTCCACCAGTTGCCATGGCAGTATTTGAACGTCTATACCCAGAGCATTAGCATCTGGATTCCTATGTCAATGATATTATAGGTACATCACCAACTCTCTTCAGTTGAATCTAACAGAAGCAGGTCCTTCAGCATCTTTCTGAGGGTAACTGAGGACATACAGTAAATGCCACTCTTGTCAGTGATACCCACACCCCCCCGGAATGAAATTAAAAAAAAGAACAAACAATTCACTAAGGATATGAAAGATGCTATACAAATGCAAATTGTGCCTATTTCTTCCTTCCACAGCGATAATACTTACATTGCAAGTTTTATTTTTAAAAGTACGTATGCAGCGACAGAAATACCAGTAAGACATAATTTCAGACAATCTGCTTAGAGAAATCTCACCAACAAAAATCAGACAGCTTTGCGAAAAACACGTCATCTCCCCACCTGACTGTCTGGTGATTTTCTCATTGAATGCTGAGATTTCTCATAGACTTTCCACGCTTCTCTCACCGACAGGCAGCATAGTGATTAGCATTGCTGTCTCACGACACCAGGGACCTGGATTCAACTCTGGCCTCAGGTGACTGTCTGAATGGAATATGCATGATCTCCCCATATCTGTGTGGGTTTCCTCCGGTAGCTCCAGTTTCCTCACACACGTAAAGATGCACAGGTTAGATGGATTGGCCATGCTAAATTGCCCCTTAGTGTTCCATGATGTGTAGGTTAGGGGAATTAGTGGGGTAAATGCTTGGGGTTATGGGGATAGGGCCTGGCTAAGATGCTCTGTCAAAGGGTCAATGCAACCTCATGGGCCAAACTGCCTCCCTCTGCATTGGGAGGGATTCTATGGGACCTATCCACCCCACTCTGGAATTCCCACACAGCTGTGGGAGAACTGAAGGTGCTGTTCTATCCATATTTGTGTTGAGGTTATTTTCATTGCTCCTCCAGTGGTGGCCATGCCTTCAGAATTTCTAGACTAAATCAGCCGTCAGTCTCTCTTCTCCTTTAAGGTTCTCCTCAAAACCCTCCTCTTTGGCTAATCCTTGTCCCAACATCTCCTCACCTCACTCAGAATCAAACTGCATCTGATACAGCTCTTGTGAAGACTCCTGGGATGGTTTTCTCTGCTAGGTGTGAAATTGTTGTGCGGTGCGTGTGAATGCCACAGGAAGCTGGATAATTCTGAGAAAGCCTAACCATACCAAGTGGGATGACACAACTGTCCAAGAAACTATCTGGCAACCTGACCAGTTCCTACCCATTGCAGGGCGTACCCAATCTGATGGAAACCACATTCTCAAAGTTACTAGCTGGAAATTTTGAAAACTTTGAACGGAATATTTGCAAAGTATCATGAGGAAGTAAACACACTACCCACTTTGTTACTGCTGGATTAGTGTAGGGGGAGAGGCAGTTGTGGAGGACGGGTTTGCAGGCAGCAGGGGAAGAAGTGTTAAAGCTTCTTCCTCATCGCAGATCATAGATCACAGAATCCCTGCAGTGTAGAAGGAGGCCACTTGGACCATCAAGTCTGCACCAACTCGCCAACAGAACATATTACCCAGGTCCTATCCCTGTAACCCCATGTATTAAGGGTGGCACGGTGGCACAGTGGTTAGCACTGCTGCCTTACAACTTCAGGGACCTGGGTTCGATTCCTGGCTTGTCACATTGTCTGTACAGAGTTTGCATGTTCGCCTGATGTCTGCATAGGTTTGTCCTGGGTGCTCAGTTTCCTCCCAGAATCCAAAGATGTGCAGGTTAAGTGGATTGGTTATGCTAAATTGCCCCTTAGTGCCCGTGATGTGTAGGTTAGAGGGATTACCAGGGTAAATACTTGGGATTACAGAGATAAGGTTTACATGGGATTGTTGTTGGTGCAGACCCAATGGGCCAAATGGTGTCCTTCTGCACTAAAGGGATCCTACAATTTCAATTCTAATTACCCTACTAGTTCCCTTAAGCTACACATCTAAGGGGCAATTTAGCGTGGTCAATCCACCTAATCTGCGCAAATTTGGACTGTGGGACGAAACTGGAACACCTGGAGGAAACACAGAAACTAGAAGCAGGGGTAGACTATTTGGCCACATGAACCTGCCCTATTATTCATCTTGATCATGACTAAGCATTAAATTCAATATCGTAACCCACCCCCTTCTCCCAAGAAGTGGACAATTGAAACAATGGAAGAAATTAAAATTTAAAGTATACAATTAGAATATAAAGAAACAAAAATGGATTAATGAGATAAATAGCAATATACTGAAACAAAATAAATAGAGTGGAGATGGAGCAGAAGGATTGTGCTCTGAAGCTATTGAACTCAATGTTCAGTCCGGAAGGCCCAATCGGAAGATGAAGTGCAGTTTCTCCAGTTTATATTGGGGTTTACTGGAATATTGCATTAGTCCAAGGATGGATATGTGGACAGAAGAGCAGAATGATGTGTTGAAATGGCAAGCAACAGGAAGGTCTGGATCTTGCTTATGGATGGACTGAAGGTGTTCTGCAAAGCGGTCACCCAGTCTGCATTTAGTCTCTCCAATGTAAAGTAGGCTGCATTGGGAGCAGCGAATGCAGCAGACCAAATTATAATAAGTGTACCTGCAGTATTTGGCTTTTATCTTTCAGATGAGATGCTGAACTGGCCAACATCTCCCTCAGTACACATTAAAATCCTATCATATTATTTTGAAAATAAAGGAGAATGCTTTCCTTCATCAGCTGGGGCATTAAATTTAAAAATTTGTAAGTCATGTTGCAGCTTTATAGAATGTTAGTTAGGCTGCCCTTGGAATATAGTGTTAAATATTGGTCGCCACACTACCAGAAGGATGTGGAGCTTTGGAGAGGGTATGGAAAAAATTTGCCAGGATGTTGCCTGGTAATGGAGGGCATTAGCTCTAAGGACAGATCCAAGAAACTTGTTTTCACTGGAACGACAGATGTTGAGGAGGCGACCTGATAGAAGTCTGCATGATTGAGGGGCGTGGACAGAACGGATAGTCAGAAGCTTTTTCCCCAGAATGGAAGAGTCAATTACTAAACAGCATAAGTTTAAGGAGCAAGGTTTAAGAGAGATGTACAAGGCAAGGTTTTTTTTTTGTACACAGAGAATGGTGGGTGCCTAAACTTGCTGTCGGGAGAGGTAGTGGAAGCAGATACGATAGTGACTTACAATGGCATCTTGACAAATACACGAATAGGATGGGAATAGAGCAATATAGTCCTCGGAAGGGTAGTAGCGGGTTTTAATTCACTCGGGCAAAATGGTCGGTGCAGGCTTGGAGGGCATAAGGACTGTGCTGTAATTTTTTTGTTCTTTGTGAGTTAATAATCGAATCGATATTTATGTCTTAATCAACTTTGCAAATGCAGATTGCCAGCTCACAATCTTACTGCTGTTTGTGAGAGTTTACTGTGCATGAATTGGTTATCATGTTTCCTATACGATGACAGTGATTGCACTGCAAAAGTATTTTATTGCTTGCAAAGCATTTTGAGACATTCAATGGTAATAAAAGAATATAAATGTAAGTCTTTACTTTTTTTTAATTTGAACCAAATAATTCAAGAGAGCCAGTATTCAAAATCCCACCACAGTTTTTTGAGAATTTGAATCTCATTGGTTAGGAAGAGGAAAATCAAATGAGGTTTCTGTTCACTACTGATTATCCAGTAACATCCCATGTTAGCACAGTGGTTAGCACTGCTGCCTCATAGCTCCAGGCACCCAGATTTGATTCGGGCCTCAGGTCACTGTCTGTGTGGAGTTTGCACATTTTCCCCATGTTTGCATGGGTTTCCTCTGGGTCTCCAGTTTCCACCTACACTCCAAAGGTATGGGGTTAGGTTGATTGGCCATGCTAAATTGCCCCAGATGCCAGGGTATTAGCAGGATAAATATATGGGGTCACGGGAATAGGGCGTGGCTGGGATAGAAGTCAGTGTTGACCAAATGGCCTTCTTCTGTACTGTAGGGATTCTATGATCCCAAGAAGGCTCACACGTATGGAAAAGACCAGTGATCTGGTTCAACTAGCGTCAAGACCAGCACATGATGTATGAGGCAGTGGCACAGTGATTTTGTCATTAGACTAGTTATCCAGAGACCCAGGATCCAGGTTCAAATCCCACTATGACAAATGGTGACATTTGAATTCAATTGAAAAATTTGAAACTAAAATTCTAATGAGATGACTATTGTCAACTTGTAAAATCCATCTGGTTCACTGATGTCCTTTGATTTGTTTTATTATTGTCACATGTAGACAGTGATAGAGGGAAAGGTATTGTTTTTTGCATCCTATACAAAGCATACTGTTCATAGAGAAGGAAATGAGCGAGTGCAGAATGTAGCTAGGATGGAGAGAAAGATCAACTTAATGCAAGGTAAATCCATTCAAAAGTCTGACAGCAGAAGGGAAGAAGCTGTTCTCGAGTTGGCTGGTATGTGACCTCAGACTTTTGTATCTTTTTCCTGAGGGAAGAAGTGGAAGAGAAAATGTCCAGGGTGAATGGAGTACTTAATTATGCTGGCTATTTTGCTGGGGCAGGAGAAGTGTAGATAGAGTCAATGGATGGGAGGCTGGTGTGAGTGATGGATTGGGCTTCATTTATGACCTTTTGTAGTTCCTTTTGGGAAAGATATCTACCATCCTTACCTGGTCTGCCTACATGTGACTCCAGACCCACAGCAGCATGGTTGACTCTCGAATGCCCACTGAAATGGAGAGCAGGGATGGGCAATAAATGCTGGTCCAGCCAGCGATGCCCACATCCCCCGAGCGAACATGAGAAGAGAACATGCAAATGCAGTGGGAGGTAGTGTAGTAAAGTGATATATTTGTAGATGTAGTGAAGCAATATTACAAGAAAGCACCTTCAAGATTGAGATTATGAACAGAGACCATTTGGCCCACACTCATTAAACCAATTGTCTGAGAAAGTTATTAACTTTAGTCTGTATTACCTTGCCCTTTTACTTGTAAAATTTTCTATTTCCCCAGAATGCACATAGCTCGCTTTTTAAATTATCGTAATTGTTTTCAAATCCTCTAAAGGCCTCACCCCTCAGTCTATGGAATCTATGATCCTCCAACCCGCTGAGATATATCCTCTTCAAACTCCAGCATCTTGTGCATCTCTGATTTTAATTGTTATTGTCGGCCGTACCTTTTTCTGCCTGAGGACAAAGCTCTGGACTAATTATCCTTCTATAACACGCTTCTTAAAATCTACCTCTTTGACCAAGAAAAACAAAACCCTTTGAATCTGAGAACCACACCTTTGGGAAGTCTGCAATGAAACATTGAGCTCAGGGCTGACACTGCAACGTTCTCCACATCATGATGACTGATAGTCTTCGGTGGGGAGAACATTTCAAACAAACACTTTCCTGTTCCCTCACGATTTCCTCTGCTGGGTGGGCTGTCCCTTCATTTCCTGTGTGTTCTAACATTAGACTGCTGTTCCTTCCCACAAGCCTGCTAATCTGCCATCTGCTCCCTGCCCATTTTTGTCCCTCCTAACTTCCCTCTTTCTCTACTAAAAACTCCAAATCCTCCCATTCGTCTCGCTCTACCTCCTCTCTACACTGAAATAAAAGACCAATCAAACTCCTTACTAACTTCTTCCAATCCATGTGATTCCAATACTTTTTTAAAATCTATTTCTTGGCAACTTTGTTGGGGTGAATTGAGTGCACAACGGCTGTGTGCCCAAAGATTTTCTCTGGGGTGAACTGGCACTGGGTCACCATAGCTCTTCTACAAGCCAGCTGTGAAGATGGTGGACATTGACAATCACATCTGGGAGACAAACACTGATGGCTGTAGTCTGTGGAGGCTGTTTGTTTTGGAAGAGGCATTGGATGAGGAAAGTAGAAAGAAAATACTCAACTAGCCAAGAGGAAGACCCAGAGAAAGGAGAGACCAGTGAATCGCACACCTTTTCAGCCCAGTGTTTCTTCTAGAGCAAATGTGGCAGACGCTACTGTGCCAGAACAGAACAGAACACCGGACAGTGCTTAACACGGAGCTGGCTACCACGGTATAAAACATCTGAAGATTGTCACTCACTCCACATTGGGAGAATAGTGCGCAACTAAAGAAGAAATCTTAGAACAGATTAACAATCTGATATATTGTGATGTGGACATTCCTTCCATGGCATTGAATATCTTTACAGCCCATATAGTAGTGGGGAAGAGAGGGAGACATACACAAAAGGGAGATGGACTAGCGAGAGAGAAAGAAGGATGAGAGGGAGAAACATGGAGAGGGAGAGATGGACAAGGGATGTACTCCAATATAGCATGCTGAGGACCAGGGAGAGACAGCCACTAGATACAAATATTCTCCTGGATGTCAAGGCAAACTTCAGCACAGATCTGCCTGAAGTGAGGTTTGAATGCCATATCTCTTGGCAGAAAGGCAGGAATGGCTGTCCCTTGGCCAAATGGTCTTCTCCCTTTAGGTGCCACTGTACAAGGCTTTACCCACCACTGTACTGTGAAATGGTGTTTTAGAAACAAAAGGCCTAATCAGAATGTGGATCAGAATGTTGAAATTAAAAGCAGTTAAGCTAAGCTTGTAAATCCAGAAGATATTTGCTTCTACCTGATCTTTCTGTTTCTCCCTATGAATGTGGAATCATAGAGTCATAGAATCTATGACATGGAGACAGGCCCTTTGGCCCAAACTGGCCTATGCTGACCAAAAAGCCCATCTAAGCTAACCCCATTTGGCCCATATTTTTCTCCAAACCTTTCCTGTCCACATGCCTCTTGTCAATATCGCTGCCTTAACCACTTCCTCCGGCAGCTCATTCCACATATGTACCATCCTCCGTGTAAAACATTGTTCCTCAGGTTTTGGTTAGTTCTTTCCCTTCTCAACCTATGCCCTTGAGTTCTCAATTCCCCAGCCCAGGAAAAAAGAGTGAATGCATTCCCCCTATTTACGCCTCTCATGATCCTATACAACTCTAAGACCACCCCTCAGTTTCCAATGAAAAAGGTTCTAACCTGTCCAATTTCTCCTGATAACTCAGTCCCTCAGTTAAGCAACCTCCTTTTAAATCTTGGCACAGTTACTGAATGCAGCTAAGCTTAGTGCAGCATGATATGAAATTCCTCGATACAGGGTGAAATGATAATGTTCATTTTTTAAATGTAACCTTCAGTCTTCCCCTCCACCCACAAGTTTTAAGTATTCAAAACCCAAATTTGGCGTCACATTACCACTGCTTCCTAATCAAATTCATCTTTTCACCCTCAGATGTGGCCCTTCACCCAGGTTTCTCGAGAAATGAAAAAAAATAATAAAAATAAACAGCAATTTCACGGTCTGCCATTGCAGGATATCACCAGATCCATTTCAAACGTTTATCCCCGATCTCTGTCTCCAACTGGGAAATATGTGCAGGGACTGTGCTTTAGTTGTGTCACAAAGCATGCCATAGTCAAATATCCAGGAATATGGCTCCAATTCAGATTAGCTGCTTAAGCCTGGTACCAGAGGGCTGCTGGTGCTCATGGAAGTAAAACTCTGCAGGAGCAGCAGAACAGGGGAGATAGCACTAATAAATGGAAAAACAGAAACAGCTTCTAATGAACATGGAAAAATTCCAGGAGATGTCTTGGAGGCATGGAATTAAATATTTCCCTTTGCCCTTTCCTTCCCACAGCAAATTGTCTTTGATGGAAATTTCAAGTCATTGCCTTCTGCATTGAATATAGCCAATCAACATTCATCATGCAAGCCTGCAACATGGGAACATAGAATCGGAGCCATTGCGTCTTTTCCACCAGTTAGATCTGTATTCCAACTACATTGGCTCATATTTGCACCGTATCCCTTAATACTCTCCAAGCAAAAAATCTATGGTGTCAGATTTAAAACAATTAATTGAGCTAGCAAATACTGCCTTCTGTGGGAGAGAGTGCTATACTTTCCTGCCTTTTGCTCAAAGGAGTCTCCTATCTCTTTTCCATCTTGACCTCAATACCCTTACAGAAGAGAACACTCCTCCCTAACCACCATACGAATCTCTTTCAAAATCCTTTAAAAAAATCAAATCATTTTCCAAACTTCCTAATTGCAGAGAATGCAAGATTACCTTGTAAAATCACTGCTCATATCTAATCTTTGGAGCTCTGGCAAGATTCTGGCAATCGTAAAATCCCTGCTGTGCAGAAAAGGGCCATTTGGCCTATCGAGTCTGCATTGACAACAATCTCACCCAGGCTCTATCCTTGTAATCCCATATATTTATCCTGTTAATCTCCTTGACACTAAGGGTCAATTTACCATGGCCAGTCCACCTGAGCAGCACATTTATGAAGTGTGGGAGGAAACTGGAATGCCTGGAGGAAACCCATGGAAGAATATGCAAACTCCTCCCAGTTATCCAAGGAATTGAATCCAGGTGCCTGGTGCTGTGAGACAGCAGTGCTAATCAGGTACTGCACTCCTTTCCAAAACCAGCATGTTTGATATAGGATCATACATCAGAATTTTACCGCTCCGTCCGCCATGGAAGTGGAGAAGGTAAGAGGCAAACAATGGAAATCTCCGTTGAAATCAGGCAAGAATTTCCAGAATTTCCATGAGTGAGGCTGTAAAATCCCACCCATGAAGTCATAGAGGTCTACAGCACAGAAAAAGGCTCTTCAGCCCATCGAATCTGCATCAAAGACAAACCACCCTTTCTCAGGTGTGATGTCGAAAACTGTACACAGTCACCCCATGGTATTACCACAGCTTGCACATGTCCATTAGGGTAAGCGACAGCCTAGTGCTATTATTGCTAAACTATTCATCCAGAACTCAGCTAATGTTCTGGGGGCCTGGGTTTGAATCCCGCCAAGTCAGATAGTGGAATTTGAATTCCATAAAAAATACCTGGAATTAAGAATAATCTACTTGTGACCATGAAACCATTGTCGATTGTCAGAAAAACACATTTGGTTCACTAACGCCCTTTAGGGAAGAAAATTTGCTGTCCTTACCCAGTCTGGTCTACATGTGACTCCAGAGCTAAAGCAATGTGGTTGACTCCCAACTGCCGTCTGGCAACTAAGGATGGGCAATAAATGCTGGCCAGCCAGCGATGCCCATGTCCCGTGAATGAACTTTAAAAAACTATTCATTAGGAAAAGAACAATTAAAAGAACTCCAACATCCTACCTAATTCTGCCATTTTGTAATTTTTTTTGAGCAAAGGAATTCCTAGTACTATAGAGGAAAGATGGCACTGGAGTGAGGCAACTTTCCGCAAGTTGTGCCCAGCATACCTCCTCTTTTACTCTCACTTGTAAAACTTCATTCTAGCTCTTTTAAACTCTTTAACAATGCTTTAATTCAATTTCTTCAGACTTTTGAATGGGCCTACCTTGCATTAAGTTGACCTTTTTTTACTCCTTAGCTATGATGATAACACTACATTCTGCAGTCTCACGTTTCCTTCTCTATGAATGTTATGCTTTGTCTTATAGCGCTCAAGAAACAATACTTTTCACTGTATATTAATACGTGACAATTATAAATCAAACGAAATCAAATTCCAGAGAATTGGATTCAGGCACAATGATGGCTGAGCAGAGGCCAGGCCAGACTTGTAAGCACAAGACCTGGATGAGGAATCCTCATTGATGGTCACTCTCTTGTAGAAGATAAAATGTGAATCGTTGAGCCAGGCAAACAGGAGGAACCAACGGAGAAGGTTCTCCTGTGACACTAAAGGCTACCCAGTCTGGGATTGCTCCAAACAATCTTTCCTTATGAATTTCAGACAAATAAAAGGAGAAAAATGATTAGGGGTGTTGGGAGACTGGCGAAATTGGCTCTTACGTTTTGGGCACAGTGAATCCTGTTAAATGACAGAGCAGGCAGATCATGAAGTCTACCGGCACGTGACATTGACATGACGCCAGCACTGCCAATCTGGAACTTGACACTCCATCCAACATCCTTTTTTAACTTCACAAAGCTCAGTGGGCCTTCTATGGCATAATAGGACCATCCCCACCGGCATTAGATTAAAGTTTCGAAAGTTTAAATTTATGTATAATGATTATCAACTCCTTGCAGGTCAATTGCTTGCTTATTTCTTCTTGTTGTGTGCTTTGGGTGCTCTCCTAGACTGATTTAAAGTTTCACTGCGAGCAGTCCAGCTGCCTTGGGGCGACACGGTGGCATAGTTGTTAGCACTGCTATCTCAGCACCAGGGATTCAGGTTCGATTCCCAGCTTGGGACACTGTCTATGTGGAGTCTGCATGTTCTCCCCATGTCGGCATGGGTTTACTCCCACAGTCTGAAAGATGTGCTGGTTAAGTGCATTGGCCATGCCAAATTCTCCCTCAATGTGCCCGAACAGGCACCGGAGTGTGGTGACTTGGTGATTTACCAGTAGCTTCATTGAAGTTTTAACGTAAGCCTACTTGTGCCTAATAAATAAACTTTAAGATTTAAGACCTAAAGTAAGAGACACTAACAAGAATCTGGACCAGACCAGAAGGATTGCAAAGTCTTTTCTCAACTTTCCCTTTCAAATATTAATCCAATTTCCTTTTGAAAGTTTTACTGAATATACCTGAACCATCCTTTCAGGCATTGTGGCAACAATAATTATATAAATTGGTTACCTTGATTGAGAGCTGGTCAGACATTGATTTTCAGCAGTAAGGAGATTTCTCTAGGGGCCTGAGGACTCGACAAATACACTGACCTCTTGCTCTATAATTATACCCCAAATACCATGACCCACACTGACCTTGCCTATGAGATTTTGCTTCCTTAATCTCTTATCAGTCTTGTTCTCAAACAAAAACATGCCAAGTTCAGCCAGTACATCTGAAGGACAAGGACACTGTAACTTGTAAACAGGTATAGCCTGGTCAGAAAAATGGCCAACTAGGGATTGACAACTATCTTATAATTCCCTCGTCAAAAGAACCTGTTGAACAGAACTTCAGGGAATATTCCTTAGCAGGCAGGAAATGATATAGAATGTACAGGTGGCTCTCAGAAGATTGTGTCCGCAACTCCTTGAGGCTTCTCAATAGCAGATCCTTTGACCAAGCATTGAGTGCCTTTGAATGATAAATCCCTTCACTTTCTGCAAGTTTGACCATTTTCTTTTTGGGTTCCCATGTGGTCAGTCCCTTGCCTGCCAGATGGGGTGAGGGGAGGGAGGGGCAGGAGGATAAAGGCCCAGGTGGGAAAGCAATCAGTGAAACAAAGAATTAACCAGGTAGAGGCAGGAGCTTGTAAGGGTGCCTGCTCCACACGTCCTGCCTGCTTAACCTACATATCTCAGGACACTAAGGGGCAATTTAGCATGGTCAATCCACCTGACCTACAGATCTTTGGACACTAAGGGAAAACTTGGCATGGCAAATCCACCTAAACAATCCACCTTTGAACTGTTGGGGGAAGTTGGAGCACCTAGAGGAAACTCACACAGACATGGGGAAAATGTGCAAACTCCACACAGACTGTTACATAAAGCTGGAATTGAACCCTGGTGTTGTAGCTAACAACAGCATCACTGTGCTGCCCATCTTTCTGCAGTGCAGAAGGAGGCCATTTGACCCATCAAGTCTGCACCGACACCACAAAACAGCATTCATCCAGGCCCACTTCATCTCTGTAATGCTCCTCTAAATGCCTGTCATCAAACCTATTGTTGGCGGAGTGCATTAAATTCTGCACCAAGTTCCTATCGGTCTGTTCAGGCTGGTGTTCCTATTTGAAGACTGGGGAAATTCTTCCTTGAGACAATGAACATTTCTCCCTCAATCAAACCAAATTCCCAGGGTAGTTCATTGTTCTCCTGATTGTATTTTTAATAACAATATTCTTTCATGGAATGCATGAGCATCACTGGCTAGGCCAGCATTTATTGCCCATCCTTAGTTGTCCTTGAGAAGGTAAAGGACTGGCACAGAAATGGATTGGTCTTTTTTTAATCCAGGTATGGCTGGTTATGTTACTGGACAAGTAATACAGAGACTCAACTAATAATAATTAAGGTGAGGTGATGGTACTTATTGCTGGACTATTAATACAGAATCTCAGCTAATGTTCTAGGGACCAAAATTCGAATCCTGCCACAGCAAATGGTGGAATTTGAATTCAATTTTAAAAATCTGGAATTAAGAACCTACTGATGACCATGAAACCATTATCGATTATTGGAAAAACCCATCTGGTTCACTATCGTCCTTTAGCGAAGGAAGTCTGCCATCTTTACCTAGACTGGCCTACATGTGATTCCAGAGCCACAGCCTTCCAAGGGCAACTAGGGATGGGCAATAAATGCTGGCCAGCTAGCGACGCCCATGTCCCTTGAATAAAAACGAAATTGAGCATTTGAGTTCATCGAATCCTTGCAGTGCAGAGGGATGGCACAACTGTATCAACCACAATCCTACCCAGACCCTATTTCCATAAGCCCACACATTTACCCTCTAATCCCCTGTCACTAAGGGTCAATTTAGCCTGGCCAATCAATCTAACCTGCACATTTTTGGACTGTGGGAGGAAACCGAAGCACCAGGAGGAAACCACACAGACAAGGGGAGAATGTGCAAACTCCACACAGACAGTGACCTGAGCTTGGAACTGAGACAAGTCCCTGGTACTGGGAGACAGCAGTGTTAACTACTGTGCCACCATGCCCCCACAAAATCAAATTCTAATATGGCTGCTTGAGAGTTAAGTACAGAATAACATTTGATATTGGTAAAAGAGACCCACGAAGCTATTGGATTGTTGCAAAAAAAAACCAAATGATTCACTGACATTCTTTGTGTATGAAATTATGAGAGACCTTGAGAGAGTGGAGGAGAAAGATCTAATCTCATGAACAGTGAGGTCAATAGGCAGGAGCATACATTATGGTAATTTGAAGAAGGATTAGCAGGGAATTGAGGAAACATTTTTTCAAGCAAAGTGGTGAGGGTCTGGAAGGATAATCATCACACTTGGGAAAAAATACTCAGATATGCATTTGGAATATTATTAACTACATGGTTGCAACCCAAGGGTGGGATTTTCCAACCTTGCTAAAGTCAACATGGATTTAAATGTATTACCATATCCATTGTGGGTAAATCCATCATTTAAGCGAGTTCAGAAAGCCTTGGTACAAGAATCCAAAAGAGGGTTTAGGCATCACAGTGGCACAGTGGTTAGCACTACTGCCTCACAGCGCTGGGACCCAGGTTCAATTGCAGCCTTGAGTGATTGTTTGTGTGGAGTCTGACCATTCTCTCTGTGTCCACGTGGGTTTCCTCTTGGTGCTCTAGTTTCCTCCCACATCCAAAGATGTGCAGATTAGGTGGATTAGCCATGCTAAGTTGCCCCTGAGTGTCCAAAGATGTGCAGGTTAATTTGTCATGGTAAATGCGTGAGATTAAGGGGATAGGTCAGGGGTGGGATGGGACTTGGGCCTCAGTAAGGTGCTCTTTTGTGGAACTGGTGTAGATCAATTGCTGGAATTTTACTATCCCGCTCACCACAGGAATTGGAGGGGGTAAGAGGCAGACCATGGAAAGGTTGACCTCAGATGGGATTTTACGGTTTTGGAACAAGCAGGGCCGTAAAATCCCACATGGCCTTCTTCTGCAATGCAGGGATTCTATGGTTCTACGTTCTATGGGACAGACAGAATTGGCTAAATAGCTTTCTTCTGCACTACAAATTGTCCATTTTATTTTAAGAAAAGGAAACCTGCTGTCCTTATCTGGCACAGCCTGTGTCTGACTTCAGTCCCAAGCCAATGTGGTTACCTATAACTACCATCTGAAGAGCAATTAGAAATAGTCAAAGAGTCTTGCCAGCAGTGCCCAAACTGTAACAATAATTTTTATTTTAAATCCAAAGTGATTTACAATGTGAATCAATTTGAGGATGTCTTGAACAGGCCTATGAATTTGGAAGAAAATGATCTGATTCAGGAGTTAAAAACGATAAAGGGGTTCCAGACGGTAGATGGAGAGAAATCATTTCCTCTGGTAGGGAGAATCCAGAACAAGAGGGCCAATTAAAGCCAAGCCCTTCAGGAAATATGTCCCAAACAAAATATAATGAAAATTGAGAGTTCTTTCCTCATATTATCTCAGGTGCTAGGTTAACTCAAAAAATGATTAAGATGGAGACCAATAGATTTTTTTATTGGGTAAGGATATCAAGAGATATCGGGGAGATGATGGCCTAATGGTATTATCACTTGACAATTAATCCAGAAACTCAGCTAATGTTCTGGGGACCCAGATTTGAATCCTGCCACAGCAGATGTGGAATTTGAATTCAATAAAAAAAAAATGTGGAATTAAAAATCTACTGATGACCATGAAATCACTGTCGATGTTGGAAAAACTAATATGATTCACTAACATACTTTAGGAGAATCTGCCATCCTTACCTGGCCTGGCCTACACATGACTCCAGAGCCACAATCAATGTGGTTGACTCTCAACTGCCCTCTGAACAAGGGCAATTAGGGATGCGCAATAAATGCTGGCTAGCCAGCAACGCCCATGTCCCACGAATGAATTAAAAAAAAACATGGAACCAAGATGGTAAATGAATTTAAGGTGGAGAACATTCTATTAGATCAGCCATGATCTAATAGAATGGTGGAGAAGGTTGGAGGGGCTGAATGGCCTCCTCCTGTTCCAATAGAATCCAAGATAAATGGAGGTTCGCATAGCCACTCATTTTGAACTTAACTGAATGCAGTAAATTTTCAGGTCTCGCACTGCGCTGTTCTCTCTCGGGCAGGGAAGTGACTCATTCTGTGCTGATGTTTCTCTGCAGCTAGCCCACAGGAAGCATGTGTGAGCCATCTGCGAGCAACCCACTCTGTCTGTTGGGCAAGAAGCTGGCCCACGCTAAGCACCACATCACTGTTGGATGCACGATGCAAACCCCCCATCTCATCACGTCATGCTGCATTAGCACAATCACCACGGTGAAGGAACGCGACTGTTCTCAGGTTCTACAGTTCCTCCTGCCCCCTCACTCATGTCTGATTCAAAGGGAGAGGGTTAAAATGTTCTTGTAGAAAACCCGTGGTCTGGAAACTGTGCGGCACTCATGGAGTTAATGAGCTCATATGTTCCTGAAGCCAGCAGGGCAGGAAATGGCACTCAGTACTGTACACTGTGGTTGGATGAGTCAGCCAGCAGATTTTAACCCATTTACACCCTACATCTTTCCCTCTCTTCTCTTCCAGTAGGTTTGTGCATGTCTTCCCACCTAGTTCCTGCTACACTCCCATACACCTATTCTACTCAAGAGAACAAAAAGACTTAAGAAAATTACAGTATCGGAACAAGCCCTTCAGCCCCTCAAGTCTGCACTGACCATGCTGCCTGAACTAAAACCCCCCCACCCTTCCGGGGGACCATATCCCTCTATTCCCATCCTATTCATTCATTTGTCAATACGCCCCTTGAAAGTCACTATCATATCTGCTTCCACTACAGTGAGTTCCACGCACCCATCATGTTCTGTGTAAAAAAACTTGCCTCATATATCTTCTTTAAACCTTGCCCCTTGAACTTATGTCCCCTAGTAATTGACTCTTCCATCTTGGGAAAAAGCTTCTGACTATTCATTCTGTCCATGCCTCTCATAATCTTGTAGACTTCTTTCAGGTTGCTCCACATTCTGAGAATCTGGCTCGGATGATAGCATTTCTTGCCAAACTCCATTCCAGATTCTTGAGCACATAATCCAAGATGACACTTCCAGTGCAGTACAGAGGGAGTGCTGCACTATTGGAACTGTCGTCTTTCACGTAAAACATTAAACAAGGCCCCTATCTGCCCTCACAGATAGATCTATTATTTTGAGGATTAAATGAGTTCCCCCTGTCTAATACTGTAAAATATAGGAGCAGAATTAAGCCATTCAGCCCATCGGGTCTGCTCCACCATTCAATCATGGTTGACCTGATTCTCATCTCCAATCTCCTGCGTTCTCCCTGTAACTTTTGATCCCTTCATTGATCAAGACCTATCTATCTCTACCTTAAAGATAGTTAATAACCTGATCTCCACAGACTTCTGTGAGAAGAGTTCCACAGATTTGCCACCCTCTAACTGAAGAAATTTCTCCTCATCTCAGTTTTAAAGGAGTGCCCCTTCACTGAGGTTATATCCTTGAGTTCTAGACTCTCCCACTAGTGAAAACATCCTCTCCATGTCCACTCTATCTAAGCCTCTCAGTATTCTGTAAGTTTTAACATCAGCAAAGCCGATCACTGGTCATTATCTCAGTGACCAGTGGGATCTTGCTGTGTACAAATTGGCTGCTGCATTTTCTATGTTACAACAGTGACTCCACTTCACAACATATACTACTGGCCGTGTAACACTTCGGAATGTTCTCAGTGTATGAAATGCATTTTGGAAACACAGCTTTCTCTAGCTGGAATGGCCGGTGACTCCTTACTTTCCCGCTCACTCATGGGAAGCCCTGGCTTAGTGATTGGCCCAAGTGGAGCAGGCTTATCCAGGAAGGTACCAGTCACACCGATAGACTTTGTCAAAAATATATAAGAGGTGAGCGCAGAAGCCTTAAACCAGCCCAATCTACCCGACCCTTCAAACACCAACTGCCCCACATGTGCCGGAGTCTGCCATTGGTGCATTTGACTTATCGGCTATCTCAGGAACTATTGAACCAGAGGGATCGCAAGTCATCCTCAATCCTGGGTGACTGACCAAGAGGCTGTCAAACAGAAAGGGCAATATTACAGACACTGCATCCTGCAATAAGAACAAAGAAATGATTGGATACACTTGGCAGGTCAGACAATCTCTATGAAGATCTTTTCTCAATAAAAGACTTTAGATGTTTTGAGAAGATTAGATTATTTATTAGTGTCACAAGTAGGCTTATGTTAACACTGCAATGAATTTATTGTAAAAATCCCTAAGTCGCCACATTCCAGTGCCTGTTTGGATACACTGAGGGAGAACTTAGCACAGTCAATGACCCAACCAACACGTCTTTTGGACTGTGGGAGGAAACCGGAGCACCAAGAGGAAACCCATGCAGACACAGGGAGAATGTGCTGTCTCCATGCAGACAGTGAACCAAGCCGGGAATTGAACTCGGGCTCCTGGTGCTGAGAGACAGCAATGTTAACCGCTGTGCCACCATGCTGCCTACCCCTTTACTCTCTTATTCCATTAACTGGACCCCTTCATCCTTTCCTTTGGTTCACAAACAATTGGCTCTGCCCCGGTCCATTAAATGTGGATGATTTTCAGTCCTTTGGTTGGTGGGGAACATTATTAATTCATGGTTAGACTCTGCATTGAAGAGATCTTGGCCTGAATTCTCCAAACTCGCCAGTGGCTGGAATTTTACAATTTTTACAGATGCACTATAGAAAGTATATGGCTCCTGCAAGGAACTACAAAAAGTCCTGAATGTAGCCTAATCCATCTCACAAACCAGCCTCCTATCCATTGACTCTGTCCACACTCCCCACTGTCTCTGCAAAGCAGCCAGCATAATTAAGGACCCCATGCATTCTCTCTTCCACCTTCTACCATCAGAAAAAGGATACAAAAGTCTGAGGTCACATACTAACAAATTCAAATACAGCTTCTTCCCTGGTGCCGTCAGACTTTTCAGTAGATCTACATTGCGTTAAGTTGATCTTTCTCTACATCCTAGCTGTGAATATAACACTACACTCTGCAATCTCTCATTTCCTTCTCCTTGTATGGTATGCTTTGTGTGTATAGAGCGCAAGAAACAATACTTTTCACTATATATTAATACATGTGACAATAATAAATCTAACCAAATCAAATTCTCTGGTACTAAAATTCTCACCTAAATTCTCTGTTCTCGCTGGCGCCGGTAAGCAGGGTGTACAAGACCAGAGAATTCTGGCCCTCATTTCTCAGTTGCCCTCAGCAATTGTAGGTTTGTTTTATTGCATTGTGTCCTTTGGCTTTGCCCATTTACTTGCGTTGGTTTTAATTGTTGTTTAGTTGTTGATTATTGGCCAAGGTACTGACTCTGTCATTCATTGTTATATTCTTTTATTCATTCACTCATGGGATGTGGGTATTGCTGGCTGGGCCAGCATTTATTGCCCATCCCTCAGGGCATTTAAGAGTCAACCACATTGCTGTAAGTCTTTAGACTGGATTGGGTAAGGAGAAAATTTCCTTTTCTAAATGACATTCGTGAACCAGATGGTTTTAATGATCGACAATGGTTTCAACAGTTTATTCCAGATTTTTATTGAATTCGAATTTCACCATCTGCTGTGGTGGGATTCAAACTCGAGTCCCCAGAGCAATATCCTGGGTCTCTGGATTACTAACTCAGTGATAGTAACACTACACCACTGCCTCCACAATTATTGGCTGTTAAAGCTGTATACATAAATCTGTCTATATTGCCGATTATTTCAATTCTCCATATTAAGGCATACGGAGTCTTAGCTTTTATTGGTAGGGGGATTGAATTTCGGAGCCACAACGTCATGTTGCAACTGTACAAAACTCTAGTGCGGCCGCACTTGGAGTATTGTGTACAGTTCTGGTCCCCGCATTATAAGAAAGATGTGGAGGCATTGGAGAGGGTACAGAGGAGGTTTACCAGGATGTTGCCTGGTATGGAAGGCAGGTCTTATGAAGAGAGGCTGAGGGATTTGAGGTTGTTTTCGTTAGAAAGAAGGCGGCTAAGAGGAGACCTTATTGAAACATATAAGATGATTAGAGGTTTAGATAGGGTGGACAGTGATAGCCTTTTTCTAGGATGGAGAAAGCTAGCACGAGGGGACATAGCTTTAAATTAAGGGGTGGTGGTTATAGGACGGATGTCAGAGGTAGGTTCTTTACCCAGAGGGTGGTAAGGGTATGGAATGCCCTGCCTGCGTCAGTTGTAGATGCGCCAAGTTTGGTGGCGTTTAAGAGGTTAGTAGATAAGTTTATGGATGAAAAGGGAATGGTTTAGGTTAGAGGGTCACTGCCTGTTCCTAATTGGTCGGCGCAACATCGAAGGCCGAAGGGCCTGTTCTGCGCTGTAATGTTCTATATGTGTTTAAGCCGCTAAATATACAATCCTATATTACATAAATCTGTTTTCAAATGAATGCCGATTCCATTCAACCCTAGAGTTTAAATCTTGATTGATTTCTTCCAGTTGAAGAAGGGAGGATATTGGTTTGAGAGCTTGGAGAATCTCACTACAGTTCTGTTTTGTGGGCTGTCTCTGTGGATTTGTTAATGAGGAGAGCAGCCCAGTTTCAGTTAATAGTCCATGCTCAGTGGATTGAATTTAGAAGGGACACTAGGTAAGCACTGGGTAGCCTCAACACGGTTGAGTGAGGCTGGGAATGGGGCAGAAATCTGTAACTGACTACTGTCCAAGGACTACCTTTGAACACGTGAAAATCAGTGTGTGTGTGTATATATACATGTCAGGATATGTGCATGTATGAAAAATTCTAGGTGCATGATATGTGGAACAGGAAGTATGCAAGTCAATGTGTGTGTGTGTGTGTGTGTGTGTGTGTGTATGTAACAGGAACAATGTGTGTAAGCATGTGTGAGTAACTGTGTGTGTTTGTGTGTGACTGTGAGTGACTGTGACCATGTATGTATGTGTGTGTGTGTGTGTATGTGTACGTGTGTATGTGTTTATGTGCAAGTGACTGTGAGACCATGTATGTATGTGCGTGTTGTGTGAATGACTGAGAGTGACTGTGTGCGACCATGTGTGTACGTGACCATGTGTGTGTTTGTGCATGCATGATTGTGTGAATGCATATGTATGAATATGCGAATGCGTCTCTGTGTGACACTTGTGTGGTAACCTCATTCCCTAAACTATTAACATTTTATTTCTCTTTACCCGCACTTGGCAAACCGATCCCAGTAGATATATGAAAAGCCATGGACATTTCAAAAAGTGAATTCAATGGACCAAACTGAGCTTTCCAAATTGTGAGAGCTTCACATGAATTTCATTCAGAGAAAGCCAAGTAGATGTGAATTAAAGGAAAGAAGCTGAGATACAATGCCTAAGCTAGAGTTCAAAGGAAATAAAAATAGCAACAAGATTCAGGAACAGAAACAAGACGTTCTGATGCCGGGAACATTAGCAAGTGCACAGGACACTGGTTTTACCGGTAATTAAACACTGGCGGTTTCTCAATAAACCAGCAGATTATTGATTCCCTTGTATGGATTAGAAAAATGACATTCTGTCTGGCCGTGTGCAGAAACCTATCATTGTGTAGCATTGCTCTCACTTTAGAATCAAGTCCCACTTGAGCAGCTAAGCAGAAAAATCTAATCAGGCACAGCTATTGCAGTACTGAGGGGAGTGCTACACAGCCAGAGGTGCTCTCTTCTGGATCAAATGTTAAACCGAGGCTTCCTTCTGCCTTCCAGTCAATGTAAAAGATCCCATGGCATCATTTCAAAAACCAACAGCTGATCTTTTCCAGATCTCCCAGGCCAAATTTGTTCCTCAATCAGCATCGCAAAAATCAAATTGTATGGTCATAGAATCATAGAATCCCTACAGTGCAGAAGAGGCCATTCAGCCCATCAAGTCTGCACCAACTCTCTGACAGAGTATCTTACCCAGGTCCTCTCCCGTACCCTATCCCCATAACTACACACATTTGCCGTGGATAATTTCATCTAACCTACACGTTTTTGGATACTAAGGAGCCATTTAGCATTGCCAGTCCACCTAACTTGCACATCTTTGGACTGTGGGAGGAAACCCACACAGACAAAAGGAAAACATGCAAACTCCAAACAGACAATCACCTAAGGCCAGAATTGGGCCTGGATCCTTGGAACTGTGAGGCAGTAGTCCTAACCACTGTGCCACCGTGCCGCCATTCTCGCATTGCTGTTTATGCATAAATTGGCTGCTGTGTTTCCTACAGTAGTGACTATATTTCAGAAAGTATTTAGTTGGCTGCAAAGTGGTCTGAGGTGTTCTGAGATCACGGAAATAGAAGTCTTTCTTTTTTTCTATTTTGGATCTCTATCCAAATGATTGAGAAATTTGTATGAGAGAGTTCTACATTGACCTGATATTCAGAAAACACTCTGTTCCCATTGGGACATTAGTTACTTATACTCAAGCCTTGAGAGATTGTACAGACTCTACATAGCAGTTGGGAATTAGGGATTCTACATTCCCATGTTCCAGAATCCAGTCACTACCCCACAGTTTGTGAGGGAGCAAAAACTGACTAAAAGCCCACATGCATAACGGCTCAATGACCTCAATCTTATAAAAGGGAACTAGTTAGTTGCTTGAAAACAGAAAGATCAGTGAATTGTAAGGGAGAGCTGACAAGGAGGCTGATGTGAAGGAAATCAACAGTGCAGACGATTTGTTTCTGTTTGTTCAGGTGATGTGGGTCTTGCTGTTTGAATCATGGAATCATTCCAGTGCAGAAGGAGGCCATTTGGTCCATCAAGTCTGCACCGATCACAATCCCATCCAGGCCCTATCTCCAAAACCCCCATGCATTTACCCTAGCTAGTCATCCTTATACTAAGGGGCAATTTAGTGTGGCCAATCAACCTAATCAGCAGATCTTTTGGACTGTGGGAGGAAACTAGAATACCCAGAGGAATCTTTGCAAACTTTACACACGCAATGATCTAAGCTGGGAATCGAACCCGGTGCTGTGAGGCAGCAGTGCTAACCACTGTTTTTCATGGCATTGTTAGACCAGCATTTATTGCTCATCCCTAACTGTCCTCGAGAAGGTGGTGGTGAGCTGCTTTCATGAGTTGTTGCAATCTTGTGATGTAGGTACACCCACAGTACTGTTGGGAAAGGAGTTCCAGAATTTTGATCCACTCTAGATATTGGCCGACAGAGCCAGCAAGAGCCAACGGCCGACCTCTGAAATTCTTAAAACCTTTTCAGGCCTGACTGGCCTAAAGCTGTACAATCCTACCAGGTGTAAATCAGAGACCAATCTGTTTCCAATCTCCCATCACCAAGGTTGGCAGCTTGGAAGAAACTCAACTGGGCATCATATCAACATTTGAAGATTGAAGAAAATAATTGTATTCTTGAGAAGGAAAAAGTTGCAGCACTATTGGCAAAATGTAGGTCAATGGGGCTGATTAAATGGGCCCATGAGTTTTTCCAAAGACCTAGCATGGGCATAATGGATCAAATGGCCACCTTTGACACTGCAAAATTCTATGATTCTAAGGGAATGCCCCCTGAATTGATGAGGCATTGATATTAATTGGAGTAAGGGAACATTTGGAAACGTTGGAACTAGACTGATCTGATTTTAGCAACATACCTGAATGAGAAATTGTGGACACTTGTGATGTCAGCCCCGATGAATGAGCGCTTCGAGGTACGATTGGCTGTGGCAGTGGCGCTCGATTTAGGGTGGACCCAGTTGGGTTGCTGTAGGCCAAACTGGTGGCACTCTGTGCTGCAGCCAGAATGGATACTTCATGGTTAGACAGTGTGCCTGCCTGAGAAGGAGAGAGAGAGAGGGAGGGGGCCAGAAAGTGGAACAAAGGCAAGAAATTGCAATGTTAACACTTCTATTGTGAAATTCCATAAAAACTAACAACAGCTTGCATTGATATAGCACCTTTAATTTATTATTGTCGCATGTGTTGGGATACAGTGAAAAGTATTGTTTCTTGCATTATAAGACAAACCATACCATTCATAGAGTACATAGAAGTGAAGGAAAGGAGATTGTGCAGAATATAGTGTTACAGTCATAGCTAGGCTGTAGAGAAAGATCAGTTTAATATAAGGTACTCTAAAGTCTGATGGCAGCAGGGAAGAAGCTGTTCTTGAGTCATTTGGTATGTAACCTCAGACTTTTGTCCAATGGGGCTTCACAGGATGTAATCAAACAAAGAAGATATTGGGACAGGTGACCAACTGTTTAGCCAGAAGTAAGTTTTAAAGAGAGAGATGCAGAGATGGAGATGTTTAGGGAGGGAATTCCAGAGTTTAGGGTCTCAACAGTTGAAGGCAAGGCTGCCAATGGTGGAACAATGCAACTCAGCTTATGCAGAAGGCCAGAATTAGGGGGTTGGTAAGGTGTGGTTATGGGTTGGAAAACAAGAATGAGAATTTTTAAATTGAAGCATTACAAGACCAGCAACCAATGTAACTCAGCGAGTGCAAGGGTGATTAGAGCACGGAACTTGGTGGGAGTCGTGATAATGTCAGTACAGTTTGGGGCAAGCCCCAGTTTACAAAGGGTGTAAAACAGCATGCCAGCCAGACAGGCATTAAAATAGTCAAGAGGAAATAGGAAATATCGTTCCCTTTCAGGTACCAAGTATTTGCCAATTTACAGAACAGATTGGATCCAATTTCAGAATCATCTATTCATCAAATCATTCATGTTTTGGAAGTTAATAGTCAGAAGCCAGGCCCTTTTAGAGTTTGGTAAGAAGGTAACACCAGGTTAAAATCCAACACATCTGTTTAGTAGCATGAGCTTCTGCAGCGCTGCCCTTCATTAGGTGAGTCAACCTTTTTAGGGTTTTGGGGCAGTCATCTGACCACAGTTTGACCATTATTATACAAGTTAACACAAGAAATAGCAAGAGTAAATCAGCTGACCTGGCTCCATCATTCAGTAAGACTCTTTGTCAACCAACAACTCAGCATTGAATATATTTAGTGGCTGAGCTTTCTCTGCTCTCTGAGGTAGAAAATTTCAAAGATTAACAACCCTCAGAGAAGCAATTCCTCCTCATCCCTGTTTTAAAGAGGTGACCTCTCATTTTGAAACTCTGTCCTGTAGTCCTAGATTCCCTCAGAGAGAAAAACCTTTTCAACACCCATCCTATCAAGCCCCTCAGGATCTTATGATTCTCTGGCCATTCATGCCAGCAGGATTCTCCTGTCCCACTGCAGTGAACGAAGGTTTGGTTGAGCGGGACATGAACAGCCAAAGAATTCTGGATGATATATTTTGATGAGATCATCTCTTGTTCTTTTAAACTCCAGTGAATACAGACCCAACCTGCTCAACCTTCCCTCAGAAGACAACTCCCTTCATACCAGGCCTCAGCCGAGTGAACCTTCTCCAGGCCACTTCCAATGTAAATACATCCCTTAGCATATTCCGAGTGAGGAACTTCAGCAGGAATTTATACACACAAGACCCAAATCACCTCACACAAGAGTTTTTGATTGAGTGAAAATGGAGAAACTGTTTCCAGGGGCTGAAGGATCAGTGCAAAAAATCAAAGATGAAATGAAGAGAAATCGTTTCAGTCAGCAAGTTGTGATCTCAATTGCACTGCCTAAAAGATGGTGGAAGCAGATTCAGCTGGGAATTGGACAAGCAAAGAACAAATAATAAGAACAAAGAAAACTACAGCACAGGAAACAGGCCCTTTGGCCCTCTAAGCCTGCACCAACCATGCTGCCTGACTTAACTAAAACCCTCTACCCTTCCAGGGACCATATCCCTCTATTCCTATCCTATTCACCTTTTGTCAAGACACCCCTTAAAAGTCACTACTGTATCCGTTTCCACTATCTCCCCCGGCAGCGAGTTCACGCACCCACCTCTGTGTAAAAAAATCTGCCTTGTACATCTCCTTCAAATCTTGCACTTCGCACCTTAAACCTGTGCCCCCTAGTAATTGACTCTTCCACCCTGAGAAAAAGCTTCTGGCTATCCAGTCTGACCATACCTCTCATAATCTTGTAGACTTCTATCAAGTCTCCTCTCAATCTCTGTCGCTCCAGTGAGAACAAACCAAGTTTCTCCAACCTCACCTCATAGCTAATGCCCTCCATACTAAGCAACATCCTGGTAAATCTTTTCTGTATCCGCTCCAAAGCCTCCACATCCTTCTGGTAGTGTGGCGACCAGAATTGAACACTACATTCAAAGTGTAGCCTAACTAAGATTCTACAAAGCTGCAACATGAAACTTGCAAAGGGGAAAAAAAAACGGAGGGCTGTGGGGGGAGAGCATGGAGTACAACCAATTTGATAACTCTTCGAAAGAACCAGCACAGGCACAATGGATCAAATGGCCTGACTGCATTATATCATTCTATAATTCTAAGCAAGTTATATCCCTTATTTGGGCTACAAGTATGGAAAAGTGACTTCAATATATTCTTCCATCCTTCTGGGCATTCACTTTTATGGATGTTTTCCTCTCTAGGGTCCATCTCACTGCAGGATTTGCCATTACTTGCTCACCTTGCAGGCCTGTCGTTAGAATAGGAGACCTTTCGTTATCGTGGACATTCCTCTTTCCATTGCAATCACTTGCATTGTCTCACTCTCCAGCAAAAGCAAGCAAACAAAGTGCCAGGAATAACTGGTACGATCGCAATTCTCTGTGACAAGAAGGTATAATATGAGGAGTTCCATTGATTATGGCTGCTTTCTATTGTTGCTGGTGACCCACCAACCCTGATCCTCCCATTTCTCCTATCCCAAGTCCCTGCTGGGAGTATCAATACCCAAGCAGGGTCTTCACATTTATGGAGGCTGGGGAGAAGGTGTCCAGTTTTGGAAGGGAACATTGTTTCTGCAACACTTCAGTCAAGAACACAAAGCATTAAATGCTTCAGAATAAGTTGCCATCTCCATTTAGAACTTAAAAAACAGTCGGTCCCACATGTTGATATGCTCATGGCTGATTCTGAACTATAACTCCATTTTTCTGCCCACTCACTATACGGCTTAATTCGCTGAGAGACTAAAAATCTATCCCAGCCTTAAATGTGTTCAACTGTGGAGCACCCACAATTCTCTGATGTGGAGAATTCCAAAGATTCACTGCCCTTTGAATGGAGAAATCTTTCCTTATCCCAGCCCTAAACGATCATCCTCTTATCCTGAGACTGTGCCCACTTGTTTCAGACCCCACCTCACCAACAGAAGCAATGTTTCAGCATCCAGTCTATCAAATGCTTTCAGAATTTTGTAAGCTGCAAAGAGATCACCTATAAGTCTTCTAAAGTTTGAAAAAAACAGATCCAATTTACTCAGCTTCCCATCATTGGACACAGTCCCCTCTATCTCCCCTCCTTCCCTGCCCCCACTGTATCCCAGAGACCAATTTAGTGAACCTTTGCTGTCCTGCCTCCAATGCAATTCCCCTAGCTCAGCCTGCTCCATGTCACTCCACCCCGCACCCTCAGCTTTTCAAATGGACCACTCCATTGAAGGGGGTTACAAAGTGAGCAGGTAATGCAAGACTCAACACACAATATCACAGGAGGACAGTCCATCTGACAAGAAGGAAGCACAAGGATTTAGCTGGAATAATGAAGGAATATTTCCAAGAGTTGGAGCATGTGAATATTTTGAGGGTTACAGACTGAGGGCAGCTGCTCTTGTGTCCTTATATAGTCTGGCCTTTTTTACTGATCTGTACTGATAACTGTACTTGCAGACTGCCAGAGAATTTTATGGTTTTGGTTCAGGGTTTCAGACATTACTGTGTCTGGAGTGAAGAAAGGAAACATCTCTCATAATCCAATTGGAACACATTGTTCCACCTTTCTTCACCTGTGCAAAAGAGCTTTGACTTGCATGAGGAGCAATAGGTATTGACTATTCTCCCATCCTTTACCAAATTGGCAATTCTTAGTGTGCAGCTATAGTCAGGGGCATTTAAAGGTCACTAAACATTACAGTTCTCAGATAACCAGATAGCATCACTAGACAGGTATCAGAAGAAGGAATCTTGACTGATTTTATTTTTTCCCTTCATTCTTTCACGAGATGTGGTTGTCACTGGCAAGAGCAGTGTGTATCATCCATCCCTAATTGTTCTTGGCTAGCTAGGCCATTTCTGAGGGGTAATTAAGAGTCAACCACATTGTTGTGGGTCTGCAGTCACGTGTAGGCCTCACATACAGGCCTAGATATATATGTCTCATCTATAGGCCAGGCAGGTAAGGAGGTCAAATTTCTTTCCCTAAAGAACATTAGTGAACCAGCTGTGTTTTTCCAACAATTGGTGATTGTTCCACGGTCATTGTTACTCAGACTAGCTCTTAATTCCAGCTTTATTAATTGAATTTATTCATTAATCAAATTTAAATTCCACCTGCCATTTGCGCGGATGGTACTTCCACATTGCTTGAGTATTAATGGCGGCAGGACAAACAATTTGTGCCACCTGCTCTATCACATCAATCTGAGAGAAGTGCAAGGCCTGGATTTAACATCTAAAAGATAGCAGCTGGAAATGTTCATGCCCTGAATGCACAGATTCATTAAAGTGCAGTTACATTTTTGGATGTAGTTCTAGGTTCTGCCACTTGATGCTGCTAGTGAGCAACAGTGTGGGATTTCAAGGTGCCAAAAAAAGACTGTAAAATTGCATTTCCATTGGGCTGTTAATGCTGGTCTGAATCTCTCATACAGCAATTCATGTTTTGGGAGTGATCAGATTCCTGTCCTTATGATGAGCTCAGCATCTTGGAGCAGGATGGTGACATAGTGGATAGTACTGCTGCTTCACAATGCCAGGGATCTGGGTTCAATCCGACCTTGGGTAACTGTCTATGTGGAGTTTGCACATCCTCGTCGTGTCTGCGTGAGTTTGCTCCAGCTGCTCTGGTTTTCTCCCACGGTCTGAAAGACTTGCTTTTTAGTTGTATTAGTCATGCTAAATTCTCCCTCGGTGTAGCCTCAGGGAGACTAAGGGATTTTCACAGCAGCTTTATTCAGTGTTAATGTAAGCCTACTCGTGACCATAATAAATAAACTTAAACTTTAGAAATATTATACTCGTTCTCCTATTTACCAAGATATTTGTACATCTTTATTGCCAGCCCTCTGAGATCCCTTTCTTCCAATTAGGGCCTCTTATCCATCCCTGAATTTCATCACTCCATCATTGACGGCAGTGCTTTCAATTATTGAGACTTCCTGAGCTTTTGAATTTCCTCCCTCTCTGTCTCACTCTCCTCCCTGAAGATGTTCCTTAAAATCCACCTCTTTTAGTCACCCAACATCTCTGCACATAGATTGGCATCAGAAACATTTTTATCCATAGTACTCTTGTTAAGTGCCTTGGAAAATGTTACAGACAGTAAAGGTGTTATATAATGCAAGCTGTTGCCGCTGTACAACAAATAAATACCTTCTACAATGCCAATATCTTTTGGGTATGTAAGCTGTTATTTTGAGGTCGTGTGTCTCTGGAAATGTATCAATATTTACAAGATTCCTCCAACAGAAATTCACCAATGTGCAAAATTTATTGAGGGAATAGCATGAAAGTGAGAGGCAAAAATTGCCCTAGAGCATTCAGATCTAATTTGTACTTTTGCAATTCCAGAGAATATTTATTCCCAAGGGGCAATGATGGGAAATGAAGGCCAGGCTCCTTCACACAGGGAGCTGGTAGAAACCAGGGAGAAAGTGAGCATCCCCCCTTATATAAAGTTGACGAGAGGTCAGTGATTGAGGCCTGGGGCCTGTAAGTAAATTTGGTTGTGAAAACTACACGATGTGGGGAGCTTTCAGGAGGAAGAGAAAATAAATTCGACAAAAAAAATATAAACCATTCCAAACTACTTACACAAACCCTTTGTCTATTGTTCATGTGATTCACAGCTTCATATTTTCTGTATTTGTCGTTTACCTCCAGGCTTGGCTCAACAGAATCATCAATCTCCAGGTCTGGACTCTCACATCCATTTAAACCCTTTTTTCTCAGAGTCTAGACAAAAATCACAGATTAAAGGAACATTCAGCACCACGTCCTGAATATTTCTGTCAAATATATTAAGAATCTAGTTCTTTGGCAACTGATTTTGTCTTGATTTTGAAAAGTGCAGATGAGCAAAGGCCCATGTACACAATCCTTAGAAATGGCAAGTAAAATTGATTTAATAAAAATGTTGGGGGATGGAGAGGGTTACCTGGATTTATAACTAGAGGCTCACAATATTAAAGCAAAAGGACCCCACTGGGAGCTAATAAATCACTGCCAGGTTGCAGCTTCAATGTTGTGGACAATTCTGGGCCCCAGAATTCAGGAAAGATGTAAAGGCCAAAGAAAGGGACAAGAGGAGGTTTATCAAGGGGACAAAGAACTTCAAAACTAAGAAGAGTTTGGAAAGGTTCAGGCTGTTCCCTTGGAGCGGAGACATTAAGAGGCGATTGAATAGTCATGATGATGATGATAAAGAAAATCCATTCCCTCTGGGAGATAGTCAGTAATGAGAGGTCCATAAGATATAGGAGTTGAATTAGGTCACTCAGCCCATCGATTCTGCTCCACCATTCAATCATGGTTGATTTTTTTCTCATCCCCATCCTCCTGCCTTTTCCTCATAACTCTGATCCCCTTATTAATCAAGAACCTATCTATCTCTGAATTAAAGACACTCAATGATCTGGCCAGCACAGCCTTCTGCAGCAAAGGATTCCACAGGTTCACCACCCCCTGGCTGAAAAAATTCCTCCTCATCTCTGTTTTGAAGCATCATTCCTTTAGCCTGAAGTTGTGCCCTCCTGTTCTACTTTTTCCTATTAGTGGAAACATCCTCACTGCGTCGACACTTTCCAGGCCTCGCAGTATCCTGTAAATTTCGATAAGATCCCCCTTCATCCTTCTAAACTCCAACGAATACAGATCCAGAGTTCTCAACCGTTCCTCATATGACAAGCTCTTCATTCCAGGGATCATTCTTGTGAACCTCCTCTGGACCCTTTCCAAGGCACATTCTTCTTTAGATATGGGCCCAAAACTGCTCACAATACTTCAAATGGGGTGTGACCAGAGCCTTATACAGCCTCAGATGTACATCCCTGCTCTTATATTCTAGCCCTCTCAACATGAATGCTAATACTGCATTTGCCTCCTTAACTGCCGACTAAACCTGCACATTAACCTGAAGATTATGACTCCCAACAATGATTTCCTAAGCATTTTCCCAATTAGAAAATAGTCTATGCCTCCATTCCTCCTTCCAGATATACAGCAGGATTTTGCGACCTCACTCGAACAAGATCATAAAATCCTGTCTGAGGCCAACAGAGATTTTCGTTCTGCGAGCCTAGCCCGCTCCAAATCCGGGGTGGGCAAGGCGATAAAATTCCGGCCATAGAGTCAAATGGGCGAGGAAGCAATGGAGGAGACACGAGGACAATCATTTTTCATTAAAGTGTTGTCAGGTTCTGGAATGCTGTACCTGAAAAGATGGCGGAAGCTGATTCCATTAATAATTCTAAAAGAGTGTTGGTGCTTGATAGGAAACTCACAGAGTTATGGTGACAGAGCAGGGCTGTGGTAATAAGCACGATTGCTCTTTCAAAAGGGAGGCACACACACAACAGGTCAAATGGTTTCTTGTGAGTTGTAACGTTCTATCAGCCTATCTTACAAGGGGCGCAATCAAGTGAATTTCAAAGCAAGATAAAGGCCAAGTCTTAGATATGTGACCAGCAGATTCTATACAGGATGCTTGGTTGGCATGGAAACGGGCCTATGTCCAAAGCACCACCACTTGTCCTTTAGAAAGTTCTGATCAACAAGTCAAAACATGCCCCCTCAAAATCCAGATTACGTGTTGAGCCAACGGTTTAAAGTTCTAACTGGCATTGAGGGAGCAGAATTCTCCCTGCTGATTTTTCACAATGCTCGTCACTAAAAGAGCTTCGATTTAATTGTTTTGCCGCTGATTGTACAAATGACAGAGAGGAAAAAAGCACAGAGATTAGAACTTGCTGCACAAAATGAGCAAGCTTTCATTATTTGTAAATTGTGGCGTGAAAAGGTTGATGTTTTATTTGTATAACACTTTAGATTCATGCAAGCCCAGTGAAAACTTTATTAGCAACCAGCTGAGTTTTGAACGAACTCAGTCGAGGACTCAGTCTCAGTCTGAAACTCTCAGGCTAAATGAACTTTATTAGTTGATGTGGTACAGTAGCAGAGTGGCTATATTTCTGGACTTGTAATCCAGAGAACTGAACCAATGCTTTGGAGACAAGGAATTCAAATCCCACTATAGCAGTCCCACGGAGGAACTTTACATTCATCCAATGGTAGAATCACTACAGTGCAGGAGGAGGTCATTTGGCCCATCAAGCCTGCATCAAACACAATCCCACCCAGACCCCATCTCCACAACCTCACGTATTTACCCTGCTAATTCCACCCCCCCCGACACTAAGGGGCAATTTTTCATGGCCAATCAACTTAATCTGCACATCTTTGGATTGTGAGAGGAAGCCCACGCAGACATGGGGAGAGTGCGCAAACTCCACACAGTCACCCTTGGCCTGAATTGAACCTGGGACTCTGGAACCATGAGGCAGTAGTGCCACCATGCTAGTGGCAATTAATTTCAATTAAAATTAATGAAAAAAATTTGGAATAAATTGCTAGTCTCATTAATAATGATCATGAAACTGTTTGATTGTTATGTTTAGCTCATGAATGTGTTTCATGAGGGAAAGCTGCAACCCTTACCTGGTCTGGCCTACACGTGACTCCAGACCCACTACCCTCCGAAATGGCCCACTCAGTTGGAGCAAACCACTACAGAGAAAGCACTGTGGTTGCACCTACACCAGGTAATTGTGGCGGTTTAAGAAGATGGCTCCCCGCCACCCTTGCAAAGGCAATAGAGATGGGCAGTGAATTCTATGTGGATAGAAAACTGTGTAAAAGGCAAAAGTCGCTTGAACTTATAAGATCATAAGATATAGGAGTAGAGTTAGGCCATTCAGCCCATCGAGTCTGCTCCACCATTCGATCATGGCTGATATTATTCTCAGCCCATTCTCTTGTTGTTTCCCGATAACCTTTGATCCCTTTCCCAGTCAAGAACTTAACTATCTCTGTCTTAAACATACTCAGTGACCTGGCCTCTAAAACTCTTCTGTGGCAATGAATTCCACAGATTCACCTTTGGCTGAAAAAAATGCCTCCTCATCTCGGTTCTAAAGGGTTGTCCCTTTACTCTGTGGTTATGCCCTGGGATCCTGATCTCTCTGACTAATGGACACGTCTTATCCATGTGCACTTTATCCAGGCCTTTCTGTAAGTTTCAATGAGATTCCACCCCCTCCCCACCCAATCCTAAATTCTGCTAAAGTACTGGGTTTGATAAAACCATATCAAAGACAGACTGGCTCCATTCTTATTCCTAATGCCTTCTATGGTCTTTTTCTCAGGTGCCTCTCACCGCGGTGTCCTGCTGATTAATTTGCAATTCCTGGAGACTCCTGGACATTCCAGGTGGGTTGGTAAACCAGGCCGTCTCCCATTAAACATAAGAACATAAGAAATAGGAGCAGAAGTAGGCCATCTAGCCCTTCGAGCCTGCCCCGCCATTCAATAAGATCATGGCTGATCTGCAGTGGATCAGTTCCACTTTCCCACTTTCTCCCCATAACAAAGAACAAAGATCAAAGAAAAAACAGCACGGGAAACAGGCCCTTCGACCCAACGAGCCCACGCCGCCACCCCGATGTTCCCACCTCTACCCATGATCCAAGAGCAGCCCTCTCACGACCAGTGTCTAACTTTTTTTTAATAAGGTTTTACCTTCAAATAATCCTTAATTCCCTTGTCTATCAGAAACCTATCTATCCGTGACTTAAATATATTCAGTGAGGTAGCCTCCACCATTTCAACGGGCAGAGAATTCCAGAGATTTACCACCCTTTGAGTGAAGAAGTTCCTCCTCAACTCCGATCTAAACTGCCTCCCCCTCTTATTTTGAGGCCGTGCCCTCTAGTCCTGCTATCCTTTCCAAGCGGGAAAGAATCTCTCTACCTCTACCCTATCTGGCCCCTTCCTTTTCTTATATGTCCCTATAAGATCCCCTCTCAGCCTTCTAAACTCCAGATGTCATTGGGCACAACAAGACAAAAAAACAATCGAGTAAGACCTTTTGACGTATTGAGCAACGAGCAGTTTAAGATGATCTATCATCACTGAGGAATTGCTAATAAGTGCCAGCTTTGTCATTGAAATCCATGGCAGCAATTCTCCCAGGCCGCCACGCTGCTTTTGCAGCACAGCAGACTGGGAGACTCGAGCAGAGGCTGTTACACGGGCTCCTCACTGAGCGACACAGCCTCTCCACATTTCCTGCAGCTGGATTTCTGACGCTGTCAGCTCCACACCAGAAATCGGCACAGAGCTGCATAATTTATTTAGATTAGCATTTTAATACATTTTAAATCTGATTAGTGGGCCCGGGACTGAGACAGCAAGGGGAGGGGAGCATGAGGATGAAGTTAACGCTGAAAATAGGCTTTGTCTGCGATAGGGAGGGGTAAAGGCAGGTGGGTGAGGGAGGGAAGAGGGATGGTGACTGTAGTTAGTGGAAGATTTTAACAGTCACCCTGGGATTTGGCACGGGAAGATGCTAGGCTGAATGGCCTACTCCCTGTCCCTTAATCCAGAACTGTGGGTGACATGAATTGAATGAAGAAGTTGGTAAGTTGGTCCCTTGCCCATGGCTGATGATGTCCTTACCTCAAGGATGTCAGAGTTGGTGCGGCTCTCGTGTGGCTCACTGTACTCAGTGTATTTGAGCAGCACTCGATCCATGTCAGTGCTGGCGTACTGGAAGAGTCGGTTGGTACTATTGAAGATGATGAGGGCAATCTCGCAGTCGCACAACACGCTCAGCTCATAAGCCTTCTTCATCAGGCCAAACTTCCGTTTGGTGAAGGTCACCTAGAGGAAAAAAAAAGAAAGATTTGCGTTTCTCTAGCGCTCTGCGTAAGCACTGTACATCCCAAAGCACTTAACAGCAACAAGGCGGCCTTTGAAATATAGTCACTGTTGTAATGTGGGAAATATGAGAGCCAATTTGTGCATAGCAAGCTCCCACAAAAAGCAAATGACTAGATAATCTATTCTTGTGATTATAGAATCCTTGCAGTGCAGAAGGGGGCCATTCGGCCCATTGAGTCTGCACTGATTCTCTCTGACAGAATACCTTACCTAGGCCCTTTCCCCCAGTCTATGCTTGTATTCCCAACTTCTAACATGGCCAATCTACCTAACCGACACATCTTTGGATAGTAAAGGGCAATTTAGCATGGCCAATCCACTTAACCTACACATCTTTGGATTGTGGGAAGAAACAGGAGCACCCAGAGAAAAACCACGGAGGCACGAGGCGCATGTGCAATCCCCACACAGTCACCCAATGTGCAATCTCCACACAGCCAGAATTGAACTGGATCCCTGGCACTGTGAGGCAGCAGTGCCATCCACTGTGCCACCATGATGTAGGTTGAGGTACAGAAAAATAATCAGGCCAGTGGGGAGTGCTCCTTTGCTCTTCTTCGAAACAGTCCTACTTGACAAGCACATAGGACCTAAGCTCAGCATCTCATCCAAAAGACAGCACTTCTGGTAGTGCAGCACTCCCTTGGTATGACGGTGGAGTGTCAGCCTGATAGGGAAAAAGATGAAAGATTATCTAGTTATGTGGAGGAAGGGGGAGGAGCAATAAAAAAGAAAGATGAGAAATCGGAGGTGAAGTGAGCTTGGTGATGTTATCATCAAAGCAACTCAGTTCTAATGGTGGAATTCACGCAAAATCATTCGATGGTTTTTCTTTCGGTTAAACGCAGTCCTATGGTTTCCCCCCGACCCTCTGCTTGATATAGGTAAATGCACAATCTTAACCGAACCATGTAAACTGAGAGCTGCTTCCATTTCTGCTTTGTCTTAATGTGCATCCAACATGCCGATGTGATGTCTCTGGCATGTGGGTGAAGAAAGGTAACCATGTTTCTCGCTTTTTGCATGCCAGTTAATGCGAGGAGAGAAGCCAAATGCCAGTCTCTCTGAGTCAGTACACAGCTCCTCCATTGGCAATTCCTCACCTCAACTTCTTGATGGTGACACACAGGATCTCCCATGGCCCCGAGCTAAAGATTCTGAGCAATCCAGGGGAAAGTTGTCCCTCACACACGTGGGTTCATCAACATGTAGAAACTCCCGCCTTGAAAGCAGGAACCAAATGCCCAGTTTTGCGCAATTAGCTCCCCTGGTTTTGTAGATACTTCAGGAGGATTAAAAGCCAAGCAAGTAAATCCTGACAAAAAAAAATCTAGAGTAGAGTCCAAAGGTATGCCAGTGTCACCTTCCCAGCAATTGATTCAGTGCTAAATACAACACTGTGTAACCCACCGAACCCAGTCACAGAGTGGCTGATTGGACAGCTATGGATCTCTGTAAATTTTCCTAGACTTATGCTCTGGAGGACACAACATTGACCATCAAGAAACCACCTTTGCCCTGATGAAGGAGCTCACAGCTCACTGCCAAATTTGCTGATGATACAAAAATATGCAGAAGAGCAATTAATGAAGAGGAAACTAAAGGGGGAACTTAGCAAAAAATGGCACAGTGTTGGTGCTGGTGAATCAAACAATGCGTTTCCCCCCCAGATTGGAGTGGGGGAGGAGGGGCGGGGGAGTTTTCAACACAACACTAAAGTTGGAACTGCACTGAGACCGGGGCACCATGTTCAGATCAAATAATGATCCCCTCCCTAACCCACCTTGGCAGTCTAAGGGATACCACGCTGCACAACCCAACCCTCACTCAGCCAGCCATCCCCCCCGCTCCCACTATTGGAGCCAGCTTTTCTCCTTGCCACTTCCAGCAGTAACAGCAAGTATCCCCCATCCCCCATCTTCCAAAACAACAAACCCCTTCCCCCCTCTCCAAACAGCCAATGCTGGCATCCCCAGCTCCCACATCTGCTCTCCCTCACCACCACAAATACATGAATCCCATTCCCCCTCCCAGGGTCCGATTGGGCTCCACCAAGGCACTGCGGCTGGTACAAATTGGCACACCAGCCTCTCATGGTGCCAACCTGTGCTAATGCACAGTGTCAGGGGGCATTGCCAGGCACTGCCTGTCCCTGACCCTCTCCTCTGGGAACCACATAAGAGAACATAGAACCACATCTGCCTTTATTCCCTGAGGGGAATCCACAACAGGTTCACAACTGGGTGAACCAGGTTGATGTGTTTGAATATACGGCAGAGGTGGCAGAGGTCAGTATGTAATGAGGAGAGGGTGGGATAAATAATATGTAAATACGTTGAACCTGGTTTACACCCATCTTTAACCCCCACTGACATTCCCACTGATGGCAAGAGTGGGCTCAAGATCTCCCCCAAGCTTGGAAGTGTTATTACAGCTGTACAGGGCATTGGTGAGACCACACCTGAAGCACTGTGTACAGTTTTGTCTTCTTTACTTAAGAAAAGATATACTTACATTGGAAGCAGTTCAGAGGAATGCCTTATGAGGATAGCTTGTGCAATTTGAGCTGAGATTCATTGGTGTTTAGAAGAGTGAGAGATGCTCTCATTGAAATGCAAGATCCAAAGGGGGCTTGACAGGGAAGATGCTGAGAGGAAATGTCCCCTGATGGTGGAGTCTAAAACTGGGGGCACAGTTTAACAATATATGAAATCTCCCATTCAATATGCTGATGAAAAGGAATTTCTCCTAGAAATGATCATTATCATCAAAGAGATAGTGTTGGGCAAGCTAATGAGGCTAAAGGCAGACAAGTCTCCTGGCCCTGATGGTACACATTTAGGATACTAAAGAGATGGCGGAGGAAATAGAAAATGTGAAAAGATTAGCCATGATCTTACTGAATGGCAGAGCAGACTTGAAGGGCCAAATGACCCTTTCCTATTCCTAGTTTTTATGTCCTTATGTTCTCTCAGAGAACTATTAGTCTGTGGAGTTCCCTTCCCCAGTGGAGGTTGGGTCATTGAATATATTCAAAGTTGTGTTAGAAAAATTTTTGACTCAACAGGGATTAAGGTTTATGAGGATAGTTGGAAAGTGTTAGTCAGACCACAATCAGGTTAGCCATGAACTTATCGAATAGTGGGAGTAGTAACAAAGTGCTGAATGGCCTACTTCTGCTACTACTTCTTGTGACCTTATTTCTCATAAGACACATGGCTCCCAGAGTTTGATGTAAAATGTCTCAAAGTGTTTGACAGGAGTATTAATCATTGGTTAAGTTTCAGCGAGGAGGGGAAACCATGGGGTAGCGGGAACATCACTAGCCCAGAGATGTGGAGGCTGAGGCCATTGCTCTGGGGTCTGGGGTTCAAATCCCAATATGGCAGCTGACGCAATTTAAATTCAATTAATAAATCTGGAACAAGAAACTAGTTTCAGTAATGGTGTAAGTATCAAGGATTGCTGTAAAAACCCATCTGGTTCTCCATTACAAACAGAAATCTGCATCTTATCTGCTCTGGACTACATGTAACTACAGATCCACAGCAACGTGGTTGACTCTTAAGTAGTCTAGTTATCCACTCAGTTCATGGGAATTAGAAGAGTCAGATCCAAGTAATGTCCACATCCTGTGAAAGAATAAATAGTGTGTCTTTTGGGAAAATGCAGTTGTGGGGAAGTTGATGGTAACCTTGCTGTGATTCTCCATGCATCCAATAGGACATTTTTAACATATAACACATCTCAGAAACATCTCAAAGCTGAGGGTTGTTACATGTAACAGCTGCCTTTGAACACAATGATATTTAATGTGTTCCACAACCTCGTATTAATTTGAGGAGGTGAATGAAGGTGGGGAATGGATACTGGCCAGGCCATCTCCTTACCCTTCACCACTGGGATCTTAAACGTTCACCCGTATGGACCGCCAGAATAGGTGAACCTTGGCTTGCTCTAAAATTGTGCTTGGGACAATGCAGCACACCCCAAGTGTCAGCATGGATTATACACCCAAGACCACCAAAACAGGACTTAAACTTACAGGACAAAACTTTCTGGCCTTTTGCACTGGCACAATCTTCCAGATGGAAATGACTAGAAAGTTTCGGCCTGAATTTAAGTCCTGTTTTGGTGACCTTAAGCACTAGAGAAGATAGAAAATCCTACCTTCAACCTTCTGAATCAGAGATAAGAGTCTTTTTCATTCATTCATGGAATATGGCCGTCACTATCTAGACGAGTATTTATTGCCCATCTCTAATTGCCCCATAGAAGGTGATGGTGAGCTGCCTTCTTGAATCGCTGCAGTCCATGTGTGTAGGTACACCCATAGTAAGGGAGGTACTTCCAGGTTTTTGATGCATCGACAATGAAGGAACAGCGCTATATTTCTAAGTTAGGGTGGTGAGTGGATTGGGGGGAGGTACTTCCAAGCGGTGGTGTTCCCCATGTATCTGCTGCTCTAGATGGTGGCAATTGTGGGTTTGGAAGGTGCTCTCTTGCTGATTTCCTGTAGTGCATCTTGTAAATGATGCACATGGCTGTTACTGACTGTCAGTGGTGGAAGGAGTAAATACTTGTGGATCAAGTGCCAATCCACAGAGTGATAGGCACTAAGCCACAAGTGAGAGTTCCTGCCAGTTTGAGGCCAACAGATATTCAGTGAAAGTGCACCACACAACTCAGGCTGAATAGCACTCCAACACTCACTGTCTGGCCTGCTGAATGAAGAACAAATGATGTGTCCCAAGGTGAGACGCCTCCTCCAGGACGGGAGGGAATGAATTCAGAGAATTTCTCTCAAGTTCAAACAAGTTCCACTGCACAATCCCTATGGGGGAGGGAAAGCGATAGGATAATACCCAGAACTTCAAATATTTGAAGGGGAAAAAATTTGCAAAGTTACAGGTAAAGGAACATGGTGGTTGAATGGTTAGCACTGCTGCCTTACAGCACTAAGAACCCAGGTTTGATTCCCAGCTTGGGTCACCATCTGCGTAGAGTTTGCACATTCTCCCTGTGCCTGCATCGGTTTCCTCCCCCAATCTGAATGATGTGCTGGTTGAGTACATTGGCCATGCTAAATCCTCTGACAGTGTAGCTGAACAGGTACCAGAGTGTGGCGACTTAGGGGATTTTTGCAGTAACTTCATTGCAGTGTTAATGTTAAACTAATAAATAAGAACATAAGAAATAGGAGCAGAAGTAGGCCATTCAGCCCCTTGAGCCTCCCCGCCATTCAATAAGATCATGGCTGATCTGTGATGGTTCAGTGCCACTTTCCTGCTTTCTCCCCGTAACCCTTAATTCCCTTGTCAATCAAAAACCTATCCACTCTTCACATATTCAGTGAGGAAGCCTCCACCACCTCATCAGGCAGAGAATTCCAAAGATTCACCACCCTTTTCGTGAAGAAACTCCTCCGCAACTCTGATCTGAACCGCCACCCCCCCCACCCCACCTTGAGGCTGTGCCCTCTAGTCCTGCTATCTTTGCTAAGTAGGAAGAGTCTCTCAACCTCTACCCTATCCATCCCCTTCATTATCTTATATGTCTCTGTAAGATCTCCTCTCAGCCTTCTAAACTCCAAAGAGCACAAACCTCGCCTATTCAGCCTCTCCTCATAATCCAATGCCCTCATCTCTGGTATCAGCCTAGTGAACCTTCTCTGCACCCCCTCCAAGGCCAATATATTCTTCCTCGAATGCAGTGACCAAAACTGCACACAATACTCCAGCTGCGGCCTCACCAGCACCCTATACAGCTGCAAAAGTACCTCCCTACTTTTATATTCTATCCCCCTAGCTATAAAGGCCAACATTGCATTCGCCTTCTTAATCACCTGCTGCACCTGCATACTCTGTTTTTGCGATTCGTGCACAAGGACCCCCAGGTCCCTCTGCACCGTCACATGCTGCAGCTTTTTACCATTTAAATAGTAATCCTTCCTACCATTATTCCTACCAAAGTGGATAACCTCACACTTGCTAACATTATAATCCATTTGCCAGGTCCTTGCCCATTCACTCAACCTATCCAGATCCCTCTGCAGGCTTTCCACACCCTCCACGCAATTTGCTTTTCCACTCATCGTGTCATCAGCAAATTTCATCACCCTGCACTCAGCCCTTCCTCCAGATCGTCTATGTAAATGGTAAATAGTTGAGGCCGCAGCACCAAACCCTGGGGCACTCCACTAGCCACCAGCTGCCAATCAGAATAACACCCATTAATACCTACTCTCTGCTTCCTATTAGACAACCAATCCTCTATCCAGTCTAACACCCTACCCCCGACTCCCTGCATCCTAACCTTTTGCAGCAATCTTTTGTGAGGCACCTTATCAAACGCCTTTTGGAAATCCAAAAACACTACATCCACTGGTTCCTCTCTATCTACTGCACAAGTCACTTCCTCATAGAACTCCAATAAATTCGTCAAGCAGGACTTTCCCTTAACGAATCCATGCTGCGTCTGCCTGATCAAACCGTTCGTATCCAGGTGCCTCGTTATTTCTGCTTTGACGACAGATTCAAGCATTTTTCCTACTACAGACGTTAAACTAACCAGCCTATAATTCTCTGCCTTCTGTCTGCTACATTTTTTAAACAGCGGCGTAACATTGGCCGTTTTCCAATCTTCCGGCACTTTCTCAGAGTCCAGTGAATTTTGAAAGATAATTACCAGGGCATCCACTATCATCTCTGCCATTTCCTTGAGGACCCTGGGATGCATTCCATCCGGTCCCGGGGACTTATCTGCCCTCAGCCCCGTTAGCTTATCAAGCACCACCTCTCTAGTGAATATAATCTCATCAAGGATCTCATCTCCTACCACCCTTCTATGCTTAATTTCGGGCAAGCTATTTACGTCCTCCTCCGTAAAGATCGACACAAAAAACTTGTTCAAGGTCTCCGCCATATCCCTATCATCCACCATTAAACCACCCCTCTCATCTTCCAAGGGTCCTACATTAACTCTGGCCATCCTCCTATTCTTCATATATTTGTAAAAACTCCTACTGTCCTTTTTGATATTTTGAACTAGTTTAGCCTCATATTCCATCTTTCCTTTTTTAATCACCTTTTTAGATAAATAAATCATCTTTTAAATAAATTGGACAATTCTTTCATTGGGCCAGCACAGGAATGCTGAACTAAATGGTCACCTTCAGTGATATGTGATCCTACAATATGTTCTCTGACTGCTGTTTTAGAAATGAATAGGTGCAGACTGTGTCACATTGAAGGTGACTGAGTCTCCACTTTGATCCTCTCTCAGGATTTCATACTTAAAGTGAGGTGCTAAAGAGACATTAACACAATGAGCTGGCATCAGGACCTCTGCAGTGTGACTGTACTTTTGCACGTAAAGGATATAGACTGCACAGGTCCCACTCCCGTGCAGAGTCTGCATCAATTGGTGTGCTTCAGACAGCACCCCGGCAACCGTTTCCCCATATGAGTCAGTGGTTCAAGGGAGGAGAGAAGAGCAACAAAAACCCTTGCAATTTAAATCAATGCCTGGTGCATAAATTAATTTGTGGAGAAATCTCTGTAATTCCCTCCAACCCTGCAAATCTGCTAGATAAGAGCAGTATTCCTCTAGTTCTAGTTTCATGATCATTCCCAGTTTTAATCCCACCAACACAGACTGCTGTATCTTCAACTACCTAAATTCTGGAATTCCCTTTTTAAAACTGTCTTTCTCTTTACCCTCTCTTCTCCTTTACGATGCACTGTAAAATCTACTTCTTTAACTGAGCTTTCAGTCACTTGAATGAATATCTATTTAATTGGCTCCGTGACAAATTCTATCTGATTACATTGCTGTGAAGCGTCAGATGTCTTACTACATTCAAATGTTACATAAATACAAACAGTCATTGTAGGTGCTTCCAACACTCCTACAATGTCCAGGAGTCTGAGGAAATTAAAAGCTCATCTCCAGGACAAATCAGCAGAAAAAATACACAGGTGGCATTGAAAATAGATTCTTTACAATTTTCTCTTTAATGCATTTTGTTTATCAGTTTTAAAAATAAATCAAAGAATCCTTAAAATGCAGAAAGAGGCCATTCAGCCCATTCAGTCTGCATTGATCCTCTGACAGAGCATCTTACCCAGCCTTATCCCCATAACCCACATATTTACCCCACTAATCCCCTTAACCTAACACATCTTGGGACATCAAGAATTTAGCATGGCCAATCTAATCAACCTGCCCATCTTTTTGACCATGGGAGGAAACTGGAGCACCTGGAGGAAACCCATGCAGACATGGAGAGAATGTGCAAACTTCATCCACACAGACAGTCACCCGACAGCAGAATTGAACCCAGCTCCCTGGTGCTGTGAGTCAGCAGTGCAAACCATTGACGGGGATATTGATCATGGGGAGAAAAGGTTATCAGGCAGGACAGCATATTTGGGCAAGTGAGGTATATTCAGCCCATGTCTGTGCGGGTTTCTTCCCACAGTCTGAAAGATGTGCCGGTTGAGTACATTGGCCATGCTAAATTCTCCTTCAGTGTCCCTGAACAGGCATCAGAATGTGGCGACTAGGGGATTTTCACAATAACATCATTGCAGTGTTAATGCAAACCTACTTGTGACTAATAAATAAACTTTAACTTGACTTACGCACATGTACATCCAGATCTCTCTGCTCCAGCACCCTTTTCAGAGTTGTAACTTTTAATTTACGTTGTCTGTCCATGTTCCTTCTACCAAAATGAATCACTTCACGGTTCTGTTTGTTGAACTTTATCTGCCACATATCTGTCCATTCCACCAACTTGTCCTTTGACTTTCTACACTATCCTCCTCACAGTTCACAATGTTTTAAAGTTCTGTGTCTTCCAGAAACTTTGACATTTACCCCAAAGTCTAGGGAACTAATATAGAACATAGAACATAGAACAATACAGCACAGAACAGGCCCTTCGGCCCTCGATGTTGTGCCGACCAAAATAAAAAGCAATGCCCCTCCTAACTAAACCATTCCCTTCTCGTCCATATACTTATCAACTAACCTCTTAAACGCCACCAAACTTGGCGCATCCACAACAGCTGCAGGCAGGGCATTCCACTCCCTAATCACTCTTTGAGTAAAGAGCATATATCACGTTAAGTAAATATTCCAACACTGACTCCTGGGAAACTCCGGTACAAACATCCATTGACCATGACTCTCAGTCAATTCCATAGCCATGTTGCTGCCATCTCTTTTATTCCATGAGCTATAACTTCGCTGAAAGGTCTCT
Organism: Sphyrna mokarran; assembly: GCA_024679065.1. Taxonomy (NCBI): domain Eukaryota; kingdom Metazoa; phylum Chordata; class Chondrichthyes; order Carcharhiniformes; family Carcharhinidae; genus Sphyrna; species Sphyrna mokarran. The sequence goes on along the minus strand of JAGIQG010000026.1, from coordinate 10,805,368 downwards.
TGTGCTGCACTGTATCAAACGCCTGCTGGAAGTCCATGTACACCACATCAACAGCATTACCCTCATCAACCCTCTCAGTTACCTCTTCAAACAAATACCACTAAATTTCCTCTTAAGAAGATTTTCCCTTAAAGAAAACATTGCCACGGCTTGAAAATTGTAGCTATGACAAAAAATCAGATAGGCTGAGGTTGTTTTCCTTTGACAGAGGAGGATGAGAGGTGACCTAACTGAGGTTACAAAATTATGAGGGGCCGAAACAGGGGAGACAGGAAAGACTTGTTTCTCTTAACTGAGGGGTCAATTACCAAACGGCGTAGATTCCAGGTGATTGTTAGAAGAATTAGAGGGGACATGAGGAAAAACTAGTTCACCCAGAGGATGGTGGGCATCTGGAATCTGCTGTCTAAGTTGGTAGTTGTGGCTGAAACACTCAACTCATTAAAAGGTACCTGTATCTTTATCTGAAGTGCTGCATGATTTTGGACAGGTGCTAGAATGAGAGAATAAAATGAGCGGTTAGCAGAATAAATATGTGCAGTTATGGGAATAGGATCCAATTTTAAATTGGTGGGATTGCAGTCAGTGCAGGCTTAATGGACCGAATAGTCTCCTTCTGCACTGTAGTGATTCTGTGATTCTAATTTCTTTTTTCTCTTTTATGGCTGGCGCAGACATTATGAGCCGAAAGGCCTTTTTCTGCATTATAACTTTCCCGTGGTGCTGAGGTTCTACCATACTGAAACTGTTGACTTTTTTTACTCAAACCCGTGCCACCAATTCACAGGGTGGCAAGGTGGCACAGTGATTATTGCTGCTACCTCACCAGCTCCAGGGAACTGGGTTCAATTTCCAGTTTGGGTCACTGTCTGTATGGAGTCTCACATTCTCCCCCTGTCTGCGTGGGTTTCCTCTGATTTACTCCCACAGTCCAAAAGACATGCTGGTTAGATGCATTGTCCATGTTAAATTCTCCCTCAGCGCACCCAAACAGACACTGGAGTGTGGCGACTAGAGAACTTCATTTTGATTTGATTTATTTTTGTTACATATATCAAGTACACAGTGAAAAGTATTGTTTCTTGCACACTATATAGAAAAGCATACCGTTCATAGAGAAAGAAAGGAGAAAGTGCAAAATGTAGTATTACAGTCATAGCTAGAGTGTAGAGAAAGATCAACTTTGTGTAAGGTAGGTCCATTCAAAAGTCTGATGGGAGCAGGAAGAAGCTCAGACTTTTGTACATTTTTCCCAACAGAAGAATCTAGAAGAGAGTATGGGTGCTGGGGGAAGGAGGGCGGTGCAAGGGGTCCTTAATTATGCTGGCTGCTTTGCTGAGCAGCGGGAAGTGTAGACAGAATCAATGGATGGAAGGCTGGTTTGCGTGATGGATTGGGCTACATTCATGATCTTTTGTAGTTTCTTGTGGATTTTCACAGTAGCTTCATCGCAGTGTTAATATAAGCCCACTTGTGACGCTAATAAATAAATAAACTCTAATTCAAAGCAGCGGCTCACCATCACGTTCTCAGGATAATTAGGGAGAGGCAATTAGCCAGTATTTGCCAATAACGCTCACAACTCAAGAATGAATAAAAGAGAACTCACTGATTGAGTTCATAAATAAGAACATTTATTTAATATTAAACTAACAGGGACCGAAACCGATACTCTGATGAGAATACCACAAGCCAAAGATAGCTAAGAGAGACGAAAGACTTTGTTGAGAGTGAGTGAATAAGCCTGTTTGGGAATTCACCTTTTGAGAAGCTCCGATAGCTTCACAGCATTGACAGAATGGACACTGACTCATCAGTCTTGTGACCTGCTGACTCACAACCAGAGATTAGGCAAATCTGATGCAAATCTGGATGTCGTTTCTTCATAAGTGGATTTGAAAACAGTAGCTGCCCCCGCGAGAACTTAGCCTGGGCCAAAAGGGCATTCAGAGAAATAGAGATGATGCTCACGTTTATATAGCGCCTGCTACAACTGCCACCCCACCCCCCACTCCAGGGCATCTCAAAGCTCTTTACAGCCAATGGCTACTTATTAAAAGGGGAGGCAATGGGCTAGTGATATTATCGCTAAACTACTAATCCAGAAACTCAGCTAATGTTCTGGGGATCCGGGTTCAAATCCCAGCACGGCAGATGGTGGAATTTGAATTCAATAAAAAATATTGGGAATTAGGAATCTACTGATGGCCATGAAACCATTGTCGATTGTCGGAAACACCCATCTTCTTCACTAACATCTTTTAGGGAAGGAAATCAGCTGCCCTTTCCTGGTCTGGCCTACATGTGACTCCAAAGCCACAGCAATGCGCTTGACTCTGAACAAGGGCAACTAAAGATGGGCAATAAATGCTGGCCAGCCAGTGGTGCCCATGTCCCAAAAACGAACAAAAAAAAATCTAGTCACTGCTGCAATGAAGGAAACACAATGCCCAGTTTGTGCACAGCAAGCTCCCAGAAACAGAAAGTGACCAGGAGGACTAAGAGAACTCTCTTTTATATAGAATACGTACAGTGCAGAAGAGGCCATTTGGTCCATCAAATCTGCAGTGACTTTCTGAAAGACCATCTTACACAGGCCCTTCCCTATCCCCGTAACCCCGCGCATTTACCTTGCTAATCCACTTAACCTACACATCCTGTGGGCAAAAAAGGAGCGATTTTAGCATGGCCAATCCACCTAACTCCCCTGCTCCTCTTCACATTAGTATCATAGGAATTTTTCTCTCCACCTGAAGGGGCGTGGTGAAAGGGGGGGAATACGCAGTTATCATTTCATCCAAGATGCAACCACTGGTATAACACAGCCGATCAGTGCATAGCAGGCTGTCACAAACAGCAATGTGACAGGCAGCTGGGTGTCAGCCAAGACTATTCGACTATGAAGAGCAGACTGCAACAACCTCCCCTGTTAGCAAGAGCAGTTGGGGAACGGGGGCTGGGCTGCAGTCTGGTGTCTGACTTCATTCCTGGCATCGTGGCTTTGAAGACCCAAGCGAAGGGAAGGGAGAAACCCTGACACCATTCTACACCCCGTGTGACTCAGCGTCACAACGAATAGTGCATTTATCAGCGGAATTATGGAAGGAACTGGTAAATTGGTAGCTTTTATTCTTAAATTAAGCTGGATCATTAATATAAGATAGTCACTAATGAACACAATCGGGAATTCAGGAGAAAAGTTACACAGAGTGTGCTGAGAATGTGGAACTCGTTGCCATGGGAATAAGTTGAGGCAAAGAGTATTAGAGGAGAAGCTAAATTAATGCATGTGGGAAACAGGAATAGAAGGATATGCAGACAGGGAAAGATGAATGAGGGTGGGAGGAACCTTCTGTGGTGTAACTCACAGGGGGTCTTGACAAATACATGAATAGGATGGGAATAGAGGGGTATGGTCCGTGGAAGGGAAGGGGGTTTTAGTTAAATCGGGCAGCATGGTCGGTGCAGGGTTGGAGGGCCGAAGGGCCTGTTCCTGTGCTGTAATTTTCTTTGTTCTTTGTTCACAGCATGGGTTGGTTGGCCCGAATAGTCAGTTTCTATGCAAAGATTCTATGCAAGTTATCCGAAAGTTTCTCCTGTCACTTTAACATTCCCAGACTGCCAAAAAGGTGGAATTTCAACTGGGATCATGGAACAATCTATTCCAGGAAGCTCTGGGGATTTAACCTGATCGAAAGCTCCCTAATATGGTGATGGTCTCCTGTTATCAACGACCCAGGACGTGACCCTCCTCTTCACAGAAATAGAAAGCTTCCTTTCCTGCCATGCTTACTGAAGTGAAGATTCCTGTTTCACTTTTAGATTTATGGCAGCAACTTGGGAATTCTTCCTCCGATCCTCACATAAGCGAATGGCTGACTTTTCCCTGGAGGAGTCTTGGTACCAGTCCAAGAAAACGCCCCCAACTGAAAATTCTTCCCACAGTCAAGTGTAAAGGAAATTCCCTTCCCTTTCAATCTGGGGCTCTTTTCCCATATACTTCATGTTACTTCACTTCACCAACCGGCAGCCAATACCAGTTTGCTCTTGTGTGCCCAGGTGACCACTGGCAGGATAATATTAGCAGAAGGTCAACAATGGTAAAGGGCACAGAGAAAAGGGCACAATACTTGTAAAAAATTGATGGAGAGTGGGTGTGATTTGAAAAACGTATCTTGACAACACATTGGATGCGGTGGCACAGTGTTTAGGACTGCTGCCTTATGGTGTCAGGAACCCCAGTTCAATTCTGACCTTGGCTGATTGTCTGTGTGGAGTCTGCACATTCTCCCTATGTCTGCATGAGTTTATTCCAGGTGGTCTAGTCCCAAAGATGTGCAGTTTAGGTGGATTAGCCAATGCTAAACGTGTGGGGTTATGGGGATGGGGGAGTTGGGGGTGGCTCGGATAAGATGTTGTGTTGGAGAGTCATTGCAGACTTGATGGGACTAATGGCTTCTTTCCTTACTGTGAGGATTCTATATGTCAGTTGGTAAACTCAATGCCCACTGAGTTACAGAACTTTCCAGGTTCAATGCTCAGTCTACAGAATCACAGAATTGTTACAGTGCAGAAGGAGGCCATTTGGCCCATTGAATCTGCATCGGCTTTTCAAACCAGCATCATGATTCAGTGCCATTTCTCTGCATTTTTCCCATACCGCTGCACATTATTTCTGTTCAAATAATCATCTGATGCCCTCTTGAATGCTTGGATTGAACCTGCCTCCACCACAATCCCAGGCAGAACATTCCAGATCCCAATCACTCGCTGTGTGAAAGTGTTTCCTCACATCATATTTGCTTTTTTTGCAAATCAGCTTAAATCTGTGATGTTTCAATTTTGAATTTTTACGAAGGGAACAGTTTCTCCCTATCTACTCTTTCCAGCCCCCTCATGATTTCAAACATCTCTATCAAATCTTCTCTTCGTCTTCTCTGCTCCAAGGAGATCAGTTCAAATCTTTCCAATCTATCTTCAGAACTGAAGTTTCTCAACCCTGGAACCATTCTTGTAAACCTCTTTAATTCTCTCCAAAGCATTCACATCTTTCCTACATGTGGCATCCAGAATTGTGCATAATACAAAGTTGAGTGAAATGAGATGTGTCACCATTGACTTTGGATGCCTTGGAATGGAAAGGAGAGGTGTATTAATCAGGTCCCCATTCTTAATCACTGAGTCGCTGAAGTCTTGAAGGAAGTGGACTTAGTTACGGTTCCCACCACTGCTCAACACCATTGTAATTGTTATGGGGGACTTTAACTTTACTAATATTGATTGGAATAGCTACAGCTGTAGCTCATTAGAGGGGTCAGTTTTTATACGAAGTGTGCAGGAAGACTTTTTGACTCAGTATGTAGATAGGCCAACTAGAGATGAGGCTACATTGGATTTGGTGCTGGGCAATGAGCCAGACCAGGTGTTAGACTTGGAAGTTGGTGAACATTTTGGTGATAGTGACCACAATTCGGTTAGGTTCACCTTAGTGATGGATAGGAATAGGCATGAACCTGGGGGCAGTAGTTATAGCTGGGGGAATGGTAATTATGAGGCCATTAGGAGAGAATTAGGGTGCATAGGTTGGACTAGGAAACTACAGGGACTGGGAACATCTGAAATGTGGAGCTTATTCAAGGAGCAGCTACTGCGAGTCCTTGATAAGTATGTCCCTGTCAGGCAACGAGGAAATGGTCGAGTAAGGGAACTATGGTGTACTAAGAAAGTTAATTCGCTGGTTAAAAGGAAAAAAGGAGGCTTATGTCAGGATGAGGCTTGAAGGCTCAGTTAGTGCACTGGAAAGCTATAGATTATGATGTAAAGATGCCGGCGTTGGATTGGGGTGGTAAGAACTCAGTAAGAATTTAGCAACACCAATTATTAATCCAACCGATTTATTTGATAGTAAAAAAGCTCGCTTTTTTACTATCAAATAAATCGGTTGGATTAATAATTGGTGTTGCTAAATTCTTACTAAGCTATAGATTAGCCAGGAGGGAGCTAAAGAGTGAGTTGAGAAGAGCTAAAACAGGACACGAGAAGACTTTGGCTGATAGGATCAAGGAGAATCCTAAAGCTTTCTTTAGATATGTTAAGAATAGAAAATTGGTTAGGGCAAGATTAGGGCCAGTCATAGACAGCAGTGGGAAGTTGTGCGTGGAGCCTGAAGAGATTGGAGAGGCACTGAACAAATATTTCTCTTTGGTATTCACGCAGGGAGATGTAAATGTAGTTGTGGAAAACACTGAGATACAGAGTTGCAAACTGGAAAGTATTGAAGTAGATAAAGAGGATGTGCTAGATATTCTTGAGGGTTTGAAGTTAGATAAGTCCCCTGGGCCGGACGGGATTTACCCTAGGATTCTCTGGGAGGCGAGAGAGGCGAGTGCAGAGCCTCTGGCTCTGATCTTCAGGTCGTCATTGGTTACAGGTATAGTGCCAGAAGACTGGAGGATAGCGAATGTGGTCCCATTGTTCAAGAAAGGGAATAGAGACGTTCCTGGGAATTATAGACCGGTAAGTCTTACTTCCGTTGTGGGCAAAGTATTGGAGAGAATTATTAGGGATAGGATTTATAGTTATTAGAGAGAAACGAATTGATTGGGGATAGTCAGCATCGTTTTGTGAAGGGCAGGTCGTGCCTTACTAACCTTATTGAGTTTTTGAAAAAGTGACCAAAGAGGTGGATGGGGGTAAGGCGGTTGATGTGGTATATAAGGACTTTAGTAAGGCGTTCGATAAGGTGCCCCATGGAAGGCTTCTGCAGAAAATGCAGATATATGGGATTGAGGGTGATTTAACTAATTGGATTAGGAATTGGCTAGCTGATAGAAGACAGAGGGTGGTGGTTGATGGAAATTATTCATCATGGAGTTTGGTTACAAGTGGTGTACCTCAGGGATCTGTTTTGGGGCCCCTGCTGTTTGTAATTTTTATAAATGATCTGGATGAGGGTATTGAAGATGGATTAGTAAATTTGCGGATGACACCAAAGTCGGAGGAGTGGTAGATAGTGAAGAGGGATGTTCTAGTTTGCAGAGAGACTTGGACAAGTTGCAGAGCTGGGCCGAGAGGTGGCAAATGGAGTTTAATGTGGAAAAGTGTGAGGTAATGCACTATGGCAGAAATAAGAAATGTGTAGAGTATAGGGCGAATGGTAGGATTCTTAGTAGTCTTGATGAACAGAGGGATCTTGGTGTGTATGTGCATAGATCCCTGAAAGTAGGCAGTCAAGTCGAGAAGGTTGTTAAGAAGGCATATGGAGTCTTAGCTTTTATTGGTAGGGGATTGAATTTCGGAGCCGCAACGTCATGTTGCAACTGTACAAAACTCTAGTGCGGCTGCATTTGGAGTATTGTGTGCAGTTCTGGTCCCCACATTATAAGAAAGATGTGGAGGCATTGGAGAGGGTACAGAGGAGGTTTACCAGGATGTTGCCGGGTATGGAGGGCAGGTCTTATGAGAAGAAGCTGAAGGATTTGAGGTTGTTTTCGTTAGAAAGAAGGCGGCTAAGAGGAGACCTTATCGAAACATATAAGATGATTAGAGGTTTAGATAGGGTGGACAGTGATAGCCTTTTTCCTAGGATTGAGAAAGCTAGCACGAGGGGACACAGCTTTAAATTAAGGGGTGATAGTTATAGGACGGACGTCAGAGGTAGGTTCTTTACCCAGAGGGTGGTAAGGGTATGGAATGCCCTGCCTGCTGCAGTTGTAGATGCGCCAAGTTTGGTGGCATTTAAGAGGTTAGTAGATAAGTTTATGGATGAAAATGGAATGGTTTAGGTTAGAGGGTCATTGCTTTTTCTTAATTGGTTGGTGCAACATCAAAGGCCGAAGGGCCTGTTCTGCGCTGTAATGTTCTATGTTCAACACCTTCCTGATACTCACTGGTTGGGAGTCACATAAAATATTGGGAACAACTCAGCAACAGAAAGTTTAATAAAAGTAGTCAGGAAGTCAGTTGTGGACAGGGATCAGCTGTGTAATGGAGATGAGGTTGCATCGTTTCCTGTCTCTCACTCTCCCCCCACCGCCCACTGTCCCCCATGGGAATTCCATACCTGTCGATTCCGCTGGTCAACAATCCGGGAGATCTGTATCTTCTTTCTCCCCATGTTTTACTTTCTGTTTATTGTTTCAAATCCAATTACAGAACTGTTTTTGTTGTCATCACCTGGGGAAATATATGCGTATCAGTGAATAACTGCGTCTGTATAATATGGTAAAATGTTTTACATTTGCATGTAATTCCATCGACAAAACCCGCGTCATATTTACAAATTCCTATTCATAATGGAAATTGTATACGTAAACATGTCATGCTGTAATGACATCATCCTGCCAGTGGTGGCACTGAGCCACCTCAGTTTTACATCTCGCAACCTCTTGTTCTGCAGGGAAACCTCCTCAGCTGCAGACAGTGACAGCATTATTAAGGCAGAGCAATCCTGGAACAGACTGGGATTGATCCAACATGCCTCCATTGTGTTTTGTAACTATCCCCCACTCACTGCATTCTGAAGGAACCATCCTGCTTCAGTCACTAGTTAAAATAAAGTTTATTTATCAGTCACAGTAAGGCTTACATTAACACTGCAATTAAGCTACTGTGAAATTCCCCTAGTTGCCACACTCTGGATCCTGTTCGGGTCAATACATTTAACCATACATCTAATCAGCATGTTTTGGGAGACTGGGAGGAAACCGGAGCAGCCTAAGGAAACCCAAGCAGCTGGGAGAGAACATACAAACTCCACATAGAAAGTGACCCAAGCCGGGAATCAAACCCTGGCGCTGTGAGGCAACAGTGCTAACCACTGTACCACCGTGCTGCCAGTTCTATTTCTGTAGTTCATAGAGATTATGTTTCCAGTCATCTCTATAAACTGCTGTTTAAATAAAGTCTGTTTCCTCTACCATCTGTCTACTGCAAGATACTGATTGTCGCGAGCCCTGCTGTAAGATCCACCCTATCCCAACTCCATGGCAGACACATGGCTGAGAATTCTGCTGCAATCAATTTTATTTTGCCGTCTCCCAAATTGCTGTGCATTTTTCTACTTAAATATTAATAAGAGTCAAAATTTCAAAGTAATATATAGAAGGGAGGAGAGAATGTATGCCTTTTAAATAGGGAATAATTAATTGCATGATTCTTAATAACATGAGCCGTATCATAAAAGCTGAAAGAATAATCACAAGTAATTTGGAAAATGGAGACGTGGAGTTCAAATTTACAATAATATCACTGATTGGCAGCAAAATTTAACCAATCATTTTATTGCTGGCTTTTAGCTGTTTGATGGCCCTGGGTGATGATGCTGAGAGATTATATATTCAAACTAGTAATCTGAGGTGTTCTAAAAAGCAGCACAGTCATTCCGGGCTTTTAAATAAAATAACTTATGGTCGCTGTGCCACGTAGGCCTGAGTTTATTTGCAGGGCCCAGCTGCTGTCACACAAGCTTTGCACTGGGATCGAAATCATCACGTTTTAACCCTCATGGGTTTTCTCTTTCCTCCTCCCCTGACGGCACTGACTCCACTGACTGGCTACTTTCCATTGTACCATTGGCTAATAATCAGCATCAAACTGGTGCTTGCCCACACTTGTCAGGAGAATTTACTCAACAGCAGTCCAGGGGCTGGGGGCTGAGGATCTTCTGGTTGACATCTCGCCTCAGCAAAGGGGCACTGTAACCTCAAAAAAGGGGTTCGTGCAAAATGTGAGGCTGGAGGGAATTGAGGGATGTTCTATGTTCTATGTTGGAGAGCTGGTGAGAACTGACTAAGAAGATGGAATATAAACACTGGCACACAACAGTGAGAGGCTGGTCTCTGTACTTTAAGTTCTCTGTGGTGCACAAGCTGTCCCAAAGTTGGCACCTAATAAAGTAAAGGTTGAGTAAATGACTTCAGAGTCACAGATTAGCACAGCACAGTGAGAGATAGCCCCTCGGCCCATCAAGTCTGTGCTGGTTCTTTCCAAAAGCAATGCAGTTAATCCAAATCCTCCACATTTCGCAGATTTCCTACAATTTTTTTCTCCCCCAGAAGTTTATCCAATTCCCTCTGGCAGGCCACTATTGAATCAGTTGACACCATTCAATCAGGCACTGCATTCCAAACCTTAACTACGCCTTACATAGGAATATTTTTTTCATGTTGTCTTTGGTTCTTTATCCAAAAATTTACTAGGATGCTACCGGGACTTGATGGTTCGAGTTATAAGGAGAGGCTGGATACGCTGGGACTTTTTTCCCTGCAGCCTAGGAGGCTTAGCGATGATCTTACAGGGGTCTTTAAAATACTGAGGGGAAAAATTAGCTAGATAGGCAACATCTTTTCCCAAGGGTGAAGGGAGTCTAAAACTAGAGGATATAAGTTTAAGCTGGAGAGAAGAGATACAAAAGTGTCCAGAAGGGCAAATTTTTTTTAAACACAGAGGGTGGTCAGTGTCTGGAACAAGCTGCCAGAGGCAATAGTAGAGGTGGGTGCAATTTTGTTTTTTAAAAAGCATTTAGATAGTTACAATGATAAGATGGGTTTGAAGGGATATAGAGTCATAGAGGTTTACAGCATAGAAACAGGCCGTACGGCCCAACTTGTCCATGCCGCCCTTTTTTTAAAACCCCTAAGCTAATCCCAATTGTTCGCATTTGGCCCATATCCCCTCATATCCATCACAGCCATGTAACAATCTGAATGCTTTTTTAAAGATAAAATTGTACCCACCTCAACTACTACCTCTAGCAGCTTGTTTCAGACACTCACTACCCTCCATGTGAAAAAATTGCCCCTCTGGACACTTTCGTGTCTCTCCCCTCTCATCTTTAATCTATGCCCTCTAGTTTTAGATTCCCATACCTTTGGGAAAAGATATTGACTATCTACCATGTCTATGCCCCTCATTATTTTATAGACCTCTATGAGGTCACCCCTCAGTCTCCTACATTCCAGAGAAAAAGGTCTCAGTCTCTTCAGCCTCTCCTTATAACTTAATGCATCAAGTCCCAGTAGCATCCTAGTAAATCATTTCTGCACTCTTTCAACTAAATAATAAGCTTTCTATAATAGGTGACCAGAATTGCTCACAGTTTTCCAAGTGTGGCCTTACCAATGTTTTGTACAACTTTAATAAGACGTCCTAACTCCTGTATTTAATGTTCTGACTGATGAAACCAAGCATGCCGCACACCTTCTTCACCACTGTGTCCACTTGTGATTCCACTTTCAAGCAGCTATAAACATGTACCCCCAGATCTCTTTGTTCTGTAATTCTCCCCAACTCCCTACCATTAATTGAGTAAATCCTGCCCTGGTTCAATCTACTAAAATGCATCACCTCACATTTGTCTAAATTAAACTCCATCTGTTGTTCATCAGCCCACTGGCCCAATTGATCAAGATCCCATTGCAATTGAAGATAACTTTCCTCACTGTCCACCATGCCACCAATCTTGGCATTATCTGCAAACTTACTAAACATGCCCTTATATTCTCATCTAAATCTCAGCACCGATCCTTCAGGCACACTGCTGGTCAAAGGCTCCAGTTTGAAAAACAATTCTACAACCATCCACTGGCTTCTGTCAAGAAGACAATTTTGTATCCATTTAGATACCTCACCCTGGATCCTGTGAGATTTAACTTTATGCAACATTTACCATGCGGTACCTTGTCAAAGGCCTTTCTAAAGTCCATACAGACAACATCAACTGCACTGCCCTCATTTTTTTCTTCTTGGTTATCCCTTCAAAAAACTCAAATTTGTGAGACATGATTTTCACTAAACCATGCTGACTGTGTCTATTCAGTCCTTGCATCTCTAAATGCCTGTAGATCTCAAAATACCTTTCAATAATTTACCCACCACAGATATGAGGCTAGCTAATCTGTAGTTCCCAGGCTCTTCCCTGCAGCCCTTTTAAACAAAGACACAACATTTGCCACTCTTCAATCTTCAGGCACCTCACCCGTGACTATCAATGATCTCGGGGACCCGCAATTTCTTTCCTAGCCTCCCACAATGTCCTGGGATACACTTCATCAGATCCCGCAGATTTATCTACCTTGATGCACTTTAAGACTTCCAGCACCTCCTTCTCTGTAAAACGTACACTCCTCAAGACATCAATATTTAATTCCCGAAGTTCCCTAACATCCATGCTTTTCTCAACAGTAAATACTGATGAAAAATATTCATTTAGGATCTCACCCATCTCTTATGGATTTGCACCTTCACCTAATGAAAGGGCAGCGCTCCAAAAGCGGCAAATAAACCTGTTAGACTTTAACCTGGTGTTGTGAGACTTTTTACCATTCTGGAAATATTTAGAGGTGATTATAGGGTGCAGGTGAGGAATGACTAACCAACAAGGCTCAGTTTCTTCATGGCAATAGAGAAAATAATATCTGGGAATAAAAGCAGAACAGTGGCATAGTGCTTAGCACTGCTACCTAGCAGTACAAGGAACCCAGGTTCGACTCTGGCCTTGAATGAATTTGCATGTTCTCCCTGTGTTTGCATGGGTTTCTCTGGGTGCTTCAGCTTCCTCCCACCATCCAAAGATGTGCAGTTTAGAGGATTGGCCATGGTAAAATGTCCCTCAGTGTCCAAAGATGTGTAGGTTTAGGGGAATTAGCAGGGTTACTAGGTGATCTGTTAATGAGTCAGTGGAAATTCAATGGACTGAATGGCCTTCATCTGAACCGCAGGGATTCTATGATTCTCAGACAGAGGAGAGATAGTTGGTGAAGAACTTTTCCTAAATCTTCAAACAGACCCAGATACCCCAGCATCTGGGGTATCTCACTCTGCCTCATACATCACTGGGAGCAATGCTTGCATTGGCCTGCACCCTAAGCTCTGGAATTTTCACCCTTACCCACTTTCCTTAAAATGCTCATTAAAACTTACCTCTCTGATCAAACTTTTAGTCCTCTGCCTCAGGTACCTCGTACGTGGCCCACTGCAAATATTTGGCTGCTGATCCTGTGAAGCACTATGGGACGTTTCAGCTCATTAAGGTGCTATATAAATGTAAGTTGGCACTGCGTTTGGTGCACAGATGAAGTAAAGGAAAGAAAACCCCAGTCGTGCAGCTTTATGTGTGCCCAGGGGCTTGCTGCTGCTTCAATCTCTCTTCAGTATGAGAAACTGTGGGGAACCAGGTTGTTTGTTTGACCAATACTGAAATATTTGTGTGAACTGCAGCTCCTTCAGGAACTCTCAGTTGCGTCAGAGAGGGAGAGAGTTGTGGGGGGTGGTGGTGGTGAGGGAGAAGGCAGATGCAGGAAACTGTCCCCATGGTCCCGTGGCGTCCCTTGGGTATTGGGTCGTGAATTGGATTACTGTAGGTCACTTACAGCTGGTCTGAGCCAACTCAAGACACGTATAGCAATTTGTTCCTGTTACTTTCAGGTTAAAAAAAAACTTGGCTACAAGTTCCAAATTAGCAACAGAACACAGAAAATCGAAACTGATCCTCTGGTACAATATTCATCACACTGCATCTCAAACTCTCATCTCCCTATCTAACACCATGGGAGTTACTTCACTGCACAGTTTGCAATGATCCAAGTACAAAAGGCAACAAGGGACAAGCAATAAATCGGATGAATAGAATCCTACAGTGCAGAAGGAGGCCATTTGGCCCATCGAGCTTACACCGACAACAATCCCCCCACCCAATTCCTGTAACCTCACATATTTACATTGTTAAACCTTCTGAAACTACGGATAATTTAGCATGGCCAATCAACCTAACCTGCATACTTTTGGACTGTGGAAAGAAACCGGAGCACGCGGAGGAAACCCACGCAGACACTGGGTGAATGTACAACCTCCACACAGACAATGATCAGAGACAGGAATCAAACCCAGGTTTCTGGCACTGTGAAGTAGCAGTGCTAACCACTATGCTAACCAAGGATGGGATTCAAGGACATCCCATCCTTGAAAAGGGAATATTTACAGGGCTATAGGAAGAGAACAAGGGAGTGTGACTTACTGAGTAGTTCTTTCAAAGAGTCAGCACAGGTATGATGGGAAGAAAGGGCTTCTTTCATGCCATAATGTTCTCTCAAACTAACTGTACCTCAAGTTACCTGGTGCTTTCCAATTTGTTTCATGCTCTCTGCATCATTCATTCTTTGAAATGTCAAGCAGAGAAAAAGGAAGCCAGGCCCAGAATGGACAACTTCATCTTCGTATTAGCAGCAGTGGAAATTCCAAACACTAATGCATCCCTGAGGGTGGCTGGTTGGGATGGGAGGAGAGAGTGGTTGAAATTGCTGCTTAGCTAATGTGTGGTTCAAGAAACCAAGAAGCTCATCATACAACGAGAAGGGAGTTTTCAATTCATAACAATAACAACTTGGTATTCATACAGCGCCTTTAACCTAACAAAACAACCTATAGTGCCTCATAGATTTAAAGTGAGAGAGAAGCGATACAAAAGAGTCCAGAGGAGTAATTTTTCACATAGAGGGTGCTGAGTGTCTGGAACAAGCTGCCAGAGGTAATAGTAGAGGCAGATACAATTGTCTTTTAAAAAGCATTAAGACAGTTACATGGGTAAGATGGGCACAGAGGGATATGGGCTAAAGGTGGGCAATTGGTGATTAGTGATTAAAGCTTAGTGATTAAAGAAAAAGAGGTGCCACGATAAAGTTGGGCCGAAGGGCTTATTTCCATGCTGCAAATCTTTTAAAAAAACAATTTTAATTTCTAACTTATCACTATTTCAATTCCAAATCATCAACATTCTTCTTCGACTAAAAACTCATTGTAAATATAGTTAGCAATCACAAATATACTTGTTGTATTAAGTGCAGGCAGCCTTGGAGAGTTCAGAAAGACATACAGCTTTCAGAAGCCTGCAAAATTCCTCTAATTTCAACCAGAACAGCTAAGTGCCAACTCTTTTTTGTAGAAATCTATTTCTTTTCCTGTACTCCCTCCAGGATTGCACATAAACCACAGTATCACATGGTCCTGTCAATCATTCCAATCTGAACTCTCAGGGGAACTTAAGTGAACAAAAATCCATTAACTTTACTTAACATAACCACTTGCAAAGTCAAAATGAGTAATTATTCTGCATGCCAAGCATCTGCATTCCTGCCAGATATTCTACCGACCTGTAGAGAAAAACTGAAAACATTCTCCTGAAACATAAAAAATCCACACAGACACAGGGAGAACATGCAAACTCCACACAGACAGTCACCCAAGGCCAAAATTGAATCCAGGCCCCTGGCGCTGTGAGTCAGCAGTGCTAGCCACTGTACCACCCATAGCTTTAATCATTGTAATCAGAAGGATGTGTCTGATAAAGAGAGAAAGATTAAAGATAGTGTTGGAAAATGCATAATTATAATAGGCACATTGTTCAAAAAGGAATGAAATAAAATATAAAAGAGAGTTTTTGATCTCAGTAAAATAATGTATTTTATAACTCATTATGACAGTACCTTTTGCCCTTAAGCTCTTTCTCTGGGTGGCAACTGTAGCTCTGTAGTTAATGGAATTTTCAGAGACGAGACTGGGTTCATGTTGCACTTCTGAACATGAGCATAAAAATCAGGGCTAACCCTCCAGTGTTTTACTGAGGATGTGCTGCGCAGTCAGGGATGCTGTTTTTTGGATGACACATCTAACGAGGCCTCCATTTGTTCTCTTGAGTTGATATTAACAATGGTGTTCTTCCAAAGAAAAATCGGGGAGTTTGCATCACTTTCCCATCAAATATTTAACCCTCAACTAACATTACAAAAAGAGATGATCTGGTCATGGTCACATTGCTGTTTGCAGGAGCTTGCTGTGTACAAACCGGTTGCTATGTTTCCTACAGTACAACAGTAACTATATTTCTGTTGGTTGTGAAACACTGTGTTCCTAGGTTCTGAAAACCACTATAGTATCATAATAACAAAGCATAAACACCTGATTAAGGTCAGTCATTGGTTGAATTACTGATGGGTGATACACAGAAAGACAGTAGAACCACCCTTTCTGTTTCCAGATAATGATCGGCACAGTGGCACATTGGTTAGCATTGCTGCCTCATAGTGCCAGGGACCTGGGTTCGATTCCCAACCTGGGTCACTGTCTGTGAAGTTTGCATGTTCTCTACATGGGTTTTCTCCAGGTGCTCCGGTTCCATCCTACAGTCTGAAAGACGTGCTGGTTAGATGCATTGGCCATGCTAAATTCTCCCTCAGCATACCCGAACAGGCGGCAGTGTGGTGACTAGGGGATTTTCACAGTAACTTCATTGCAGTGTTAACGTAAGCCTACTTGTGATAAATAAAGTTATAAACTGATCCTTTTAAAGCATACATTGCCATCTCTCATGGAGACAATGGGAGATAACGATCATCTCAACATGAAATATTCCATGTATAATATCCTTCCAAAAACAGATTTGTGGATTTCACCTCCCAGGAATATGGCAAAATCATGGATAAAACCAGCTGTGTGTGAATTAACACTGGGGTGTCAGAAAGTGTGCGACACAGAAGTAAACAGCCAGCCAACATCCACAAGTCAGCAATACTGACATCACGACTCACAACTGCTCAATCATCTACTCCTCATGAGTGAAGCACTGTCTTATATTTTTCTTATTTAATTTTGAATCAATTCTGACTTCTGATCTATATGAATGTGTGGACATTTTCATGTGTACAGTAGATAATAAACTGACTCTTTCTTTAACTCAAGGAAATCTCATTAAACTGGCTCCTTTAAAAAATATAATTATGGGGATTGTGGAGGGAGGAATCCTTTTTAGATGAATATTGCTACAACCAACAAAGGACACTGAATGAAGAAAGGGAGCCAGTTTATTCCTCCTCACTCAGGGCATAACAATTTGGAGGTATCCCAGCAAGAGGGTAACAAATTAGGGCAGTCTATAGGATGTTAACAAAATGGTCAGCTTGTGATGAGATAGTTCATGAGCAGGGACAGCTCGGGACAAAGTTGGTATTATAAACAAAAGATTGTACACTGTCTCTTCAATACAGCAAGTTGGATGAAGGGCATCAGAAATGGAGTGGCATCAACCCATTGAACAATTCCTTGTTCCTCTCATCTCATGATGGATAGGATGCACCCAGAGTGAGATAATATCAAGATTTAAATGTTGGTTCAGTCTTCAGACAAAGCGCAGCAAATTTAGGAGTCAGAGGATGAAAATTATCAGGGATAAAGGAGGGAAGAATATCATGGAACAATCCTGACATCTCGAACGTAAGCTTGGCCGATATTTTATGACCTTGCTTGGGCGAGGCTTGTAAAATCCCACTCAAGGCCAACGGAGAATTCCGCCTCTGATTCCCGGGCGGATGTGTTGGTAAAATTCCAGCCAAGGAAGCAGTTTGATTTTGGGATTTGTCTTTGTGATCTGTCAGTTTTTTTTAAATCTTGCTGAACTTCTTTCTCTGACCAGGGGAATTCCAGTCGCTACTGGCTAGGACGGGACATTGAAGCGTGATATGCAAATTAGTATGCAGGAATGTAACCAGAGGGGGCATTTTAATGCAAATAGCTGATGACGCTCATGCACACAACCACTGAAGTGCATCATGTCACCATAGGATATCGAAGGGAACTGAAAATATGCACCTTATGCAATTAAGTGGATTATGTTATGATTGGGAACAAACTGCACAGAATAGCAGCGGAAGCTGATTCATTTGCAATTTTTCATAAGGGATATACATAGACTTAGTCTGTATCTAACCTCGCGCTTTACCTGTCCTGGGAGCTAACCTGACAAAGGGGCAGCCAGTGCTCCGAAAGCTAGTGGCTTATGCTACCAAATAAACCAGTTGGACTTTAACCTTGTGTTGTAAGACATCTTACTGTGTTTACCGCAGTCCAATGCCTACATCTCCACATCATGTTTGATGGGGACAGTGGAGAGGGAGATTTACTCTGTATCTAACTCCGTGCCCTACCAGTCCTTGGAGCATTTGATGGGCATGATGTGGAGATGCTGGCTGTTCCAAAATACCGTTCTGAAAGCTTGTGGCATTTACTATCAAGTAAACCTGTTAGACTTTAACCTGTTGTGAGATCTCTTACTGTGTTTGATAGGGACAGTGCAGAGGGATCTTTACTGTGTATCTATCCCCGTGCTATACCTGTCCTAGGAGCGTTTGATGGGGGGACAGTGTAGAGGGAGTTTTACTCTGTATCTAACCCCATGCTGTACCTGTCCTGAGAGTGTTTGATGGGGGAACAATATAGTGGGAGCTTTACTCTGTATCTGACCCCATGGTATACCTGTCCTGGGAATGTTTGATGGGGATAGTATAGAGAGAGATTTATTCTGTATCTTTTGCCAGGACAGGTACAGCAGAGGGTGTGTTTAATGGGGACAGTGTAGAAGGAGCTTTACTGTGTATCTAACCTCATGTTCTACCTGTCCCTGGAGTGTTTGATAGCCCAAAATAGAAAGAATTCTATTCCTTTGTATCACTGCCCTTCATCCTGATAAACATGACAAAACTGATAAAACTATTTTTAAAAACTCATGGATTAAATATTCATATTTCAGTGAACATTTGATAAACTTGGTTTCTGTTGCCAAACTGTTACAAATTCATATGTGCATATTTATAATGTAAACTGGTCACACAATAATCACAATCTTCCACCAAAGGTGGCACTGTAGCACCCCCGTATTACAATGTCCTGCTGGAAGCTGCTATCCTCCAAAGAACTCTAAGTCCTGTGTGCTCTAATTTACTATTTAACTAAATACAGTTAAAAAGAAATTCTTGCATTGATGTAGTGCCTTTCATAATTTCAGGACATTCCAAAATGCATTAGAGCCAATGAAGTAATCTACTGAAGTACAGTCACTCTTATAGGAAACGGGGCAGGCAGCCAATTTTGAGTCCAGCAAGATTCACAGTAATGTGATAAATAATTAGATCATCTGTTTCGGTATTGGTTGAAGGGTGACACGCTGGCACAGTGGTTAGCACTGCTGCCCTATAATGCCAGGGACCCAGGTTCAATTCCAACCTCTAGTCACTGTCTGTGCTGAATCTGCATATTCTCCCTGCGTCTGCGTGGGTTTCCTCCAGTTTCCTCCCACATTCCAAAGATATGCATGACAGGTTGATTAGCCATGCTAAGTTGCCCCATAGTGTCAGGGGGAATCTGCAGGGTTAATACTTGAGGTTATGGGGATAGGGCCTGGATGGGATTATTGTCTGTGCAAGTTTGATGGGCCAAATTGTTTCATTCTGCACTGTAGGGATTCTATGATTCTAATATTGTCCCAGAATATGAAGAACATTCCTGTCTTTCCTTGAAGCAGTGTCCACCCGACAGCACAGATAGGTCCTCAATCAATGATATCCTGTGCACCAGGGCAGCACAGACAGCCCAGAATGTTATTAAGCTTGGTGGTCATTTTAAAGCCCTGATCCTGCTAGTGAAATGAAGGGGGGTGCTGAGAGAGATTGGCACTGCTTGTTGGGAATTAGAAGTCTGCACAGGATATGTCTGTCCACCCACTGATCCCGCAACTCAGAATGGACTGAAGGAGGGACAATCACAGCGTCAAGCTTTGAATCTCACGGAAGCAAACTACAGCCAGCTTTTATAAATAACTGACAGTGAAATAAATAAATCAGTGGGAATATCACAGACTGAACTAAAATTATCATGGGGCCCTGATAACACAATGTGTATTAGACAACTCTGTTCTCCCAATGCCAGTGCTCTGTGAACCTGCAACTTAGAGGTTGCTTACCAGTAGAATAATAACTAACTCCAAGTGAATCTAGAAGCGAGTAGTGTCTTAAAATGAGCCATTGACACTCTTCAAACAAATATATCGAGCAGCTAATGTTTTGGGGACCCGGGTTTGAATCCCGCCGCACCAGATGGTGGAATTTGAATTTAATTTAAAAATTTGGAATTAAGTTTCCCCATTCCAGTAGCTGGAAGCTACTCTTCCACTAGCTGTCAACATGTTGTTAAGAGACATTACCTGGTATGCTGGGAGTGGGACTCAACCCCTTTAACTTCTGACACAAAAAAAGGGTGTTGCATTTATATAACACCCTTCACAACTTCAGGAAATGGGGTGGGAAGTAATGGGCAGTGTTATTGTTGCTAAATTATTAATCCAGAAACCCAGGTCACGTTCTGGGGATCTGGGTTTGAATCCCGCCACGTTAGTTGGTGGAATTTGAATACAATGCAATAAATCTGAAATTGAGAATCTATTGATAACCGTGAAACCATTGCCATTCTTAGAAAAACCTATCTGGTTCACTGATGTCCTTTAGGGAAGGAAATCTGCCATCCTTACCCAATCTGAGCTTTGTAAAAGCTTTAGAAATGAGATTAAAACCCAAATTCTTCAGACACTTTTAAAAAAATAGTTTGTGGAGCCTGGGCATCATTGGCTGGCCAGCATTTATTGCTCATTCCTAGTCACCGAGGACAGTTGTGAGTCAACCACATTGCTGTGGCTCTAGAGTCACATGTTGGCCAGACCAGGTCTTGCCAGTATCTTTAGTTCCCGCACATCTCTTTCTGAATGGGAATCATTCCAACAAAAATCAATTGTGAGTGGGTTGCAATCACACCGACCCAGCTAGTGGGAATCATACCATGTTTCCCACCAGCGGCAACACTTGATGAAATTGCTTTGGTAAGTTAAGGTAGATAGGGCAATGGATAGTTAGAGAACTCCTTCTTGTCGCTGCAGGAGAAAACTCACTGCCCTGAGTACGCTCTTGAAATGCAACCAAACCCAATCATGCAATGCTTTCTAACTTGCCCATTTTAACTTCTGGTTTTCATTCCTCCAAACTAATGGAAGGATAGGCCTGAAACTCGACTTTGAACTTCCAGGACACTGGAATCATCCCCAAAACAGGGCAACGCAGATGAGAATGATTAAGTTATTTCCATTTGTGAGGATGGCCAGAACTAGGGATCATAAATACAAGAAAGTCACTGATAAATCCAATAGGGAATTCGGGAGAAATGTCTTTACCTGGACAGCAATGAAGATGTGGAACTCGCTGCCACAGAGAGTGGCTGAGGTGAATAGTAGCGATATATTAAAGGGAAACTGGAAAAGTACAAGGGAGGATGGAATAGGAGTCTATGTTGATGGGATGGAATGAAGAAAGGTGGGGAGAGGAAGATTACATAAAAAATAGACTCAGGAATGAACCAGTTAGGTTAAATGCCCAGTTTCTAATGTATAAAAAATACTTGCAAGATAAAATTCCCAAGAACAACGGAGAATGAACGCAGTTACTTTTTACGAGAAATATACTCAAGAATTTGTGTATGCAGCTTGAGTTACAACTTGTTTTTTGGGCCAGAACGCAGACTACAATCAGGTATCTGGGTTAAAAGAAAGGTCAGTGAAATTTCATACAAATTCTTTAAGTTTGCATCTGCTAGTAGGAAGAGTCAATCATTTATCTTGCATGATGCTAATTATATTTTTCTTTCCTCTGTTATTGCAGATAAAAAGCTGGCTGTCATTAAAACAACAAGCTATATTTTACTGCATCTGGGCTTCTAGTTCTTTAATCATTCTCATCTGTGTTGCCCTGTTTTGGGGATGATTATCTGCAGTGTTCTGGAAGTTCAAAGTCTAGTTTCGGGCCTATCCTTCCAGTAATTTGGAGGAATGAAAACCAGAAGATAAAATGGGCAAGTTAGAAGGCATTGCATTTCAAGAGCATACTCAGGGCAGTGAGCTTTCTCTTACAGAGACAAGAAGGAATTCTCCATTGCCCTGAAATCTCCAGAAATCAGCGATTAAATCAGTGTTGTGAGCAAATCCATGAGAAACATCATAGCATAGAAATATAAAATATCTAAACACAGACAATGAACAGGAGGAAGCCATTCAGCCCTTTGAGCCTGTTCCGCCATTCATCGTGATCACAGCTGATCATCCAACTCAATAGCCTAGTCCTGCTTTCTCCCCATGCTACACCCAGCCACCTCTTGAATACATTCATGTTTTGGCCTCAACTACTTCCTGTGGTAATGAATTCCACAGCTCACCACTCTGCAGGTGAAGAAATGTCTCTTCATCTCTGTACAAGTATAATACAGCATACACAGAGGCCATTTGGCCCTTGTGCCCATGCCAAGTCTTTGAAAGAGCTATTCAGTTGTTCACATCCCCCCATAGCCCAGCAATTTCCTTTTGAATGTTATTAATGAATCCACCAGCCTGCAGTTTTTGCATTCCAGATAATAACATGGGTGCTTAAAATATGTTTAATTTAATTTTTTTTTAGCGTTATTATTTATTAAAATATTGAAGTTGTTGTGGCACACAACTGGGATGTGGAAATGAGAGGGATTAGTGGGTAAACATGTAGGGGATATGGGAGTAGGGCCTGGGTGGGATTGTGGTCGATGGGCCAAATGGCCTCTTTTGGCACTGTAGGGTTTCTATGATTCTATGGTGAAGTGTGGGGGTTGGAGGGAGAATGGCTAATTAAATGTGCACTAGATATGGGAGGTTGAGTGATTAAACCTCCAGGAATATATCCAGAGTTGACAACTTTGCACCCTAGGGCACAGTGACATCTTTCTCGATGTCTCCATTTGGTCAGACTGTATAACATCCAGTGCTGCATGAACAGAAACTCCTTCAACTAAAATATAGGGAAGTCCCAACCACAAACTCCACTCCCTAACCACAGACCTCTATCCCTCTCCTTAGCAACAATCTGAGGCTGATCCAGGCTGTTCCCAACCTCAGTGTCAGATATGATTCCGAGATAAGCTTCCACCCACATTTTGACAGTACCACAATAACTGTCTATTTTCACCCAGATCTGTCCCTGCTCCAGTTCATCTGCAGTCGAAACCTTCATCTATCCCTCAGTTATTTCAAGATTTGCATCTTCCAAAGCTCTCCTGATCTGTCTCCCAATTTCCACCTGTTATAAACTCTACCGAACTCTGCTGTCCACACTCCAACTTGCACACTGGAGTGGCTCTGCACTGACCTGCATTGGCTCCCAGTCCAGAATCGCCTCAATTTTAAAATTCTCTTCCCAGTTTTCAAATCCCTCCTGGATCTCATCTCTCTTCACTTCTGGAACTCTCAGAGATATCTGCGCTGCTCGAATTTAGATCTCCTGAGCGCGCACCCCCCCCCCCCCCCCCCGATTTTAATCGTTCCATCATCGATCGCCTTGTATTTATTTGCTGCTGATTTAAATTCTGGAATTCACTCCTTAAAACCTCTCTGCTTCCTCACTGTGCTTTTCTCCTTTAAGGCACTTATTAAAAAACTTACCTCTTTGTCCAAACTTAAGGTCATCTGTCCTAACATCTCCTTATGTGGCTTGGTGTTATATTTTGTTTGATAATGCTCCCATGCAATGCTTTAGGATATTTTATGATACAAAAGATGCAATATAAATGCAATTTGTTGCTGTTTTTTGCATATCAGTGCTCATAGTGTCAGCCAAGAGTCCGTGGGTGGCCCTCTTATCTCTGGGAGTGGGCCATTTGGCCTCTTGTAATACGAACAAGATCATGGTTGGTCAATAGCCCAACTCCATCCACCCCCACACTCTTGGACTAACAAAATATGAGCAATCTCTTATTTAAAATTAGTATTTGAGGTAGTGTCTACTACTGTCCATAGGGGAGAATTCCTCTCCCACCCTCTGTGTGAAGTGCTTCCCAACTGGTTTTGATTATAAGACTACGTCATCATATCTTGGATTCCCTCGTGAGGGGAAAGTAGGTCATGGGTTCAAGGCCTGCTCCAGAGATTTGGTCACACAATCCAGGCTGATGTTCTAGTTTGATTCCTGGCTTGGGTCACTGTCTGTACGGAGTCTGCACGTTCTCCTCATGTCTGTGTTTGTTTCCCCCGGGTGCTCCAATTTCTTGCCACAGTCTGAAAAACGTGCTGGTTAGGTGCAATGGTCATGCTAAATGTTTCTCTGGTGTTCCAAACATAACCTAAGAGAACAGTTAGAGTCTATAACTTCATTGCAGTGTTAATATAAGCCTACTTGTGACCCCAATAAATAAATAATTAGTGCAGCACCGGGGCAGTGCGGCACCGAAGGCGGTGCTGTTGCTTGGAATGAGACATTAATCTTAGACTCTAACTGTTCTCTTAGGTGATAAAAGATCCTGTGGTGCTATTGTGAAGAAGGGCAGGGGAGTTCTCCTGATTGCTCCAGTCAATCTTTATCCTTCAACTAACACATTTAACAAATTAGACGAACTGGTGATTATCACATTTTGGACATTTCCTATCTTACATCAGTATTACACCTTAAAAAGTATTTCATTAGAATACAATTTGCATTCTAATGTTCTGGAGACATGAACAATGCTGTATAAATGCCAAATCTTTCACGTCTTTCTTTTCAGTTGACCGTACCCACTTTGGAAGTATTCTGTCCATCTGACAGAAATGTCTCACAGGAGGCAGGGAAGGGTCGAAGGGGATATTTATTCAGAGAGTTGGGCCTCGGAGATTCAGCCCAATAATGCAATTTTGTCTTCAGATCTGGGGCCTTTTTCTGCTGCTTCAATGTCTTTCGCCAAGAGTGGAGCATTCAGTGACAGCTGAAGGAGTTGGGAGGAGCAGGGGGAAGCTGAGTGGGCTGTTTCCTCTACAGGAGCCTGAGAATCTGCATACAGGAATCTTACAAATTCCTATAGATTTTGGTGGGGACACAAGTCACAGAGGTCACCTCAAGCCAACCTTCCTTCGACTAAATTTAGGATTTGCCGTGAGACAGAAAGGAACATGAAAATTGCCTCTTTGTGATAAGGCAAAAACTTACCCAAATGTGGAACAGACAGCAAACTGTACTTATACAACAACCCCAGCACAGGAAAACTATCCTAAGGTCCTTTATTTTTTGATACAAGAAAGAAGGAAGAGTCAAGGACAGATGTTAGAAAACACAAGAGCAGGAGGAGGTCATTCAGCCCCTCAAGCCTTTTCTTCAGTCCATTACAACCTGGCTGATCTGGACCCAAACTCCGTTAACCCATCTTTTCTTCATGTCTCTCAAAAGCCTTATGAAATCCATCCATCTCAGCCTTCAACTTTTCAGAATCCACCTTTTGGCAGAAAAGAATTCCACATTACTCCTGTAGCTTGACTGATACTAGCCCGAAAATCCTGGCTCTAATTTTAAGTTATGCCTCCTTTTTTGGATGGAGGGATGCCTGTGTTGGACTGGAGTGGGCACAGTAAGGAGTCTTATAACAACAGGTTAAAGTCCAACAGGTTTATTTGATATCACGAGCTTTTGAAGCATTGCTCCTACCTGTTCACTCACCTGATGAAGGGGCAGCGCTCTGAAAGCTTGTGATTCCAAATAAACCAGTTGGACTTTAACCTGTGAGACTTCTTATTGTCCTTTTTTTGGACTCACAGTATTGGAAGGAATAGTTTCTCTGCACTCACCCTGACAAATTCATTTAGATGACTTCTATTAGGTGATT
Source organism: Sphyrna mokarran (assembly GCA_024679065.1). Lineage (NCBI taxonomy): Eukaryota > Metazoa > Chordata > Chondrichthyes > Carcharhiniformes > Carcharhinidae > Sphyrna > Sphyrna mokarran. The sequence continues at coordinate 10,779,856 of JAGIQG010000026.1, read as the reverse complement.
CCTCAAGCTTCTAAGCTCAAGGAAATACAAGATAGGTGCCCTTAAGTGCACTGGATGAGGCAGTGTTTTGGTGAGAGATCCAACAGGAGCTCAGGATGCGAGTCCCATGGACTGGTGGCAATATAGCAGAATGTTCTACCACCTGAGATTACTCCTTCATCAGGGGCAATGTTCCAAAAGCTTGTGCTACCAAATAAACCTGTTGGACTTTAACCTGGTGTTGAGAGACTTCATACTGTGCCCACCCCAGTCTAACACTGGCAACTCCACAGGGATGGCGGGGTGAACATAGAACATAGAACATTACAGCGCAGAACAAGCCCTTCAGTCATTCCATACCCTTACCACCCTCTGGGTAAAGAACCTACCTCTAACATCCGTCTTATAACTACCTCATGTGGGTGGATGATGGAGATGGTGATGGAGCCGTTGTGAGAAAAGGAGAAACATTCTCCAAGATTGACGAGATACTAACCAAATCAACAGTGTCAGTATCAGCTTGGAATAGTTGGTAGCATTCAAGTGAGGAGGTAATGTGTTCAAACCCCACTACAGGTCTTGGGAACAGTCTGACACGTCAGTTGAACTGTATGAACACCTTAAATTAAAAAAGAATGGAATACTGGAAAACACAGCCATGAACAGACGAGGTTAAGTGTTCAAAGCTTCACAACACTGCATTTACTATACTCGCCGAATGATGTTACAATTCTATCGTCCAAACAATTTTTACTGGACACTTAAGTAGCTGCTACTAGTTGACAGGGACTATATTTAGCCAGTCCCTGCAATCTCGGCTTACAAACGGAAACAAGTGATTCCATTCCCACGACCCCTATCTCACCCAGTCTGTCAACACACTGGGCAGCTACAGTCACGGCAATGGCATTCTCTCCACCTCCAATGTGGATGGACCCATTCCTCATAAGGATATAATCCATGTGCCACACTATATAGCCAGTCAGCTTGGTAAGGGAACTAAATGCCAAAGTGCCCCCCAGCCTCCCCATTCCAGCACAACATCTCCAGAGGTTAGACATTCCTTAAATGTCACTCAGTGCATGGCTTCAAATTGAATCAGACCCCAGGGAGTGGCCGGGGTGGGGAACAGATTGAGATTCCCACAGGCCCTCATGGGTAAAAGAAGGGCTACCCCATGGGTATTCGATTCCCAACGATGCCAAGTTTACTGACCTCAGCAAATGAAAGCAATGGGCAAGTCTCACAATGAACCAATGCTTAGGGCGAGGGAAGTATGAAGGGTAGGGTGTCAACCAGATGTTATTGCTTCCTATCACTGTCCCGTAACTGATACCAGGAAGTGCCCATCCCTTCAGGCTGCCAGAGGACAGGATTACTTTGGCTATGGTACACTTCAAGGTCAAATAGCTGGCCAAAATTGTAACTCGTAGAAGGGAATGAAGGGGCAGGACTTGGCTCATAAGGAAGATATTTTATTGAGTCACAGAACAATGCAACATAGTGGGAGGAGACTGATCTTTCATATCACCTGTTTGGTTCAGATATTCAATCAATCCTATTTCCTAACTCCTTCCCTAGGACCCTAAACATTTTCCCTTTATCCAGTTCTCCTACTATTGGATCTGCTTCCTCCACCCTTCCATGCAGCACACTCCAACTCATGACAAATTATGTTTCCGTATCCACCTCTGGTTTTTTTGCAATAGCTTTGGATTTATGCCTTGTCGCCCCTTGAACAGTGGAAACAGCTTTTCCTTATTTACTCTTCAAAGTCCTCCCAGGGTTGAAGCAATCTCACCAAATTTGCTCCTAATCCTCCCTGCTCTAATAATCATCTCCTCCCCACCTCAGCTTCTTCAGTCTCTCTGTGTAACTGAAGTCGCAGTGACCGTTCCCATAAACCCAGTCCACACCATTTCTAACATTCTAACATTCCCCCAAAAGTGCGGTGACCAGAATTGAATGCAATACGCTGGCTGGGACCTTGCCAGTGTTTCAATTACAAAGGTTCAGCAAAACGTCCTTATTTTCGTTCTGTATTCCTATGGAGAGAAGGCATAAATGGGTAATTTTCTGGTTGGCAGGGTGCGACACCTGCTGTGGCAGGGTGCGACAACTGCTGTATCAGTGCTGGGGTCTCAACACCCTACAGTTTATACAAATGTTTTAGATGGAGAAATCGCATTTTAGTCAGAAAGGGAGTCAAGAAGAGAATGCAAAGAAGCTACAAAAGAATATTAATAGCTGAATGGGTAAATGGAGTATTTTAATTTAGAAACATAAAATCCCTACAGTGCAGAAGGAGGCCATTCGGCCCATTGAGTCTGCACCGACCAGAATCCCACTTAGTCCTTATCCTGTAGCCCCATTCATTTACCCTGCTAGTCCCCCTGACACTATGGGACAATTTACCATGACCAGTCAATCTAATCTGCACATCTTTGAACTGTGGAAGGAAACTGGAGCACTCAGAGGAAACCTATGCAGACACAGGGGAATGTGCAAACTCCACATAGACAGTGACCCAAGCTGGGAATCAAACCTGGTCCTTGGCGCTGTGAGGCAGCAGTGCTAACCACTGTGTCGCCGTGTCACCTTGACTGTGATTTATTATTGTCACATGCGTTGGGATACAGTGAAAAATATTGTTTCTTGCATGCTAAATAGATAAAACATACCGTTCATAGAATACATGGGGTGAAGGAAAGGAGAGGGTTCAGAATGTAGTGCTATAGCTATGGTGTAGACAAAGATCAGCTGAATATAAGGTAAGGCCATTCAAAAGTCTGAGGGGCAGCAGGGAAGAAGTTGTTCTTGAGTCAATAGATATGTGACCTCAGACTTCTGTACCTTTTTCCTGATGAAAGAAGGTGGAAAATTGTCCATCTTGATAGGAGGAATGAAAAAGAAGGCTCTGGTCAGATCCCATCTGGAATACTGTGAGCAGTTTTGGGCCCCATATCTAAGGAAGGATGTGCTGGCCTTGGAAAGGGTCCAGAAGAGGCTCACAGGAATGATCCCTGGAATGAAGAGCTTGTCATATGAGGAACAGTTGAGGATCCTGGATCTGTTCTCATTGGAGTTTAGAAGGATGAGGGGTGGATCTTATTGAAACTTACAGGATACTGAGAGGCCTGGAGAGAGTGAATGTGGAGAGGATGTTTCCATTAGTCAGAAAAACTAGAACCAGAGGGCATATGCTCAGGCTAAAGGGACAATCCTTCAAAATAGAGATGAGGTGGAATTTCTTCAGCCAGGGAGTGGTGAATCTGTGGAACTCTTTGCCGCAGAAGACTGTGGGGGCCAGATCATTGAATATCTTTAAGACAGAGATAGATAGGTTCTTGACTAATATGGGGAAAAGGCAGGAGAATGGGGGATGAGAAAGAAATCAGCCATGATTGAATGGTGGAGCAGTCTCGATTGCCTGAGTAGCCTCATTCTGCTCCTATGTCTTATGGTCTCATTATCTAAATGGTGAAAGATTGTAGAGCTCTGAGAGGCAGAAGGATCTGTCCTTCTGAGTGGCAGAAGGACACTGGGTGTCCTAGTGCATGAATCGCAAAAGGCTAGTACGTATGATAGCAAGTAATTAGAGAACTAACAAAATATTACCTTTTATTGTGAGGGGAACTGATCGCAAGAATAGGGAGCTTATGCTTCGGTTGTATGGGACATTGGTGAGACCACATCTGGAGTACTATGTATACTGTTGGTCTCCTTGTTTATGGAAAGATGTAAATGCATTGAAAGCAAGTCAGAGAAGGTTTATTGGACGAATAACTGGAACAGGCAGGTTGTCTTATGAGGAAAGGCTTAGCAGGCTAGACTTATATCTGTTTAAATTTAGGAGAATAAAGAGGTAACTTGATAGAAACCTTCAAGATCTTGAGGGATTTTGATAGGGTGGTTATAGAGAGGATGTTTCCTTTTATGGGAGAATCTAGAACCAGGGACCACTGTTTAAAATAAGTAGTCACCCACTGAAGACTGAATGAGGGGTTATGAGACTTTGGAATTCTCTTTCTGGAAAGGCAGTTGAGGCAGAATCTATGGATACCTTTAAGGTGGAAGTAGATAGATTCTTGATAAGCAAAGGAGTGAAAAATTATCAGGAGTAGGCAGGAATGAGAAGTTGAGATTAGTCGTCAGGTGACATGGTAGCACAATAGTTAGCACTGTTACCTCACAGCGCCAGCGACCCAGGTTCAATTCCCGACTTGGCTCACTGTCAGTGTGGAGTCTGCACGTTCTCCCTGTGTCTATGTGGCTTGCCTCCAGGTTTTCTGGTTTCCTCCCACAGTCCGAAAGATATGCCGGTTAGGTGCATCGCTAAATTCTCCCTCAGTGTACCCGAACAGGCACCGGAGTGTGACAACTTGGGGATTTTCACAGTAACTTCATTGCAGTGTTGTTGTAAGCCAACTTATGACACTAATAAATAAAGTTAAAATCTTACTGAATGGTGGGGCAGGCTTGAGGGGTGAGTGGTGTACTCCTGCTCCTAACTGATATGAATGATGTTCAAGACTTCCAATGAGTTTTTAAAAGCTTTGTCAAGCAATCCTGTCACTAAAGATCTGCACATTTTAATGAGGTTTAAAATTGAAATATTCCTTGGTCCTGATAGACTACGTCTTAAGCTTTTTTAAAGAGGTAATTGCATAGATGCATTGGTTTCTTTCCAGGAATTCCCTGAATTCTAGAACAGACACCATGGATTATTGGAAGTAGCAAAGGGAGCCTCATTATCCAAGAAAGAGGGAGAAAGAAGACAGGAATCCTGCTGGGATTTTCTGGGTCTTCCTAGCAGGAATTATTGCGGACAGAACGGAAAATTTGACAGACCAGCAAAAGATCTGGTGACTTTGGGCAGGAATTTCTTGAAAATCTCGGTCTATAGATCAGTTAGTCTGACATGAGTTGTAGGAAAAGGCGAGAATTTATTATTTACGATGTGATAATTTCAGATAAATAAAGGAACAAAGCAAAAACCAATTCAGAATGGAAGGTGACAAAGAGTTGGGGATTTTGGACTCATTTGATAGTCCTTTAAAAGGGCCAGCACAGGCACACTAGGCTGAATAGCCTCTTTCTTTGCTGTATTATTCTCCAAGGAAATGTTTTTTTTTCCCTATTAAGGTTTTGAGTTAGTTCTCAGAAGATAGCTTTCTGCTTCTGCTTTCTATGGGCAGTGAAGCTGTGATCGGTTCTTCCTAGAATTTTTCCGCCAACCTCTGCTGATTTTACAAAGAAACAGTGACAGCAGCTAGCAAACTGTGGGGGTGGGTGCATGAGAAAATGACTTACATTAACACTGCAATGTAGTTACTATGAAATTCCCCTAGTCGCCACACTTCAGTGCCTGTATGGGAACACTGATGGAGAATTTAGCATGGCCATTGCATCTAACCGGAACATCCCTCCAACTGTGGAGGAAGCTGGAGCACATGGAGGAAACTCACGCAGACAGAAGGGAGAATCTGCAGACTCCGCACAGACAGTGACCCAAACCAGAAATCAAACACAGATCCCTGGAGCTATGAGGCAACAGTGCTAACCATTTGCTATGTATAACCCCAGAAGCTGCGTGCGCGAAGGACATTAATGCTGGGCATATAACACCTTGCATCGAGGATCCCAGTGCCAACATTAGCCACTTGCAAGTTAATTATAACAACAGCAAACTATTTGCATTCATATAATGCCATTAACAAGACAAATCATTTGTGGGTGCTTCACAGGAGCAATTATCAAACATAATTTGCATCAAACCATATAAGGAGCTATTAGGACAGTTAACCAAAAGTTTGAACAAAGTTTATGGAGAAGCTTAAAGGAAATAAAGCTTGGTTTACGAAGAAGATTAGAGTAAATGGAGGGGTTCAGGGAGGTAAATTGAGAACTTTAAAAACATTTATTCACTGGACTTGAGCGCCACTTGCTTTTTGCCCATTTATTGCCCTTGAAACTGAATGCCTTGCTTGACCATTTCAGAGGACATTTGAGAGTCAAGCACATTGCTGAGGCTCTGGAGTCACATGTAGGCCAGGCCAGGAAAGGATGGCAGATTTCCTTCCCTAAAGGACATTAGTGAACCAGAAGAGTTTTCTGACAATCAGCAATGGTTTCATGGTCACCAGTGGATTCTTAATCCCAGATTTTTTTTTATTGCATTCAAGTTTTACCATCTGCTGTGGTGGGATTCAAACCTGGCTCTCCACAACATTAGCTGAGTTTCTGGATTAATTGCCTAGCGATAATATCACTCGGCTATCACCTCCCCTCTTAACATCTAGGAGAAGGGAAAATGATTTAGATTTGTGAGGATGATTGCAAGGATGTGAGATTTAAAGTTATGTGGAGAGATTGGAGAGGGTAGGGCTGTTTTTCTTAGAAGAGAGAAATTTGAGAAGAGATTTGAATGAGGTTTTCAAGCATGAATGGTCTTGGACAAAGTAAGCAGGAAGAAAGTATTTCCATTGGTGTAAGACACCAGAGGACACCGACTTAAAGTGAGTGATAAAAGAGCCAAAAGTTACACAAGAAGGATCCTTTTTTGTTTCAGACAGTGAGTGGTTATGATTTGGATGCACTTCCTGAAAGGTGGTGGAAGCATATTCATTCGTGGCTTTCAAATGAGTATACACACACCGATAAAGAGGAACAATTTACAAGGAAATGGCTGCAGAGTGGGATTAGCTAAACAAATAGCTTCATTTTATGCAGTAATCATTCTATGATTCTAAGAAGCAGCGGTGAGCTGTTGAGCTTTGCAATTTGCCAAAGATCCTTGGTGAATCCTTCCAAACGCACAACCACTTCCATCTAGGACAAGGGCAGCAGATACATGGGAACACCACCACCTGCAAGTTCCCCTCCAAGCCACCCACAGTTCTGACTTGGAAATATATCAGCATCCCTGTGCAGTCGCTGGATCAAAATCCTGGAATTCCCTCTCCAACGGCATTGTGGGTCAACCCACAGCACGTGGATTGCAGCGATTCAAGAAGGCCGCTCACCATCACCTTCTCAAGGGCAACTAGAGATGGTAATAAATGTTGGCCAGCCACTGATGCCCATGTCCCATGAATGAATAAAAAAAAGTGCTACCACAATGACCATGGACCAATTTAAACATGTTGATGGACATTTAACGGGCAAGATAAGCAAGGGAAGTGTTTGAAACTGTAGGAATATAAAATCTGGTTAGCTTGACTCTGCATTAACGTGGAACATGGTTATTTTCCATCTAACAATTCTACCTAGTTTGTCTTCTACCATTCTGGCAGTGACATAATATCAGAATAATGGAGCCATTGACTAATTGCAGCAATCAATCTCTCTCTATCAATTAGACTACAACAGACCCAGACACGAGGTGAGGAAATACGTTTGGGGACAACAGAGTTATGGTTTGATAGGGATAGATAGTTGCTGGTATGGGTGATAGGATTCAACATTCTGTAGAAGGTGGTCTGTGCAATAGGTGCAACCTGTGATACATTTAGCGTGAAACCCAGTCAACACAGGTGTGAATTAAAATGCAGACAATTGTTCATGTGAATGTTACAAAGGGACGATTTAATTAAGTTTATGATTAAAGGACTTGACAAACCAGATCGGAGTCCAGCACAAAAGGCAGAACCTTTATTTCAGAGCCAATCCATTCAAGGTGATATATGGAAGCATTTCTTTGCAAAATAGGGTGTGGAAATCTGAAACTTTCTCCACCATTGGGCAGCACAGTGGCAAGCACTTCTGCCTCACAGCACCAGGGACACAGGTTCAATTCCTAGCTTTGGTCACTGCCTCTGCAGAAACTGTACATTCTTCCCATGTCTGCGTGGATTTTCTCTGGTTCCCTCCCACAGTCCAAAAGACATGCTGGTTAGAGGCATTAGCCATACTAAATTCGCCCTCTGTGTACCTGAACAGGCAAACTTTTAGAAACTTTAAACTTTAAAAAAACGTTGCAGCTGAGGAGAACAATAGAAAATGTCAAAACTGAGATTAATGGATTTTCATTAGGCAAGAGTATGAAGGGTACAGAGCCAAGGTGGGTAGATGAGGGTTAAGGTACAGATCAATCGAGATCTAATGGAGTGGGGGAATCAGGTCCTTTAGGTAGGTTAGGAAGAGGGTTTGAGTTAATGGATGGGGTGTTGGTTATGTTGGCGAATGACTTCATATTGAGGTGTCAGATGTGATTGAACGAGTATGATTGGGATTTGATGAAATTATGGAAAGAGTTGGTGACCTGGAAGGTACCTGGTACTTGGGGCATGTGGAATAATCTGGTTGTTGTTGGGTGGGTAGCCCTACGTGTTGCTGGCTTTGGCAGTGCCTGTGCCCAACGATAGGAGACTAGAATGTGTTCCTGCATTTTGTAGTTGCCATAGCTCTGGTTAGAGTTATCAGAACCATCTGTGTCTGAGGAATGGAGCTGGTAAATTTCAGAATTGAAAACAGAAAACAAGATCCTGGTTCGTAAATTGCCACATTTCAAAAATAGTGCCAGCTGCATACAAGACTGAGACTTTTCCTCTTACATGTATCAATGAACCCATTTTTATGAATGAAGCTCTGCTTCCCCTCCACTTTGGGGCTGCAACAATATGAACACAGGGAGCAGAGAACATGTTGTGGGAAATGGGAAACCTATACCACCCTAGTGCATTAGGGGACAGTCTTTTGGGATTGGGATTAAGCCACATCTTCGGAAATGAGTGTTGGGAGTTTTACATTATATTAGCTCTCATCAACCTCCCAACTTGCGCACTTTGTAAATTTGAACTCATTCAAACCCATTTTCCATCATCCCTTTTGCACATTGACCGACATTTCCCATCACCCCCTCTTCACATTGACCGAAATTTCTTGCTGTCTGCAGAAAAACCCTAGTTTAACATTCTCAACTTTGTTTTCAAATTCTTAATATGGCTTTTCCCCTATCCTCATCTCCATAGCCTCTTCCATCCCTATAGCCTCCTGCAATTTCTGTGCACCTCTTGCATATCTCTGATCTCTACTGCTCCACCATTGGCAGCCTTGGCATCAGTAGTGAAATTCCATCCCCAAACCTCTCCATCTTTCTGCCTCCCTCTTTTAAGAACTTCCTTAAAACCTACTCCCGTCCAAGCTTTTGGTCACCTGTCTCACAATGTCCTCTTGTGGCTCAGTGTCAAAACTAGCTGGATATTGATGTTGTGAACATCTGGGGATGGTTTACTATGTTAAAGACACTATATAAAAACAGGTTGTTGTTGTCAATTTAAAATGTTGGCCATCAGCACGATATCTCATCACAGCTGAATCCAATCACTTCCTTACTGAAGTAACTAACATACAGATTAGGAGGAGTAGGCCATTCAGCTGCTTGAGCCTGTTTCACCATGCAATGAGATGATGACTAATCCAATTTTGACCTCAACTCCACATTCTGACTGATAATCATAGAACCCTACCATGTAGAAAGAGGCCTTTCAGCACATCAAATCTGCACTGAACACAATCCCACCCAGGCCCTACCCCCATATCCTTACATATTATACGCACTAATCCCTCTAACCTACGCATCCCTGACACTAAGGGGCAATTTCTTAGCATGGCCAATCAACCTAACCTGCTATGGGAGCAAACTGGAGTACCCAGAGGAAACACACGCAGACACGAGGAGAATGTGCAACCTCCAACACACAGTGACCTGAGCCAGGAATCGAATCCAGGACCCTGGAGCTATGAAACAGCAATACTAATCATGTGCTATCATGCTGCCCCTTTGATAACCTTTGACTTCCTTGTTAGTCAAGAATCATGGGAAGGCAATGGCCTACTGGTATTATCATTAGACTATTAATCCAGAAACTCAGCTAATGCTCTGGGGACCCGGGTTCAAATCCTGCCACAGCAGATGGTGGAATTTGAATTCAATAAAAAAAATCTGGAATTAAGAATCTACTGATGATCATGAAACTATTGCCGATTGTCAGAAAAACCCATCTAGTTTACTAATGTCCTTTAGGGAAGGAAATCTGCTGCCCTTACTTGGTCTGGGCTACATGTGATCCAAAGTCACTGCAATGTGGTTGATTCTCAACTGCCCTCGAGCAACTAGGGATGGGCAATAAATGCTGGCTAGCCAGCAATGTCCATATCCAACATGTGAAAAAAAATCTAATTAAGGACCCCACTCATCCCAGGTATTCTCTCTTCTATCTTCTTCCTTCAGTTGTCATGTCCCAACTGATTCAAGAACAGCTTCTTTCCTGCTGCCATCAGTCTTTTGAATGGACCTACCTTGCATTAAGTTGGTTTTTCTCTATACCCTACCTATGACTGTAACACTAAGTTCTGCACTCTCTCATTTCCTTCTCTATGAACAGTATGTTTCGTCTGTATGGCACGCACGAAACTATACTTTTCACTGTATATTAATATGCGTGATAATAACAAATCAAACCAAATCATTTTGCACATAGTGGAGTGTTGCAATCAAGAGACAAAATATCAAGTGCAGCAGGGATCACAGTGAACCATTTAAAATAATTATTCATTAATTAACAGGGAGTTTAATAAAGGGCTGACAAAGCAGTCTGTGATGGGTTGGGAACTCACCATCAAGGTGGTGATGGCTGTATTTCAATGAGCTGTGGTAACCCTGGGTTGGAACGACAGAATGTTCCAACTCACTCTGTCAAAATAATTTTTTTATAGATTATGGAAAGATATTTAGTTCCTTGCAGAGAGTCATTAAAGAGAGGTCATCAAGTTATCATTGCCAATACTGCAGGGTAGGGTGAAATTGGGAGAAATTCCTTTCTCGCTGGAGTTTGAGATATTTGGCCACAGGGAGCGATTGAGACAAAAACCGTCTTCCCTTTTAAGGTCACAGTGGATTAATATTTAAAATCAGATCATGATACAGGGTCATAAAATAAAGACCTGCATTTCTATAGAGCCTTTCATAGCCTCAGAAAAATCCACAGCACTTTAGAAAATAGGAGCTGGAGAAGGCCATTCAGCCCTTCAAGTCTACTCTGCCATTCATTGTGATCATGGCTGATTATCCAATCCAATAGCCTGATCCCGCCTCCCCCCATATCAGTTGACACCACCCCCCTTCCCCACAAATGCTACATCTAACTGCTTCTTGAAAACATTCAATGTTTTGGTCTCAACTATGATCTGTAGCAGTGAATTCCACAGACTGACCACTCTCTGGGTGAAGAAATTTCTCCTCACCTCTGTACTAAACTGTCTATCCTCTATTATCAGACTGTGACCGCATCCACCCCCCCCGCCCCACACCTGGTTCTAGACACCTCCACCATTTGCAACAGATATAGTACTTCTTGTTGTAACATGGGAAACACAATTGCCAATTTGTGCACAGCAAACTCCCACAAACTGTAATGCAAGAATGGCCAATGTTTTAAGGGATAAATATTGAGCAGTTCACTGGGGAAGATCCCCTGCTTTTCAATGAAATTATGTCACGGGATCTTTTATGTTCAGTTGAGAGAGCAGATGGGATTTTGGTTTAACGCCTCATCTGAACAGCAACACTACAGGAAGTACAGCATTCCCACAAGATTTCACTGGTTTAGATTTAGCATTAATGTTTCTAGAGTTGAACACAGAGAGAGAAGATTGCTATCCACCCAGTCAAGGTTGATGCTTTTCAGTGAAGGTTTGGACTGCATTAGCATAGATGCAAAAGGCTGAATGGCCTCCTTCTGAACTGCAAATTCACCAAATTCCTGCTTCTCTCTGGTCAGTCAGTCCTTCACTCAGCAAAATGTGCCTGTGTCAATACTAACTGAGGATAGGATCCGTCATAGTTGATATTTTTGGCTGAAAAATAATTATTGCCAAGATTCCTTTGTACAGATATGGCAGTTGGACAAAGAGGCAGAGAGCATGGAGGGAATGCACCTATGGAACTTGGACATTATACATTGAATGTACCTCACAAATAAGCTCAACTGTGCAATGCTCACGCTTCACACACAAGATTTCTCCTGCCTCTCTTCATCTCACCCTATCAGCATTGCCTTCTATTTTTTTCTCCGTCATGTGTTTATCTAGCTTCTCCATAAAAGCGTTATGATATTTGCCTCAGCCACTTCTTGTGGTAGTTGTAGATAAGAGAGTCAGCACCTTTGGGCAAGGAATGAGGAAGCAGCTGGGTGAAAACAGGCACAAAACTAGCATCTAAAACAGAAATATTCATCAGACTAATTTACAACAGCAACAGCTTACTGATGGTTTCAGCTTGATCATGGCAAACTACACTTCAAGGGTCAACCAGATCCCCATTTTGCTCTAACTCTCATTGGGTCTGGAATAGGTGAGATCTCATTATCCAAGCAAAGTCTGGGGTCCCAGGCCGGTACACAAAACCCTCCCCTTTCCTCTTAAGTAAGTGGGCAGCACGATGGCACAATGGTTACCACTGCTGCCTCACAGTGACAGGTAACCGGGTTCAATTCCAGCCTTGGGTCACTGTCCGTGTGTTCTCCCCATGTCTGTGTGCGTTTGCTCTTGGTGTTCCAGTTTCCTCCCACAGTCTGAAAGACATGTTGGTTAGGTGCATTGGCCTTGCTAACTTCTCTCTCTGTGTACCCAAACAGGTGCTGGAGTGTAGTGACTAAGAGATTTTCACAGTAACTTCATTGCAGTGTTAAGGTAAGCCTATTTGTGACATAATAAATAAATTAAAGGAGGGCATTTCTGTTGAAAAGTTCTTTGTTCTAGCTCCAGTTATTGCAGTCTTTGGGTTTTCAAGCTTTTCCAAGTGCAGTTGTAGTTCATAATGCTCAACTGATGGGAACCAAAGAAGCCATTGAAAACAGACACTTAGCACCAAATGTGTAAGTGTGTGATAGCTTCAAAGTGAATCTCCCCACCCCTCTTCAACTCAGGAATCCTTGAACCCTTAATTACTAAATTCTCCAAGGACGACTTCCTATCAAAAAGCTTACTCATTATCTTAAATCTAAGAGAATGCTGGTTCTCCTGGGCATTGTCTTGCAAGCAGTCTTAACGCAATATTCATTAGCTCGCTTAGACATGAGGGAGACAGCTGAGAGTTATCAAGAACCGTTGTAGAGGATAAGAGAACTGTAATGTGAATGTGAACCCTTCTTCCTATGGCCTTCCAATGAATTAAATAAAAAGAATGCCTCTTTTTTGAGTTTACCAACTTGATCAACTACCCATTTCCTCTGCTATATCTCAAATCTCTCCTCCTGGGAGAGGACTATCGCTCCTCAGGCAGGACTTTCCAGCCATGCTCACCACAAAACCAGAAAATCCCACCCGAGGTCAACAGGCCTTTGCATGCTCTGCCTCCCACCCGCTACGATTCCCATGGCAGCCGGGACAGAAAAATTCCCCCTGTCCTTCGTGCGTAAGCTGCCCTCAGGTATTTATCCCAAAGTTTAGGCCGTGACATTGATTGTTTGCAGGTTACTCTGCCTCAGAGGCCAATACATCCAATCCCTGATTCTATCCAAATACACATTCTTTCCGTCCATGAGTTATTTGGATTGCCAGCTCACCAAGGGATTGCTCTAGAGATTTCAAGAATTAAAGATTAATCTTGGCACAATATTGTGTCCAATTCTGTGAGAAAAATCATAGGGATACTAAGTCAAATTGCCTTTTAAAAAATGTTTTTTGAATACTTTTGTTTATTAGTTAAAATATATTGGCAAAATGAGAAAGGACTGACAGTCAAAAATTATTCAGTTGGGCAATGACAAATCTGTTCCTTTTCTAAATGATGTGGGAACACAGGCCACATGGCAGGATTGTGGGTAGGGGCGGATGGCGGTGGTAGGTCATGTGATGACATATCTGGGAATAGCACCTTGGTATTATACCTTGGTATTAGGGGAACTAGCAGGATAAATAGATGGGGCTAAGGCGATAGGGCCTAGGTGGGATTGTGGTCGGTACAGACTTGATGGGCCAAATAGCCTCTGTCTGCAGTGGAGGGATTCTACGAAACCCAACAATCTATCTGACTTACATTTATGTGCCTCTTGTGACCTCCCAGGTTTGAAAGCCAACAAAGTACTTTTTGAAGTGCAGTTATTGCCATAGTTTAGGAAACACAGGAAGTAATTGGTACACAGCAAGCTCCCATAAACCACAAAGTGATAATGGCCACACAATCGGTTTTCTTTTAGTGATGTCAGTTGAGAAATAAACATTGGCTGGATTACGGAAGGTACCCAATTCTTTCTCAGAGTAATACCATGGAATCTTTTACACCTATTTAAAAGGGCAGATGGACCTTGGTTTCATGCCTCTGAAAGACAGCACCTCCAACAGTACAGCACTCCCACAACCTGGGAGGAACAGCTCCCGTTGAATTTCACAATGGTTGCTCTGCAGTTTTCTCTCAGCCCCCTGTACCACATTGTCTCACTTCAATTCTCTTCACACCACGGCTTAACAACTGAACTTATGCACAATGCCTTTACAAGCACAGTCAACAAAGTCATAGAGTGAACAAGAATTTACTTCGCATAGCCTCCTCCTCCTTCAGGTTTCATGCCCTTAAGGGAACGTTGGTGTCCATGGACTTTTATCAATTGGTCTACGATTATGCTTGATAAACTAATGCAGTGATTTGCCACAGCATTCTGCAGTGTGGCCAACCAGTCTTACTGCTGATAAGCCACCATTTTAGGCCCCATCAAGAATGCACATTGCGAGACTATCAAATCCTCAAACGGAACTTGAACCCAGAGTTACTGGTCCAGAGATAGGGATGATATCACTGCACCACAAGACCTCTCTTTTGGATATACCTGTCTTAAAGTAATCTACTTCTTCAGCCACTCAGTGACTTCAGTACTTGGTACCCTTGCCTAGTACAAGAAATTATGGAAAATACAACGGCATTATATCCAGCCTCCCCGGAAAATCCCAAAGGGATTAAACTAAACAAGGTAATGAGGCCAAGTCTCTAAATCCCAGACCCAACATACTCATAATTACTATTCAGCCTTGGTTTTCTGGGCACATTTAAGCAAAGCTTTGTAAAAAGAAAAATCAACCTAACAAACAAGACGTCCCAATCAAAAATCACAGGGAACAGACAGATGACAGAAAATTCCTTTTCCTAGTTCACATTAATATATCCCAACCATCAATTTCCCCCTTATTAACAGATATGGAGTCATCTCCTTTCATAATGACAATGGACACCAAATCAAAAGCATTTCTCTGGAATATTCATTCTACGTGTTCATTATCTTGTGGAGAGAAAAAGAAACAACAGTGGGAGAGGTTGTTAACATTAAAAAATGGAGCAAGAGAAGACTAGACAGTCCCTTGAGCCTGCTCTGCCATTCATTAAGATTATGGCTGATTTTCTACACCTAACTTCACATTCGTAACTATCCCCTGGTGTACAAAAAAAAAATTACATTGCATCTCACTGAAGTATTTTTCTGAAACTTCTTGATTTGAGTCAAACTTGACTTTACATGGATGCAAAACACTGATACCTTCCCTCCACCGTCACCACCTTTGGTTCATTATCTATTGTGTAGCACTTTCCTATCATCTGGTGACTCTTACCTGCCCAATTGTTTCTTAAAACAAACTTTGATTGTATTAAAGGCTATCTTTATCCTGATAATCATCACAACATTTCCCCCTCCTGCATCCTCAGTTTACTCATCTGATTGTCACCCACTCGAACCCATTCTTTCTTGAAACTTTAGAAATGCCCCACTCCTTATCCCTTGCAATCAGCAGATTTGGAAAATCCCCCGAGACTAACGTCAATTGAATCTCATTTCTCTCCCACACTTTTCATCCTGCATTGCCAATGGGGCCTTATGACCAAAAGACTTGAAGGAGGGGAAAAACACAAAAATGTTCTTGCCTTATCTTGCATTAAGTGCTATATGAACATATATATGAATTAGGAGCAAGAGTAGGCCATCTGGCCCCTCAGGCCTGCTCCGTCATTGAGTAAAAGCATGGCTCATCTGATGGTGGCCTCAACTCCACATTTATGCCTACCCCAATAACATTTGGCACCCTTTTTAGTCAAAAATCTGCCTTAAAAAATATTCAATGACCCTGCCTCCACTGCTCTCTGGGCAAGAGAGTTCCAAAGACTCATGACCCTTTCATGATCCTTTAAGGGAAAGGGATTTTTCCTCACCTCTGTTTTAAATGGAATACTGCTTGTATTTAAATCGTGCCCGAGTTCTAGTTTCTCCCACAAGGGAAACATCCTCTCAACATCTGCTCTCCCAAGTTCCCTCAGGATTTTATATATTTCAATAAGTTCACCTCTCATTCTTCTAAACTCCAATGAATACTGTCCCAACCTATTCACTCTTTCCTCATAGGATAAAACCCTCGTTCTGGAAATCAGTTGAGTGACCTTCCCAGAACTGCTTCTAATGCCAATATGTCCTTTCTTAAATCAGGAGATCAAAATTCCACACAGTACTCCAGATGTGATCTCATTGGTACCCTGTACAACAAGGCATCCTTCCTTCTGTATGAACATAAGAATGAGGAGCAGGAGTAGGCCCTCGAGCCTGCTCCATCATTCAATAAGATCATGGCTGATTTTAAGTTCACATTCCTGCTTACCTTGATAACCTTTCAACCCCTTTCTTATCAAGAATCATCTATTCCTCCCTTACAGACATTCAAAGACTGCCCCAACTGCCTTGAGGAAGAAACTTCCAAAGTTTCACAAACCTCCAAAAAAAAAAGCAGTTTTCCTCATCTTTGTATTAAATGGGCAACTACTTATTTTTAAACTGTGGCTCCCAGTTCTAGATTCTCTCAGAAGAGGAAACATCTCCTCCACATTCACTCTGTCAGGCCTCCCTCAGAATCTTATATGTTTCAATCAAGTTGCCTCTTACTCTTCTAAACTGTATAAATGGATACAAGACTACCCTGCCCAGTAATCTCTCCTCATAAGACAAGCCATCTATTCTAGATATTAAACTAGTAAACCTTCTCTGAACTGCTTCCAATAAATTTACATCTTTACTTAATTAAGGAGACCAGTGCTATGTGCAGCACTCCAGATGTGGCCTCACCGATGCCCTGCGTAACTGAAAGATAACATCTCCAACTCTTGTATTCTATTTCCCTCACAATAAGCAATAATATTCTATTAACTTTGCTGATTACTTGCAGTACCTGTATTCTAACCTTTTGCAATTCCTGCATTAAAACATTCAGATTCCCCTGCATTTCAAACCTCTGAGATCTCACACTGTGTGGAAAATATGCTTCTTTTTTATCCATCCTGCCAAAATGGACAATTTCACATTTTCCCATGATATTCTCCATTTCCCAGATCTTTGTTCTGTCACCCATCTTTGTTCACTTTCCTAGCTATCATTTGTCATCAGCAACCATATGAGCAACCAAGTCCTTTATATAAATGGTAAAGAATTTGTATCCCAGCACTGATCCCTGTGGCACATCACTCATCTCATCCTGCTGACCGCAAAATGACCCATTCATATCAACTCTCTGCTTCATGTTAGCTAGCCAATCTTCTATCCATGCTAACAATCATGCATACATGATGAGCTTCCATTTTTCACAATAATCTTTGATATGACACCTTATCAAATGCCTTCTAAAAATCGAAATGCATAGAACATAGAACAATACAGCACAAACAGGCCCTTCGGCCCACGAGTTGTGCCAATCACATCTACCAATCCACAGACCTATCTATAACCCCCTATCCCATTCGTTTCCATATACTCATCCAGAAGTCTCTTAAAAGACCCCAGCGAGTTTGCCTCAACAACCTCCGACGGCAGCCGATTCCATTCACTCACCACCCTCTGAGTGAAAAACTTACCCCTCACATCCCCTCTGTATTTGCTTCCCTGCACCTTAAATCTGTGTCCTCTCGTAGTGACCATTTCAGCTCGGGGAAATAGTCTCTGAGAGTCCACCCTATCTATTCCTCTCAACATTTTATAAACCTCTATCAGTCGCCTCTCAACCTTCGTCTCTCCAGTGAGAAGAGTCCCAGCTCCCTCAACCTATCTTCATAAGGCCTGCCTCCCAATCCAGGCAGCATCCTTGTAAATCTCCTCTGCACTCTCTCAATAGCTTCTACATCCTTCCTATAGTGAGGCGACCAGAACTGCACACAATACTCCAAGTGGGGTCTGACAAGGGTCTTATAGAGCTGCACATTACCTCCTGACTCCTAAACTCTATTCCTCGGTTAATGAAGGCCAGTACACCGTACGCCTTCTTGACCACTTCCTCCACCTGCGAAGCCGATTTAAGAGTCCTATGGACCCCGATCCCGAGATCCTTCTGTTCTACAACACAGCTAAGACTCCTTCCCCTTATATTGTACTCCTTCATCCCATTATTCCTGCCAAAATGGACCACTACGCATTGATCCGCATTGAAGTCCATCTGCCACTTCTCCGCCCAGTCTTGCATTCTGTCTATGTCCCTCTGCAATCTTTGACACCCCTCCAGACCATCCACGACACCACCGACCTTTGTACTGTCAGCGAACTTACTAACCCATCCCTCCACTTCCTCATCCAGGTCATTTATGAAAATGACAAACAGCAGGGGTCCCAGAACAGATCCCTGGGGCACTCCACTGGTTACCGACCTCCACACAGAACACGACCCATCCACAACCACTTTCTGCCTTTTGCCGGCAAGCCAGTTCTGGATCCACGAGGCCAAAGCCCCTAGGATCCCATGCCCTCTCACCTTCTCCAGAAGCCTTGCATGGGTGACCTTATCAAACGCCTTGCTAAAGTCCATGTACACTACGTCCACCGCTCTTCCTTCGTCAATGTATTCAGTCACATTTTCGAAGAACTCAACTAGGCTCGTAATGCATGACCTGCCCTTGACAAAACCAATATATCTTCCAGTTCCCCTTTATCTACAGCTCCCTTAACTTCTGCAAAGAAGGAGTAGTACACTGGCTAGCATTGCTGCTTCACAACGCCAGGGACCTAGGTTTGATTCGTGGCTTGGGCCATTGTCTGCAGAGTTTGCATGTTCTCCCCACTGTGTCAGTGTGTGTTTCCCCTGAGTGCTCCAGTTTCCTTCCACAGTCCGAAAGAGGTGCTGGTTACATACATTAGCCATGCTAAATTCTCCCTCAGTATACCTGAACAGGCGCCCGAGTGTGGCAATTAGGGGATTTTTGCAGTAACTTCATTGCAGTGTTCATGTAAGCCTACCTGTGACACTAATAAATCAACTCAAACTTAAAGAACTCTAATAAATTAGTTAAACATGATTTCCTTCTCACAAAACCAATGACTGCCCAATTACCTCAAATTTATTCAAGTACATTTTTAATCTTAAATAATAGGTTCTTGTATTTTCCAATGACAAATGTTAACCTAACTGGTCTTTAATTTCCTGCTTTCTATCTCCCTCCCTTTTTGAATAAAGGAGTTGCATTAGTTACGTTTCAATCCACTGGAACATTCCACAAATCTAGTGAATGTTAGAAAGTTAAAATCAATGCATCAGCTATCTCACTAGCCACATCTTTTCAGACTCTAGGTTGAAGTCCATCAGTGCCTGGGAACTTTTGATAAATATCACTTCCTTGGTGATTGCAATCTCTTGAAGTCCTCCTTCCCTTCCTGATTTACAGCCATTTCTTCGATCTTACTTGAGTCCTCTATAGCGAAAACAAATACAAAATATCTGTTCAATCCTTGTAGAATTTCTTTAATTTCATTAATAAATCCCTGGATTTACTTTCTATAGAACTGACACTCACTTTGTTAACTTGCTATTGAAACTCATACTATCTTTATATTTCTAGCTAGATTTAGCTGTCCCTCATGTACTATTTTCCCCTCTTTATTAGTCTTTTTGTCTTTCTTTTCAGTTTTTACATTCTGTTCAATCATCTGACCTGCCACCCATTTTTGCACAATTATACGTTTTTTTCTTTAAATTTGACATTTTTTTAATTAACCACAGATAGTGGATCCTCTCTTTGAAATTTTCCTTTCTTGTCGGAATGTATCTATTCTGTGCATTCTGAAATATCCACTCAAACATCTGCCACTAAATCACTATTGACCTATCCCTTAACCTAAATTACCAGTTCAATTTGGCTAGCGCTACTTTCATGCCCTCATAATAACCCTTAATTAAGTTTAAAATATTAGTCTTAGACCCACTCTTCTTTCCTTTAAACTGAATGTAAAATTCAATCATATTATAATCACAGCTACCTAAGGGTATCTTTATATGAGGTCATTAATTAATCTTGTCTCATTGCACATTGCCAGATCTAGTAAAACCTGCACTCTGGTTGCCTCTAAAACATGCTAGTCTAAGAAATTGTCTCAAAAACACAATTATGAACTCATCTTCCAGGCTACATTTGCCAATCTGTTTTATCCAAACCATATGTAGATTAAAATTGCCATGATTACAGAATCACAGAATCATTGAATCATAGAATACTACAGCGCAGAAGACGCCTTTGGCCCACCAAGTCTGCACTGACGCACACAAGGTCTTGACCTGCCCATCTAATCTCACTTGCCAGCACTTGGCCCATGGCCTTGAATGTTATGGCGTGCCAAGTACTCATCCAGATACTTTTTAAAGGATGTGAGGCATCCTGCCTTCACTACCCTTCCAGGCCGTACATTTCAGACCATCACCAACCTCTGAGTAAAAAGGTTTTTCCTCAAATCCCCTCTAAACCTCTTATCCCTCATTTTAACTTGTGTTCCTTCGTAACTGACCCTTCAACTTAAGGGAACAGCTGCTCCCTATCCACCCTGTCCATGCCCCCTATAATTTTATGCACCTCAATCAGGTTGCCCCTTCTCTGCTCCAACAAAAATAACCCAAGCCTCTCTTCATAATTTAAATGTTCCATCCCAGGCAGCATTATGGTGAAAGTCCTCTGCACTCCCTCCAGTGTGATCACATCCTTCTATAATGTGGCGAACAGAATTGTACACAGTACTCCAGTTGTGGCCTCACCATAGTTCAATACAACTCCATCATGATCTTTCTGCTTTTCTAATCTATATCCTGATTAATAATGCGGCAGTGCCACACGCCTTTTTCACCATGCTATTTACCTGTCTTCCACCTTCAGAGATCTATGGACAAACATACAAGATCCCTTTTACCGGAGATTACACAGTACCTCTGTCACAATCATCAATCATTCCTTTCTGTGTATTCTGTCCTACAGTGTCATTACTATTAGTCAGTCTATAAGCTACTTCCTTTAGTGACTTCCTACCTTTACTATTTCTCACCTCTATTCAATTATTTCTACATCTTGACTTTTAGAAGCAAGGTCATCTCTCTATTATACTGTCATCCTTAGATAACAGAGTTATCCCTCCTCTTTTTCCTAGCACCTGTCCTTCCAAAATATCATGTACCCTGAACATTCAGGTCTCAGCCTATGTCTTGTTATAGTCGTAATGGCTTTAGATCAGACATATCTATATCAATCTAAGCGTTCAGTTCATTTATTTAGTTACAAATGCTATATGTATTCGGAAACAGAACCTTCAATTCTGTCTTTCAGCCATTTTCACAATCGCTGGCATTATCTGCTGCTGCACTCTTAAGTTTGTCCATACTGTCCCTCCTGCAATCCTCTATTGCTACCTCATTTTTTTGCTCTCGTTAATTGAGCACAACTTCCTACACCTGATACCTTTCCTTCGCTATTTAAGCCTGCGCTCTACTGCCCTAGTTATAAAACTCCTCTGAACACTATTCCAGCATGAATCAGGTGAAGACCATCCCAATCGTACAGCATTCATTTTATTCAGTACCTCATGAATCAAAACCCATTTCTCACACATAATCTTAAAGACACACGTTTCGCTCTCTAATCTTATTTCAGAAGCCTAAGGATATTTGGCAAGTCAGCTATGACTCTCACCAATTTTTACAGATGCACCATAGAAAATATTCTTTCAGGTTGGATCACAACTTTATATGGCTCCTGCTCTGCCTAAGACTGCAAGGAGCTATAAAAAGTCGTGTACGTAGCTTAATCCATCATGCAAACCAGCCTCCCATCCATTGACTCTGTCTACACTTCCTGCTGTCTTGGTAAATCAGCCAACATAATTAAGGACCACATGCACCTGTGACATTCTCTCTTCCATCTTTTTCCAATGGGGAAAAAGATACAAAATTCTGAGGACAAGTACCAATCAACTCCAGAACAGCCTTTTTCCTGCTGTTGTCAGACTTTTGAAAGGCCCTACCTTGCATTAAGTTGATCTTTCTCTACACCCTAGCAACAACTGTAACATTACATACTGCACTCTCTCATTTCTTTCTCTACGAATGGTATGCTTTGTCTGTACAGCTTACAAGAAACAATGCTTTTCATTGTATGTTCATACATACGACAATAATAAATAAAATCAAAAATCAAATCAAAGTCTTTTAGTTTAGCCCCTAGTTGTTCATACCCCCTAAGCAGATCCTCCTCCCTAGTCCTACCAATACTGTTGGTACTTCCATGAACAATAACCACTGGATCTTTCCCCTCTACTCTACTTGCAGTACAGAGCACAGAGCAGATGTCCGAACCCTGGCAATGGGCAGTTGTCTGGACTCTCATTCTTCGTTTCAAGAACACGTGTCTATCCCCTTACCAATACTGTCTCCTAATACAACCATTTTCCTACTTTCTCCTCCTACTTGGATGATCTCCTGTAACATGTTATCATTTCCTCTCAGAGAATTGAGTCCAAAATCTAGGCTGACAATTTAGTGTGGAGTGAGCGGAGTGCTGCAGTGTTGGAGGTGACATTTTTTTAGATGGGAATTTAAACACTGTGTCACTGAGCACTGTGCTAACCTCTCAGCATCAGGGACCCAAGTTCAATTTCCGACTTGGGTCACTGTCTGTGTGGAGACTGCACATTCTCCCCATGACTGCATGGGTTTTCTCTGGGCGCTCCGGTTTCCTCCCACAATCCAAAAGATATGTTGGTTAGATAATTAGCCATGCTAAATTATGCCTCAGTGTACCCGAACAGGTGCCAGAGTGAGGCGACAAGGGGATTTTCACAGTAACTTCACTGCAGTGTTAATGCAAGTCTACTTGTGACACTAATAAATAAACTTTAAAAAAGTTTAAAGCTTTAAACCAAGTGCTTTTCCACAATCTCAGATGGTACTTTAAAATCCCATGGTGCTATTTCACAAAGGCACTCTCCCGGTAAATAATATTTATCTACCAAACCAATCCAACAAAAAAAAATCAAATTATCCTGTTATAATAAAATGGCTGTTTGTGGGATCTTGCTATGCACAAATTGGGCTGCTGCGTTTCCCACATTAAGACAGCTACTAGACTTCAAAGTACTTCATTGAATGTAAAGAGCTTAAGATGTCTTGAGTTAAGAAAAGAGTTACACAAATTTTTCTTTGAGTGGAGCAAAAGGGGTCCCAACCTTCGCAGAGTCCCACAATTCAAACTCCACTTCTTCCCAGAATCAAGTGCTTTTGGGAAGAAGGGCAGGGATTCGAACAGCGATGATGGTTTCCTCCATGTAGGACCATTGCAGTTATCAACAACTGGCACGTTTAGTCTGCTGCATGTCTTTGTGTTCAAAATTCAACAGCAACAAATACTTGACTGCATGTGACCCCACAGACAGCTGAATAAAGACCATGACCTTCAACTTAGTTCCAATCCTGTAACAGAAGTATACAAAGCACCATGTTTTACATGTGCCCTTTACATCTTAGCAATGGTCAAGTGCACATCAATACTTCCAGAGTGTTTAACTCCATTAGGTTTCAGACTGAACTTAACTTCTGAAGGCCCTTACATCGAGGCACCATGAAATGTTGATCAGCTAGATCATTGGGTGATATTCTGTGCATCACACTTTGCGAAAAGATTTTGAAGATTGAGAGCTAATCTAATTGAAACATTCATAATTACAAAATAGCTTTACTGGCTAGATACTGAGGGACTGTTAAAACTAAAGTTTACATATTATTCACAAGTAAGTTAACATAGAACATAGAACATTACAGCACAGAACAGGCCCTTCGGCCTTCGATGTTGTGCCGACCAAAATAAAAAGCAATGCCCCTCCAAACTAAACCATTCCCTTCTCTTCCATATACTTATCAATTAACCTCTTAAACGCCACCAAACTTGGCGCATCTACAACAGCTGCAGGCAGGGCATTCCACTCCCTAATCACTCTTTGAGTAAAGAACCTACCTCTGATATCCGTCCTATAACTCATACCCCTTAATTTAAAGCTGTGTCCCCTCGTGCTAGCTTTCTCCATCCTAGGAAAAAGGCTATCACTGTCCACCCTATCTAAACCTCTAACACTTTAACACTGCAATGAAGTGACTGTGAAATTCCCCTAGGTCGCCACAGTCTAGTGTCTGTTTGGGTCAATGCACCTAACCTGTATGTCTTTCCGACTGAGAGGGGAAACCGGAGCGCCTGGAGGAAATCCATGTAGACATGGGGAGAACATGCAAATTCCACACAGACAGTGACCCAAGCTGGGAATTGAACCCGGGTCACTGGTGCTATGAGGCAGCAGTGCTAATCACTGTGCCGCCATATCACCCTATTTATTAATGTCACAAGTTTCCACTGGGTCAGGGGGAAGAATGACACAGTTTCAGGATAAGGGGCCCATCATTTAGGACTGAGAGGAAGAAAAGTGACTTTGTTTTAAAGGGTTGCTAATCTTTGGAATTCCCTATGCCAAAGGGCTGTGGATGCTCTAAAATTGAATATATTCAAGGTTGGCATAGACAGATATCCCATCTCTCAGGGATTAAGGGATGTGGGGAGCAGGGGGGAAAGTGGGACTGAAGCCCAAGATCAACCATGATCATTGAGAGTGGGGGAATGAGCTCGACTATCTGAGTGGCCTCCTTCTGCTCCTTAAGTCGAAGCCTTGAAAAGAGTGCAGAGGAGATCACCCAGATTGGAATCAGGTTCTTTTGTTCAGCTTATACCTGACGGTCCTGTTTTTTGCTGTCTGCCCCCTATAAAAAAACTGAACATTTTTATGTCTGGGATTTTTATTTTGAAATGCCCAGCATTCTGAGCAATAATGGAATATTATATTCTTTATCTACATTCATTGACAGTAATGTGATTTATTAATATGGGGTCTGGGCATCACCAAGTCCGGAGATTATTAATTGACAATGTAACTCATGTTGAGGTTGTCATTTGGTAAGGTGTTCATTGTGCTGATTCTCTTCCAACCCTTCAATTCATGCGGTGTGAATTCCAGTCCTGACTCGTCCGGACTCAATGGATCTTGACAAGTCCCGGACTCAATGGATGATGGCTTGTCCAGTGGAATGGCGAATCTGCTGCAGAATGAATTTAGAGGATCCCTATGTGCATCTTCTTCAAGGTAATACTTTGATGGGATTTTTCAACATGGATGTTGGGAGGTAGCCAGTATTTGTAGAGGGATTTCAAGAAGAGTACTAATACTTGCAAAAAGTCCCAAACAGTGCCTTAGTATTTACGGGGGGAGAGGGTTTTAAGGATTATGTCAATATTTGCAAGGGGCCCAGGGAGCGAGCCAGTATTTTATTTATTAATGTCACAAGTAGGCTTACATTAGCACTGCAATGAAGTTACTGTGAAAATCCCCTAGTTGCCACACTCTGATGTCTGTTCAGGTACATTGAGAATTTAGCATGGCCAATGCACCTAACTAGCACATCTTTTGGACTGTGGGAGGAAACTGGAGTACCCAGAGGAAACCCACACAGACATGGGGAAAATGTGCAGACTCACACAGACAGTGACCTAAGCCAGGAATCAAACTCGCGTCTCTGGTGCTAACCACTGTGTTGCCTCTATAGGCTGTCCCCGGGCAGTGTGTCAATACTTAAAGGGGACCCTAGCTGCATGCCATATTTTATGAAATCACTGGGAATGTGTCAGTATTTGCAGGGGATCTCAAGAATCGTGTCAGCTCTTGCACGGACCAGGTAGAAGTGAGTCAATATTTAGTCCTAAAAATAATTTGAACTTCAGTTTAAGTCTTCATTAGCATTTTGATAGTGAAAGTACAATAAGCTTTAGCTAATGTCAATTTTTATTTAGTTAACCGGTACAGTTGTGATCAACCCTCAATATCACCTATTCTATTCTCATTCTGTACATAGGTGAGACAAGCAAGATAAGATTAAAACCCCCCTCAGTGACAGCCACCTTGGACAGAGCACACTTCAAGAGTACTAGTCAAGTAACTGCAAAAGAATTAGAGAACAGTAAAAGGTTTGCCTTCTATTGATTGCAAAAAGACTGGAGTATAAAAATAGAGAAGCGTTGTTGCATTTGTGTAGGGTGTTGGTGAGACCACATCTGTAGCATTTGGTCTCCTTATTTGAGGAAGGATGTGGTGGCATTGGAGATACTCAGAGGAGGTTCACCAGATTGATTCCAGGAATGAAAAGGTTGACGTACGAGGAGAAATTGAACAGTTTGGGTTTATACTCACTGGAATTGATAAAGGTGAGAGAGAATCTGATCAAGGTATAGCAAATACTAAAAGGGATTGATAAGGTAAATGTAGACCAAATGTTTCCCCTTGTGGGACAATCTGGAACAAGAGGTCACAGGTATGGGTTGAGAAGACTGAAGTGAGAAGGAACTACTTCTCACAGAGGGTGGGGAATTTGTAGAACTCACTGTCCCATAGTGCGGTGAGGTCTGGATTATTGAATGGTTTCAAGAAGGAGATAGAAATATTTCTAATAAAAAATCGGGTTAAAGGAATTTGGGGAACAGGTAGGGAGGTGGATTTAAGACCAGGAACAGATCTGATTGAATACCAGAGCAAGCTCAAAGGGGTAAATTGCCGACTCCTGCTCCTAATTCCTATGTTCCTATCATCCTGGTAGTCATACAGTATAAAGTAATGGAGATTTTTACCAAGTATGATCAATCTCTTGAGTTCTGCTGCAAAGGAAGGTAATGAATGGGCACGGGGGAGCAACTTATTTGAAAATTTAAAGCCCCTTTGATGGGCAATTTTCCTGGGCCACTGGCATTTTGCCCTCTCACCAGATGTGGGCCACAACTTGCAGCAGTCTAGAGGTGAGTGGGTCAATTGGTGCTGGTGGTCTTTATTTGGATGCTGAGCCTGGAGGAGACCAATCAGGAGGCTAACTGCTTGTGGGAAACTAACTGAGGTGTGGTGAGTGCAGGCTTGCGTCCCCAGTTTTATCCCAATGTCATGATTCATTGAACAACGCAGTAGACTCAATGGGCCAAATGGCCTACTTCTGCTCCTACGTCTTATGATTCAACACCCAAGGCTAGTGGTAAACTCCCACGCAATGAATCTGCAACAGGCCCAGAGCCTAGGAACCGCGTCCTCCCCTCCCCCACCTACTGGAGGAGAGTTTTGGAAACCATTGACACGCATTTTACCACCCAAGCTTTTCATGATTCCATTTGGGGCCAATGGAGAATGCCATTTTCCGAACCGAGCCCGCCCCCGGAATCGAGACTGGCATGTCGGTAAAATTCCGGCCAAAGTCATTTGTTCTTCCCGAGAACACTACATTCACCACAGGTTGTGTGATCTCACCTCTGTGGGATACGTGACAAAGAAAAATCAGCCCTCCCTGCCCTCCTCTACATTTGGGGATTCCCAAACTATAACCCCTAGGCCAACATGGGTCTACAGAGTTCTACTTGTTCCTACATCAGTAGATTTCAGGGTTTCATGCATTTATTTTGATTGGGGGGGGGGATCCAGTTTCTGTAGCATTTCTACCAAAGTTATTTTGGGAGAACCTCTGTAGACAATTGCTCCCTCAATTTACCTATCACCTTTCACAACCTTAGAGCATTCTGAAGTACTTTACAGCCAATGGAGTAATGTCTTCAGGGTATGGCTATTTTTGTAACATAGGATACATGGCAACCAATTGCCCTGGGCAAGTTCCTAAAAACAGCAATATGATAATGACCAGCCAACCTTGTATTTTCCCTAGGAATGATGGTTTAGATACAGTGGCACAGAGGGCAGCACAGTGATTAGCAACGTGCTATCTCACAGCACCAGGGACCTGGCTTCGATTCCAGCTTTGGGTAACTGAAGTGTGGAGTTTGCACATTTGTCCCGAAACTGCGCGGGTTTCTTCCAGATACTCTGGTTTCCTCCTACACTCCAAAAATGTGCAGGTTGGGTGGACTGGCCATGCTAAATTGTCTCTTCGTGTCCAAAGATGTGCAGGTTGGATGGATTGGCCATGATAGATGTATGCGGTTGTAGGGATGAACAGAGAAGCAGGCCTGGGTGGGATGGTCTTTTGGAGAGTCAGTGCAGACTCGATGGGCTGAATAGTCGCTTACTGCGCTGGAGGGATTCTATGGTTCTAAATATTGCTTGTGACACTGGGGAAAGATTCTCATGTTCTACTTCGAAACAGTGGCTGTGAATCTTTGATATCTAACTGAGAGGGTAGAAGCAGCTTCTATTTGATGTCTCATCCATATCCTCAGGACAGGAGAGAGCCACCGGAACATCCTGAAGGTTCAGTTGTTATGGATACCACTCAGCACAAAAGTGAGTCACACAAACCAGCAAAGTCCCAGATTCAATCTTCAACATCCCCCAGAATTCAAAGAATGTTAGCGTGCAGCTGAAGGCCTTTTAGCCAATCGGAACTGGGCCAGCTCTTTGGTAGAGTCAAATCGATCCCACTCCCTGAGCTCTTTCCCAGTAGCCCTGCAAATTATTCCATTTGAAGAGTTTATCTAATCCCCAATTTGGAAGTTATTGAATCTGCTTCCACTGCCCTTTCTTTTGCTGATTTGGCCAGGATAAACGCAGGGGAAATTGTAGGAGTTAATATGCTTCAACCCACCCTGGGCGGAAATGCTTTTTAAAAAGTGAGGCAGGGAAGAAAAAGGTTGCTGATTTAGACTATATTTATCTGACAGGTTGTCAAAACCACTTTTCTGTTAAAGAAGCAGGTTGCTACATTGCACTTGGGTGCCGGATTGCCGGATTCACTGGGTGACCTTCAGGGATAAGGTTTGGGCTCAGTTTTAGCTGCCCTTGTCCCCTGGCCGTACAGCCTGCCAATGCCACAGCTCAAGCTCAGAAACTACAATGCCGGCGTTTCAACTGGGGGAACAAAAATCTTCCTCCAGGAGGTAAACTCACCCAACAGCCTCGTCCCGTTTTCCCAGACTCCTAACGCTGTAGAAGGATTTTCAACAAATTTGAAAAAATTGACAGCTTACGCAACAATTTCAAAAGCAATAAATTATTCAATTCACTCTGACTTCCACATTTTAAAAATTGATCTACCCGTGTCTTCTTCTGGGGTTTGGCGGGGAGCATGAGGCGGATAGAGGGGATTGGGGGGGGTGGGGGTGCTCGGAAATGCTCTCAGTCAGAAGTACGCAAGACCTCCCGAGGATGCAAAGCATCTCTTCCCGGACATGATCAGATTTCTCTTCCACAGATGCTCTGGCAGGACTGGAGTTATATTGTGCGCTGTGATATCTCAGACAAAGGCAGAATCCATAATTGGCCCTGCTACAAGTTTCCATTTCAATACGGATAAACAAAAGACAACAAACTCTTCATTTCTCAGAGATGGGAAGTTGTCAAAGCCTGAGCAATGCTTCTGGAACCTTGATAGGACTTAACCCCTTCAATGTGTTCCATGAATCTCCTTTCTCCTGATATCACTGCCTTCTACATGAGAAAAGAATTATTATTTTTTTCCTTTATTCCTTTATGGGATGTGGGTGTTGTTGGTAAGGTCAGCATTTGTTGCCCATCCCCAATTGCTCTTGAGTGATCTGCTCAACCATTTCTCAAGACAGTTGACTGCTGTGGCTCTGGAGTCATGTGTAGGCCAGACCAGGTAAGGATAGTAGATTTCCTTTCCTAAAGGGACATTAATGAACAAGATGGGTTTTCACAACAATTGACAATAGTTTTACAGTCTTCAGTACTGAGACTAGTTTTGCATTCCAGATTTATTAACTGAATTCGGATTTCGCCTGCCTGCTATTGTCTTGTGCTTTGATTCCATGTTCCCAAAACATTAGATTGGGCTTCTGGAATACTAACCCAGTGACATTATCACTAAGTCACCATCGCAAGGCAGACCTCAGGATAGAATCCCTGCAGTACAGGAAGAATGATGTGGAGATGCCAGTTTTGGACTGGGGTAAACATAATAAAAAGTTTCACAAACGAGGTTAAAGTCCATTTATTTGGTAGGAAAGTCCATGGTTTATTTGGTAGGAAAAGCCACAAGCTTTCAGAGCACTGCTCCGAAAGTTAGTGGTTTTTGCTACCAAATAAACCTGTTGGATTTTAACCTGGTGTTGTGAGACTTCTTACTGTACAGGAAGAAGCCATTCAACCCATTGTATCTGCATCAACAACAATCTCACTCAGACCCCACCTCCATAACCTCACATATTTACCCTAGCTAGTCCCTCTGACATGAAGGGGCAATTTAGGATGGCCATTCCACCTAACCTGCAGATCTTTTGAGTGTGGGAGGAAACCAGAGCACCTAAAGGAAACCCCTGTAGTCATGGGGAGAACGTGCAAAGTCCACACGTCATCCGAGGTGAGAATTGGACCTGGGTCCCTGGCGCTCTGAGGCAGCAATGCTAACCACAGTGCCACCCACAGCACTTGTTGTCTCAAAGCACTTTAGATCCAATTAAGTATTTTTGAAGGGTAGCTACTGTTGTAATGAAAGAAACCCTCAGCCAATTCACACACAGCAAGCTCCCTGATTTGGATTAAGGGATCACGATTGTCCAGAACAGAAGGGAGAGGGCTCCAGGTGAGTAATCACAGGGGGTGTCTGAGGTGACGAAAGGGGCAGTGTGACTCACACAAATGCAGACTGATGCAAAAGAGTATTTGAACATCATTACGGGCATTGTAAAGTGAATGCTGGGAGTGACTATAAGACATTTACATAACGTGACATTGTCTGTCCATGGTTTCTAGCTGAAGCACAGGCTCAGTAGGCAGGCAGCTCAAAAACAACTAAAATGGCACACCACCACCTGCCCCCCCACCCCCCACCCACTTCCCAGATTGGCACACCCTGCAGACTGCCTTTGTTAGAGACTATGTGTCAGCACTTCAAGAACAACATGCATCTACTACCCCCCACGGCAGAAAGATCATCATTTATCGCATGCTCAGATTCCCATTGCAAACTACAACAGGCCAAGCTTAGAAATCTACTCTTTAAAGGCTGTTTGAATTTTTGAAAAACCAACAAGTCATTCTGCACCTTTTTAAAATTATTACTCATTCTTGAGGCATGGGACTTGTTGGCAAAACTGGAATTTATTGACCATCTCTCCTTACCAATAAAGAGCTGGCTTCGGAGAATCATGGAATTCCCTACATTGCAGACAGAGGCCATTCAGCCCATCAAGCCTACACCAGCTCTCTGACAGAATATCTTATCTAGGCTCTATCCCCATAACCCCACGCATTTATCCTGCCAATTCTCGTAACCTACATATTTTGGGACACTAAGTGATAATTTGCCATGGTCAATCCACCTAAACTGCACATCTTTGGAGTACACACACACACACACACACACACACACAAGATTTGAAGCTGGATCCCTGGTGCTGTTAGGCTGTAGAGATGCCGGCGTTGGACTGGGGTAAACTCAGTAAAGTTTTGCAACACCAATTTAAAATCCAACCAATTTATTTGATAGTAAATCCACGAGCTTTCGACACTATGTTGTGCCTTCGTCAGGCAAATGCAGTGTTCTGTTAGGCAGCAGTGCTAACCATTGTGCTGCCCTAAGTGGGCCAGTAAAGCCTCATGGTTGTGTGCCTGGGGTCACATAGGGGCCCAGACCTTGTTTGACTGCTATGAGTGACCAGTTGGGGTTTTTTTTTGGGTATTCGTAAGACACACTGCAGCTGCAAATTCACTTTATTATTCAACGCCGAGGTTTTCAGAAACTGAATTCAGAATTCACAAACCTGCCGTGGTGGAATTGAAATCACGCCCTCAGGATTATTAGTTCAGGAATCTTTTGATTACTCCAGTCAAATAACCACTGCACTGCTGCTGTGATCTGCTGGGTGAGCGCAGGGACGGAGAGTGTTAATTGAGCCTTCCAATACATTTTCACCAGCAAAATGGAATTCAGTTCGTTCCAGCACCCCACCCCTCTGCACTACTACCAATCCCCAATCTTCCACTACCCTCGTCACTTGCCCCCACCCCAAAACATCAGCTACCCCCTGCCAGAGGAAGTGAGCTATTTATAAAGAGGCTAACAGCTACCAATATTTGGACTGACAGTACTGAGCTATGGGCATCGCTTTCCTTTTCACCCTGGCAAAGATCCAAGGAATAAGCAACGTCATAAAACAGCTCAGATTTCAGGCATCTAAAGACGCGGTACTCACGGCCTCCTTTCCTGACCCTGCCCCACCCCCACCGCCCACTCTACTGGCACAGAGCTATATTTAACTTGGAACTAAATGCGTTCTGGACAACTCAGTTCTAAAAATAGTCTCAAAGGCATTCTTGCAATTTAGTGTAATGTGCAGTACCTGCTCATCCAGCCAAGCACAGGCTGGGGAATGGGTTAACACTAATTTAACGAGTCCACCCACACTCGAGCCAGACAGACAGAGACACACGCAGTGACAGAGAGACACATACAGGCAACAACACATAGCGTGGGAGAGAAATTAGACTTGCTCCTGAAATAGTAAGTTTTGAGGAGCAGGAGAGAGAGAGAGAAAGATAGATGGAGAGAGGTGGAGAGGTTTAGGGAGAGAATTCCAGTGCTTAGGCCGGAAACAGCTGAAGGATCATCATAGAACGTACAGTGCTGACGGAGGCTATTCAGCCCATCGGGTCTGATCCAACCACAATCCCACACAGGTCCCATCCCCATAACCCCACATATTTACAATGCTAATCCCCCTGACACTAAGGGACAATTTAGCATGGCCAATCAATCCAACTGGCATATCTTTGGAAGGAAACAGGAACATCCAAAAGAAACGCACGTAGACATGAGGAGAACGTTTAAACTCCGCACAGTCACCCAAGACTGGAATTGAAACTGGGTCCCTGGCGCTCTGAGAAATCAGTGCTAACCATTGTGCCTCCATGCCGTCCCAATGGTGGGGGGAGGAGGAGACTGGGGACGTGGACAAAAAAAATGAATTGAAGAAATGCAGAGTTCTCATGCTGTGGGCCTGAAGGAGAAGAAAGAACTGGGATCACAAGGAGAAGCAAGCGAAGATATTAATGCCAATTGGGCCATCTGCTTCAGCCTTGGGGAGGCCGCTGATGGAATGAATCCTCCAGACTGAGTGAGATTCTCACAGGCAGGGTCCGCTTTGTTGAGCGCAGCTGAAAAAAAAATTGCCCACTCCCATGTGAGCAAAAGCAGCACTGGACAATCTGCAGCAATTATCAGTAGAATGGAAACAAAATTTTTGACAAACAGGAAACAGGATAGGTCAGGCTCTATTTATAGTGTTGCAACAGGAAGTTAAAATGGCCTCTAAGGGTCAAAGGCTAAAGAGCTGGTCTGCGAGGGTCAAGAGTGAAGCCCAGCGAACACCTGGTTTATGACACAAAGACAGAAACCCTGTCCCTAATCCCCTTCCCAAACACATCCCCTCCCCAACTGTACTCTCCCACCTTATCTCCATAAAGCACACACACACACCATGAATAAAATGCAGTTCCATTTGCCACAAAAATAAAATTTGACTCCCTCATTGGAACTCACACCACTTGTAACAGTAGGACTGGACATGGGCAACAAGAAACATTTTGTCCATTCAGTTACCCCGCCCCTCCCTTCCTTGGCTGTTGGACCATTCACCAAGAGATCAAGAACTTGCATTTTTATAGCAACTATCGGATATCCCAAAGGCTTCAACAGCCATTTAAGGACTTTGACAATGGGGGAAAATGTGGCACTCAATCTGTACACTGCCAGAGTGACCAGATCATCTGCTTTCACAGTGAGATTCGACTGTGGGATAAATTTTGGCTCCTGCCCTTCTTCGAATAGTACCTACAAATACCTGAATCAGGCTATTGAGGTTGGCGTATTAGAATATGAACACCCTGATTAATGCATTACATTCATGGCTGGGTGTCCCTGGAAAGGGAACATGTGGTATCCGAGGGCACAGTTGATGCCTTCTATGCCTGCTAGGCATCGCAGGGGCTGGGATGTATTATTGACCCCTTAAATCACATTTTAATTTGATGATCTAAGTTTCCTTTCTATTTTGTTTTGGGCAGTTCCCCTCCTTTTTGGGAGCTGCCCCTTTTGAGTTGTCCCAAAGTTAACTTAATTTAGTTTAGTTGATTAGACAACAAAAGATGTCCTTGATTAAGGGGTCAATTGATGGACCAATCAGGGAGTCTTTTCCTTGTATTTAGCCAGAAGCATCAGTTCCTCTGAAGATAGCCTGCTGACTGATAGCACTCTGTGTACTGCTTTCAGAATTGTAAATAAAGGGATTTTGGTAAAGGAGATTCTGCCTCAGGCCACTTATTACAGTACTGTTGGGTCTTTTACATGTGAAGGCAATCAAAGCCTCAGTTAGAATCTTAGATCAAAGCTAGCACCTCTGACAGGGCAGCACTCCTACACTGAGATTTCCATCTGGAACATGGGCTCAAATTCCTGAAGTGGAACCTTCAGGCAGAAGAAGCAAAAGTGCTACCCACAGGACAATGAGGGAGGTGGAGGAGTCCCAAACCAGGGGTCATAGTTTGAGGATAAGGGATAAACCTTTTAAAACGGAGGTGAGGAGGAATTTCTTCATCCAGAGGTTGGTGGATGTATGGAATTCACTACAACAGAAAGTAGTTGAGGCCAAAACGTCCTGTGATTTCAAGAAGGAATTAGATTTGGCTCTTGGGGGCTCTTAGGGCTAAAGAGATGAAGGGATATGGGGGGAAGGAGGCGATCTGAATATTGAATTTGATGATCTGCCATGATCAAAATGGATGGCGGAGTAGGCTCGCAGGGCTGAGTGGCCTCCTCCAATTATATTTTCTATGTTTCTATATGTTGTGAGACTTTTTACTTGGCCATCCCAGTCTAACGCCAGCATTTCCACATCATTTCTATATTCTGACCGAGCCAGCGACGCCCACATCCCGTAAAATGAATTTGGAAAAAACATTGTTGAAAAGGAAACCAGATTTTCCCCTAAATGGAGAGATCACAAACAGAAATGCAAAGCCATTCTGCAGAGGGAAGTTTCAACCCTTGAATCCTTATCCAAAGTCCAAAACGTACATTATATTCAGCAACAAAACGAGTCAAAATTTCCCCCTTCCCCAAGTATCTCAATGTGTTTCAACCAAGATATATGACTCTATTTAGCGTTATATGCAAAACAACTTTCCAGAATTCTGGAAACATAGCCTTGTCAACAGAAATAAGCACCGTTAAAGGATGACAAATGAACTCTGACTCACTTTCATTGTTACATTATCTTATTGACTCTTAACTATCCTCTGTAAGGGTCAAGCAAGCTACCCAGTCATAACCAGGCTGACAAAGGATGGGAAATATTTGCCAGTAATGTACAATCCCTGAGAAAATATTTTTAACAATCCTATCTGCAGTGCCGGAGCCCCACAAAGTGACTATTGCTTGCTGCACATGTTAAATGGTCACATAAAACCACATTCTTACTCCTGCAAACACAAATCTTTAGTTCTTTATGACTTCAGATAACCTTTACAAGAATCATCGTTAATAAGCTCAAAAACTTGTATTTACAGACCATCTTATTTATCACATCTGTCAGAGACATTGTAAAGACATCTGAAGTGTAATAATGGTCTTCATGGAGGATGCCCTTTTGTGCACAGGAGGATCCCACAAGCAACAATGGAAATGGAAGACCAGTTCAGATACAGCACAAAAGGAGGCTATTCAGTCCACCATACCTGTGTTGTCTCTTTGAATGAATAATTCCACTGCACCTGTTCTTTCCCAAGGGCCAAAAGTTTCCTTGCCGTTATCACACCAATCACCTTCAATCTGGATCCTCTAGCAACTAACCCTTCATCTACTGAAACCAGTTTCTCTAGATTTACCCTTCATAATGATGAGGGAGGAATGTTGGCCAAGGCAGGAGCAAACAGGTCAGAAGTGTTCATGCATAAGAAATTATCAGGAACCCCCTTTACACCATGAGAATCCCGTATCCTCTCAGGGGTGACAGATCACCTACATGTCCACAGCATCTCACTGATGCTGTGATTCAGAAGGCTGTCCATTCAAGTGCCACTTAGAGACTTGAGGATGAAAATCTAGACTGACATTCCAGTTCACTACTGATGGAGTACAGAGCTGTCATAGGAGCTGTCTTTCAGATCAGATACTAATCTGAGATCCTGTCTGACCTGGTAAAAAATCTCAAGGCACTAAATTCTTTTCCTCAGAGAGGAAACAGAGGTGGAATACACTCAAGGGGCAGAGTGGTCTTACTGATGCCCCTATTTCGTATGTTTGTGTGTGTATGTATTAAGAGCAAGGGAGTTATCCTTGGTGCCCTGACCAATACTTATCCCTCAAACAACATCACAAAGAATTAATGTCTACCAATAACAATTGTTGTAAAAACCCATCTGGTTCACTAATGTCCTTTAGGGAAGGAAATCTGCCATCCTTACCTAGTCTAGCGTACATGTGACTCCAGACCCATAGCAATGTGGTTGACTTTTAAATGCCCTCTGAAATAGCCAAGCAAGCTACTCAGTTCAAGGGCAATTAGGAATAGGCAATAAATGCTGGCCCAATCAATAACACCCACATCCAATGAGCGAATTTAAAAAATCATACATTGTTGCTTGCAGAACTTTGCTGTGCACATTTCCTGCGTTACCAGTGGCTACACTTCAAAACATACTTTCCTGGCTGTAAAGTACTTTGGTGCATACATCCTGAGGTCATAAAAGATGCTTTGTAAATGTAAGTGTTGCTGTAACTTCAGGAAACAGGAAGACGTCCCCTGCTGTCCTTGGGATAATGCCACAGGATCTTTAATATCCACCTGAGCCAAGAGAGAAAGGCACCTTTCACAGCCTCAGAACATCCCAGCCAATGAAGTAAAATTTAATCACTGTCGTAAGGCAAGAAACAGAGCAACCAATTTGTGCACAGCAAGATCCCTCAAACAGCAATGAAATAAATTATCTAATCATCTGTTTTGGTTGTAGGACACTGGGGAAAACTCCCCTCTTCTTCTTCAAACTATTGGCCTTGGGAGATCTCATGATCAGGCGTGAAGTTAGACAAGGACCTTGCTCTAAACTCTCATCTGAAAACTACTGTGGTGAGATTTGAACCCCTGACTCCAGAATATTAATCTGGGCCTCTGACTTATCACTACATCACTATCTCCCCTTTCACCCATTCCATTTCTCATTGCCTTGGGAAGATATTGGTGGGCTTTTTTGCTGGCAATGGTTTGATAACCCAAGGGGAAAGCTAGATCATGTCAGAGGGCAGTATGGGTCAGTTACATTGATATAGAACTGCACTCACATACAGACCTGGGATTAGTTCCCTAAACATCATAAATGGACCAGTCAGCTTTTAGTCGATAGACATTTTTGTTGAAAGCAGCTTGTTGGTACCCAAAACTTTTCTAAACTTAATCCTAGTGGTATTTGAACTCATGCCCTAATACATATAGTGAATTACTAATCCCATAACACAACCACATTATTACTGTAATCCTAATTTGACAATCTTACTCATTGGAAGGGAAAATAATTATTGCATTAGTCTAGTAGGAGGCATGATTCTGGTGTTGGGTGGGGCACTGTGCATGGATTTTCCCCGTGGGCATCAGAATCCCATTGTCAGGGGCAAATGAGGGTCTGAAGTCCACACTGTGTGAAGAAAGGTCATTTGGCAATAATTCTCCATCACCCCCCAACCCATAACTCTTCCCATCCCCATTCCTGCAAGCCAGCCATGCACAATAGGACCCCCAAACCCAATCACAGGAGCTAGAAATTCAACCCTTTTGAGGCAAGTTAGAGGAAAGCTCCACTTTCCATTGACATGTGTTGGGCTTGACCCAGGAATACTGCATGTTGACACTGAGTGATCATGTTACCTGTCTCACAATCCAAATGCTTCAGCAATATTCCAGGAGGATGTGATTTCAAATCCCATTCCAGGACAATTTTGAAATAAGATTTATTCAGATCATTAAAACTTGGGGGAATTAAAGGGTAGCAGTAAAAGTTACCACATAAAAATCCAACTGATTTACTGATGTTAAAGTTTATCTATTAGTCACAAGTAAGGTTTACATTAACACTGCATCAAAGTGACTGTGAAATTCCCCTAGTCCCCACACGCCAGCACCAGGCTAGGTAAATGCACCTAACCTGCACATCTTTCAGACTGTGGGAGGAAACCAGAGCAGCCGGAGGAAACTCAGGCAGACATGGGATGAATATGCAGACAGTGACTCAACTGAGAATCGAAGCCAGGTCCCTGGTGCTGTGAAGCAGCAGTGCTAACCACTCTACCAATGTTTCCTCTAGACAAGAGAAGGATGTCCTCGCCTTATGGGTGACTCCAGCCACACCAACGTAATTGATTCTTAACTGTCCTCTGAGATAATTTAGAAAGTCTCACAGCACAAGGACAACCACACAAAAAAAACCCCTGGAAGACCTCATGCTCAATGAGTAATTGAAGACCTTGTATATCACTGAGTCAAAGAAATCAAGAGGGATCCCACAGTCAACCATGGCCAGGAGGTCACCGGGATATGGATGTCGTTGGCTGACTAGCATTTATTGCCTATCCTTAGTTGCCCTTGGAGAGCAGTTGAGAGTCAACCACATTGCTGTGGAGTAGGCCAAACCAGATAAGGATGGCAAATTTCCTCCCCTAAAGGACATTAGTGAACCAGATGGGTTTTTCCAACAATGGTTTCTGGTCCTCTGTACATTCTTAATACCAGATATTTTTTATTGAATTCAAATTCCACCATCTGCCGTGATGGGATTCAAACCTGAGTCCCCAGAACATTAGCTGAGTTCCTAGATTAATAATCTAGCGATAATACCACTCCTCTCCCCACAACTGACGCTGCAATTGACTTGATTGAGAGAAGGGGAAGAAATCGCCAAGGTGTGGTGTTCCTGATACTATTGAGTGCCCGGAGTCTGCACACACGTCTACATTTCTGGTAAGGCCAGGATCAAGCTCGTTTGCCATGTCCAACATGGTTGAAGGGCCTGCCCATGTTTACTGTCTGGGTTTAAGGTAATTGGCAAAGGGACCAACATCAGGAGAAATTGTTTCACGTAGTGAGTTGTGAACCGGAATGCACTGACTGGAAACCACTGGATCAATAGCAAAGGAAATTGAATCAATAGTTGAAAAGGGAAAAAAAATGGCTGAACTCCGGGGAGAGAGCAAACGGCAGTGGTACTAACTGGATAACTCTTATGAAGAATCAGCAGAGAAGGTAAGCGGTGCACATGAGGAACAGTCACTTTGGTGAAGGTATGTAGGAATTCTCTCGTGATAAAAGTTAGTATCATCGGGGGGGGGGTGCATGGAGAAAGGGAACTAACGGGGGCAATAGAAGAGAGAAGCCATGACAAGTGTGCCACCCCCGTCCCCAAACTCAGCTGCAAACCTTGTCTTTAAAAATAGCAATTACAATTCTTGGAATTGCCAGAATATATTTGCGCTC
Organism: Sphyrna mokarran; assembly: GCA_024679065.1. NCBI lineage: Eukaryota > Metazoa > Chordata > Chondrichthyes > Carcharhiniformes > Carcharhinidae > Sphyrna > Sphyrna mokarran. Next base: position 10,740,060 of record JAGIQG010000026.1, on the reverse strand, counting down.
TAATCATGTCTGTCTATCTGTCTGCTATCACAGAGGCTCTGCAGTAAGCTGCTATAGCGTGTATATTTATACGCACACACACAGCACACTTAATTGTATTTAAAAATACAAACCTTGTAATTTTCACGTTCTGATGTCAGACTAAAGCACCAGCACAACCTATAATTTGCGGCCTCCAATGTCAGTCAGACAGAGTTTTATTTAGAAAGCGCAGTTGCTTTCTGGTCCCGCACCCCCCCTGCATCTCCACCTCCCCCCCCCCCCCCACCACACAGACTTCGAACTCAGCTGGGTTAGAGGATCCCATTGCTACTCCTCCGCACCCTTCCATCCCAGTGTAAATGTCAGCACCACAAGACGAAAGTACACAGTGAGTTTCAGAAACAGGCCATTCGGCCCATGTTGGCATCAACGGCTGTCACGAGTTTTCCCATCCTCTGTATCTTACCATTGCACCCTATACACCTTACCCCCTCATCTTTATCCAGCTGCTCCTTCAATACATTCATCCTATTTAGGACAAATAACAAAGAAAATTACAGCGCAGGAACAGTCTTTCAGCCCTCCAAGCCTGCACCAACCATGCTGCTCATCTGAACTAAAACCCCCTATTCTTCTGGGGATCCCTCTATTCCCAACCTATTCATGTATTTGTCAAGATGCCTTAGAAGTCACTGTCATATCCACTTTCACGACCTCCCCCGTCAGCGAGTTCCAGGCACCCACCATCTGTGTGTAAAAAATTTGCCTCATACATCTCTTTTAAACCTTGCTCCTCTCACTTTAAACCTATGCCACCTAGTAATTGACTCTTCCGCCCCGGGAAAAAGCTTTTGACTATCCAATCTGTCCATGCCCCTCATAATCTTGTGGATGTATTTGTCTTAATCACTTCCTGTGGGAGCAAATTCCAGATTCTAACCACTCTCTGGACGAAAAAGTTTCTCCCAAATACCTTACTGAATTTATTAATGATAATCTTATATTTATGGATGCTAGTTTTAATCTCCCTAACAAGTGGAAATATTTTCCCAGATATTCTGGCCTCCTCTCAGCATTCTTCCCGGTGAGGGTAGGCAGTGTGCTGATTGCTGGTGGTCGAATCCTCTGGTCCCATCACTGTCAATGGGATTTCCCATTGAAACCACCCCATCCCACCAGGAAATTTGCAGCAGGACCAGAGAATCCCACCAGCCGGAGAATTCCAGCTGAAATCTTGAGATTCTCAAAAAGTCCACTGACCCGCCTCAGTGCAGTGAGTACGTTACTGGTCTAGTAATCCTGAGATTGCTTTAACAGTCCTAAGAATATGACTCCAAATCAAAACAAGATATTTGAGATATTTTGAATTCAGTAAAAAAAAAAGTGAAAAGCTACTAAATGTAACTACAAAACTACGAAATTCACAAGAACGCAACCAGCTCACAAACATATACAGAAGGAAACAGGATATCCCTATCCAGCCTGGGCCCGAATGTTTCATTTCGTTAGTCTGGGGCCTGATTGTAGTCCCAATCCCATACCCTATACCATTGAGTTCTAACTGTTCTCAGGTGTAGCAGAATCTTTATCTTGAGAATCTTATTTTAAGGTTGTTCAAAGAGCCATTAGATTAACAACCATAAGACTAAGGGCAATTTTAGCCGTTCAATGTGCAACAGCTCAGGTCCAACATGTCTCAGGTAGATATATATACCCTGGGCATAGCACATTGACCATTGTTTTATACTTAACACAACCAAGCCTCCCTTTCATCCTGTGAAGCTTGGTGAATTCTCCTCATCCTCCACCCCCCACTCCACGCTATTGAAATACGTTTAGGATATTTCACTGTCGGAAGTTATTTTTAAATTCTTTGAAATATTTTCTAATTTTGCGTGTTCGGCAGTTCAGAGCTGGGGGAAAATGACAGCTCCTTTTTAAAGATGTGATAGCTGGCAAATAAAAGCACTTTCAATCTGACTCATTATTCGCAGTCTTGACAAAACACAAGAAATTATCCTATTGATTCCAGATTCAATCAAATCCGACTCACCACACGACGAACTCTAAAATCACAATGAAATGTTGAAGGGCTTCTAAAGATGGAGGAAGCGAATTCAAAGATCAAAGTGCACTCTTGGCCAATCTTGACCAACCAGCAGCGAGTTCACGGTTGGCTCCAGCAGTTGGTATGGTGTAGTCACTCAGATCTGTTCCTCCATCTCCATAGCCTGTATTTGGTTTGAGCTCAGAGTGACAGAAGAACGTAACTGCTCACTCAAGTGATCTTTTGTCAAATGGGTTTAAGCAGTTGCAGCCCAGGTCCCACTGGGTGCAACCCATCTGTACAAAGCTTTCCGAAAACCACAACGTGACTACAGATGCTATCGGGTGTTAGAAGTTATAAGTGTACCAGAGACATATTTGATATAGGAGTGTTTGGTGGGGAAAGTGCAGAGGGAGCTTTACTCTGTATCTAATCCTGTGCTGTACTTATCCTGGAGTGTTTGATGGGGACAGCATAGAGGGAATTTTACTATGTATCTAACTCTGTGTTGTACCTGTCCTGGGAGTGTTCAATGGGGACAGTGTAGAGAGAGCTCTACTCTGTATCTAACCCCCTGCTGTACCTATCCTGGGAGTGTTTGATGCTGAATCCCAAGTTAGAACATTTTAAAAAGAAATTAAAATATGTTCCACACTTTGGCACCATTTATTTTAAAATCTTTTAAGTTTGACTCCCACCATTTATCATTTGCTCTCGATTTGACTGGCACCAGTTATAGATTGAAATTTCATTCCGCTTTGACAAAACGTACGGTCTGTTTTGGTTGAACACAGAATAAATTCTCAGTAAAGACCAGCCTTCTTGATCTACCAGGATCTCCGAGTGGAGAAGATACCATACAGACAGAAATGGAAATGACTCAGAAATTACAGCACAGCAACAGGTCACTGTTTGTGCTTGACAAAAGCTTTCTCACCATCTAAAAGCGATCGAGAGAACACTTTCATCAGAAGCTTATCTTGTCAAGTTTAGAGTTGATAGTAAAGATTTATTTTCAATGGGAGAACACTGAAGGAGGCCATTTGGCCCATCTTGCCAGTGCAGACTCTTTGAAAGAGCTTTCCAGTTAGTTCTATGCCCTTCTTCCCCTGTAGCTCTGTAATTTTTCCCCTTCAAGTATTTATCCAATTCCAGATCATAACATTGGAGCATAAAAAAGTAGCTCTCTGTTCATTCCCATTCTGGCTCGTAAATGTTTGATGGTTTCCACGGAATCATAGAATCTCTACAAGTGCAGAAAGAGGCCATTTAATCAATCAAGTCTGTATCGAGTCTCCTAAAGAACATCTTACTCATGCCACCACTGACCGCCCCCATATCTCTGTAACCTCGCATTTAGCACAGGTAATCCACACAATAAGGAAGGTGGGTCCTTGGCTGATGTTTCACCTCTTTCCCACTCTGGGAAAAATCTATATGTTGACGCAATTATAATCTAATTGAATGATAGAAGAAATTTAAAGGAATAAAATCAAGAACAAAGAAAATTACAGTACATAAATAGCTGTCCAAGCCTGCATCAACTATGCTGCCCAACTGAACTAAAATTCCTACTCTGCTGTAGACCGTATTCCCATCCTATTCATATATTTGTCAATATGTCCTTTAAAAGTCACTATCCATTACCTCCTTCGGCAGTGAGTTCCAGGCACCCACTACCCCCTGTGTAAAAGATTTGCTTCGTACATCTCCTTTTAACCTTGCCCCTTGCACCTTAAACCTACACCCCCAAATAATTGATTCTTGCACCCTGGAAAAAAGCTTCTGACTATCCACCCTGTCCATGCCACTTATAATCTTGTACACTTCTATCAGGTAACCACTCAACCTCCATCATTCTAGTGAGAACAAACCAAGTTTCTCCAACCTCTCCTCACATTTATTGCCCTCCATACCAGGCAACATTTTGGTAAATGAATGTCATCCTCCTGTTCTCTAATAGTGAAAATAATGAAAGCCTCCATGGCTATCATGGCGGCATAGTACCCTGGTACAACATCGACCTTGACTGTCTGTGTGAAGTTTGCACATTCTCCCTGTGTGACATGGTGGCACTCTGGTTAGTACTGCTGCTTCACAATGCCAGGGGCCTGGATTCAATTCCTGGCTTAGGTCACTGTCTGGGCAGAGTGCATATTCTCCCCATGTTTGCATGCATTTCCTCCAAATGCTTTGATTTCCTCCCACAATCCAAAAGACATGCTGGTTAAGTGCACTGGCAGTGTTAAATTCTCCCTCAGTGTACCCATCAGACACTGGAGTGTGGCAACTGGAGGATTTTCACAGTAACTTCACTGCACTGTTAATGTAAGCTTGCTTGTGACACTAATAAATAAACTTAAACTTTAAAAATGTATGGAGTTACGGGGGATATGATGTTGGGTAGGTCTGAGTACCGTGGTCTTTCGGGGAGTCGGTGCAGATTCAGTGGATCGAATGGCCTTCTTCTACACTGTCTGGATCCTATGAATGGATTCGAGTTGCAGTCAGAGTGAATGCAAACTTGCATTTGTATAACACCTTTTACAACCTCAGGACTCACAAAGAACCACAGTCAATTAAGTACTTTCTAGAACAAAGCAAAGTAGGAAATAAAGAAGCTAATCTTACAGAGCAAGGTCCCACAAACAGCAGTGTGGTAAATGGCCTTTTTTTTACATAAAGGCAAGATTGGCAGAAGGTTAAATTTTGGCCGGGGCACTCGAGATCTCTCCTGCTTCTCCCAGAAACAGAGCCATGAAATTTTTTACATCCGAGTGAAAGATGAGCCTAGGCATCTAATTGAATGACCCGACTGGCTGTTTCAGCACAGTCCAGGCCTGGTACATGTGGTTTAGTACCACAACAGAAGCTGAGTGCGCATATTATGGGTTTGAAAGTGGTCTTGAAGTATTCTTATTGATTTTCTGATCTATGTTCAAGACAATATCTTCTCAGGCTTCATCAGTAATTTAACTATGTTCTGCTTCCTTCACTGACTGAGATGCTTAAACTTGACAACACCCGAATCAAAAGATGTCAAAGGTGCCACTGATCAAAGGCATTCAATCACAAACAGCGTGCCAAGCTTACAGTTTATTGCCAGTCTCGAGTCACTTTGGGAGATTTCTCTTCACCTTTCAACATCGAGCATGAGGGGATCAAAGGGAAATCCAGCATTTAAGAAAACAACCTCCTCATTGACTTAAAGGATACCTCAAGTAACTTCACAGCCAGTGTTTAAGTAAAAAGTACTTGCACTTATATAGTGCCTTTCACAACCTGGAGATCTTTACAACCAATGAGGTGCTTTTAAAAAGTAATCTCTGCTGTCATGTCAGAAATCCAACAGCGAATTTGTGTTTGTGGGAAAGATAATGAGATGAAGATCCAGATAACCTGTTCTAATTGGAAGGTATCGAAGCAAACTGGAAGGTATCGAAGTAGATAGGGAGGATGTGCTAGATATTCTCGAGGGTTTGAAGTTGGATAAGTCCCCTGGGCCGGACGGGATTTACCCTTGGATTCTCTGGGAGGCAAGAGAGGAGATTGCAGAGCCTCTGGCTCTGATCTTCAGGTCGTCGTTGGTTACGGGTGTGGTTCCGGAGGACTGGAGGATAGCGAATGTGGTCCCATTGTTCAAGAAGGGGAAGAGAGACCTTCCAGGGAATTATAGGCCAGTGAGTCTTACTTCTGTTGTGGGCAAAGTATTGGAGAGAATAATTAGGGATAGGATTTATAGTTATTTAGAGAGTAATGAATTGATTGGAGATAGTCAGCATGGTTTTGTGAAGGGTAGGTCGTGCCTTACTAACCTCATTGAGTTTTTTGAAAAAGTGACTAAGGAGGTGGATGGGGGTAAGGCGGTTGATGTGGTATATATGGACTTTAGTAAGGCGTTTGATAAGGTGGCCCATGGAAGACTTCTGCAGAAAATGCAGATGTATGGGATAGAGGGTGATTTAGCTAATTGGGTTAGGAATTGGCTAGCAGATAGAAGACAGAGGGTGGTGGTTGATGGGAGATATTCATCTTGGAGTTCGGTGACAAGTGGTGTACCTCAGGGGTCTGTTTTGGGGCCCCTGCTGTTTGTAATTTTTATAAATGATCTGGATGAGGGTATTGAAGGATGGATTAGTAAATTTGCAGATGACACTAAAGTCGGTGGAGTGGTAGATAGTGAAGAGGGGTGTTATAGTTTGCAGAGGGACTTGGACAAGTTGCAGAGCTGGGCCGAGAGGTGGCAAATGGAGTTTAATGTGGAAAAGTGTGAGGTAATGCACTATGGCAGAAATAATAAATGTGTAGAGTATAGGGCAAATGGTAGGATTCTTAGTAGTCTAGATGAACAGAGGGATCTTGGTGTGTATGTGCATAGATCCCTGAAAGTAGGCAGTCAGGTCGAGAAGGTTGTTAGGAAGGCATATGGAGTCTTGGCTTTTATTGGTAAAGGGATTGAATTTCGGAGCCGCAACGTCATGTTGCAACTGTACAAAACTCTAGTGCGGCCGCACTTGGAGTATTGTGTGCAGTTCTGGTCCCCACATTATAAGAAAGATGTGGAGGCATTGGAGAGGGTACAGAGGAGGTTTACCAGGATGTTGCCTGGTATGGAGGGCAGGTCTTATGAAGAGAGGCTGAGGGATTTGAGGTTGTTTTCGTTAGAAAGGAGGAGGCTAAGAGGGGACCTGATCGAAACATATAAGATGATTAGAGGTTTAGATAGGGTGGACAGTGATAGCCTTTTTCCTAGGATGGAAAAAGCTAGCACGAGGGGACACAGCTTTAAATTAAGGGGTGATAGTTATAGGACGGATATCAGAGGCAGGTTCTTTACCCAAAGGGTGGTTCGGGAGTGGAATGCCCTGCCTGCAGCAGTTGTAGATGCGCCAAGTTTGGTGGCGTTTAAGAGGTTAGTTGATAAGTATATGGAAGAGAAGGGAATGGTTTAGTTTGGAGGGGCATTGCTTTTTATATTGGTCGGCGCAACATCGAAGGCCGAAGGGCCTGTTCTGTGCTGTAATGTTCTATGTTCTATGTTCTAATGGTGGTGGTGAAAGGATAGATATTGGCCAGGACACTTGGAGAAATTCCCATGCTTCTATCCAAAGAATGCCTTAGGATTGCATTATGTCAAACCAAGAGCTCAGAGAAAGCACTGGGTTTAATATGATCTTTCTGTACAACTTAGCTATGACGGTAACACTACATTCTCCACTCTCTTCTTCTCAATGTACGGTATACTTTATCTGCATAGCATGCAAAAAATAGTACTTTTCACTGTATATTAATACATGTGACAATAATACATCAAATCAAATAATCTGACACTGCGCTCTGCCTGGGTATTGCACTGAGAGTGACAGCCTAGATTTTGTGCTTGGGATTGTTTTCTGCTATTTTTCAGGCAAACTATCTGCAATCTTGTCGTCTGGTCTTTTTGAGGATTAGGTCCCCGTGTTCTCGTCTGTTTGAATGGGAATTGTTAATAGGACACTTTTTTTAAAGACCTTGTTTTTTTTCAATTTATGCTAACACATTTAGAAGTAATTGCATTCTGTTTCTTTCTCTGTTTTTACTTCTGTATTCTCCTACCCTGATCAGAAATGCCCAGGGGAAACACACGTTTGCCTGATCTTGTTCACCGAATCAGATCATCAACGCTCAGAATCTTACAGCAAAGGCGGCTATTCAGCCCATTGTGTCCACTCCACTCCCTTGATAAAGCTATCCAATTAGTCCCACTCACCTGTTCTTGCCCCATAGCCATGTATTTATTATTCCTTTTCAACTGTAAATCCAATTCCCTTTTGAAAATTACTGCCGAAGCAATCTTTTCACAATCTTTTCAGATCATAACGGCTTGCTGCACTCAACAAAAAAAAATTCTCAGCTCTCCTTTCACCAATTATTTTAACTCTTGTGTCCTCCAGTTATCGACTTTCCTGCCAATCAAAGCCTTTCCTTGTGATTCACTCTATCAAAATCCCTCCTGATTTTGAGCACTTTTATCAAAATGTCCTGTCTGCTCAGAGGAGAACAATCCTGACATCCTCAGTCTCTCCACACAGCCTAAAAGTAAATCTTCCTTCCAACTTCGTCAAGACTTTGCCAAACTTTCCATGATGCTCAGAATCAGGGGCAATATGCCAGCTCAGGCTGAACTAGTCATTACCAAAATGTCATCCTTCCTTTTGTTACAACTATTAAAACTTTGGATACTTTTGGATTGGCATCATCACGCATTGCCAGTCTCCTCTATGGTGAAGTAGGAGGATTGGTGCCAGCCATGTTACACTTTCAATAGCCCCTCATCACAACAGTGCATAATGATGCACAGTGAACAGTGTTTGCCAGCCCATACCATGCCACCTAGTCTGCAATGAATACCAGATCTTGACAGTACTATGCCACCCATTTGTTTTCCTATCCATGAAAGCGTTGCACTGGTACAGGTGAATCTTGGGGGGAAGAGTTCAAGAGCAGGTGGCACAGTGATTTGCACAGTTGTCACAAGAATGCCAGGGACCCGGGTTCGATTCCAGCCTTGAATCACTGTCTGTGTGGAGCTTGCATGTTCTTCCCGTGTCTGCATAGGTTTCCTCCGGGTGCTCTGGTTTCCTCCCACACTCCAAATATGTGCAGGTTAGATGGATTGGCCATGGTTAATTGTCCCTTAGTATCCCAAGATGTGTAGGTTAAGGGGATTGGCCACGGTAAATGTAGGGATTACGGAGAAAGGGTGGGAGAGGGCCTGGGTGAGACATTCTGTCGAAGAATTGGTGCAGACTCGATGGGCTGAATAGCCTCCTTGTGCACTGAAGTGATCCTATGATTATAATGGGCTACCACTTGACTTATGATGTGAGCAGGAAAGGGCAGCAGGTAAAGGAGTAGCAGGCACAGTCCTCCACAGGAAGACAACTGACACTTAACCATTCTCTCTTTTCCAGATGTTGAATAATCAGCTATAAATTTCTAATTTTTATGGTTCTATTCCAGCATTTCATGGCTCATTTCCCCTTTTATTTCACCTTCTTTTTAGATATGTCAACAACTTTTGCCTTTGTAATTACAGGAAAAAGAAAGACTAAAATTAAAATGGAGCCTTTCTTGACCTCAGGATATCCCAACGCGCTCTGCAATGAAATTCTTTTATAATCTATTTACTAGTGAATTGAAGGAACCACAGCAGCCAATTTGTATCCAACAATGTGGTAGAAGCAGCAATAGAATGAATAACAAGCTAATCTGTGATGTTGATTGAGAGATAAATGTTACCCAGGACACCCCAATGTTTGAAGTAATGTCATGGGATCTTTTACATTGAGCTGTGAGGACAGAGAGGTCCTCCGTTTAGCTAGGGGTGTCATCCTGGCTTATATGCTCAGATTTGTGGAGCTTTTCGCAAGCTGGAGTTTCTGTTGTGTACTCTCTAAGCAGTTAGTTCCTTCGCACAGAATTATTGCTGCACGGAAAAGGACATCATCGTGTCTGTACCAGGCCTCCAAATGAGCATCATGACCTAATGTCATTCCCCTGCCTTTTTCTCCATACCCTTCCATATTGTTTCTGTTCAAATAATCATCTAATGTCCTCTTGAATGCCTTGATTGAAGCTGCCTCCACCACATTTCCAGGCAATGCATTCTAGATCCCAACCACTTGCTGTATGAAAAAGATTTTCCACTCATCACATTTGCTTTTTTTTGAAAATCACCTTCAATCTGTGCCCTCTCATTCCCAATCCTGTTACAAGTGGAAATAGTTTCTCCCTATCTCACCACCAATCTCTTCAGAGATTGGTGGTGAGATAGCACGAGGGGACACAGCTTTAAATTAAGGGGTATGAGTTATAGGACGGATATCAGAGGTAGGTTCTTTACTCAAAGAGTGATTAGGGAGTGGAATGCCCTGCCTGCAGCTGTTGTAGATGCGCCAAGTTTGGTGGCGTTTAAGAGGTTAATTGATAAGTATATGGAAGAGAAGGGAATGGTTTAGTTTGGAGGGGCATTGCTTTTTATTTTGGTCGGCACAACATCGAAGGCCGAAGGGCCTGTTCTGTGCTGTAATGTTCTATGTTCTATCTACTCTATCCAGCCCCTTCATGATGGGGCAGCACAGTGGCACAGCAGTTAGTACCACTGCCAGGGTCCCTGATTCAATTCTGGCCTTGGTTGACACAGTGTGGCGTTTCTCCCCATGTCTGCGTGGGTTTCCTCCGGGTGCTCTGGTTTCCTCCCACAAAGATATGTGAATTAGGTTGATTTGTCATGCTAAATTGCCCCTTAGTGTAAGGGGGACTAGCTCGGGTAAATGTATGGAATTATATGAATAGGGCCTGGTTGGGATTGTTATCAGTGCAGACTCAATGGGCCAAATGGCCTCCTCCTGCTCTGTAGGGATTCTATGATTTTGAACACCTCCATCATATCTTCCTTTAGTCTTTTGCTCTTCAAAAGGGAACACTCCCAACTTCTCCAATTTAACCTCATAACTGAAGTTTCTCATCCCTGGAACCTCTTCTGCCTCTCTGTGATGTGTTCATTTGTGGCACCCAGAACTGTACACAATATTCCAGTCTGAAAGAACATTTTGGGAGAAAATCCAGTCTCCAAGCGCTGTGATGATTATTTTTAGCGCCCAGAAAACTCGTATTATTATTGAAGATGCAGTTAATAATTCGCTTCGTGGAATATCTGTCAAGAGCAAAACATATGTCTCGAAATTCTTTGACGTTATTGTGATCGGCTGCTGTGGGTTCAGTGAAAACCCTAGATGTATGAGGCAAGTTTTTTTTTACACAGAGAGAGGTGGGTGCCTGGAACTTGCTGCCGGGGGTGGTAGTAGAAACAGATACAATATTGACTTTTAAGGCACATCTTGACAAATGCACGAATAAAATGGGAATAGAGGGTTATAGTCCCTGGAAGGATTGAGGGTTTTAGTTCAGTCGGGAAGCATGGTCAGTGCAGGATTTGGAGGGCTAAAGGACTTGTTCCTGTGTTATAATTTCCTTTGTTCTATAAGTGTAAACAGAAATTTCGCAAATCTTCTGGTAAAATTACTCCAGCTGATTAAAAGACTGGCAGGAAATTTGCAGTGATAATCTATTTTTCAAAATTTGATGAAAGTGCTCACTCATGCCTGGGGTATACTCTGCCACAAACTACAGGCATCCTTCAGAACTTGAGACTAAATAGCCTTTTTTCACAGTTGAGGATAGAAAGTCAGTCCAATAAGTTATTCAACTGTGTGAAACTGCACTCAGTATCACCTTTAATACTAAATTAATCCAAGTGTCAGGGGGATTAGCAGGGTAAATATAAAGGGTTGTGGGAATAGGACCTGGATGGGATTGTGATCAGTGTAGACTGGATGGGCTGAATGGCCTCCTATTGCACTGTAGGGATTCTATGATTTCAGTCAGCAGTCACTGCCAGCAAGCGGGAGAAAGAATCTTGCTGAATTCACACCTCCACAGTCCAAGGAATTAAAAGCCCATTATAACTGGTTCTCTGAAATCAATGAACTCAATACTGGGGAGCTCTGTTCACCACAAAACAAGTTGTATTCACACCAACATCACAAGCCAGCTTTCAATATTTAACTTAAAAAAAGCCTTAGCAGGCCATCATAGTCAGGCAACATCAAAGAACACAACATATTCAGGCAAATTAACTTCAACTAACAATAAACACAAGAGCACATCCAAAATTTGGCTGCCTGTGATTTAACTCACATCAAGTCCTTTTTACCCATCAACTGTCTGTCTGATCTACAAAGGCTCCCGGTCTGCCAATGCCTAATTCCTAATACTAACATCCTCGTGTTCAAATTTCTTCATGGTTTCACCCTTTCCGATCTCTGTAACCTCCTTCCAATCTTCTTGAGATCACTACACTCTTAGAATGCTAGTCCCTTTTGCATCTCTGATTTTAACCGCTCCACTACTGGCAGCCGTTCCTTCAGCTGCCGGGACCTAAATTCTGGAATTCCTTTCCTAAACCTCTGTCTCCCTCTTTAAGCCACTTCTTAAAGTGGCATGGTGGCACATTGGTTAATATTGCTGCAATAGGGCTGTTTCACGCCCCCTGTTTCACTCCCACTGGATCTGGGTTCAATTCCTGGGTTGAGTCACTGTCTGTGTGAGGTTGCATATTCTCCCCATGTCTGCATGGGTTTCCTCTCACAGTCTGAAAGACGTGCTGGTTAGATGGATTGGCCATGCCAACTTCTCCCTCAGTGTACCCAAACAAGTGCTGGAGCATGGTGACTAGGGGATTTTCACAAAAACTTAATTGCAGTGTTACTGTAAAGCTACGTGTGACATTAATGAATAAACCTTCAAACCTACCTCTTTGACCAAGCCTATGGTCACCTGTCTCTAATAACTCATTGCCAAATTGTGTTTTAAGCATTCCTGTGAAAAGGCTCAAGACATTTTACTACAGTAAAGATGCTACATAAATGCAAGTTATTGTTGAAATTAGAGCATTAAATAACTGCTAAGTGAGCAAAAAATCTATGAAGATGATAAACACCACCTTCACATATATATAAATGGATTAAATGCATTCATAGATGAGTACAAAATCATATATAACCTACATGGGCTTGTAGGGTTATGGAAAGAGAGAGAAACCAGTGGGATTGTTTTTGGACTGCTGCATCATAGAGTCAAGATGTAGCGATGCCGCTATTGGACTGGAGTAAATACAGTAAGAAATCCGACAACACCAGGTTTAAGTCCAACTGATTTATTTGATAATAAACTCACAAGTTTGAGGCTATTTTCTTCGTCAGGTGAATGAGGTGTTTGGTCTCAAACAGCACATATAACAGCACAGACAGTTTACAGATTACTGATTAGAATGTGAATCTTTACACCTAACCTGCTATTCCAGTCTTAAAATCCACTTACTTTGTCGGACACTTTAAGACTTGAATAGCAAGTGTAAAGATTCGCATTCTAATCAGTAATCTGTAAACAGTCTGTGCTGTTATATGTGCTGTTTGAGACCAGAACACCTCGTTCACCTGACGAAGAGGATAGCCTCGAAAGCTTGTGTGAGTTTACAATCAAATCAGTTGGACTTAAATCTGGTGTTGTCAGACTTCTCACAGAGTCAACACAGACAAGATGGGCCGAATAGCACCCCCCCCCCCCCCCCTCAATCAACTGCAAACTTGTACGGTGCAACTTTTCACTTTCAATATCGGACTCGCTCAACTGATTTTCCTTTGAAAATGCCACCTGCAGATTTTTTGAAATAAAGCGCAGTTCCGTATTTTGAAACGGGGTTGTTAGCTGTCTCATTCTTTTGTGTTTTTTTTAAAGAAAACATTTAACGGTGTTTGTCACATGGCTGCAAAGTGCACTTCACATCCCATCTATCACTGGGATACTGGGACTGTTGTTACGTAGGGAAAAAACATCTATCGAGTAAACAGCGAGATCGACAAATAGTATTGACCCTTTCATCTGTGTCTTTGGCTGCGAGAGAAATGTTGGCCAGGACTCTAGGAGAACTCCTTGCTCTTTTAATAGCAAGATCTTTAGTGCTCACCTGCATTTTCTACATGGACACGCTCCCGTTTCAATAACCCACCCAAATAACAATTCCAACAATTAAATCTCAATCTATACAGTTCTGAACTTGGACTGCCCTGAGATAAGTCTGAGTTGGTCCATACGTATTTGTTCTGTAACACACCCTAATGACTTCTTACACATTTATTCTAATCAAATTGCGTGTTTAATCCATCGCAGAGATATCTTCCTGCGGTTACGAAGATGCCACTCACCTGATACTGGAACCGATCTCCCAAAAAATCCACTTCTCTGGCGATTTCTGATTTAAACTTCAATTCACGAGGGAAATCCAGCCCGAGATGGTTCAAAACTGGACACGATTGTTACCGATTTATATTTTTAAAAAACTGTTGCTTTGTCAAATGCACCGCCTTATCCTCCTTCACGGTTTTTTTTTTAAACGCGATTTTGGTGCAGAGAATGTAGAGGCTAAGTCAGTAACACACAGAGAGAGAGTGGAGAAGCGAGAGGAAAAGGCAAGTCAAGAGGACAAAAATGCTCTCAGTGTCGCGAAAATCCCCAGGAACTGTGACAGCCCCTGTCAATGATTGGAGTGCCAAGTAGCCGGCCTCATTACACTGCCCCCTCTCTCTGGCCCGCACTTCAGCTGGTGCTGGTGGGTTTGTTGGAAGTGGGGTGAAGAGAGAGAGACTCTTTTCTTTCCCTTTCTCTATCACTCACTCACTCACTCAGGCAGACTAGGCTGCCTCTGTCACTGATCAATGCCGCGGCCCCACGTGAGCCTCCAGCTGATATGTTTGTTACAAAAAAGTTCCTTCAGTTTCACGGCGGCCTCATTCCTATTGGCCCGCTCGCGTTCCGTCATTAGCATACGCCTGCTTCCATTGGTCGCCGGGCTTCCTGTATCAATTACCCCTCTCCGCCTGATTGGTCGTCTTCCCACCACCTCTCCCCATTGGCCGGCGCGCTTGTCCCACACACTCCCGCCTGTCAGGGAGGAATGAAACTGGAGCACTTTGTGGGTCCGAGCTTTTGGAATTGTTATTATATCCATAAATGTGTTTTAAATATATATTGTTATTATTACTGCGAGAATTATTTTCATTCTCCTCCCTTTCCCCCCGCTCTTTCTCAGCCTCCCTGTTTGGGCATCAGGCGCACTTTGCGTTGTGGCGCATTTATAAATGAATCTAATATTAAAAAAGGGGCAAATCCCAATACTGTCACTGACTCCAGCTTATAGGGACTGGGTCCAAATAAATTCAAAACAGCTGATGAAACGAAAAGAAAAAGAAGAGAGAGCAGCTTTAACTGCCCATCGCCATTTCTCAATGTACATTTTTAACAGTGGGGAGAATCCACGAACAACGCTCCCACGTCTTTAATTTTCTGACCCCACCTCCATCCCGAAATGTGTGTGTGTGTGTGTGTTGTGAGTGATTGCATTTTGGAGACGCTCCCTTGCTTCATTGCATTCTCTCAACTCCATTTTAGCTCCTGTTTTAGCATTTCTGATAATAGATCTTTTTTTTTACATAATATATATTAAACATGCACCTGATTCTGAGAAATATTATGAATTAAAGAGATGAAGGTTGTGGTTCCTAACCTGTAATCAGAGCTGGAGCTGATATCCTGCAGTACAGAAATAGTTGTCGGGAAATCAAGATATATATCCCAGTTCTGGTCGATGCTGAACATTCTCCTGATACTATTTAAAGAGCAGAGATTTCTCCCAGTGTCTCAAGCCGACACTCAAAAAGTGTGCACAGTTTCACAAACGATTCACTGAAAACTTTGCTTCACTTCTCTCATATCTTCTGTAGCATAAACATTTGACCCTCTCCACCTCCCCAACTTCTGCATTGTCATTTTGTTGAAGTCAAGACTTATTGTAGCATCTAATCCAAAATCGTAGATTTGGAGAAGAAGCAGGGCATGTTTCTTTATTTATTACTGTCACAAGTCGGTTTACATTCACACTGTAATGAAGTTACTGTAAAAATCCTCGGGTCACCACACTTCAGCACCTGTCTGGGTACACTAAGGGAGAATTTAGCATGGGCAATGCATCTAACCTGCATACCTTTGGACTGTGGGAGGAAATCAGAGTACCCAGAGAAAACCCACGCAGACACTGGGAGAATTGTGCAAACTCCACACAGTGACCCAAGCCAGGAATCGGACCCAGGTCCCTGGTACTGTGAGGTGGCAGTGCCAACCACTGTGCTACCCCATGCCATTGTACATATGGAATTTCAGAAAGTTCAGATACATTCTGGGCCTAATTCTGTGGAGTAAAATTTCTCTCCCAGGTTCTCAAAATTGTGGAATGTCTCACTTCTTCCAGCCTTTTGTCCCTCCAAGTTTTTAAATTGAAAAATTTGCTTTTAGATAGAACCTTTCATGACCTCAGGCTACTTTAAAAAAAACACTTTACAGTCAATTAAGTACGTTTGTGAATGTCATCACTCATGTAATGTGGGAAGCACAGGAATGAATATGTGCACAGCAAGCTCCCAAAAAAAGAAAAGTCATAATGACTAGTTTTTTTGTGTTGATGTTGGTTGAATATCAGGCGGAACACTAGGGGTAACTCCCCTGCTCTTCTTCAAGCTAGTGCCATGGAATGTTTCACACCTACCTGAGAGGGCAGACAGTTGAAAATCTCATCCAAAAGATAGTACACCTGATAATGCAGCACTCCCTCAGCTCGGCACTGGGTGTGTCAGCGTATCATTTTATGTTTGAGTCCCTTAAGCACACAATATTCTGACTGACAGGAAAAAGTGATACCAACTAAGCTATGGCTGACACAATTAAAATATCCCTGGTGTCATCTCATGATTTTGCAATATGTCCTGTTCCATCCTTTTTAAAATTGGTCTTAGTTCCTCTGTGTTTCACTTATATTATTCAACACTATTTTTGTGTCTTCCTCTATATATAAATATGGTTAAGTCATATAAGATGACTTTACCAAAATAAGATGCCTCACTGTGGTGATGTCCCACCATTTTTTTAATTCCTTCATGAGATGTGAGCAGCATTTGTTGTTCATCCCTGATTGTCCATGAAGGGGCATTCTTTTTTAAGAGACAACTGTGGATCCAGAGTCACATGTAGACCAGACCAGGCAAGGATTGCGAATTCCGTTTCCTAAAGGACCACATGGTTTGCACGGTGGCACAGTGGCTAGCAGTGCTGCCTCACAGTGCCAGGGACCTGGGGTCGATTCCTGGCTTGGGTCATTGTCTGTGTGGTTCCCCCTGTGTCTACGTGTGTTTCCTCCAGTTGCCCTGGTTTTCTCCTACAGTCCAAAGATGTGCGAGTTAGGTTGATTGGTCATGCTAAATTAACCCCAGTGTCAGGGGAATTAGTAACGGGAATAGGGCCTCGGTGGGATTGTGGTCAGTGCAGACTTGATGAGCTGAATGGCCTCTTTCTGCAATGTAGGGATTCTATGATTCTAACAATCAACAATGGTTATCATTAGACTTACAATCCCAGGTTTTTATTGAATTCACATTCTACCATTTGCCATGGTGGATTTGAACTAAAGTCCCTGGAGCATTATTCTGCGTCTCTGGAATACTAGTCCAATAACAATATCACAACACCCACTGCCATTATAATACTTTAATCCCAGATATTAATCTTTATTACAGAACCATCCATTAGGGCAGTACAAGATGATATTGTCCTAACTTTAGACTGAGGGGCTTTCCTGCCTGAGGGATACATGAGGCACAGGAAGCATGCATATGTCTATTTCCATTCCCAGTTTTCCCTGTCTCTAGAAACCTTTGCCTGAGCAGTTTCATTCTTCATCAAGAATGGCTGAGCAGGAGACTTTCCTGATCTTACTACCTGCCATAGGTGCATTAGAAGTATTTACAGACTGAGAAGTAACCTGTTTGACCACACAATCAATGCATCTTCTGTATCCATCAAGACCTGCAGTGAGTTTGAACCTTGGGCTTCTAACTCAGAGGCAGAGACACCCGCTGCATCATAAGATCTCTGTTTATTATCCTAACCAATGGTTCTGTAATTAGATCTTGACATTCTCCATTTAAAATAACATTAGAAATAGCAGTAGACCATTCAGCCCTTTGAAGTTGTTCCATTTCTCTGGCTGATTCTCTACCTCAACTCCATCCTCCCATTCCATCACCTTATCGCTGAATTCTTAGGTATCCAAAAATCTAATGATCATATCTTAAATAAATTTAATATCTAGACATCTATAGCCCTATAGAGCAGGGAATTCCAAAAATCCACAACCCTTTGAACTAAGGAATTTCTTCTCATCTCGGTGCCAAATAGCCAAACCCTAATTCTGATACTGTGATCAACGACCTCTGTAAGCTGTGCAGCTATCCCCCTCAAAATCCCCACTCAGGCCACGCACAAGCCGGCTTCTTTAAGGTATTGAGCCTGTGCAGCCACTCACAAAAAATTAAAGGGCTTACACACTTAAATAAAGCACCACTGGGTTGGCACATAGCACAGTGGTTAGCACTTTTGTCTCACAGCACCGGGGTCATGGGTTCAATTTCTGGCTTGTGTGGAGTTTGCATATTCTTCCTGTGTCTGCATGGGTTTCCTCTGAATGCTTCGGTCTTCTCCCACAGGGTCCAAACATGTGCAGATTAGGTGTATTGGCCATGCTAAATTCTCCCCCTAGTGCCTCCGAACATGTGTCAGGGTGTGGTGATTAGGAGATTCTCACAGTACTTCATCGCAGTGTGAATGTAAGTCTACTTGTGACAAATAAATAAACTTTACTTCTCTTTACTTTTGTGCTCAAAAAAGAGGAATCGTTGACCGTGATCCCTTTGATGAGGTGTCCTTGTTATCAACCCATCAGATACTAAAGAGAGTAGCTGGAATTTTACTGCACTGCTCGCCACGGGATTTGGAGCAGGCGAGGAGCAGACAATGGGAATGTCTGTTGACCTCAGGCGGGATCTTACAGTTTTGGGACGAGTGAGGTCACCCAATATCTTTTTACTTATGTTATCAGAACCTTTTGTGATATTAAAATCACTATTAAATCTCCTCTTAACCTTCTCTACTCTGGGAAGAACAAATCTCTCAATCCCCAGATGGATTGGCCATTCTAAATTGCCCTTTAGTGCCAAGGGGACAAGTTAGGGTAAATGCGAAGGTTATGGGGATAGGACCCGGGGCTGGGATTGTGGTTGGTGTAGCGTTGTAGAACACTACACTTCTGTAGTGTAGGATTCTATGAATTTCTCTTTTCCAGCCTCTCCAAATGTGTGATTGGATCACAATGGATAATGCAGGCATCGATCCCACTACCACTCAAGGGGAACACTCTACCATTTGAGCTAATTCCCCAGCACCAAGGAAGCAAATCCTGCAGTTCCCATCTCACTTCCATATGGATTGTCTGCTCCATGTCTCTGGATCCAAAATTGGCCTCTTCGGTCACATAAAGACTTATGAGTGAAACACCTGGGAAGATTTCATCCTTAAATTGAGGGACAGCCTTGACCATCAATCATCGTAATGTTCCAAAAGTAAAAAAAAAATGGAGCCTTTGCTGAATTCAAAATACTGAGTGGAGGCAGGGTAAAACAGTCTTCTGTTAAATTTTGTCTCCCATGTACTTTGGTGTGACAGACACTTTCGCAACAACAGCACCAGTGCAGTGAGTTTGTGAACTGTACTTTCACCTCTGGGACCATGGCTGTGAATCCAAACAGCAATTGGACAACAGAAGCACTAATTGGCAACCTCATTGAGAAAGGCCACAAAGGCAGCTGGTGTGGGAAATGGAAAGAAAATTAATGCTGGTTCAGTAGCTAAACCCTCGTCTGGTTGTGTCGTCAAGGGAGGCCCCAAAGGAAGCTCAGTCCCTCTAAGCTGAGGAGTGTTTTTGCATGTTATCTGTGTCTTGTTGCAATGATGCAAGGTTTGGGCTAATCCTAATGAATGACGAACACCTCAACAAAACTGCAGCAAAAGACAAAAGGAGTTACCCCAGTGCCTCAATTTCTGATCCATGGCGAGGGTGGTTGTAGAAGATTGTTTTTCAAACTGGAGGCCTGTGACCAGCAGAATGTCTCAGGGATTGGTGCTGGGTCGGCTGTTATTTGTTATTTATATTAATGATTCAAATGAGAATTTAGGAGGCATGGTTAGTAAGTTTGCAGATGACACCAAGATTGATGGCATAGTGGGCAGTGTAGAAGGTTATCTAGGATTGTAACGGGATCTTGATCACTTAGGTCATTAGGTCGATGAATGGCAGATGAAGTGTGAGATGATGCATTTTGGTAGCTCAAATTGGGGCAGGACCTACTTGGTTAATGGTAGGGCATCGATGAGGATAATAGAACAAAGAGATGTAGGACTACATGTTCATAACTCCCTAAGTGTGGAGTCACAGGTAGAAGTCTCACAATACCAGCTTAAAATCCAACAGGTTTATTTGGCAGTAAACACCACTAGCTTTTGGGGTTTGCCCCTTCGTCAGGCACGTTCACATCATGAGTCACAGGATGGTGAAGAAGGCATTCAGCATGCTTGGTTTCATTGGTCAGATCATTGAATACAGGAGTTAGGGCATCTTGTTGAAGTTGTACAAGACATTGGTAAGGCCACACTTGGAATGTATACAGTTCTGGTCAACCAATAAAGAAAGGATATTATTAAACTAGAAAGAGTGCAGAAAAGATTTACTAGGATGCTACCGGGACATGATAAGAAGAGGCTGGCACACTGGGACTTTTTCCTCTGGAGCCTGGGAGGTTGAGGAGTGATCTTGTAGAAATCTATAAAATAATGAGAGGCACAGATAAGGTAGATAGTCAGCATCTTTTCCCAAAGATAGGAGAGTCTAATCCTAGAGGGCATGGGTTTAAGGTGGGAGGGAAAAGATACAAAAGGGCCCAGAGGCACAATTTGTTCACTCTGAGGATGGTGAGTGTCTGGAACAAGCTGTTAGAGGTAGTAGCAGAGGCAAGTATAATTTTACTTTTAGAAAGGATTTAGACAGTTATATGGAGAAGATGAGTGTAGAGGGATTTGGGCCAAATGCGGGTCATTAGGATGAGCTTAGTGGTAAAAATGGGCAGCGTGGACAATTTGGGCTCATGGGCTTGTTTCCATGCTGTAACCTCTTTGACTCTATGAGTTTAACTGATGCCCACATTTGTGATCTTTATAAACAATTACTGGGCTGGGCGTCCTGGCTGACTGCTTTCTCTTTCTCTGTACTGAATGGGACATTATAGTTGTAAAAAGTCTGGCCCAGTCTGATATACTGGTCTTGGAGCAGACTGGAATTGATGGCCAGGGTACAGACTTTGTAATGAGTGGAGGCGAGGAGAGATGAACAAAATGCTTTCTGTCCCTCAAATATTTCACTGGAGGAAACCACAGCTCAATCAAAGACTTTACAAAGGGAAAGGAGGTTGGAGTTGGAGCAGGACAGAGGAGTTGAATTTAATTTGATTTACTATTGTCACAAATATTGGGATACAGTGAAGAGTATTGTTTCTTGCATGCTATACAGACAGAACACACCATTCATAGAGTACACAGGGGAGAAGGAAAGGAGAGGATGCAGAATATAGTATTGCAGTTACAGATAAGGTGAGGAGAAAGAGCAGCTAAGGTCAGTTCTAGGTGGGTGACGAGTGGCAGTAGTTTAAAAGGGGGTGGGCGCCTGTACACAAGGATAAGGATTTATTTGTCAGTTGACCTAAAAGCCAGGATAGGAAGTTGGGTGAGTCAATAATTTAGTAAGCCTGGGGTCAAGGGAATGTGAGAGGAGTCTCATGGGCAATGCATGCTTGTGCTTCTCCAGAAGGCAGGTGCAAAAAGCAAAACTGAAACCGGGTACCAATGCCAAGGTGGTGTCTAAGCAATGGGTTCCAGGAAAGGCAGATGGCACAATGACACAATCATTTGGCATGATAATATACAGGATTAACAACACCCACAGTCATGAAGTTTTAATTTTTCAAAAAATATGTAAATTCTGTGACTAGAGAGAGGCAAGAACAACAACTTGCATTTCACAGGAGCATTGCCAAATAAAATTTGTCATCAAGCTGTATGAGGAGACATTAGGGTAGATGACCGAAAGTTTGGTAACAGAGGTAGGTTTTAAGGAACATCTTAAAGAAGGAGAGAGAAGTGGAGAGGCAGTGAAGCGTAGTGAGAAATTTCCAGGGCTTCGGGCCTTGGTAGCTGATGATATAATGGTGGAGTAATTAAACCTGGAGGTACTCAGAAGGCTAGCATTGGAAAGGCCCAGAAGTCTCAGATTTTATGACTGGTCACAGCACAGACCAAGTCCTTGCAGCCCACTGAGTCCATGTTGGCTCTCTGTAGAGAAATTTATTCCGTTTTATTCCCCTGTGCTAGACAACAGAAGTGCATAAATATCCACTTATGACCGTAGCACAGAACTGAGAAGAGTTGAAAACAAATGAGAAAGTAACAATCAAATGAAGTCAAGTTTGGCCTTTCTAAATCTTGCAGACTGTAGGCAGGATGCCAGCAGAAAGAAGTGACGATGTCCACATTTGGGAAACAATTAACTCTAGCAGGAGACAGTTTGATGAGTCTTGACTTTGAAAGAGTGAGGATGAAGGGAAATGATAGAGGGTTCAGATGTGAAGAATATAGCAAATGCACTCCTAAACATACAGATTGCGATCTTTATTTGACATGGGGACAAAATGAGAAAGAGCATGACCTCTGAACTAGGGCCAAGGAAGTGCAAGCCAGGCTGAGGAGGCCCCAGAGGTCGTGGAGGTGAGATGGAGAGATATTCGACACAGGAGACTTTGGCGGATCAGGATGGCAGGATTTCCGAGTGTGATTTCCGTGGCTATGACTGATATGTAGGAATACAATTCAATTAAAACGTGTTGAGCTAACACTGTAATGTGCTCAAGGGCAGCTGCATATTTTTGCAGTCTGGCTGCTGTCATTCTAAAGTCAACAGATTTTAATTTGGTATGGGTATTAAAGGCTATGGAACTAAGGTAAGTCAATGGAGTTCAGATCAGTGATGTCGACAAATGAATGGCGAAACAGCCTTTGGGATCTGCATGACCAGAAATCTGATGCCTGGTTCCCCCAATCCTAGTTCAGTTATGGATATGATCAGTAATACTTCGGAAGGGTGGCAGTGGTATAATGGCTGTGTCACTGGAAGGGTAATCCACAGGCTAGACTAATGTTCTGATGGGCTATTCGACTGTGCCCTGCTGTCACCTAATCCTCACTCGTGTGCTCTCACTAGAAAGAGCCACTGATTCGCAATTGGGATTTGGAACCCTTCCTGAGGCTTTTTTTATGAAAAGCCACAAATGCTGGACATCTGAATTAAATTACAAGACTCTGGAGGGCTGTATTAAGAATTGGAGGAAAGATTGTGCAATGTCTTTAGCGCGGATCTTTCATTCTCCCTTTAACTTCCCCAACTGTTGAGTCCAGCTCCCCCCTTCTCCAATTCTGGTGACCGTCCCTCCCCCACCCCTCTGACCCCCCTCGACAACAAGTTTCACATTGTCATGACAATAATCGCCACAACTCTCCTTTGCTCCCTCAAGTATCGTCAAAGCCTCCTCAAAATCTGACTTTCATTTGGTCAGCTCCCCCTGACACAATGGCACAGTGGTTAGCACTGCTGCCTCACAGCACCAGGCATCTGGGTTCAATTCCCAGCTTGAGTCACTGTCTGTGCATTCTCCCTGTGCCTGCGTGGGTTTCCTCCAGGCGCTCCAGTTTCCTTCCACAGCCCAAAAGATGTGCTGGTTAGGGGCATTGGCCTTGCTAAATTCTTCCTCACTGTATCAGAACAGGCACCAGAGTGTGGCAACTAGGGGATGTTCACACTAGCTTTATTGTGGTGTTAATGTAAGTTGACTTGTCACACTAATAAATAAACATTAATTTAAATTATTGAGTGACCATTTCTAACCTTTGAATCTTCTACCCAGAATCTTGTTCTCCAATGGATTTTTTTCCTTTCAATCACTCCACTTAATTCTTCGATTTCTTGTAAATTATCATTGTTTCTTCTTTTCCATGGGGAAATAACATGTTTTAATTTGTTAAAGGCATTTGGGAAACATAAGCAGTTGTTATAATGGAAAACCTAATTGTGGAAATATTTCTCAAATATTTATCAAGAGTTGACAGAGCTTCCATGTAGTTTTCTGTCTTCCTGGCCTTGCCCTCTCTCATCTTTAGTCCCAACTCAATATAAGCCAGCATAGACCATGGATTAAACCTAAATTTAAGTTTATTTATTAGTGTCATAAGTAGGCTTAATTTACACTGCAATGAAGTTACTGTGAAAATCCCCCAGTCACCATTGACTCAATGCTGACTCCAGCACCCATTCAGGTTCTCTGAGGGAGAATTTAGCATGGCCAATGCATCTAACCAGCACATCTTTCAGACTGTGGGAGGAAACCAGAGCACTTGGAGGAAACCCACACAGACACAAGGAAAATGTGCAAACTCCACAAAGACTTGACCCAAGCTGGGAATCGAACTCTGATCCCTGGCGCTGTGAGGCAGCAATGCTAACCACTGTGCCGCTGTGACACATAGGATCTTCCTATTCTGTCGTGACTCAGTTCCAATTCAAGTTGATACTTTGTATTGTCTCTCTAATACTTTTTGAATGACAATATCCTCCTCAGGCTAGACCTCAATGTGTGACTATGTTGTTGATGTCAGTGTTGAAATCCGTGGAGGTCCAGACTGTAGGGTTTAGCTTTCTGAAAGCAAAATCTCAACAATAACAGCTCCACGATTGCAGGAGAAGGTCCAATGTCATCTTATCCTGAGCCACTAAGGCTAGACAATGAATACAGTCCTTACCAATGGTGCTCACCTGCTGAGAACAACATTTTATAAAGTCATAGCAAAATGTTTCATGTATGTTCTAATGGGTGGACCTGGGTAAGATGCTGTTTTGGAGGATTGGTGCATCCTTAATGGACTGAATGGCCTCCTTCTCTACAGTGGGTCTTCTATGAATTCCACGCAATATATAGACACTTAAAAAATATTACATGTTCAGTGAGGTCACCCCAAATTCCCCTAAACCTGTGGAAATAGAGGTCACTCTCTCCTTGGTGGACAAGACTTCACCCCAAGAACCTGTCTAGTAGTTGAATGTAATTCTGCCACTGCTGATTTTCCATGGTGCCTCTTGGATACTCAGTCCTGAGTAGCTAGACCTGTTCAAAGTCTACCTCATTTAGCACGGTGGCAGTGCCACACGGCATGATGGAGAGTAACTTCAAAGACAGGACTTTGTTTCCTTGTTGTTACTTCTACTGACTATCATGGACAAATGCATTTGCGACAGGTCAATTAGTGAGGATTAGGTCCAGTTGGTTCCCTCACCGCCAAACACAACCTCAGTCTGGCAGTGGTACCTCTTAGGACCTGGCCACCTTGACCAGGAGCGATGCAATTGAGTCACTCTTGGACATTGAAATCCCCACCCAGAGTACATTCTGCAACTTTGTCACCCTCAGTGCTTCCTCCAATTGGTGGTCAACAGATTCATCAGCTGAAGGGAGTTGGGGGTGTGTGAGTGAGAGTGGGTGGGGAGGGAAATGAGGCAGGTGGTAATAAACAGGAGGTTTCCTTGCCTATGAGACTTCATGGAGTCCAGTCAATGTTGAGGATTGCCTGAGCTGTTTATCGCTGTGCCATCTGCCTCCTCTGATAGGACAAGACTAATGATGTGGAAATGCCAGCATTAGACTGGGATACACACAGTAAGAAGTCTCACAGCATCAGGTTAAAGTCCAACAGTTTATTTGGTGGTAAACGCCACTAGCTTTCGGGGCTCTGTCCCTTCGTCAGGACTAACTCAGGAATGGTGATACTGGTATCTGGGACTTTGTCGTTAAGTGATTTGGTTAGTATGACCAAGTCATGCTGTTGTCTGACTGGTTGGTGGGACACTGCTTTCAATTTTGGCACAAGCGCAGAGATGGTCATAAGGAGGTCTTTGCAGGGTCGACAGGGCTGGATGTGCTGTTGTCAGTTCTATCTAGGTCTATTTGTGTGGTCTGTCTATCCAATTTCATTCCTTATTGACTTTTCTGTCGTGGTCCCAAGAGCAGTTAAGAGTCAACCACATCACTGCTGGTCTGGAATTATATGTAGGCCTGGCCAGACCAGTGGAAGGATGGCAGCTTTACTTCATTATAGGTTATTAATGAACCAGATATAGGTTTTTACCACTATGGTTTCACTATTACTGAAACCAGTTTTTAATTCCATATTTATTAGTAGAATTCAAATTCCACCAACTAACATTCAGTCGGGTAAGTTGCAGAAATAAGAAAGAATTGGGGATATACATGCACAGATCTGTGATGGTGGCATGACAAGTTGAGAAGGCCAGTAGAGTCCTAGGCATTATTAACAGAGGAATAGGATACAAAAGCAAGGACGTTCTGCTCAATTTTCAAAAACATTGGTTTGGTAGAATCATAGAATCCCTACAGTGCAGAAGGAGACTATCTGGCCCATTGAGTCTGCACCGACCACAGTCCCATCCAGGTCCTATCCCCATAGCCCCACATATTTACCCTGCTAATTCCCTAACAATAGGGTTAATTTAGCATGGCCAATCAACATCACCCACACATCTTTGGCGTGTGGGAGGAAATAGGAGAACCAAGTGGAATCCCATGCAGATACGGGGAAAACATGCAGACTCCAGACAGACAGTGGCCCAAGGCTGGTCTTACATGGAATGTCGTCTCCAATCCTGGACACTGAACGTTAGGAAGACATTAATTCCTTTGATAGGATGCAAGGAGTATGTTACCCGGGACTGGAGAAGCTGTCAAAAGATCCCTGACAAAGGGATCATGGAACATTAGCTCTAATCTCTCTCCATGGATGCTGTCAGACCTGCTGAGATTTTCCAGCATTTTCTGTTGTTGTGACTGAAGAAGTCGCGCTCATTACAGCAGGGAAGATTAAAGGGAAGATTTGAGAGAAGTGTTCAAAATGTTGAGTGGTTTTGATAGAACAAATAAGAGGGATTGTTTCCAGTGGGAGGAGGGTTGGTAACCAGTGGGACACAGATTGAAGATAATTGACAAAGCAAGCAGAGGCGAAATTAAGAGAATTTTTCTTTTTACACAGTGAGTTGTTGTGATCTGGAATGTGCTGTCTGAAAGGACAGCGGAAACAGATTCAATAAGAACTTTCAAAGGGGATTTGATAAATCCTTGAAATGGTGAAAAACATTTGCTGCGTTACAGAGAAAGAATAGGGGGAATGAGACAAATTTGATAGTCGCTTCAAAATGTTGGCACAGAGTCAATGGGCTGAATGGCCTCTCTCTGTGCTGGTGTGGAGTTAGCTGATGCTAATTGTACCCCAGTGTGATTAAAAACAGGGTGCAACACAGAGATTTGGGATATTGAAATTTCTCTAAAAAATCCTTCATTCGCTTCCAGAGGGGAGGAAGCGTCAACTTGATTTCCCCTCTAATCTCCCAATACCCACCCCCCACCCCCACGCTTCCCCTCCCTGTGCAATGTGTCAGACTGCAATACTCTGCACAACGACGGAAGTGTTGAGCTGTTTTTAGATCTCTTTACTGGTACCCCCATGAGTTTAGAAACCTCTGATCTTCCTCATTGTATTTTTGCTTTGTTTTGAAAGTGTGTAGGGCATTTGTGTTTCGTGCCTGAAACCGTGCTCCCTTTCCATTTGCTTTCCTTTGACATTTTCCTTTTCATGATGATCACCTCATTCTTGGCATCAAACCCTAGAACAGGAAGATGATCTGCCACGTTTATAGCCAAACCCAAAATGGACAGTCAACTCGAGCAGGGTACAAAATGCTCAGCTGATTCCATTGTGCCTGATTCCCAATTTAAACTTAGCCCCCGAGTCCTCTATCCCCTGTGCCCACCCATCCCCTGGAGTTACTGCACCTTTCAATTGTTACACGCTGACCCCTAGTGTTATCATCTCCCTGTGCAGTACTGAGTGACTGCTGTAATGTCTCTAAACCAAGGCCTCCGTGCACTCTCTCAGACAGACATAAGCTATTCCAAGGCATTATTTTCAAAGAGGAGCTGTGGATTTCTCTCTGCTGTCCTGACTAATATTTATCCTTCAGCCAGAATCACCAGAAATAATCTATTTGTGGGATCTTGCTGTAGGCAAATTGGCTACCACACTACATTACAACAATAGCGATAGTTCAAAAGTCATTTGCTGTAAACAACATACTGAAATTATGAAAAGGCCAAATAAACGTAAAGCTTTCCTTCTTAATACACTCACACTAAGGAGCACAGTGGTTAGCACTACGGCCTCACAACGCCAGGGACCTGGGTTCAATTTCAGCCTTGGGTCACTGTCTGTGGGGAGTTTGCTAATTCTCCCCGTGTCTGCGTGGATTTCTTCCGGGTGCTCCGGTTTCCACCCACAGTCCAAAGACGTGCTGGTTAGGTGCATTGGCCATGCTAAATTGTCTCTCAGTGTCCCAAGATGTGTAGGTATGATGGATTAGTCATGGTGATTGTGTGAAGTTATGGGGTTAGAATGGGGGAGAGAGCCTGGGTAACATACTCCCTGAGAGAGTTGGTGCAGAATGAATAGGCTGAATGGCCTCCTTGTGCACTATAGGGATTCAATGATTCACTGATCTCCAATGTTACCATATCTTTTAATCACTGCTCATTTGTTACACAGCTCCAGGTTTTGATTGTCTGGTAAGTGGATGCACAGTTTGATGTGTCACTATCTGATTAACTCGGAAATTGCCTCATTCATTCTTTGCTCCCTGCCATTGCAACCAGTCACCAGTCGCAGTATGATGCCTCACTCCAAATTCCCCCCGGACAAGGCGTGGGTGAAGGATTGGATGCAGGAAGTGGCAGTAAAGCATTAGCCTACGTTCCTGATCTTAACTGTTATCCAGTGAACCTCACTCGCCAACTAGAAGATGGCTTCATTTCTGCTGAGGCAAGATTCTTTGTAAAACCTTCCAAATAGCAGACTAATGTTCAGTGATTGCATTGAGTGTGAGTGCAGATGGTAGTACATTTGGCTTTCCACTACAACACGGAAAAGTAGCTTCAGGATAGGAATGAAGAAAACTGAAAGAAGAGGCTGGAGTATAATGGGTTAATAGCTATGGTAATAAGTTAGTAATGTGTGTCACGATGCAATAGTGACATCAGCAGTTATATGCTGAGACTTTGTAGAGCAGATGGAATAATCTGTGCCCAAGAGAAATGTGCGTACCCAATAGCTCATCCTGTATCTAGTGTAAATAAAATAGCTTCAGAGTTACCACCTATCGGAGCAGTTACTCATGGTAAAAGGGAATCCTTCCCACAATAGAACAGGCCATGAGACTAACATATTACTCAGAAGGAGGTTTAATATTTATTTATTAGTGTCACAAGTAGGCTTACATTAACACTGCAATGAAGTTACTGTGAAAATTCCCTAGCTGCCACACTCCGGCACCTGTTTGTGTACACTGAGGGAGAATTTAGCATGGCCAATGCACCTAACCAGCATGTCTTTCGGACTGTGGGAGGAAACCAGAGCATCCAGAGGAAACCCACACAGACACGGAGAGAACATGCAAACTCCACACAGACGGTCACCAGGAACCCGGGTCCCTGGCACTGTAAGGCAGCAGTCCTAACCGCTATGTCACTGTGTCGCCACATGGTGTTATCAACGTAATTATATTGTTCAGCCTCAAGCAAAAATGTTATTAATTTATTAATGTGAGTGAAGCTGAAGCATGCAGGGTGGTGGGGGGGGGGGGGGGGGGGGGGGTTCATGGAGGTGTGGTGGAGGGTAGGTCATTTAACGCAGGTTCCACTCCCACCTTTGCATCAGATGTTTGTGGGCTCAAGCTTTACTCCAGGGACCTGAGCACAAAAGGGAGTGCTGCACTGTCAGAGGTGCTGTTTTTCAAATGAGAAGTTAACCAAGGTTCTCTCTGTCTTCCAGCGTGAATGTGAAACATTCCCCCCACTGCCACTATCTGAAGAGAAAGCAAGGAAGTTCTCCCCTACAGCCAATGTTATTTCCTCGACCAACATCACTAAGACAGATGATCACGTGATCTTATTGCTGTTTGTGGGAGCCTGCTGTGGAATTGCAACAGTGAAGCTCTTCATCTGAACAACAACAGGATAGATGGGGTTGTTATAGAGCATAGAACATAGAACATAGAACACTACAGCACAAACAGGCCCTTCGGCCCACAAGTTGTGCGGAACACATCAAAACCTACCCAGCCATAGACTTATCTATAACCCCCAATCCCATTGGATCCCATATACTCATGGGATGATCGGGGGTTATGACCGGGGTTGCTCAGCAAAGAGTGTGGAGGGTTACTGAGCATTGACTGAATTCCTAGAACCCAATGTTATCAGAACACTCGGCTATTTCAGCATTAAACCATGACTCATCACTGGGACACAACACAGGACGCTCTTTATCAGGAGTGGAGAACTCATCACAGACACGGTCATTTCCTGTTTTTTTGGAATGGTTTGTACAAATACTGATATTACCAATAAAGCGAGGCCTTTCAAAATGAAGGATCACTATCAAAATCCATCAATGTGGATGAGTAAGTCTATGGTCTTAGAATCATAGAATCTACAGTGCAGAAGGCGGCCATTTGGCCCATCAAGCCTGCATCGACAGCAATCCACCCCCAGGTCCTATCCTAATATTTACCCTCCTCATCTCCCTGCCACTAAGGGGCAATTTATCACAGCAATCAACCTAACCCACACATCTTTTGGACTGTGAAAAGAAACCAGATCACCCGGAAGAAACCCCCAAGCAGACAAGGGGAAAAAGTGCAAACTCCACATTGACAGTCATCCGAGGCCGGAATTGAACCTGCGTCGCTGGTGCTGTGAGGCAGCAGTGCTAACCACTATGCCATTGGTCCTTCCCTTAACTCAAACTTTGCAGAGAGGGCTCTAACTACAGCGAAGCCTTACTAATGACAGGGTTTCATTATCAATATGGACTCTCAAAGCAAATGTTGTGTGGGTAAACATGTTGTCAATTTCCACCCGATCTCAGTTTGAGCCAACAGAGCCTTGGAGTTGGGCAACAGTTAGAAAAAAGGGCATTAGCTATGAGGAGAGGGTGGAGACACTTGGTTTGTTCTCACGACAAAGGTTGAGGGGCGACCTGATAGAAGTCTTCAAGATTATGAGGGACATGGATAGGATGCTTCGTCAGAAGCATTTTCCTGGGGTGGAAGAGTCAAGTACCAGGAGCATAGGTTTAAGGCGCAAAGGGCAAGATTTAAAGGAGATGTATGAGGCAAGTTTTTTACACTGAGGGTGGTGGGTGCTTGGAACTCGCTGTCAAGGGAGGTAGTGGAAGCAGCTATGACAATGACTTTTAAGCGGCATCTTGAAAATACATGAATAGGTTGGGAATACAAGGATATGATCCCCAGAAAGGTCGGGTGTTTTAGTTCAGTCAAGCAGCATAGTTGGTGCAGGCTTGGAGGGCCAAAGGGCCTGTTCCTGTGCTGTAATTGTCCTTGTTCTTTGTTCCTAATATGGATTCTAACTCCCAATCTGTATCCAGTGGCCTCCTACCTTTACTGGGATGCAAAAGTGTATGAATATGATGTGGGAACAGAGACTTAGCTGGGTTATGCTGCTCCCAGTGCTAAATAGCTCAATTACCATCAATATCTGGGTTTATGGATGGAAAATGACTATTTGAGTGCAGCACTGGAGTCCTGCAAATATGGAACCAAGTCCCAATACAATTCAGCCAGGGGAGGAGGAGAAAGTGAATAAGCAAAAAAAATAGTGTGTTAGAAAGTGGTGATGAAGAAAGCAGGGAAGAAGGCAGAAACAACTAGAACATTGGAAAGACTTTTATTTAACAAATGCCCTTCAAAACACGCTCTGACACATTATCAAGTTGATTCTGTGGTCCATAAACTTGACAAGATGGTCACACTTGAAGGGTGAACCAGAGATAGATCTACAACACTGTGATCCCAACATACCCTCCTGCATCCCCATTGCGTGCAGGTTTCCTCTGGTAATGAAGGCCTGGTGAATCAACACAGGCAATGCCTTGAATAGAGTTTTAGCTCCATTACCCACCTTGAAATTTCAGAAGAAAATCATACAGTATAGAAAGAGGCCATTCAGCCTATTGTGCCTGGGCCAGCTCTTTGAAGATGCTCCACTTCTTCGCTCATCATTCATAACTCTGCAGCCTTTTCAGTTCCAAATAATGATTTAGAATATAGCTTTGGCAAAGGGTCATCTGGACTCAGAATCATCATAGAACTCTACAGTGCCAAAACAGGCCCTTTGGCCCATCGAGTCTGCACCGACCACAATTCCACCCAGGCCCTATCCCCACACGTGTACCTGCTAATCTCTCTAACCTACACATCCCAGGGCACTAAGGGCAATTTTAGCATAGCCAATCGATCTATCCTGCACATTTTTGGACTGGGGGAGGAAACCGGACTATCCAGAGAAAATCCATGCAGACACAAGGAGAATGTGCAAACTCCACACAGACAATGACCCAAGCCAGGAATCCAACCCAGGTCCTTGGAGCTGTGAAGCAGCAGTGCTAATCACTGTGTTACAGTGCCACCCCAGTCTGCTCTTTTCTCTCCTTACAAATGCTGCCAAACCTGCTGAGATTTTCCAGTATTTTCTCATTTGGTTGCAAATACTTATTCAATTCCCTTTTGAAAGTTACAATTGAATCTGCTTTTCCTTTCAGGCAGTGCAGTCACTTATTAAAAAGTAGTTAAGGCTCAAGATTACATAAGCTAATACACTATCCTCCCTCCCTCCATCCCTGCTGCCAATAAGCCAAATAAATGTAATTTTCTTCGCCCAAGAATGCAAGTGGGATGGGCTGATATTCTCTGGTGTTTAAAAGAATGAGCGGTGATCTTGTTGAAACATACAAGATGCAAATGATTTGATAAGTGTGATAACATGGCCCCTTTAAGAGGCAATCCTTCACTGGCCTAGTGACTGGATCAGAACCAATGGAGTGTGCGAACCAGAGGAGAAACCCATGTAGACACGGTGAGAACATGCAGACTCCACACAGACAGTGACCCAAGCCAGGAATCGACCCTGGGTCCCTGGCGCTGTGAGGCAGCAATGCTAACCATTGTGGTCCACAAGGTTGTTGAGTGAAGAAGCATGTTGACTACTCGTATAAGAGGATAAAGACATCTCTAGGAAACAAGTAAGTGGATCCTGTATTGCTTTCGTCTGCATTTGAAGCTTTAATGCCCAGGATTGGACCAAGGGAGCCTCTGGCTTCAATGGCTGAGGCAGAAGGAGGGGCCAGCAATGGCCTAGCATCAGAGGCAGCTAATCCATCTTCTCCTTCTGTGGGATCCTGTGTCTCTGACTGCTGAGGAGCCCCTATGATGTAGAGATGCTGATGTTCGACAGGGGTAAACACAGTAATAAGTCTCACAACATCAGATTAAAGTCCAACAGGTTTATTTGGTAGCAAATAGTGGCTTTTGCTGCCAAATAAACCTGTTGGACTTTAATCAGGGGCTGTGAGACTTCTTACTGTGAGGAGCCCCTGGCAGAATTATAGTGTTCCACCAGATCCGGAGGTCTCTGGACAGACTGGGTTTATAAACTAAACCCTCCCACCCCAACATCCCCGGGTATCCCCACTGTAACCTTGTTGCTTGCACACCTGCATGTGTAACTTCTTCTCTTCTGTTTTCTCATAAAAAACATAAGAACTAGGAACAGGAGTAAGCCATTCAACTCCTCAAACCTGCTCCACTATTCAATACAATTATGGTGACTTTAGCTCCACCTTCCAGCCTGTTCTCCATAATCCTTCAAAATTACTAATTAAAAATCTGTCTATCTCCTCCTTAAACTTACTCAATGTCCGAGCATCCACTGTACTCTGGGGGAGTGAATTCTACAGATTCACAACCCTTTGGGAGAAGTAATTTCCCCTCATCTCTGTTTTAAATCTGCCATCCCTTATCCTAAAACTATGACCTCTTGTAATAGATAGCTCCACAAGATGAAACATCTTCTCACATGTCTTTTATCAATCCCTCTTATCATCTTATACACCTCAATTAGATTTCCTCTTGTTCTTCTAAACTCCAGAGAGTATCGGTCTAATCTGCCGAATCTCTTCGTAAGACAAGCCCCTCATCTCTGGAATCAATCTAGTGAACTTCCTCTGAACTGCCTCCAATGCAACCATATCCCTCTTCAAGTAAGGGGACCAAAACTGTCCACAGTACCTCAGATGCGTCCTCATTATTGCCTCGTATGGTTCTAGCAACCCTTTGGTACCTTTATATTTCTGATCTGTATCCAGTGGCCTGCTGCCTTTGCCGAGATGCCAATGTGTGTGAATATGATGTGAGGACAGAGATTAACTGGGTTATGCTGCCTCCAATGCCAAAGAGCCCCATTACCATCAACATCTGGGTTTATGCATGGAAAATGGCAATTTGAGTGCAACAATGAGGGAGGTGAGAGGGGAAAGATTCATAAGGGACCTGAAGGACAATCTTTGCACATAGAGGATGGTGTGTATACAAAATGAACTGCCAAAGAGTGGCACTGCAGCACAGTAGTTAGTACTGCTGCCTCACAGCGCCAGCGATGTAGGTTAAAATCCCGCTTGAATCATTGTCTGTGCAGAGTCTGCTCATTCTCTTCTTCTCTGCATGGCTTTCCTCTGGGTGCTCTGGTTTCCTCCCACAGTCTGATGGAAGTGCTTTTGAATACATCCACGTGAAGGGACTGATTGGGCCTCAGTCAAACATCTCATCTGAAAGGTGGCACTCTGGCCATCGCATCTCAACCCACAAGTCTTTCAGTCTGTGGGAAGAAACCAAAGCACCTGGAGGCAAACACAGGAGAGCATGCGTATCGCTGCACGGACATGAGCTAAGCTGAAAATTGACCCTGGGTCCCCGGCGCTATAAGGCATCACTGTGTCACCGTGCTACCCCTAACAATGCAAGGTAGAGTTTGCTTGGATATTTTTCTGATCACTCATCAGAAGATGTGCAGAAATCTCAGAGAAAAACTATTTATTTCATTTCTCCAACCTTTCTCTGTATCGCAGTTACATGGATGGTTGGTAATATTATGGGACAAGTCAGAAATTCCAAAGTATTTTATGAGGCCCGTCTCAATTATAAGTTTTGCATTCTGAATTTGGCTCAGAGATCATGATTTTAAAAAAATTCTTAAAGGTACACTAACATCACAGTAGAAACACATAAAAATTCTACACTGGAGTCTTTTGTCTCATCAATTCACTTTTGTTCTTTCCATTCTTTTTCATATGAGCTCCGACTCTCTTACCTATCTATTCTCAACCGATTGAAACTGAGACTCATTGTCAATACCTTTTATCACAAATAGACATGTCTCCATCTCAGGGTAAACCTTCCCAAAAGCCCCAAAACTGTGGACATCCTCATCTCCCTCAGTCTCCCCTTTCACTTATGCCAATTAGTGCACAGCAAGATACCACAAGTACTGTGACAGTGGCCCAAACAATCTGTTTTTATATACATTGATTTAGGGGTAAAGATTGACCAGCACACTGGAACTAATATGTCTGCCCTTCTTTGAAATATAGTCAGAGGATCTTTTATAGCCTGCTGGGAGGTCAGGCCAGGTGACAGTTTAAAGCCTCATGTGAAACTTGCACAATTATCTCAGTTCATCAGTCACCTTCTCTCCTCATCTTTAGTGTTTTTGCCTCTTTGCAGGTTCAGTTGGCAGTTAGGAAGGCAAATGCAATTTTAGCTTTCATGTTGAGAAGGCTAGAATACAAGATGCACTTCTGAGGCTGTATAAGGCTCTGATGCCATTTGGAGTAGTGTGGGCAGTTTTGGGCTCAACATCTAATGGAGGATTTGCTGGCCTTGGAAAGGGTCCAGAGGAGGTTCACAAGAATGATTCCTGGAATGAAGAGCTTGTCATATAAGGAATGGTTTTGGACTCTGGATCTGTGCTCATTGAAGTCTAGAAGGATGAGGAGGAATTTTATTGAAACTTAGAGAATACTGCAAGGCCTGGGTAATGTGGCCGTGAAGAGAATGTTTCCACTATTAGGAAAAACTCGAACCAGAGAGCACAACTTCAGGCTAAAGGGATGATCCTTTGAAATGGAGATGACGAGGAATTTCTTCAGCCAGAGAGTAGAGAATCTGTGGAACTCTTTGCTGCAGAACGCTGTGGAGGCCAGATCATTGAATGTCTTTAAGACAGAGATAGATAGGTTCTTGACTGATAAGTGATCAGGGGTTATGGGGAAAAGATAGAATGAGGATAAGAAAAATAACAGCCATGAGTGAATGGTGGAGCAGAGTCAATAGGCGGAGAGGCCTAATCCTGCTCCTATGTCTTATGGTCTTATGGTCTCTTCACCCAGGCTGTTCGGATTCCTTCAGAGATATTGTTGATTAGTAGCAAAAGGTTTGATGAATCCTATACGCACCCCCGTCTCTGACTGTTAGCACATCACATGCTAAAAACATATTTTTTAAATTTCTTGTTTCACGTGTTTATGAATCACACTGTCACACCGCAGCCCCCGTGGGACATCAAAGTTCTCCTTTATAGGTTCTGCTTTACTGGCTATCTGATAAGAAGAGACCTCAGTGAATCTATTTATGGCCAATGGTATTGATTCTTGGAAATGAATAACAGTTCTTATGAGATTTGTACATTGTGAATTCACCGGGGTCCATTCTCACTGTAGGGCGTCGCCGCTCCAACAACAGAATTAAAATTATCGGATTTCACGGCCTTCTCTTGTTTATCCGCCTTGACGAAGGCACTTCCTGCATCCTTGCAATGTTGAAAATAAGACTGTTCCATTACACTCTGCTCACCATGGCCGAATAGCAATCTGACATTCTTCTACGTCAAACTCTTCAGTCTTTATAGATCATCATGGAATCCCACAGTACAGGAGGAGGCTATTCAGCCCATCAAGTATGCACCGACTGCAATGCTACCCAGGCCCAACTCCTGTAATCCCGCACATTTACCCTGCTTATCCCATGACAATAGGGTCAATTTAGCACGGCCAATCAACCTAGCCCACACATCTTTGGACTGTGCTAGGAAACCGGAGCACCCAGAAAAAGCCCACGCAGACACAGGGAGAAAGTGCAAACTCCGTACAGAAGTTACTCAAGGCTGGAATTGAATGCCTGTCCCTGGTGCTGTGAGGCAGCAGTGCTAGCCACTGTGCCACCATGCCACTCCATAGCGGGCAACATAGTTCTCTTTTAAAAAAGAAATTGAAATTGATCCTGGAGAGCATAGTGGCACAGTGATTAGCACTGCTGCCTCACAGTGCCAGGGACCCAGGTTCGATTCCTGG
The DNA here is from genome assembly GCA_024679065.1 of Sphyrna mokarran. NCBI lineage: Eukaryota > Metazoa > Chordata > Chondrichthyes > Carcharhiniformes > Carcharhinidae > Sphyrna > Sphyrna mokarran. The sequence goes on along the minus strand of JAGIQG010000026.1, from coordinate 10,703,015 downwards.
CCTGGGTCACAGTCTACATGGAGTTTGCATGTTGTCTACAGGAGTTTCCTCCAGTTTCCTCCCACAGTCCAAAGATGTGCAGGTTAGGTTGATTGGCTATGGTAAATTGACCCCGAATAGCAGGGTAAATGTACAGTGCTATGGGGAATAGGACCTAGGTGGGATTGTAGATGGGCTGAATGGTGTCTTTCTGTACTATGGTGTTCTACTTATCTAATTCCCTTTTGAAAGTTGCACCACTTTTCCAGGCGGCACATTCCCGACCACAACAGCTCGCTGCCTGTAAAAAACAAATTTCTTTCAGATTCTTTCTTTCTTCACTCTTTCTTCTCTCCTTCACTGTCCACATACTACCCAACACCAGTTACAACTCTTTTAATTCACTTGTGAGACATGGGCATTGCTGGTTGGCCAGCACTTATTGCCCAGCCCTGGTTGCCTGTGAGAAGGTGGTGGTGAGCTGCCTTCTTGAATTGCTGCATCCACATGTTGTGGGTTGACCCTCAATGCCATTAGAGAGAGAATTCCAAGACTTTGACCCAACAACGGCAAAGGAACAGTGATATATTTTCAAGTCAGGATAGTGAGTGGTTTGGAAGGGAACTTGCAGATGGTAGTGTTCCCCATGTATCTGTTGCCCTTGTCCTTCTAGGTGGAAGCAGTGGTTGGTTTGGAAGATGCTGCCTAAGGATCTTTGGTGAATTGCTGCATTGCATCTTGTAGCTAGTACACACTGCTGCTACTGAGCATCGGTGGTAGAGGGAGCGGATGTTTGTGGATGTGATACCAATCAAGTGGGTTGCTTTTTCCTGGATGATATTAAGCTTTGTGAGTGTTGTTGGATCTGCACCAAGTGGGGAGTATCCTGAAATCTAAAATCAACTGAAAGCAACTGAAATTATTATGGTCTCTGTGGTCCTATACTTGAGGTGGCCAATAGAGATTTTTTAGTGGGCCAAGGACTCACTTTTATACAGTAAATGAAGGGAATATAAAGTTACAAATGTGACTGGGGAGAGGAGGCAGACGCCTGTTAAATTCCTTCTGGGGAGTGTGTAAGTGTGGGTTCTGAGATGAATTGGGGATCACACCCCCTTAAGTTTCCCTCAATAACTCATCAAGACATTTCACCAACAAACATTCTAAACAAGGGTCACTCAGAAGGAATACCATCCCGATCCCATCCTGACTTGGCAAGTTGAGGAGTGAGTTCCAGGCAAAACATTGATAGGATGGCAGGAAGAATTGGTCCAGTGAATACAATGATTATATTATTTCAATGCAGCGATCAGCACAAATCTGAGCTGATGGGTTAATCCTGAGAGGCCAATTACCATTGTACTTATCAGACACGAGAGCAGCTCCCCGGGGTCTCTCAAATTTGGAAACTTGATATGACATGGCTAAGGGTTTGACTGAAGAAGAATGTTAATTGACATGATGGTTAGCATTGCTGCCTCACAGCGCCAGGGACCTGGGTTCAATTCTGGCTTCGGGTAAGTGCGGAGTTTGCATGTTCTCCCCGTGTCTGTGTGGGTTTCCGCCAGGTGATCTAGTTTCCTCCCACAGTCCAAAGGTGTGCAGGTGAGGTGGATTTGCCATGGTAAATGCATGGGGTTGTGGGGATAGGCTGGAAGGGAAGGCATGCTCTTTTGAACAATCAGTGCAGATTCAGTGGGCTATTGCCTTCTTTTTGCACTATAGGGATTCTATGTTTAAAGTTTCTTTATTATTATCACAAATAGGCTGACACTAATGCTGCAATGAAGTTACTGTGAAAATCGCCTCGTCGCCATGCTCTGGCACCTGTTCAGGTACATTGAGAAGAATTCAGTATGGCCATTAACTTGTCATTGGGAGAATTTCAAACTATTTTCAGACCAATGGGTTTCTGACTTTCTGCCAGCCCCAAGAATCCCTGCTCCCATCTATGACAAAACTCACCACAGATGGGATGGGAAAATTCACCCGATAATTCTGTACTTCCTATTTCATTACTTTTCAATATTGACAGTATCTGTATTGCTGACTGTTTGGAAACAGAAATTATGTCAAAAAGGGAGTGAAATACACAAGGAGCCAGCGTTAGGCTCCGGGATACCTAACTGAAACTCCCACCCGGAACTGACCAGAAATTTCACTTTGGGTGAATTTGGTGTTTGATGACATATGCAGAAAGCAGGGTTCTTCCATTCCCAGCTCAAGTACCATCTCAGGGGCCAACACACATGGGCCATGTCCAAAGGGTGACCCGCAGGGTGAGCACATCTTTGTTTACCTGGATTGAAAGGGGTGGTATGGGGTGGGGACACTTCCCAGCAGTCAAAACAACAGAATAGAGCATCCTACTGAATTAGTCATTTGACCATTGACTTCTTTAGAATGGTACATGTGCTGTCGCTGCCTTTTCATTCAAAGTAGTTCAATGGCAACAAATAGTAAGTAGTTGAGTAGGGCAGCGCAGTGGCATGGCGGTTAGCACTGCTGCCTCACAGCGCTAGGCACCTGGGTTCAATTCTGAACTTGGGTGATTGTGCAGAGCACCCAGATGTTCTCCCCATGTCTGTGTGGGTTTCATCCGGGTGCTCCCTGTCTCCGGGGACGGTGGGGCTGATGTATGAAGAAAGATTGACTAGGTTGGGATTGTTTTTGCTGGAGTTCAGATGAATTGGGGAGTGGATTTCATAGAGACTTATAGAATTCTAACAGGACTAGACAGAGTAGATGCCAGGAGAATATTCCCAATGGTGGGGGAGTTCTGAACCAGGGATCACAAACTGAGGATTCAGGATAGACCATTTAGGATGGAAGGAAAGAGACATTTCTTCACCCAGAGAGTGGTGAGCCTGTGGAATTCATTACCACAGGAAGAAATTGATGCCAAAACATTGAATGTATTCAAGAGGCGGTTGGATATAGCACTTGGGGCGAATGGGATCAAAGGTAATGGGGAAAAAGCAAGATTAGTCTAATGAGTGGACAATCAGTCATGATCATGATGAGTAGTGGAGCAGGTTTGAAGGGCTGAATGGCCTCCTCCTGCTGCTATCTTCTATTTTTCTATATTTCTATGTTTCCCCAAATAGTCCAGAAGAAATGCAGGTTAGGTGGATTGCCAATGTTAAATTGCCCCTTAGTGTCGGAGAGATTAATGGGGTAAATAAGAGGATAGCATCCCAAGTGTGTAGGTTAGGGGGATTAGGATGGGAACTGGGTGAGATTAAGAGGATCAGGTAAGGGAGAGGATCTGGGAAAAACACTCTGTCAAAAAGTCAGTGTAGACTCAATGGGCTGAATGGGCTCTTCAGCACTGAAGAGATTCTATGATTCTGATTGCACCCATTACCTCCATAGGTATGGCCTGGGGTGGTAATGAGAGATTTGGAATAGGCACATATTAATCTGCTGGATTAGCTGTTCTCCAATTGCATTCTCCAATTGGTTATGGGCAGGGTTGGGAGAAGTATTATTTGGTTGGTTCACTTGTCACCAAATCCAGGTCGATTGGATTATAGGATGGTTGTGTTCATTGGTCACCAGCCCATCACTAACTAAATCTTCAGACTCAGAAAGAGTGATCAGGCAACTGGGCGAGAGGGTGGGAGCGACTAGTGTCTATGTCCATGCAGGAGGAGAGGGCAGAAAACTGGGAGGGGAGGATATTAAACTGCCAGAGAGAAATAACTGAGACAACAACAGAAAAAAAGAGAGAAATACAATTCAATCAGCTGTTGGTTTCAGCCTCTTGCTATTCAACATGTCTCAGTCTGAAATTAGAAATGCAAATTCCAGTGCGGGGGTTTCAATTGAAACAAATTCTCAAAAAGAGAATTCTAACAACCATTGTATCAAAGAGTTTGACAACATCTGTGATCGTATTTTTTCATCACCAAGGAGATTTAAGCCTCAAATCCAAATTCCCCTTCCCACAGTGATTCTGTGTATTCAGCGACTGTCTCTAGTCTGTGCCAATCACACCTATAAGATGGGCTTGGCTTTTACCATTAGCCTCAGTGCCACTAAGCAGGGGAAGGGTTAAAAGAATCAGCCAAGGTCACACCCCAATTACCAACACTATATTTAAGAAAGCCCACAAACACCTCTACTTTCTCAGAAGACTAAGGAAATTTGTCATGTCAACTACGACTCTCACCAACTTTTACAGATATACCATAGAAAGCATTCTTTCTAGTTGTATCACAGCTTGGTATGGCCCAAGGCCGCAAGGAACTACAAAAATTGTGAATATAGCCCAGTCCATCATGCAAACCTTACTAACCTTACTGAGTTTTTTGAAAAAGTGACCAAAGAGGTGGATGGGGGTAAGGCAGTTGATGTGGTATATATGGACTTTAGTAAGGCGACCTTTAATAAGGTGGCCCATGGAAGGCTTCTGCAGAAAATGCAGATGTATGGGATTGAGGGTGATTTAGCTAATTGGGTGAGGAATTGGCTAGCAGATAGAAGACAGAGGGTGGTGGTTGATGGGAGATATTCATCGTGGAGTTCGGTAACAAGTGGTGTACCTCAGGGATCTGTTTTGGGGCCCCTGCTGTTTGTAATTTTTATAAATGATCTGGATGAGGGTATTGAAGGATGGATTAGTAAATTTGCGGATGACACTAAAGTCGGAGGAGTGGTAGATAGTGAAGAGGGGTATTCTAGTTTGCAGAGAGACTTGGACAAGTTGCAGAGCTGGGCCGAGAGGTGGCAAATGGAGTTTAATGTGGAAAAGTGTGAGGTAATTCACTTTGGCAGGAATAAGAAATGTGTAGAGTATAGGGCTAATGGTAGGACTCTTAATAGTGTTGAAGAACAGAGGGATCTTGGTGTATATGTGCATAGATCCCTGAAAGTTGGCAATCAAGTCGATAAGGTCGTTAAGAAGGCATACGGAGTCTTAGCTTTTATTGGTAGGGGGATTGAATTTCGGAGCCGCAACGTCCTGTTGCAACTGTACAAAACTCTAGTGCGGCCGCACTTGGAGTATTGTGTGCAGTTCTGGTCCCCACATTATAAGAAAGATGTGGAGGCACTGGAGAGGGTACAGAGGAGGTTTACCAGGATGTTGCCTGGTATGGAAGGCATGTCTTATGAAGAGAGGCTGAGGGATTTGAGGTTGTTTTCGTTAGAAAGAAGGCGGCTAAGAGGAGACCTTATTGAAACATATAAGATGATTAGAGGTTTAGATAGGGTGTACAGTGATAGCCTTTTTCCTAGGATGGAGAAAGCTAGCACGAGGGGACATATCTTTAAATTAAAGGGTGGTGGTTTTAGGACAGATGTCAGAGGTAGGTTCTTTACCCAGAGGGTGGTAAGGGTATGGAATGCCTTGCCTGTGTCAGTTGTAGATGCGCCAAGTTTGGTGGCGTTTGAGGTTAGTAGATAAGTTTATGGATGAAAAGGGAATGGTTTAGGTTAGAGGGTCACTGCTTGTTCCTAATTGGTCGGCGCAACATCGAGGGCTGAAGGGCCTGTTCTGCGCTGTAATGTTCTATGTTCTATGTTCAAACCAGCCCCCCTTCCATTGACTCCTTCTGCACTTCCTGTTGCCTCGACAAAGTAGCCAGCGTAATTAAGGACCCAACACATCCTGGACATTCTCTCTTCCATTTTCTTCCTTCGGGAAAAAGATATAAAAGCTGAGATCACGTACCAACTGACTCAAGAACACTTTCTTCCCTGCTGCCGTCAGACTTTTGAATAGACTTACTTTGCATTAAGTTGCTCTTTCTCCACACCCTAGCTATGACAGTAACACCACATTCTGCACTCTCTCCTTTCCTTCTCTATGAATGGTATGTTTTGTCTGTATAGCGTGCAAGGAACAATACTTTTCACTGTAAGTTAATAAATATAACAATAACAAATCAAATCAAAATCAATGATTGGTAACCTATGACCCCTGTATCAGGTATAAGCAGGGTCAAGCTCACATCTGTCTCTCCCCTCAATCAGATATCCTGGCCGGGATTCTCCCAACCCACCCACCACTAGAATTCCAGCAAACTCAGACAGAAATTTCTGGTTTTCAGGTGAAAATGGCCAGAGAATCCTGTCGCCCCGTCTCTCACTGCATGGACTTTGCAAAAATTATTCTTACTCATTACATATTATTATTAATTATTATTAAGCAACACAGCACGGGAAACAGGCCCTTCGGCCCAACGAGCCCGCGCCGCCGTCATACTATATAGTAGCAAATACATTATCCTATTTTAATATTCCTATATAATAATGTTGTTTATAATAATAATAATAATATAATAATAATATAATATAGTTGGCATAGCTGGCAAGGCTGGTATTTATTTCCCATCCCTAATTGCAAAATGTTTGAGACGCCGCAGATACTGGGCCGAATTTTGCAGCCGCACTGGTCCAAAAGCCGGAAATTCCCACCCGACTGTCAATGGTCCTTCACACTGTCCGCACCCCACTTGTTACAATTTGAGTGGTAGGTGGGGTGGGAGAATTCCGGCCACTGAAGCAGTCTGTACCCATACGCAATAAGACCTAGACAACATTCAGACTTGGGTTGATAAATTGCAAATGACATTCATGCCACATAAGTGCCAGGCAATGACCATTTCCAACAAAACAGGGCGTAGTGGTTAGCCCTGTTGCTTCACAGTGCCAGGGACAAGTTCAATTCTGACATCGGGGACTGTCTGTGTGGAGCTTGCACATTCTCCCCATTCCTGCATTGGTTTCCTCTGGATGTTCTGGTTTCCTCCATCGTCCAAGGATTTGCAGGTTACTGGATTGGTCATGTTAAATTGCTCCTTAGTGTCCAATGGTGTATTGGTTAGGGGGATCGGCCATGCTAAATGAATAGGGTTACAGGGATACAGGCCGAGATGGGGCTAGGTAAGATATCCTTTCAGAGATTTGGTATAGTCTCAATGGGCTCCTTCTGCACTGTATGATTTGGATTCTATGAAAAGAGAATCCAACTATCTCCCTTTGACATTCAATGGCATTACCATCACTGAATCCCCTACTATCAATATCTTAGAGATTACCATTGACCAGAAACTGAACCGAACTAGTCACATAAATATTGTGGCTATAAGAGCAGCTCAGAGACTTGGAATCCTGTACCCAATAACTCACCTCCTGATTCCCCACAGCCTGCCCCCACCATTTACAAGGCACAAGTCAGGAACGTGATGAAATACTTCTCATTTGTCTGGATGAGTACTGCTCCAACAACACTGAAAAATCTCAACACCATCCAGGGCAAAGCAGCCTACTTGATTGGCACCCCATCCATAACCTACGACATTCACTTGCTCCACCACTGATGCACAGTAGCAGTCGTGTGTACCATCTACAAGATGTACTACAGCAACTCACCGAGGCTCCTTCGACAGCATCTTCCAAACTTGTGATTTCTACCATCTGGAAGGACAAGAGCAGCAGATGTGTGGAAACATTTAGATTTAGTTAATTAATAAATTCATTCCTACCCTGCTGTCTCCGTAGCTTTAGTCTGGGTGTCCAGATTACATTCCAGTAAAATTACATCTTCACTATTTTTTTCTTATTTATTCTTTTATGGGATGGATGTTTGCTGGCAAAGTCTACATTAATTGCCCATCCCTAAGCACTGGACACAGTAGTTAACACTGCTGCGTCACAGTGCCAGGGCCCGGGGTTCAATTCCGGCCTTGGATCACTGTATGTGCAGAATCTACACATTTTCCCCGTGTCTGCGAGCGTTTCTTCCAGGTGCTCTGGTTTTGTCTCGCTGTCTGAAAAGATGTCCTGGGTTAGGTGTATACGGCCATGCTAAATTCTCTCTGAGTGTTCATGAACAGATGATGGAGTGTGATGGCGAGTAGGTGATTTTCACTGTAACTTCATTGAATTGTTAATATAAGCCTATTTGTGACACTAATTGGTAAACTTTGAATTAATTGCCCTTGAACTGAGGCCAGCTTGTTTGGTCATTTCAGAGGGCAGTTAAGAGTCAACTATATTGCTCTGGGCCGGGAGTTACATATAGGTCAGACCTGGTAAGGATGGCAGATTTCCTTCCCCAAAGGATGTTAGATGGGTCAGTACTACAAATGTTGCTAGTTTCCTGGTCATTTCTATAATGAGCTCCAGATTCCAAGTTTTTATTAATTGAATTTAAATTTAACCAATTATTATGGTGAGATTTGAAGACATATCCTTTGAACTTTAGCCTCTGGATTACTTGCCCACTGATACTGCTACACCATTCTCTCCACCTGAGAATAGTGCTGCAATGTGTAACAGCATGGAACATTCTTAGAGCCATTTTTACAAAAAGCTGGTAGGAATCTGAAAGTTTCTTCTTCAAAAGACCATGGGTTCTGGGAGGACTACTGGAGATTTGAAGACTAAAAGTTGACAGATTTTTGTGTAAATGTATCGAAGGAAACAGAATGAAAGCAGACAAAACAAATTAATATAGAAGCCATGATGCGGAGATGCCAGTGTTGGACTGGAGTGGGCACAGTAAGGTCTCACATCACCAGGCTAAAGTTCAACAGGTTTATTTGGAATCGAGAGCTTTTGGAGTGCTGCTTCCTGTCATATACACAACTCCATCCAGGAAGGTCACCTCAGGACTTCACTGTACCACATGCCCACGAATGATTTCACCAGCTTCCATCCTAAACATGTTAAAGAAGCCACCCCCTATGGACAAACCCTCTGTAAACACAGGATCTTCTCAGACAAGGAGGAAAGTAACAGAAAAAAAATACTCCCTGATGAAGGAGCAATGCCCTAAATGCTGATGGTCCCAAATAAACCTGTTGGACTTTAACCTGGTGGTGTGAGACTTCTTAAAGTAGATGTCAGCAATGATCTCGTTGAATGATGGCACAGGTTGGATGGGCTGAATGGCCTCCTTCGGTTCTTAATACTTTTAATTGTATGTTCATATAACAGTTTGGAAATGAATCATTTTCAATTCATGCAGTTATGGTCAGTAACATATGCTCTCGGGTTAAGTATTATATAAAGAAACAAAAATGAAGGTTTATTTAAAGACTTTCAAAACCTCAGCACATCCCACAGTGTTTTACAGCTTATGAAGTACTTTTGCAATGTAGTTACTGCTGTAATGTAGGAAACACGGCTGCCAATTTGTTCATCGTAAGCTCTCACTGATAGCAACGTTATGATAACCGATGTTGATTGGGGTATAAATACTGGTTGCGCACTGCATTGTAACTGTCCTCCTCAACTACCTGCGTCATACTGAGCTGAGACAAGTGTTGTTACTGAACCCAAATGATAATCATCTTATTGACCTTAAGTGTTGCAGTTCCCTTTAAAGCTTAAGAACATGAGCCTGTAAGATATTGGAGCAGAAGTAGGCCATTCGGCCTACCAAATCTGCTCTCCCATTCAGTGAGATCAAATGTACAATAATCCTCAACTCCACTTTCCCGTCTTATCCCCATAATCCTCGATTCCCTTACTGATTAAAAATTTGTCCATCTCAGCCTTGAACACACTTAATTACCTATCCTCTTCAGCCCTCTGGGGTAAAGAATTCCACAGATTCACCACCCTTTGAGAGAAGAAATTATTAAGTCAATGGAAAATTAAAGACAGTTTTACATTTGAAAGCCTAATTTGAACTCCCCTTGGCTCCATTAGTGGCACCTTCCTCTCTGACTCAGAAAGTCATTGGTTCAAGTCCCACTCCAGGGACTTGAGCACAAGATCGAAACTAACACTCCCCGCTGCAGGACTGAGGGAGTGCTGCACTAACAGAGGCGCTGTTTGCTGAAGCAGAGGTTAAACCATGGCCCTGTCACATCTCCTACATTTTAATGGTGACCACAAGTCATGGGGCATTGTTGAGGTTGTGAAAGGTGTTTTGCACATCTTGGTTGACTATTGTGTGTGCCTTTGCCTAATGACTGTGCAACAGTGCTCAGTTCTGACAGAGTTAACCTGTGAGACCTGAGACCTGGTAGTTAGAACAGTCCAACTCCCTGCCCATCTCTCTCTGTTTAACTTCTCCTTTCAATACTGCTTTTGCAGCCATTGTGGTGCAGTGATAACTAACAGAAATAGCATTCCTGTCTCAATGCGGTGAACCCCAGCCCATCTCTTTTGAGGAAAAGGCTTATCGCCTGAAACAGGTGGCTCCACCCTTGCAAAGCCTGACTCGGAGATTTCTGCAAAATGCAGGCGTGAGAGCGGCCGGCAATGGACTCCAAGCAGAGCGTTAAACTGACACTTGCAGGGCCAGCTAATCTATCTCAAGCCTCTGCAGCAGTCTCCTAATTATAGAAACCTCATGCAAACACATTCATCACCAACTGGACCCCTTGCATTTACATACATATACTCTGAAGTTTTATATTTTTTCTCAGGTCTTCTTTTCCCCGCAACGCTTGAAAATTGGCAATACTCATTCATGGCTTGAATGTTGTTCTCGTGTCAGAGAAAGCTTTTTAAAAATACCCTTGGATGGAGTAGAGGGATAAGCTTGGTATGTAGTCCCTCTCACACCTTTCAACTTACATGCAGTTCCAAGAATTCATTCTCAGAACATGAGCATCACTAGCCAGTATTTGTAGCCCCACAAGGGTGGTAGTTAGTGGTATTGTCACGAGGCCAATCATACAAAGACTCAGGTTAATGCTCCAGAGCCCAGGTTCAAATCCCAACATGACAGATGTCAGGATTTCACTTCAATTAAAAACCTGAAATTAAATCGTGACCATGGAATGACTGTTGTAAAAACCCATCTGGTTCACTCATGTCCTTCAGGGAGAGAAATCTTCCGTCCTTACTTACTCTGGCCTACATGTGAGTCCAGATCCACAGCAATATGGATGATTCTTAACTGCCCCTTTGGAATGGCTGAGCGAGACACTCAGTTCAAGGGGCAATTAGGGATTGGCAACTTGCCAATGATGTCAATTATTCCTTTTCAACGCCCTTTGATTTTTTCTAAAAACCTGATGCATGGTGTCTTTCTCAATCACTTCAGAGAGAAGTCATGGAGTCACATTTAGATCAGAGTAACTATGGATATCTGATTTCCTTCCCTAAATTAATGGACCACATATGTATTCATAACACATATAAGGATAAGACTACAGTTTATATATTTCTATATAACAATTCAAATGTCCTATTTTTAAAACTGAAATCAAATTCTCAAACTGCCATTATGGTATTTAGAAACCCTCCGGCCTACTGAAGCATTAAAATAACCGTCACATGATTATATTCATATATGGATAAATAGTCCATCAATATTATTGGGACGATTTCATCTCTGAATCTTCCTCTTTTGTTCCCCATGAGGGCCAGTATCCCATCCTGAATTAATTCCCACCCCTCCCCCACCCACTGTCATTACCACTTCTAATTGGACTTGCCATCACTCACCAGATAGATTTACAATCAATGAGAAAAGGACCTGAGGAGAAATCTCTTCACACAGAGACTAGTGGGAATCGCAAATGCTCCAGGAAAGTCTTAGGAGATGATTCCTTTTTTTTTATTCATTCATGGGGCATGGGCGTCACTGGTGGGCCAGCATCTATTGCCCATTCCTAGTTGCCCTTGGAGGACAGTTGAGGGTTAACCACATTGCTGTGGCTCTGGAGTCACATATAGGCCAGACATTCCATTAAGGACATTAGTGAACCAGATGGGTTTTTCCGACAATCGGCAATGGTTTCATGGTCATCAGTAGATTCCTAATGCCAGATATTTTTTACTGAATTAGATTTCACCATCTGCTGTGGCAGGATTCAGAACTGGGTCCTCAGAACATTAGCTGAGTTTTAATAGTCCAGTGATAATGCCTCTGGGCCATCGTGTGAATAACTGTGAGGGTGAACTGGACAGGCACATGGGGGTGAGGAGTTTACAGGGATTGGTACAAAGGATAGGGATATGGGACTAACTGCAACTACTTTCAAAGAGACAATATAAATATCATGGGCTGAATGGCCTCCTTATGCTCCAATGTACAGTAAGTTTCTATTTGTCCTTGCTCAACTTACTCAATCCGCTCATGATTATGAGAGGACACCATGGTGGCACAGTGGTTAGCACTGCTTCCTCACAGCATTAGGGACCCTAGTTTGATTCCTGGTTTGCGTCACTGTCTGTGTGGAGTTTGCACATCCTCCCCATGTCTGTGTGGGTTTCCTCTCATAGTCCAAAGACATGCTGGTTAGGTGCATTGACCATGCTAAATTCTCCTTCAGTGTACCCAAACAGGCACTGGAGTGTGGCAACTAGGGGATTTTCCCAGTAATTTCATTAAAGTTTAAATGTAAGCCTATTTGTGACACTAATGTATAAACTTTCAAACTTTACTTCTTGATATAACTGGGCTGGAATTCTCCCCTCCCGTTAGTTACTGAAATTCTAGAGGGTCAGGGTTGGACCACGTATTGTCCTTTCAAGTTGGGCAGGAATCTCCAGTTTTCAGGTGATAATGGCCAAGAATCCCGCTCTGATCTTTCCTCCACCCCCTTGACATCTTATTTGCATCCTATGTAGTGAGGGCCAGTCCTAGACCTCCCCAAACAATAAAGGGAGTTTTGCAAAGTTTCAAGGTGGGGCAAACCCAGAGTCACACCGTAGCTCTCCTCTGAGGCAGCAGGATTTGTAGAGATATTCGATGTGCAAGTACATTTAAAATGGATTCCTATTAACTACTTTCTGAAACAACTGCATGAGGAAGTGAATAAAATACAAATCTGACTGGAGACAGATTGGAGTTTCGGGGCGAGATTGTGAGCAAAATGCTCTCAGTACTGATGTTTGCCTCGATACCAGAAATGAGATAAAAAAAAGATAGAGAGTTGCATTTTTATAATGCTCCTCCCCACATTCCAAAGTGCTTTACAGCCAGTGAGATGCTCTTGAAGTGGAGACGTGGTTGTAAAGTAGGAAACACAAAAGTCAGTTTGCACACAGCAAGATCCCACAAAGAGCAATGCGATAAGGCAGGAAATGGTGAGATAAGCTCCATGAGTATAGGCCCAAACCTACTCAATCTTTCTTCATTGCACAATCTTTTCACCCCAGGAATCAGCCCAGTGAATTTTTTTTTTAGAGTTTGTCGTTAGTTTAATAGTTCTGTCATGCAAGAGACCAATTTGATTATGGGGAGCTTAGAAGTTGTATAAAAATTACGCTGACAATTGAGGTGCATTGTCTTAGGGTGGCACGCTGGCACTGTGTTTAGCACTGCTGCCTCACAGCGCCAGGGGCTTGAATTCCAGCTTTGGGCTATGTGGAGTTTGAGTGTTCTCTCTGTGTTTGCGTGGGTTTCCTCCAGGTGTTCCGGTTACCTCCCTCAGTCAATAGTAGTGTGGGTTAGGTGGATTGGCCATGCTAAACGTTAGTTCCCAAGAATGTGTAGATTAGCGGAAGCAATACGCAGGGTTACGGGGAGAAGGTGGTGGGTAGTTCTCCTGCATATACTTGAGATAATGGAGGCAAGCAACAAATCCACTCCCCACATAAACAACGCATCGATGGAAGACTCCCGTAGGTACAGCATCTGTGGCTACAAGGAGAAGATAGAAGGAGAAAAGAAAAACTTGCATTTATATAGCAACTTTCACACTCTCAGGTCACTTAAGTACTTTTTAGGCAGCAAAATACTTTTGAAACATAGTCACTAGTATAAGGTAGGAAATGCAGAAATAGACATTAGCCATGCTAGCTACACCCACATCCCAAGAATAAACTTTAAAAACAGCAGCCTATATGTGCACAGTAAGCCTCCAGAAAAACTGAGATATAATGGCTAGTTAATCTATTTTCAGCAATATTGATTGAAGGATAAAGAATGGCCAGGACACCCGGAGAAATCATCAGTTCTGCTTCAAAATAACACCACTGAAACCTCGGGGAGTGCGTGTGAGAGAGAGAGAAGGCATTTAATGTCTTATCAGGATGGCACCACCTTCGACAGTGCAGCACTCCCTGGGGAGCGTCAGCTGTGTCACCCTAGATTTCAGTGTTCTGGTCCCTGGAGAAGGAGTTCAGCCCACAACTTTCTGACTCACTGGCAAGGCTGCAACCAACTGAGCCATGAACAACACACAGCTGCTGCAGATGGAACTACCAATGCAAGGCTTGAATATTTGATCTACAAAGGTGGCGGGCAGGCAGGAAAGTGGCGATGAGGCCAGGATCAGATCAATCACAATCTTTTTGAATGATGGAACAGACTCAAGAGATAGGATTTTCCAGCCATGCCTGCCCCAATGCTGGAAAATCCCACCCAAGTTCAGCAGACCTTTGCATTGGCATAGAGATACAGAGGGAGCGGCACAGTGGCACAGTGATTAGCATTGCTGCCTCACAGTGCCGGGCACCCAGATTCAATTCTGAGCTTGAATCACTGTCTGTGCAGACTTTGCGCATTCTCACTATGCCTGCCTGGGTTTGCTCCAGGCGCTCCGGTTTCCTCCCACAGTCTGAAAGACTGTGCTGGTAGATGCATTGACCCAAACAGGAGCCAGAGTGTGGTGACTAGGGGAATTTCGCAGTAACTTGATTGTATGGTTAATATAAGCCTTACTTTTGACTCATAAATGAACTTTAACTTGGAAACAGACCCTTCAGCCCAACTTGTCCATGCTGCTCCTTTTTAACCATTAAGCTAGTCCCAATTGCCTGCATTTGGTCCATATCCCTCTATACCCAGCTTAGCCATATAACTGTCTAAATGCTTTTTTAAAGACAAAATTGTACCCAATTACCTCTGGCAGCTTGATCCAAACACTCACCATCCTCTGTGTGAAAAAATTGCCCCTCTGGACTCTATTGTATCTCCCCCCTCTCATCTTAAACCCATGCCCTCTAGTTTTAGTTGGGAAAAGATTTTGATTATCTGCCTCATCTAAGCCCTTTTTTATTTTATAGAACTTTAAGATCACCCCTAAGCATCCTACAGTCCAGGGGAAAAGAGTCCTAGTGAATCCAGCCTCTACTTATAACTCAAAGCATCAAGTTCCAGGAGCATCCCTAGTAAATCTGTTTTGCACTCTTTCTAGTTTAATAATAGCGTGTTCTGCCTGCTATGATTCCCATAGGAATTCCTGCAGGATGGGAAAATTCTGCCCAAGGGGTTGGATGACCCACCCTCACTCCTATTTCTTAAGCTCTCAACATCTTGTGACACTTTCTCACTGCTTCTCCAATCGAATTGGGGCTGTTTATGATGCCACTGACTCAAGGATGTGGAAAAAAGTTGCAATGCCTGAATACAGATGTTTCTATCCTCTCGGTCAATGGCAATAAAGTTAAGTCCTTGAGAACTTATTCTAAAGAGTTCACATGTGGAACTGAAAGAAGAAGAAATTTCTCCACTTGGAGCGCAATGAATATTTGGGACTCTCTACCCATCAAAGCAAAGGGTGCCCGTTCACTGAGTACATCTGTGACTCGGATGGATATTGGGAGATATTTGGGGGTAGAAAGTGGAGTTAATGTGGAAAATCAGCCATGATCCCATGGAATGGTTGAAGAGACTTGAGGGGCTGAATGGCCAATTTCAGCTTCTATTTCCAACACGAGAAAAATCCAGACATGAGCTGGACGCCCCTGCAAGGGGGATAATGCCAGAAGGGTCCTTCCAGGCCAATTGCATCCATGGAATGAGTGTCACTGCTGACCTCTGTTGCTGAGATGAACCTTTCCATCCATCCTTTGCTCAATCCTGCCTCACTGACACCACAAGCCAGAGAAAGAGGTCGAACAAGTAAGAAAGTGAACACGAAAGCACAGTGTTCAGAAGCAATTCTAGATAAATTTTCTATATATTTCTATAGTATTTATCCAGTTTGTCAGGTATTTAGTCTAAATACAGACTGAAAGTGCACTTCATCAAGACATCCTTACATGTCCTCACCACGTGTGAGATTCAAAGAACTGCTTTACATTTCGTGGTTTCTGGTGCCATTGCTGACTGCAATCTTGCTGACTGCTTCTGGTTAACAGGTATTCATTTCATCCTAACCTCTCTGTCTATCCCCAGCTTGTCGCTTTTACTTCTGTCTCTCTCTCAGTACTTCTCTGTGGGTCTCTCCTTATGCTTGTGTGTGTGTGTGTGTGTGTGTCTTTGTATTCCTCTATCTGTCATCCTCTATCTCTTTTCTGCACTTGTCATTTCCACATCTCTGTTTCTGTCTATCTCTCTTTCGGGGCCTCTCTCTCTGTTTCAGTCAATAGACTTTTGTACCAGTGAAGGTGGGCGGAGGTAATGATTTCGCCCATATGTTAGTCTGTTTTTCTGTAAACAACACATCTCAAAAAATAGATGAAGACTTCTATTAAACCTGGTACATAGATAGGGTAGGGCCAAATTGGGAGAATAGACTTTCTTAGAACATTATATATTGTCTAAGCTGCTGTGATTGAATTTGCCACTGCTGTAAAAATGTAAGCAGAGTTTTCAGGGCAGGTTATTGGAGGTGATTGCCTGAATCTTCCTTAATGAGATGGAAGCTCTGAATAAAAAGCTTTGTCTTCTGAACTTCATAGCTGCAGAGCTGACAAAAGCCTCAGGAAAGAGCTGAGTAATTGCAATAAGTTTGAGTTAAATAGTACAGTGGAACTGTACACTGTATTGAGTGCCCTCTCCACTTGCGTTTACTGTAATGAGATGTGCTTTTTGTTTAAAAGTTTGACTACATACTGAGTTTGACTACATTTCATAAACTAACCCAGAGAACTTGAGAGGGTGAACTTGCTTTTTACCAGTATGTCATTTCCCCATAAGATTCAAGTGGAATCTTGAAGTGGCCAAGGACCCAGACTTAATCCCAGCTTGGGTAAAGTTTTGCATGTTCTCCCCATGTCTGTGTTGATTTCCTCCAGGTGCTCCAGTTTCCTCCCACAGTCTGAAAGATGTGCTGGTTAGGATGCATTGGTCGTGCTAAATTCTCCCTCAGTGCATCTGACCAGTCACTGAAGTGTGGCAACTAGGGGATTTTCACAGTAACTTCATTGCGGTGTTAATGTAAGCTGACGTGACATGAATAAATAAATAAACTTTAAACTAAAATGCTGGGATAGATGGTCAGATAACCCATTTATCCCTTTCACACAGAGTTATATTAGAGACTGCTGGTATAATGGACTTGGGGGAATGTAGGCTTCAACCTGGAACTTTTGACCTTTGGGAGTTTGATACAAATCTAGATGAGTTAATAGAATGGGATAGAGCCAGAAATAAAAACAGAAAATGCTGCATAAACCCAGCAAGTCTCACACAGAGTTAACAGCTCCAGTTCCTGAGACTGGAGGTTTACTATCATGCCCACTTCAATTCTGGGAGTGGGCGATGCTCAGAGAATGTCACTCACCATTGCTGAGGGTGGGATCGTATGAACCTCGAGCGGACATGCAAGCAAAATTCCACCCTATGACTCTTCTTCAGTTCTGGCTCCGTCTCTCTCTCTCTCTATCTCCACAGGCCTTGCTGAGTTTTTCCAGCATTTTCTATGTTTATTTCAGATTTCCAGCATCTGTGGTATTTTATTGCTGGAATGGGGTCTTCTCTAACAATAGATAGGGACTGATGAAAGCTAATGAATTGATAGTCAAACGTGCACGATGTGATACTGAAACATTCAAAATAATTTGCATTTAGACAGTTAATCTAAGCAAAGACCACAACCCAGAGACTCCATGCAAAACTCTGCTGCCTTGACTCATTCTAACTCTCACCAAGCCCTGCTCACCCATCATCCCCGGTGCTCATTGACCTACACTGGATCTGTTCCAACAACACCTTGGCTTTAAAATTCTTATCCTCATTTTCCAATCCCAATACGGCCCTGCCCCATCCCATCTCTGGAAACCCATCTAGCCCCACAGCTATCCATGCACTCCTCCAATTCTGGCTAATCACCATTGGTGGCCCTGCCTTTTGCTGCTGGGGGACAAAGTTCTGGAATTTGTTCCTGAAACCTTGCCACCTCTCCTCTTCTCTTTTAACACATGCCTTGAAACCTAATATCTCCAGGTATGACTTGGTGTCAAATGGTTGTTCAATAATGCTGTTGCAAAACATTTGGTGCTGCTAAATTAAAGATGTTACATAAATGCAAGTTGTTGTTCTTTGCTGTCAGTGCCCTGGGGCCAGGCAGTTTTCCTCACTTCATTACTGTGATAACTTGAGAACACAAATAAGGTAGTCAAACTCGCTATTGAAAAAATAATATTCTTTATATAAATAAATAACAAAGTTTAACAATAACTGTAATTCAGCAGAGCAGGAATAACTCTGAAAACAGGAAGACTAGTAAAACACGTCTTACTTGCAGGCTGAAAAGTCCTCCATAAGCTGCAGATGCTTAGAACCCTCAATATTCACCCATAGAACAATTACATAGGAGAAAGGCTTATAAGAACACTCTGTATTCAAAATGACACTTGGGGTTTTCCAATCTTGGGCATGCATGGCCAGAAAATCCCATTACAGGCCAACGGGACCTTTGCATGTCCTGTCCCACCCATTATGTGGAATGGGAAAATTCTGCTTTCTGTAACAATTGCTATTTAATGGCTCTGGCCATATATGTTATACACGTGTGAGGATAATGGTTTTTCATGACCTTGGATAGCTTGAACTCTCTTTTTCCCGCCACAGGCATGTTTTGCAAGCATCAACCAACCTATATAAACTTCCAGCAGCCACAACAGTTAGTCCCTCCTACCCTCCTGAGCCAAGGGCTTAAAAGCTTGCAACGGAATCATTGCAAATTCAATTCCAGGTCCCAGACTGCAAGACAGCATCCCCAGTGGAAGTCCATCAGTGGGGTTGAAATAAATTGGGAGTGAAAAGCAAGATTTGGAACAATTTGGACTGACCACACAAGCAACACGAACTTCGGTTCTCAGACATTTTGTGCAACCTTCCTTTTAGCTCGAGATGAGGTGCAATTCTCGTTGACTTCTGCTTTTTTTTGGTCTCTCAACACTGCTGCAGAGAGGATTGGAAGCAAAGCACACACAACTCAAACCTGGGCAGTCAAAAATAAACCATGTGGTTTCTGATGTGAGACAAACACAACAACCGTTAAGGATGGAAAATATGTTAATTTCTCCAATGCGCCATCGCTCCCAGAACGCCGCTCACTTATTGCGAGTCTTTTTTCTTGGAATATGGGGAATATGATTTGTTTGGATTTATTATTATCACATGTATCATACAGTGAAAAGTATTGTTTCTTGTGTGCTATACAGACAAAGCATACTGTTCGTAGAGAAGGAAAGGAGAGAGTGAAGAATGTAGTGTTACTGTCATAGCTAGGCTGTAGAGAACAAGATCAACTTAATATGAAATATGTCCATTCAAAAGTCAGATGGCAGCAAGGAAGAAGCTGCTCTTAAGCCAGTTGGTACGTGACCTCAAACTTTTATATCTTTTTCCCAACGAAAGAAGGTGGAAGAGAGAATGAAGAGAGGGATGTGTGGGATCCTTAATTATGCTGGCTACTTTTCCAAGGCAGCAGTAAGTGTAGACAGAGTCAAAGCATAGGGGGCTGGTTTGGTGGGAGGAGTCCAGAACCCACAGAATGACCTTAAAATTAAAATGGGGCTGTTCCGGAGTGATGCTGGGAAGAATTGCTTCACTCCCAGGGCGGAAACAATTCTGGAAATACCTCCCCCAAAGCTGGAAGGGTGAGGTGGTAAGGATAAGTGAAGTGTGAGGACAAGAGGGTGAGGGGATATGGTGAGGGGTCTGAGGACATGGGGTGGGCATGAGGGGTAGAGTGAGGAGGTCTGAGGACATGAGGTGGCCGTGAGGGGATAGGATGAGGGGTGTGAGGGGATGGATTGGGGTGGTAAGGAGATGGGGTGAGTGGGGTGTGAGGACATGGAATAGGGGGGAGGAGATGGGTGGGGGTAAGGAGATGGGGTGAGCAGAGTGTGAGGGGATGGAGAGGAATGGGGCCTTCAAAAGGAGGAGGACATTCAGCACCCCCTCCCAGTCTATTTCCTCAGCTAATTTGTTAAAAAATGGCTGACTTGTATCTTAACTTCAATAAACAGAAGAACTAAGAGCAGGAGGAGGCCATTCAGCCCTTTGGGCCTGCTTCACCAATTCAATTCAATCAAGGCTGATCTCATTAGCACCATCCTGCCCACTCCCCATATCTCTTCATCCAATCATTAATTAAAAATCTTGCTGTCTCCTCCTTAAATTTGTTTAGCGGCTTGCTGTAACTTCAATAAACTCAGCAACAAAATACTATCATAGTCAGAGACTGGAAATTTCAACAACATTCCTGCCCGACACCATTCCCCACCACCCCACCATCCCCATGCCTCATCCCTTCACCCTATCCTCACGCTGTCCAACTTATCCCCTCACCTCCATATCCCCTCACCCCCATATCTCCCCATCTCCTCACCCCCATATCTCCCCATCCCCTCCCCCCATATCTCCCCATCCCCTCACCCCCCATATCTCCCCATCCCCTCACCCCCCATATCTCCCTCCCATCCCACCCAGAGGAAATAGTTTCTCTCCCTCCATCTTCTCCATCTCCCTCCATCAAGATAGACAAGTCTCCAGGACCAGATGGGATGTACCCCAGGTTATTGTGGGAGGTGAGGGATGTCATTGCAGAGCCCCTGGCGATGATCTTTGCGTTGTCGATGGAGACGGGAGAGGTTCCGGAGGATTGGAGGATTGCGGATGTGGTCCCTATTTTCAAGAAAGGGAACAGGGATAGTCCTGGAAATTACCGACCGGTGAGTCTGACCTCAGTGGTTGGTAAGCTGATGGAGAGGCTTCTGAGGGACAAGATTTACGAGCATTGGAGAAGTTTAGGTTGATTAGAAATAGTCAACATGGTTTTGTAAAAGGCAGGTCTTGCCTTACGAGCTTAATTGAGTTCTTCGAAAATGTGACTGAACACATTGACGAAGGATGAGCAGTGATCGTGGTGTACATGGACTTCAGCAAGGCATTTGACAAGGTCCCACATGCAAGACTTCTTGAGAAGGTGAGAGGCCATGAGATCCAAGGGGCTTTGGCCTTGTGGATCCAGAACTGGCTTGCCTGCAGAAGGCAGAGGGTGGTTGTGGATGGCTCTTTTTCTACATGGAGGTCGGTCACCAGTGGAGTGCCCCAGGGATCTGTTCTAGGACCCTTGCTGTTTGTCATTTTCATAAATGACCTGGATGAGGAAGTGGAGGGATGGGTGAGTAAGTTCGCCGATGACACGAAGGTCGGTGGTGTTGTGGATGGTCTGGAGGGATGTCAGAAGTTGCAGCATGACATCGACAGGATGCAAGACTGGGCGGAGAAGTGGCAGATGGACTTCAACGCGGATAAATGTGTTGTGGTCCATTTTGGCAGATCCAACGGGATGAATGAGTACACTATCAAAGGTAGGAGTCTTAGCTGTGTGGAAGAGCAGAGGGATCTTGGGGTCCGGGTCCATAAGACTCTCAAATCGGCCTCCCAGGTGGAGGATGTGGTTAAGAAAGCTTACGGTGTACTGGCCTTCATTCATCGAGGGATTGAGTTCAGGAGTCAGGAGGTAATGCTGCAGCTTTATAGGACCCTTGTCAGACCACACTTGGAGTACTGTGCGCAGTTCTGGTCGCCTCACTATAGGAAGGACGTGGAAGCTATTGAAAGGGTGCAGAGGAGATTTACAAGGATGTTGCCTGGATTGGGAGGCATGCCTTATGAAGACAGGTTGAGGGAGCTGGGACTGTTCTCCCTGGAGAGACGAAGGTTGAGAGGCGACCTGATAGAGGTTTACAAGATGTTGAGAGGAATAGATAGGGTGGACTCTCAGAGACTATTTCCCAGGGCTGAAATGGTCGCGACAAGAGGGCACAGATTTAAGGTGCAGGGAAGCAAGTACAGAGGGGATGCTAGGGGAAAGTTTTTCACTCAGAGGGTGGTGAGTGAATGGAATCGGCTGCCGTCGGTGGTGGTCGAGGCGAACTCGCTGGGGTCTTTTAAAAGACTTCTGGATGAGTATATGGGATCCAATGGGATTGGGGGTTATAGATAGGTCTATGGCTGGGTAGGTTTTGATGTGTTCGGCACAACTTGTGGGCCGAAGGGCCTGTTTGTGCTGTAGTGTTCTATGTTCTATGTTCTATGTTCTATCTTATCAATTCCTGTGACCACCTTAATCACCTCAGTCTGATCCCCCATTAATGATCAATATTCGAGGATATACAAAATTGTCTATGCAGCGGCCATCAAAATTTGACCCTTTTAGCTCTGGTACCATTCTGGTGAATCTGTATTCTCTTTCCAGTGATAGATTTACAGTCAGGGACTGGAGATTTAAAGAGGATTTTTTTGAAAAGATTTTTCATTCAGAGGGTGGTGAGAATCTGGAACTCGCTGCTTTAAAGGCTGGTAAAGGCAGGAACCCTCACCACATTTAAGAAAGATTTGGATGAGTTTTTGAAAACCCATAGCACACAAGTTATAGGCCAAGGGCATGAAAATGGGATTTGAATAGATAGCTGTGTAATGGCCAGCAGAGACACGATGGGCTGAAGGACCTGTAAAATCCTATGACTCTAAGAGGTGGGCATGCACTCAAAGATACACAATATCATGTTAAGGGCATTGGATTGGCCGTTGTGTCCTCAGGAATTAGAGTCACAACAATGCAGAAGAAGGCCATTCGACCTATCGAGCTTACCTTGACAACAATCCACCCAGGCCCCATCCCATGTATTTATCTTGCTAATCACCTTACACTAAGGGTCAACTTAGTATGGCCAATCCAGCTAAACTGCACAGCTTTGGACTGTGGGAGGAAGCACCTGGAGGAAACCCACACAGACACAGAGAGAATGTGCAAACTTCACACAGTGACTCAAGCCAGGAAACAAACCCAGGTTCCTGGCACTATGAGATGCCGGTACTAACCACTGTGCCACAATTTTTAACACCTTGGTCTCTCGTTTAGATCTGCAGGTGTTGAACTTTCCTACCACATCCTGCTGGCTGTCCGGCAGAGCAATCTGATCAGGCCCACCCTGCCTGCTCTTCCCCCATGGCCCTATACATCATAAAGGTGGCATTATGGCACAGCAGTTAGCACTACTGCCTCATAGCGCCAGGGACCCAGGTTCAATTCTGACCTCGGGTCACGTCTGTGTAGAGTTTGCACATTCTCTCTGCGTCTGTGTGGGTTTCTCCGGGTCCTCCGGTTCCCCCCCACAGTCCAAAGATGTGCAGGTTATGTTGATTGGCCGTGCTAAATTGACCCTAGTGTTGGGGGGATTAGCAGGGTAAATATGTGAGGTTATGGGAACAGAGCCAGGATGGGATTGTGGTCGGTGCAGGTGAAATGGGCTGAATGGCCTCCTTCTGCATTGTTGGGATTCTATGATCATTCCCCTTCAAAATATTTGTCCAGATCTCATCAAACCTGCCTCCACGATCCTTTCAGATGGTGCCTTCCGAAGGTCCCTCGCTGTGCCAAAGAGGACGTCCTCTCCCCGCCTGGTTCAATTGCCAATTACTTTAAATCTATCTCTGTTACTTACCGATCGTTCTGCTGCAATCACTGAATAGAATGTTGACTCTCATAAACTGTTCAGGAAAGGTTTGAAAGATCACCAACCACTAACCTGCTCATCAAAGTTACTCCCAATTCCATGATAGCTCACCGTGGAGCAAGGCAGTGAACAGAACTCTCCGGTCATGCTGGACTAAAAGCTGGAAATTCCTGCCTGACTGTCAACGGAGCTTCACATTGCCCACAGCCCGCCTACTAAAATTCCAGTGGTGAGCAGGATAGTCTAACCCATTCCAGTCACACTTCTCGGAATACCATCAAGGAGGCAGGGATGACACGGGATCTGAGGGAGTTTTGTTTTTTGACTCATTCAGGGAATGTGTATTTATTGCCCCATTCCTGATTATTTCCCATCCCTAATTGTCCTCAAGGACATTTAAAATTCAAAGACATTGCTATGGGTGTAGGCCAGGCTGGGTAATGGCAGTAGATTTAATTCCCTAAAGAACATTCATGAACCAGATGGATTTTTGTGACAATTGACAATGGTTTCATGGTCTCCATTAGACTTTTAATTCCAGATTTTCTATGACTTTAAATTTCACCATCTGCTGTAGTGGGAATTGAACCTGGGTCCCCAGCGCATTAACCTGGGCTTTTGGATTACTAGCCCAGTGACAACAACACTGCCTCCCTCACCGATATAGAGTCGGTCAAGCAAATATCAATGAAGTACAATACAGATATCGTGGGTGGGATTTTACGGCCTTGTTTGACTCGAGACCGGAAAACCTCATCCAAGATCAGCTGACCTTCCCATTGTCCACCCCTCGCTCATTCCGATTCCCGTGGTGGATGAACGGGACGGTAAAATTCCGGTGCATAACTCAAAGTTATGAGTTAACTCAAAAGGATTGTGAAGCTCAGGTTGAAGGAGCAAACTCCTGCAAAATTTCTCTTCTCTCCATCTGCCTGACCACCCATCCCATGCTGCCACCATAGAACACCCAACTTTGCCCACTCCACCCCTGGCCACCTCACCCCATCTTCATTCATCCCCCTCATTTCCCAAATCTGTACACTGGAGAACGAACTTCACTCTGTATCCAACCCCGTGCTGTACTTGTCCTGAGAGCGTTTGAAAGGAGACAGTGTAGAGGAAGCTTTACTTTGTATCTAACCCCGTGTTGTACCTGTCTTGGGAGTGTTTGATGGGGGACAGTGTAGAGGGAGCTTTACTCTGTATCTAACCCTGTGCTGTACTTGTCCTGAGAGCGTTTGAAAGGGGACAGTGTAGAGGAAGCTTTACTTTGTATCTAACCCCATGCTGTACTTGTCTTGGGAGTGTTTGATGGGGGACAGTGTAGAGGGAGCTTTACTCTGTATCTAACCCTGTGCTGTACCTGTCCTGGGAGAGTTAGATGAGGACAGTGTAAAGGAGCTTTTCTCTGTATCTAACCCTGTGCTGTACCTGTCCTGGAATTAAAGGGAAAATGCTGGGAATCTCCACAGGTCTGGCAGCACCTGTAAGGAGAGAAAAGAGTTGACATTTCGAGTTCAGATGACCCTTTGTCAAAGTCCTATTTTAGCTTCTGTCCTGGGAATATTTGATGGGTACAGTGTAGAGCGAGCTTTATCTGTGTCTAACCCCATGTTGTACCTGTCCTGAGAGTATTTAATGGGGACAGTGTAGAGGTAGCTTTACTTTGCATCTAATCCTGTGCTGTACCTGTCCTTGGAGTTGATGGGGACAGTATTAAGGGAGTGATATTCAAAATTAAATCTATATTACAGCTGACATCTGAAATGAAACAGCTGACAGATGATTTGGATCTCACCTGTGTAAATTTGTGTCAGTTTTTCTCATCATCCCGTTTGTTTCTAAGTATGAACATTAGTATTCCAATTCCTAACCCTTCTCTCTGCTTCTTGTGTCCTTTCTCTCTATCTTTCTCTGCCACTGACTTTCTCTGAATCTGTCAGACATTCGTGTCTTTTTTTTCTTTCTCTTTCTACATCTATTTTCCTTTCCCCTCTCTTCCCTCTGTTTCTGATCATCTGTCAATGCATTCTCTCTCTCTCTCTCTTTCTCTTTGGCTCTTTCTACCTTTCTCTCACTATCAGAGAGGGGAGGTGGGAGGTGGGGAGCTGCTCCACGGTAGCACTGCTGCCTCACACCGCCAGGGAGCCGGGTTCAATTCCCGGCTTGGGAATTGACTGTGTGGAGTTTGCACATCCTCCCCGTGTCTGTGTGGGTTTCCTCTGGATGTTCCAGTTTCTTCCCATAGTCCAAAGATGTGTGGGTTAGGTGGATTGGCCATGCGAAATTGCCCCATAGAGTCAGGCAGACTAGCTAGGGTAAATGCATGAGGTTATGGGGATAGGGTCTGGGTGGGATTGTAGTCAGTGCAGACTCAATGGGCTGAATGGCTTCCTTCTACTCTGTGGGGTTCTATGATCTTTCTCTTGGTCCTGTATTTTCCTTTCTCTCTTTGTTAATCTCTTTCACTCTCTTTGCATCCTTTCTCTTTGCATAATTACACAAGCTTTGATTAAGACCAATCAGGAGGAGTGGCACTCATTTCCAGTGCCACACCTGAACAGAGGGAGATGGGCAGTGATGGTTCAGAGGGTTAAATTGCTGTGCCATGTTGCCATGAGCTTGGCTTGCATTTCCTGGAGTTTATCAGGTCAAGGTGGGTGGGATGATCAAGGTGTTTAAAATGTCACCAGGAATCAATATTGTGGAAACAGGATTCCCTCTGGTGTGAGCAACAGACAACTGGCTCATTTCAGAGAAATCAGGGAGCACAACTCCACGCAGCCTCTCTCAGGTATTTTTAAAACTCTCAAATGCTGGGGGACAGTAGGTGTTTTGCAGGTGGATTGTTTCTTTGCGGGGGGATGGGAGTTAGGGGGGTGTTAAGAGCATTGAGGAAAATCGAGCAAATCAAATGATGAGATGTTGGCCAGCAATGATATGCCTGATTGCTGGGATTGGGTCGCATCTATTTTTCTTTCTCTGCGTCTCGCTCACTCCCTCTCTCTCTTTGCATTTTTCTTCCTGCTTTATGTTTGTCTCTTTTCTCTCACTGTTTTCTGTTTCTCACTTACTGTTTTAATATTCTTTTTGTTGCTCTTTTTCTCTCTTTCTCTCTCTCTCTGCCACACTATCTGTGCTTTTTTATTCTTTCTTGTCTCTCTCTCTCTCTCTCTAACCACAGGCAATAGGCCTCCCCATCTGTTAGTTCTGTCTCAGTGTGCACTCAGACCTCAACAGGAAACCCTCAAACTCTGACCTTATCGCAGCTGCTGGCTTCAGGAGGCGAGCAGAGCAGAGCAGAGCACCCCGAACACTGCAGCTTCTGCTGTGTAGAGGCAAAGACACACACACACACACACACACACAGTCTCACTCACACAGACATACACACAGACATACACACAGTCTCACTCACACACACATACACACACACACACACACACATACACAGGCGTGCGCACACACACAGATACACATAGACACACACACTCACACAAGACACACACAAACACATACATTCACACAAGACACACACAAAGACATACACACACACAGACACACACACATACACATACACACACACACTCACACACACACATACACAGTCTCACTCACACACACAGTCACACACGTACACAGGCGTGCGCGCGCACTCACACGCACACACACACACTCACACAAGACACACACAAACACATACACACACACAGACACAGGCGTGCGTGCACACTAACACACACACACACAAACACATACACACACACACAAGACACAGACACACACACACTCACGCACACAGACATACACAGACTCACACACACAGATACAAACACATATACTCACACAAGACACACACACTCACACAAGACACATACACACAGAGTCTCACTCACACTCACACAAACACACACAGACACATGCACTCACATACCCACTCACACATATATGCATACAGACACAGACACACAAACACAGTGACACACTTACACAATGACACACACACAGGCATGCACACACACAGATAAACACGCACACAAATGTAAATGCACAGATACGTATATACACAACACACAAACATAGACACACATACATATACACAAACATGTACACACAGCTGGAGGGAAGGATTTTGATGTGATTATGTGGTGGCCAAGGGAAGAATATCCCAGGGCTCCTTGATGATTTTATATTGGGTTTTCCCGGCACTGAGAGCAAAGAGAAATCATTGGACAGCTAAAAGTATCACCTACCCAACCAACAACTCTCAACACCCAATCTTCAATTAGAGCCAAACTTCTGAACTTGTGTTCATTGACACTCTCACATTTGAATCACAAGGTTCTGGGTTCAAATCCCACTCCAGAACTTGAGCACAAAAATCTAGGCTGTCCCTCCGGTGCAATACTGAGGGAGTGCTGCTCTATCAGAGGTGCTGTCTTTCAGATCAGATTTTAATCCAAGACCCCATTTGCCTTGGAAATAAAATTCCCACAGGAGAGCAATAGAATGTATTTCTGATCACCCCAATACCAGGAGGATGTGGAAGTTTTGGACAGAGTGCAAAGAAGGTTCACCAGGATGTTGCCTGGTCTCGAGGGTGTTGGCTGTGAGGAGAGGTTGAATAAACTAGGGTTCTTTTCACTGGAAAGACGGAGGCTGAGGGGAGACCTGATAGAGATCTACTCAATGATGAGAGGCATCGACAGAGTGAATAGTCAGAGGCTTTTTTCCCGGGTGGAGTGTCAGTTACAAGGGGACACAGGTTCAAGGCGAGAGGGGGGAAGTTTAAGGGAGATATACCGGGGGTACTTTTTCACGCAGAAAGTGGTGGATGCCTGGAACGCGCTGCCGAAGGAGGTGGTGGAAGCAGGCACATTAACAAAACTTAAGAGGTATCTGGATGGTACATGAATAGGGAGGGAATAGAGCAATATGGACCGTGTAAGGGCAGAAGGTTTATTTAATTTTAGTTAGAACATCATGATCGGCACATTCTCGGAGGGCTGAAAGGCCTGTTCCTGTGCTGTACTTTTCTTTGTTCTTTGATCTTTACTCTTTGATTCTTAGGGGACTTGACCGGATAAACACTGAGCGAATGTTTCCCTTCATGGCAGAGTCTCGGACCAGAGGGCAGAGTTTCGGGATAAAGAGACGCCAACTTAAGCCTGAGATGAGGAGAAATTTCGTCTCTCCGAAGATTGTCTTTGGAACTCCTTGCCATGAAGTGCTGTGGGGACAGAGTCTATATTTAAGGCTGAGATAGGCTTTTGATCAGTAAGAGAATCAATGGTTATGGGGAAAGTGCAGGAACGTGGACATGAGCCATTTGGATGAGCCATGATCCTATCAAATGGCAGAACAGGTTTGAGGGGCTGAACTTTTTCCTTTTTTTATGGTTTTATATGTGGCCAATCTTTGTCCTTCAATCAAAATGACAAATGATGGTGTCATTATCACATTGCTTTTTAATGGGGCTTTCCAGCGTTCAAATTAGATTCCATATTTCTTACATTATGTCAGTGGCCAGAGTTGAAAATTATTTCATTGGCTGTAAAGTTTTTTGAGATGTTCAGTGATTTTAAAAGCTGTTATATGAATGTAAGTCTCTCTCATTCCTCCTCCTCCTCTCTCTCTCTCTCCGCCTCACCATTTCAAAAGAAGGACTTGCATTTCGATAGCACCTTTCATGACATCAGGATAACCCCAATCAGTTACTTTCTGCAATTGTTGTAATGTAGGAAACACAGCAGTCAATTTGTACACAGCAAGATCCCACAAACATCACTGTGATAAGGACTGGATTGAGAGATAAGTGTTTGACAAACACTACCGAACAGGACATGGGAACATAGGAATTAGGAGCAGGAGTCAGTAAATTTAGCCCTTCGAACCTGCTCTGCCATTCAGTCAGATCAGGACTGATCTCTCCCTGGTCTCAAATTCACCTTCCCACTCCTTCCCCATGTCCTCTTATTCCTTATTAGAAATGTATCTAGCTCATGCTGGAAACTGTTCAATGATTCAGACTCCAACAGGCTGTGGGACATTGAGTTCCACAAACTCACCACCCTCTGCGAGAAGTAGTTCCTCCTCACTTCAGTTTTAAATCTACCGACTCTCAACCCACACCTGTCACCCCTTCTTCCAGATCGCCCCACGGGGGAAACATTTGGTCTACATTTACTTTATCAATCCCTTTTAAAATTTTATATACCTCAGTCAAATCC
The DNA here is from genome assembly GCA_024679065.1 of Sphyrna mokarran. Lineage (NCBI taxonomy): Eukaryota > Metazoa > Chordata > Chondrichthyes > Carcharhiniformes > Carcharhinidae > Sphyrna > Sphyrna mokarran. The sequence goes on along the minus strand of JAGIQG010000026.1, from coordinate 10,673,241 downwards.
CCTCTTATCCTTCTAAACTCCAGTAAGTATGAACTCAAACTGTTTAATCTCTCCTCTTTCACCCCAGCATTGACCTGGTGAACCTCCTCTGAACTGCCTCCACCGTTACCACATCCTTCCTCAAATAAGGAGACCAAAACTGGACACGTTGCTCTGGGTGTGTTCTCACCAACATCCTACACAGCAGGATTCACCTGCTCATCTTCGAAAGGGTGACATGGAATTAGTTAGGCTCACCTGCAAGCGAGGCTGAGATCTCATTTAATATCCCAACTAAAAGACAGTACCACAGACAGTGCTTCATTCCTTGGCCCTGCACTCAGAGCCCAAGTTATGTAGTCAGGTCTCCGGGGTAAGGAAGATGGTGAATGATGACAACTTTACTCAGGACAGGGGCCTACAGTACTTCTTCATTTATGAGACAAAGAACCAAACTATTTGGCTGTATGATATGATTTGATTTGATTTAGTGTTGTCCCATGTATTCCCATACGGTGAAAAGTATTATTTCTTGCGAGATATACAAACAAAACATACCATTCACAGAGAAGGAAACGAGACAGTGTAGAACGTAGTGTTATGGTCATAGCTAGAATGTAGAGATGGATCAATTTAATGCAAGGAAAGTCCATTCAAAAGTCTGACAGCCCATCATAACTAAGTCTGAACTCGATCTCACTTAATGTGTACGGGGCTATGAGCTGGAGATGCCGGCATTGGACTGGGGTATGCACAGTAAGAAGTCTCACAACACCAGGTTAAAGTCCAACAGGTTTATTTGAATGAAGCGCTTTTGGAGCACTACTCTCCCATTAGGTGAGTGACGTATACCAGGGACACAGCTGGGTAGAGAGGAAGTCATGACTGATATTTCTTTAATCCCTCTCCCAAGGCCAGAAGCATCGAGGGGACCTTTTGAATATCCAATGTAGCATCATGTAATTCATCAGCAATTGAAGTTTGGGCCTCCCAGATCTTTGTAGCCCGGTACCAGACTTAGAGCTATTGGGGGGTAGCGGCACACTGTAAATTACGGCAGAGTAAAACCATATCTAAAACAACAACCTACATTTACACAGCAGTTCTGATATAGTAAACGTCACATTGATGTTAATATCAAACAAAATGTTACACTGAGAACAAAGTGAGATACATGGGCCAGGCTACTAAGAGAAGGTCAAAGGTTACTGAGAGCTTGGTCAAAGAGGGGGGCCATTGAAGAGGAGGAAAGGGATGAGGAGAATTCCAGAGCTTATTTCCCAGGAAGCTGAATTCATGGCCACTAATGGTGGCAAGATTAAATCGGGGAGATGAGCAATATTTCAATATCATTATTTTAATGTTTGCAGGGAAGGGATCTAGTCATAGAATCCTTACAGTGCTGAATCAGGCCATTTGGCCCAATTGACTGTACACCAACAACAATCCCACCAAAGCCCTATCCCCATATTCATTCCACCACTCTCTCTGACACTAACATGGCCAATCCACCTAACCTGCACTTCTTTGGCCAGTGGGAGGAAACCAGAGCATCCAGAGGAAAGCCTCACAGGCACAGGGAGAACATACAAACTCCACACAGACAGTGACGCAAGGTTGGAATTGAACCCAGATCCCTGGCGCTGTGAGGCAGCAGTGCTAACCACTGTACCACCGTGCCACCCACAGTCCTATCAGAATACAGCAACCTACTTTGCTAGTTGTCAGTTCAAGCCCCATCACCTGGTAATGGAACAGTTTTTAAGATAAAATGATAAGAGGGCAGATGTCTCCACTTTATCTGATTGTAAGAACCTTTAATTTACAATGAGCGTCCTTGAGAACACTGCCCCTTCATGGCAGCTGCTGAAAGCTCCTCCACCACATTTGTTGGTGATCGGCTCCCCCTGTTGTTGCTTCCTGGCATTTCAACCTGACAATCCATCCTCATCTTTGACCAAATCAGGAAATGCATTGATAGATAATTTAAAGATCAGTGACATTGTAATAAAGAAGGTCAGGGAATTTCTCCCCAGTGTCCGGGGCTAATATTTACCCCTCAACCTAGAACACTTAAAATAATCCCCACGTGATATCCAGGAATCATCATGTTGCTGTTTGTGCGATCTTGCTGTGTACAAATCGGCTTTGCCTTTTTTACATTACCTGTTGATTATATTTCCAAAAAGTTCTCAATTGGCCTTAAAGCACTTTGGAATGGCTTGATGTTGTGACAGGTGCCATATAAATGCAAATATTTGCATTCATTCTCCCGTGATAAAGAAACTATAGAAAATTACAGCTCAGAAATAGGCCTTTTGGCCCTTCTTGTCTGTGCCATTTTTTACAGAAGTCCCACTGACCTGCACTTGGGCCGCATCCCTTCACACCTCTTTCATCCATGAACACATCCAAATTTTCCTTAAATGTTAAAAGTGACCATGCATTTACCATTTTATCCGGCAGCTCATTCCACACTCCCACCACTCTCTGCAAGAAGAAGTCCCCCCTTAATAATCCCTTTAAACTTTTCTCCTTTCCCCTAGCCTCAGTGTAAAAAGCCTGCTTGCATTCACTCTATCTATACCCATCAAAATCTTATACACCTCTATCAAATCTCCCCTCATTCTTCGACGCTCCAGGGAATAAAGTCCAAACCTATTCAATCTCTCAAGTAACTCAACTTCTCAAGTCCCGGCAACATCCTTGTGAACCTTCTCTGCACTCTTTCAACCTTATTTACATCCTTTCTGTAACTAGGTGACCAAAACTGTACACAATACTCTAAATTTGACCTTACCAGTGCCTTATGCAATCTTACCATGACACTCTAACTTTTATACTCGATGCTCTGATGTATAAAGGCCAATGTACCAAAAGCACTCTCTTTGACCTTATCCACCTGTGACATCACTTTTATGGAATTCTGTATTCCCAGATCCCTCTGTTCAAGTGCACTCTTCAGAGTCCTACCATTTACCCTACTTTGGTTTGTCCTTCCAAAGTGCAATACCTCACACTTGTCTGTGTTAAATTCCATTTGCCATTTTTCGGCCATTTTTCTAGTTGATCCAAATCTCTCTTCATGTTTCCTGATTTTCTTTCTTTTTTCATGTGATGTGGAGATCACTGGTAAGTCCAGCATTTGTTGTCCATTTGTAATGTCCTTAGAAAGGTAGCTTTACAAAGAACAAAGAGAAGTACAGCACAGGAACAGGCCCTTCAGCGCTCCAGGCCTGTGCCAATCATGATGCCCTAACTAAACTGAAAAAACAAACTTTTTGTCCTTACTCGGTACCTGCCTATTCATGTACCCACCCAGATGCCTCTTAAATGTTGCTAATGTGCCTGCATCCACCGCCTCCGCTGGCAGCACGTTCCAGGCACCCACCACTCTCTGTGTGAAAAACTTTCCCTGCACATCTCCCTTAAACTTCCCCCTTTTCATCTTCAACCTGTGCCCTCTTGTAAATTACATTTCCACCCTGGGAAAAAGCCTCTGACTATCCACGCTGTCTGTGCCTTTCATAATTTTGTAGATCACTATCAGGTCTCCCCTCCAGCCTCCGCCTTTCCAGTGAAAACAAACCTAGTTTATTCAACCTCTCCTCATAGCCAATGCCCTTGAGACCAGGCAATGCCCTGGTCAACCTTTTTTGCACTCTCTCCAAAGTTTTCACGTCTTTCTGGTTGATATAGCAACCAGAACTGCATGCAATACTCCAAATGTGACCTAATCAAAGTTTTTATATAATTGCAACATGATTTCCCAACTCAATGCCACAGCTGATGAAGGCAAGTATCCTATATGCCTTCTTAGTACCTTGACCACCTGTATTGCCATTTTTAGGGAACTGTGGATCTGCTTGCCCAGATTCTTCTTTACGTTTAATTTGATTTGATTTATTATTGTCGCATGTATTAGTATACAGTGAAAACTATTGTTTCCTGCGCGCTATACAGACAAAGCATATCATTCATGGAGAAGGAAAGGAGAGAGTGCAGAATGTAGTGTTACAGTCACAGCTAGGGTGTAGAGAAGGATCAACTTACTGTGAGGTAGGTTCATTCAAAAGTCTGACAGCAGCAGGGAAGAAGCTGTTCTTGAGTCAGTTGATTTGTGACCTCAGGCTTTTGTATTTTTTGTTGTGTCTTCTTTTGTATGTAGTGTCATTAAGGGCTCTGTCATTTACAGTATAATTCACACATAACTTTGATCCTCCAAAATTCAACACCTTGATTTTTCAGGGTTAAACTTCAGCTGCTATTTCTGTGCCCAAGTCTCCAATCTATCTATGTCTTGCTGCATCTCTGATGCTATCAGCAACTCCATCCATCTTTGTATCATCTGCAAACTTATTAATCAGACCACCCACATTTTCCTCAGATCATTTATATATGCAAAAACAACAGAGATCCCAGCATTGATCTCTGCAGAACACCATTAGCTACAGATCTCCATTCTGAAAAACACCTTTCCACCACTCCTCTCTGTCTTCCATGACAAAGTAAGAAGTCTCACAACACCAGGTTAAAGGCCAACAGGTTTATTTGGTAACACAAGCCACTAGTTTTCAGAGCGCTGCTCCTTCATCAGGTGAGTGGGAGTTCTATTCACAAACAGGGCATATAAAGACACAAACTCAATTTACAAAATAATAGTTGGAATGCAAGTCTTTGCAGGTATTCAAGTCTTAAAGTTAGACAATGTGAGTGGAGAGAGGGTTAAGCACAGGTTAAAGAGATGTGTGTTGTCTCCAGCAGGACAGTTAGTGAGATTTTGCAAGTTATGAGAGTTACAGATAGTACGACATGAACCCATGACCAAGCCAATTCTGTATTCATCTATCCAGCCCACCCTGAATCACAAGGGATTTTAGTTTTTGTAGCACTCTGCCATGTAGGCCCTTGTCAAATGTCTTACTAAACTCAATATAAACTACATCCACATGCCTTTCCTCATCAATTATCTTTGTCACCTCTTTAAAAACCTTAATCGTGTTGGTGAGGCATGACCTTCCCTGTAAAAAACCATGCTGCCTGTCACTAGCTTGTCCATTTTTTTCCAAATGTGATGATGTAGAGATGCCGGCGTTGATCTGGGGTGGCCACAGTATGAAGTCTGACAGCACTAGGTTAAAGTCCAACACGTTTACTTGGAATCACAAGTTCCAGAGCTTCATCACTCACTTGATGAAGGAGCGGCATTCCAAAAGCTTGTGCTACCAAATAAACCTGGACTTTAAAGTCTAACAGGACTTTAATCTGATGTTGTGAGACTCCCTACTTACTGTTCCAAATGTGCAAATGTCCTGTTCCTCAGTATCTACTCCTAAAGCTTCCCCACCACTAATGTCAGATCTACCAGCCTATAATTTCCTGGATTTTTTCCTGCGTCCTTTTTGAAATATTAACTATTTTCCAGTCTGGAATCTCAAAGACGATATGAAGATATGCATTAAGGTTTAAAGCTGTCACTGCAAGGAATTTCATGCAGGTCCACAAATAGTATTGCTGGGAAGGGAGTTTTAGGATTTTAACTCACTGACAGTGAAGGAATAGACGATATATTTCTGAGTCAGGATGGTGAGTGGCATAGGGGGGAGTCCCCAGGTGGTGGCATTCCCATGTGCCTGCTCTCTTGTCCTTCTAGATAGCCAAGGTTGACAGTTTGGAAGGTGCTGCCTAAGGAGCCATGGTGAATTGCTGCAATGCATCTTGTCAATGGTACACATAGCTGCTACTGTGCATCGATAGTGGAGAGAGTGAATGTTGAAGGTGATGGATGGAGAGAGGATGAAGAGACTGCTTTGTTCTGGATGGTGTTGTTGGAGTTGCACCCATCCAGACAAGTGGGGAGTACTCATTCCATCACACTCCTGACTTGTACCTTGTAGATGGTGGATAGGCTTTGGGGAGTCAGGACACTACAGGAGTCCCAGCTACTGATCTGTTCTTGTAGCCATGGTATTTTTATAGAACATTGAACACTACGGCACAAACAGGCCCTTCGGCCCACGAGTTGCGCCGATCATATCTATACCTATCAAGCCACAGACCTATCTATAACCCCCTATCCTACTAGTTCCCATATACTCATCCAGAACTCTTTTAAAAGACCCCAGCAAGCTCGCCTCTACCACCACTCTCAGCAGCCGATTCCATTCACTCACCACCCTCTGAGTGAAAAACTTACCCCAATGACTGGTTTTATGGCTGGTTCAGTTCAGTTTCTGGTCAATGGTAAGCCCCAGGATGGTGATAGTGGGGGAATCAGTGATGATAATGCTATTGAATGTCATGAAGGCAATGGTTAGCTTCTCCCTTTTTGGAGATGGTCATTGCCTGGCTCTTGTGTGGCCTGAATGTTACTTGCCATCTTTCAGCCCAAACCTAAATATTGTCCAAGTCTTGCTGTATTTGGACGCAGACTGTTACACTATCTGAGGAGTCATGAATGGTGTTGAAAATTATGCAATCATCAGCAAATATCCCCATTACTGATCTTAAGACAGAGGAAAGGTCATTGATGAAGTAGCTGAGAAAAGATTGACTCTAGAACACTGCCCTGAGTCTTGTTGGGCTATTTAACCAAGAGTTGGCACCATGTCTGAGCCTGCTCCTGCCCTCTAATCAAGAATGCCCAAGCATAGTGGCACAGTCGTTGGCACTGCTGCCTCACAGCGCCAGGAATGCTGGTTCAATTCCTGTCTTGGGTCATGTCTGTGTGGAGTCTGCACATTCTCCCCGTATCTGCATGTTTTTCCTCAGGGTGCTCTGATTTCCTCCCACAGTCCAAACGATGTGTGGGTTAGGTGGATTGACTGTGATAAATTGTCCCTTGATGTCAGGGACACTAGTTAGGGTAAATGCATGAGGTTATGGGGTTGGGGCCGAGGTAGGATGCAGAGTCAATTGGCTGAATGGCCTCCTTCTGCACTGTTAGATTCTTTGAGCACATTCTAGCAGTAAAATTTCTTTTTACTGAAAGTAAAAGGAAGTTTTGCATTTATATAGCACCTTTCATGCCCTCAGAATATCCTAAAGCATTTTACAGTCAGTGAAGTTTTTTTTATTTGATTTATTATTGTCACATGTATTGACATACAGTGAAAAGTATTGTTTCATGCGCGCTATACAGACAAAGCATACCATTCATAGAGAAGGAAAGGGGGCAATGCCGAATGTAGTGGTACAGTCATAACCAGAGTGTAGAGAAAGAGCAACTTAATGTGAGGTAAGTCCATTCAAAAGTCTGACAGCAGCAAAGAGGAAGCTGTTGGTATGTGACCTTAGACTTTTGTAACTTTTTCCTGACAGAAGAAGGTGGAAGAGAGATTGTTTGGGGTACATGGGATCCTTAATTATGCTGGCTGCTTTGCTGAGGCAGCAGGAAGTGTAGACTGAGTCAACGGATGGGAGGCTGGGTTTTTTTTGTAATCTAGTCACTGTTGTAATGTGGGCAATGTGACCGTATTTATGGGAATAGGGCCTGGGTGGGATTCTGGTTGGTGCAGACTCGATGGGCCAAATGGCCTCCTTCTGGACTGAAGGGATTCTATGTGAACTTGTACAAAGCAAGTTCCCACAAACAGTAATGTGCTGAGGATCAGATAATCTGTGTTTGTAATGTACACTGAGGGACAAATATTGGCCAGGACACCAGAGCTAGCTCCCCAGCTCTTCTTCAAAATAGTGTCTTAACATCTACTTCCTCCTCTCCTCCCAGCCTCTCCCCTACACCCCCAAACCCCAACTCCCCCTTCCTCCTCCCCTGCCCCTCGCACTCAGTAAAATTTAGAATTTCTCCCTGGGCTTCTCCAGAAAGCTGCAGTATTAAGACAGGCCACGGGAGGGAGCCAGTGAGGCCACTGGCTGGCACAGGGCAGACCAGATATGGGAGTCACTTTTAATCTTTGAGATAATGTTTTCCCTGCTTCTCTCCCTGGGTAACAGTTCCAGGGGTAATAGAAAAGGGAGAAGGGAAAGGTGCCAGCAGTGGGAATTCATTCTCTGTCACACAGAATCATAGAATTCCTACAGTGCAGAAGCCATTTAGCCCACCGAGCCTGAACTGACTCTTCGACAAAGCATCTTACTCAGACCCTATCCCTATAACTCCATGTATCTCCCCGCTAATCCTCTGTCTACAAATCTTTGGGCACAAAGGGACAATTTATTGTGGTCAACCCACCTAAGTGCATATCACTGGACTGCGGGAGGAAACCAGAACACCCGGAGGAAACTCACACAGACACAGGAGAATGTGCAAACTCCACACAGTCCCCCAAAGCCAGAATTTAAACCCTATTCATGGTGCTGTGAGGCAACAGTGCTAACCACTGTGCCACTGTGCTGCTACAATCCACTGACTGCTCCCCTGCAGAATCTTGAAACATTGAAGGTGGAGGGGGGAGGTGGCACAGTGGTTAACATTGCTGCCACATGGCACCAGGGAGCTGGGTTCAACTCTGGCCTCGGGTCACCATCTGTGTGGAGTTTCCATATTCTCCCTGTGCTTGTGTGGGTTTCCTCCAGGTGCTCTAGTTTCCTCTCACAGTCTAAAGATGTGCGAGCTAGATGGATTGGCCATGATAAATTTCCCCTGGGGATGAACAGGATAAATGTATGAGGTTATAGGGGTAGGGTGGGATTATTGCCAGTGCAGACCCAATGTTATCAGTGCAGGCTGAATGACCTCCTCCTGCACTGTAGGGATTCTATGAAACCATTCACAGCAGTACAGATACTTTGATAGTATTACTCACACAGTTCCATCTCCCAATTCAATGTTTTTTTTTAATATTCATCCAATTCCCATTTAGACGCCACCATGCCTCCTTCGGGATGTGTGAATCATTGGCATTTATTGTCCATTGTCTGAGGAGGTGAAGGTACATCTTCCTCATTGCCAGCAGTCTGTGTCTATCTACTAGGCAAGGTCACATCAGGGGGCAGGCCACAGGAGGAAAGCACACTTCCTTCACTATAATAAAAGATTTACTTTTCAAGAGAAATTCAGGTTCTCAGACAATCCTGGTGGGATTTAAACTCACGTGCTAAGGATTACTTAACCAGTAGTATTACCATTATAATCTACCCTGCTGTCACCATCATCTCTGGAAGGGATTCGGTATCATGTTTTTCTGTATCAGCCTAGAGAACCTTCTGTATCAAAAAGTTCACTCGGCTGATACCGGAGATGAGGGGGTTAGCCTATGAGGGGAGATTGAGTAAACTAGGTTTGTAGTTGTTGGAGTTTAGAAGGCTGAGGGAGGATCTTATAGAGACATATAAGATAATAAAGGGGATGGATAGGATAGAGGTAGAGCGATTCTTCCCGCTTAGAAAGGATAGCAGAACTAGAGGGCACAGCCTTAAAATAAGGGGGGCGACGCGATTTAGAACAGAGTTGAGGAGGAACTTCTTCACTCAAAGGGTGGTGAATCTTTGGAATTCTCTGCCAGTTGAAGTGGTGGAGGCTACCTCACTGAATATATTTAAGTGATGGGTAGATAGGTTTCTAATAGACAAGGGAATTAAGGGTTATGGGGATAAAGCAGGGAAGTGGAACTGACCCACTTCAGATCAGCCATGATCTTATTGAATGGCGGGGTAGGCTCAAGGGGCTGTATGGCCTACTCCTGCTCCTATTTCTTATGTTCATTTCAGCAGCACAAAGAATCAACCTTCTACAAAGCCTAATAGCTTTTTCTAAAAAAAAATTCAGCAATATGGGCAGCATTTGATGTCCATCCATAATCGACCCTGAGGTGATGGTGGTGAGCTGCCTTTTTGCACCATTGCAGTCGTTGTAGGTGCACCCACCGTGCTGTTAAGGAGGGAGTTTCAGGATTTTGATTCAGTGAAGCAATGGTGAAATATTTCTAAGTCAGGCTGGTGAGTGGCTTGGAGGGGAATCTTCAGATGGTGGTGTTTCCAGCGAATCTGCTGCCTTTGTCCTTCTAAATAATAGGAGTCATGGAACAAAAACAGAAAATGCTGGAAAATCTCAGCAGGTCTGACAACATCTGTGGGTAGAGAATAGAGGGAACTTTTCGAGTCTACATGACGCTTCGTCAAAGCAGCTTGAGAAGTGTTGCCTAAGCAACCTTGGTCAGTTCCTGGAGTGCATCTTGTAGATGGTGCACAAGCTGTCACTGTTTGTCAGCGGTGGAGAGAGTGAATGTTTGTGGATAGAATCACATTTTATCTTGGACGTTATTGAGCTTCTCGAGTGTTGTTGAGAGCTGCACTCATCCAGACAAGTAGAGAATATTCCGTCACACTGCTGACTTGCACCTTGTAGAGGGTGGGTAGGATTTGGGGAGTCAGGAGGTGAGTTACTCACCCCAGGATTCCCAGTCTCTGACTTACTCTGGTAGCCACAAGACTTGGAAGGCACAGTGGGACAGTGACTAACGCTGCTGCCTTACATCTCCAGGGACCTGTGTTTGATTCTCAGATTGGGTCACTGTGTGGAGTCTGCACATTTTCCCCGTATCTGCGTGGATTTCCTCCAGGTATTCCAGTTTCCTCCCATAGTCCAAAGATATGAAGGTTAGGTGCATTGGCCATTGTCCCTTAGTGTCCTGGGATGTACAGGTTATCGGGGTAAATATGTGGGGCTTCTTCAGTGCCTTCTTCTGCATTGTAGGGTTTCTATGATTTATACAGTTAGTTCAGTTCAGTTTCTGTGCTCAAATGAAAAATGGCCAAAGTATCTATGAAGGACGTCAGTATTTCTGGCATCGTACACCAGGCATTGAGTGAGTGAATTAAGAGAAGATCGGAATAATTAGATGCCTTAGTAGTTTCACCAACAGAGAAAACCGGGAAACAAAAACAGAAAATGCTGGAAAATCTCAGCAGGTCTGACAGCATCTGTGGAGAGAAAATAGAGCCAACGGTTCGAGTCTGGGTGACCCTTCATCAGAGCCGATTTGGATCCAATTCTCAGAACCAGACCGATTCTGGGTTTTGGTCCAATCCAATTTGAGACGCATTGGATTTAATTTCCATTCAAATGTTACTGCAACAATTCTGCTTCGGTTCTTAAATAGTTAATGAAAATTCTCTCTGCTCCTCGGATCAGGTTCCCACAGTTTGCAGACATGTGCTAATCTCCGTTGCTATGGAAACTCTGGGAAACTTAGACGATGCAAATGAGAGAAGAATGGAAACTGCATCTGGGTCAGTGGCTGTTCATCAGTAACTGGAGTCATCATAATTAACAGGGAAGGAGAAAATAGGGAATGGAGGAGGAAATGAAGGAGGGGGAATGGGGAAAAGGGGGAATGGGGAAAAGGGAGAATGGGGAAAAGGGGGAATGGGGAAAAGGGGGAATGGGGAAAAGGGGAATGGGGAAGAGGAAGAATGAGAGAAGTGGGGTAGTGGACAAGAGGGGAAATGGGAAGGGGAATGTCAAAAGGAGGGATGGGAAGAGGGAGAATAGGAGAGAGGGAGAATTGGGAAAAGAAGGAAAATGGGGAAAGAGGGAGAATGAGGATGAGAAGGGAATGGGGAAAAGGTGGATTAGGAAGAAAAGGGGAATGGGGACAAGGGAGAAGAATGGAAAAAAGAGGATTGGTGAAGGAGAAATGGGGAAAAGAGGATTGGGAATGAAGAGGAGAATGGGAAGGAGGAATGAGGAGAGAGAGAGATGGGATGGGGAAAGGGGGAATGGGATGGGCGATTGGGGAAGAAGTGGAATGGGGAAGAGGAGGAAAATAAAGATGAGTGGAAGGGAAGAATGAAAAAAGGGAATATGGGGGAATGGGGAAAAGACAAAGAGGCTGACTGGGGAAAGTGAGGGATGGGGATAGGGGAGGATTGAGGAAGAGGAGTACGGGCACAAAACAGAGGAATATGGAAACAGGAGGAATGGGTAAAGTGAGAGGAAAGGGAGATAGGAAATGAAGAAAGGAAAAATGTTGAAAGTGGAAGAATTAGGGAGAGGAAAAGGTGGGGAATGGGAATTTCTTCTGTTTCTGGGAATCACCACTGCAGTAGAACAGGCTAATTTGTTTGATTAATGCTAACATTTCCAGTCTGGATGACCCTTTGTCAGAGGGTAAAGGGTCTCCCAGACTCGAAACGTTGGTCCTATTCTCTCTCCCAACAGACACTGTCAGACCTGCTGAGATTTCCAACATTTTCCATTTTTGTTTCAAATTCCAGAGTCCGCAGTATTTTGCTTTTGTCTAATTTGCTAGGTGATTGACTCAAACACCAGGATTCTACTGCTTTGCACAGGAGATGGAGCCTTCGAAGGGTGGACAGTGGGAAGATCCATTGAAGTCAGTGAGATTTTCCGGTTGCGGGTCAGGCAAATGCATAAAATTCCAGTCAAAAATATAACAAAGAACAAAGAACAACACAGCACGGGAAACAGGCCCTTCGGCCCAACGAGCCCACGCCGCTGTCCTAACGTCTTAATGACATATAGAGACCAATATAGGGACAATTTGTTACCCAATCAGCCTAAGAGCACATTTTTGGGATGTGGGAGGAAACCGGAGCACCCGGAGAAAACCCACGCAACCACGGGGAGAACGCGCAAACTCCCGCAGACACAGGCCCAAATCCATGTGTCTGCACAGCAACAGCGATAGTCTCTGAGCTGTCATGTTGCCCATCTGATGGTCCAGTTTAAGCATACACTAACGACATGAAGCACTAGGCCACTCCTGAAGTAACATCCAAGAGCAGCCCTCGCACGACCTGCCGAATGCATGCGCCTTGTTGGTCAACAAGGTGGACCGAATAGCCTGTGGAAACAAATAAAGTATTTAAACAGTCCTCCTATATCCCTCTATCTGCAGACCGCTCATGTGGCTGTCCAAGAGACCCTTAAACAACCCTAGCATGCCTGCTCCCACCACCCCACTCGGTAGCGCATTCCACACCCCCACTACCCTTTGTGTGAAAAAACGCCCTCTAATATTCGTCTTATACATAGCCCCCCTCACCCTAAGGCCGTGACCCCTCGTTCTATCCGATTCTAATGGTGGAAAAAGCTTACCACCATTTACTCTATCTATACCCCTCATAATTTTATATACCTCTAATAGATCCCCTCTCAGCCGACGTCTTTCAAGGGAAAACAACCCCAATGCATTCAATCTTTCCTCGTAAGACAGCCCTTGATATGTGATATCAATGAAGAAAACAAATCTTATTTCAAACCCAGTGACTTTTTGGGACTGAGCTCTCATTTAGTTTCAGTTCGTTGGAGTATTACAGTGAGTTATGTGATTACAATTCTCATCCTAAATCATTCTGCAAATTAGTTGCAATAACATAAAGCAAGTAAATCTTTTTATATTTATTCAGCAGATTACTGGCTTGGCCAGCATTACCCATCTTTAATTGCCCCTTGAGAAGGTAGTGGTGAGCTGCCTTCTTGAACCGCTGCATTCATAGAATAATAGAATCCCTACAAAAGGAGACCATTCGGCCCATTGAGTTTGCACCAACCACAATCCCACCCATGCCCTTTTCCCCACAACCCCACATATTTACCTTGCCAATCTGCCTGACACTAGGGTTAATTTAGCATGGCCAATCCACCTAACCCACACATCTTCAGACTATGGAAGGAAACTGGACACTCGGAGGAAACACATGCAGACATGGGGAGAATGTGCAAACTCCATATAGACAGTGACCCAAGATAGAATTGAACCCATATCCCTGGTGCTGTGAGACAGCAGTGCTGACCACTGTGCCACCGTGCCATCCATTTGGTGTAGGTGCACCTAAGGTGCTCTTAGGGAGGGAGTTTAGAATGAGATTTGCTCAGTTGGTTAGTGATGAAGAGTGACATCAACACTGGGGACTGAGTTGAGGAGGAACTTCAAATCTGTGGAATTCCCTGCCCAGTGAAGCAGTTCAGGCTACCTCACTGAATGTTTTTAAAGCAAAGATAGATAAATTTTTGACAGTAAAGGAATTAAGGGTTATGGTGACTGGGCGAGTAAGTGGGAGCTGTGTCCACAAACAGATCAGCCATGATCTTATTGAATGGGGAAACAGGTTTAAGGGGCCAGATGGCCTACCCCTACTCATGCTTCTTAAATTCTTATATTCTTATATAAATACTGTGACTACAAGAGTTCAACAACTGGGAATTCTGTGGAGAATAATTCACCTCCTGACTCCCCAAAGCCTGTCCACCATTACAAGGCACATGACAGGAGTGTGATGAATACTCTTCCCCTTGGAAAGTAAGTGCAGTGTTGTAAGGTGTTGAATACTGTTTGATAGGTCTTAATGTAGTCCTCATAGGTTAACTGCATGTGTTTATTAATGACAAGAACTGTGCACGTATATAGACTAAAGGTTCAAGCTGGGAGCTGTCTCATGCTTGCCTGTGCACACAGTTGTGTCCAACAGTAGACTGATCCCTAGATGTGGCTCACATATTCTCTTACATCGCAGTGTGGGTGGTACTGTACTCAGTCCGATGTTAACCCTATATGTACCAGACCCTTATGTGACATGCAGCTCCAGTAACACCCAAGAAGCTCAACCCCACCCAGGTGATTGCATCCCTTCCACCACCTTCAACATTCACCCCCTTCCATCTCCGATGCACACTGTGACTATCTACAGAATGCATCACAGCAACTCATTTCTACAGCACCTTCTGAACCCTTCTGGCCATACCACCTAGAACAACAAGGGCAGCAGATGCTTGGCAACATCACTACCTGAAAATTCTTCTTCAAAACACAAACCATCCTGACTTGGAAACATATCAGCTGTTCCTTCCCTGTCATTGAGTCAAAATCCTGCAACTTCCTTCCTAACAGCACAGTGGGAGGACCTACACGAGGACTGCAGTGATTCAAGAAGCAGATCACCATCACCTTCTCAAGGGTAATTAGGGATGGGCAATAAATGCTGGCTGTACCAGCAACACCCAAATCCTCGAATGAATAAGTAAAATGAAACAGCCTTTCCAGACTCCATATAACCAAATTCTGTCCTCCTTGCTGTATTTTGAATATCTATTTGAGATTGCCTCCTCCACAATAATTGCAGACATTCAAAGAACAAAATACAGCACAGGAACAGGCCCTTCAGCCCTCTGAGTCTGTGCTGATCATAATGCCAAAACCGTATGAACTTACAGACTCCATATCCTTCCATTCCCGCCCTACTCATGTATTTGTCAACATGCCCCTTAAATGCCCGTATCGTACCCGCTCCCACTACCTCTTCGGACAGCGTGTTCCAGACATTCACCACCCTCTGTGTAAAAAAACTTGCCTCACACTTCTCCTCTGAACTTTTTCCCATGGACCTTAAACTTATGTCCCTACTGATTTGACTTTTCAACCCGAGAAAAGAACATCTACCCACTCTGTCCATCATCTTGTAAACCTCTATCAGGTCGCTCCTGAACCTCCACCATTCCAGTGAGAACTAACCCAGTTGATCAGTTTATTCAGTTGTTTGTCATGATCTATCAGGCCTGGCTCAATGACATCAATCTTGTCTCTAAATCCAAAGATGGTGCTTTGAGTCCCACTCGAGCACAAAATTCAAGCCTGACATTTCTTTCCCAAAGAAACTCGGTGTCACAGAGTAGTACAATACAGAAGAGGCCATTTGGCCCAATGAGTCTGCACCGACAAAGCTACACTAAATCTACACTCATTCCACTTTCCAGCACTTGGCTCATAGCCAGGAATACTTTAACATTTCAATGTTTATCCACGTACTCTTTTGAAGGTTGTGAGATTTCCCACTTCTATTATCCTGCCAAGCAGCACATTCTAGATGCCCACCACACTCTGAGTGAAAAGGCTTTTCCTTGGATCCTCTCTAAACCTCCTGCCCCTCATCTTAAAACTATGTCCCCTCATTATTAACCCTTCAACTGAGGGAACGATCCATTTCCTGTCCACCCTGTCAATAGCCCTCGTAATCTTATACACTTCAATCAGCTTTCCCTTCAGTCTTCTCTGCTCTAAGGAAAACAATCTCAGTCTCTCTTTGTAAGTCAAATGCTCCATCTCAGGCAACATCCTGGTCAATGTCCTCTGCAATCACATTCCTCCTATAGTGAAGTAACCAGAACTACCCACAGTTCTTCAGCTGTAACCTAACCAGTATTTTGACCTCCCTGCTCTCATACTCTGTACTATCACTGATAAAGGCATGTATCCCATGTATGTGCCTTCTTAACTACCCTGTTAACCTGCCCTGCTGCTTTCAGGGATTTGCGGTTAAGCACCCCCAAATCCCCAGCTCCCCTGAGCTTCCTAGTGTTCTGCTAGTTAGATGCATTGCTCGTGCTAAATTCTCCCTCAGTGTACCCAAACAGTGTACCCAGAGTGTGGCAACCAGGGCATTTTCACAGTAACTTCATTGCAATGTTAATGTAAACCTACTTGTGAGATTAACAAATAAACTTTAAAACACAGCAGCCAATTTTCGTGCAAATTGCTTTTACAAACAACACTGTTGCTTTATTTATTCATTGGGATGGAAAAATCACCGAACAATCTGGGATTTATTGCTCATCCCTAAATAGTGAAGAAGAATTTCTTAGGCTGCAAGAAGAAGGGATTATGATGGCCCAGTGGTATTATCACCAGACCATTAATCCAGAAACTCAGCTAATGTTCTGGGTTCGGGTCCCTGATTTGGATCCTGGGTTCAAATCCCACCACAACAAATGGTGAAATTTGAATTCAATAAGGAAATACTGAAATTGAGAATGTACTGATGACCATGAAACAAAGATGCCTCCCAGGCTAGGGGAGGAGAGCGGAGCATCCAAAGGAAACCCACTGCAGGCAGAATGTACAAACTCCACACAGGCAGGGAACCGAACCCGGATCCCCGCACTGTGAGACAGCAGTGTGACCACTGGATTGCAAAATACTGATGTGTAGGTTGGAAAATATCCAAATACAAGTTTTTTTTAAAAAAATGCAAGAACGTTCAGGAAATATATTGCATTTTGAGTTGTCAGTTTCACTTGGTGCAAATGTTGTATATTTAAAATGCAATAAGTGACCGGAAATGAGAGGTTTAAAGTGGAGTAGCAACTTGAGGACAGGTTTGTTGCCAAGTTGTTGCCACTGAGGCAGTGATGCAGACAGCGGACAGGAGGACGGCGGAGGTGACAGCTCCCAGCCCGGGGTACCTGTCCCCGGACCGCTGCCTGGCCTCCCTGCTGCTGCTGGCGGCCCTGGCCGCCCTCATGTCCCTGCTGGCCGCCAGCCTCTTGCTCCGGCAGCCGGGCGAGGGTCTGTCGCCGGTGCCCGGGGCGCTGCCTCGCCGCCCGCTACGCTCCGTCTCGCAGGGTCTGGCGTCTCTCTCGGTCACCCTGAACCTGTGCTGCCTGCTCCTGGCTCTGCTGCAAGGATACCTGGCCGCCGAGCTCTGCGGGGGAGAAGCCGACAGGTAAAAGGACACCAACAAAAAAAAACCCCTTCCTGCACTGTCAGTGAGCAGGGAAATTGTTGTGTTTGTGAGACCCAGTTAATCTGTCTCCATTGATGCTGCAAAAACTGATACTGGAATCCTAGAACGCAGGAGGAGGCCATTCGGCCCATCTCACCCGTGCTAGCTGTTTGAAATTGCAATCCATTTTTATTTCTAATCAAAAGGGGATATGGGAATAGATGGGGAGGTGGATTTGAGACCAGGGAGAGATTAGCCACGATCTGATTGAGTGGCAGAGCAGGTTAGAAGGGCTAACTTTGCCTCCTTTTGCTCCTAATTTCTATATTCCTATCCAATCAGTGCCCAATGGTTTGTAATTTCTGTAGCCCTCCAATGTTGTAAAACATCTCCAAATTGCATCAAAACAGCACTGAATGTGGGGCAGAACAGTGGTTAGCACTGCTGTCTCACAGTGCCAGGGATCCAGATTTGATTCCAACCTTGGATCATTGTCTGTGTCGAGTTTGCATGTTCTCCTCGTGTCTCTATGAGTTTCCTCTGAGTTCTCTGGTTTCAGCCCATGGGTTAAAGAGATCGGCCATGCTAAATTGCCCCTTAGCATCCTATGATGTGTAGGTTAGATGGATTAGCCATGGTAAATGGTAAGTGGGTTTCCTCCGGATGCTCCTGTTTCCTCCCACAGTCTAAAAGATGTGCTGGTTAATTGCTTTAACTCAAACAGGCGCTGGAGTGTAGTGACCAGGGGAACTTCACAGTAACTTCATTGCAATGTTAATGTAAGCCTTACTTGTGACATTAATAAATAAACTTTATTTTATGAAAAGGGTTATAGGGATAGGAGCTGGGTGGGATTCTCTATCAGACTCAGTCCAGACCCAATGGGCCGAATGACCTCTTCCTGGAGTCGATGGTTCATATGGAGATATTAAGGGACAAGTGATTAAAAACCTGGTCAAAAAGGTCAGTTTTAAGGAGGATCTTACAGGAAGTGAGGCGGGGAGGCGCACATAGAGAAATCCAATGATGCAGCGAGATCTTGTCAGTCTGGATCTTGTTTGTCTGTCTTGTGGGGACCTTGAATTGGATCCAGTTGGATTTTGAATTTGGTTTCTGGAGGAAACAAGGAATGGATTCAGGCTTAAAAGTAAAATACTGCAGATGCTGGAATTAGAAACAAAAACAGGAAATGCTGGATAATCTCAGCAGGCCTGACAGACTCTGTGAATGGAGACTCAAGGTCAGAACTGACAAAGGATCATTTAGACTCGAAACCTTGGCTCTATTCTCTCCCCACAGATGCTGTCAGACCTGATGGATTGGGGTTTGCCTGGTCCACCCTGAGCACTGGCTTTGTAACTTTAAGAATTGAATTAAAAGTTAAAACAAAAAGAAAAAGGACTCTGAAGAGGCCAGATTTGGAGAAGCGAGGAGACTGGAGAATTGTAATGCCGGAGGTTACAGAGTTTGAGAGAGACGTGGGCAATGGAGGGATTTGAGAGCAAGAATTGAAATTCAAAAGCTAGGAGCCAGCCTCTGTTAACCAGAGGTAACAGAAGCAGGGATGAGGGTTTTAGCAGTGGATGACAGCGGGGACAGAGTTGGACAATGTGATAGAGGTGAAAATAAGCAGTCTTACTGAGGGCATGAAAGATATTTGAGGTCAAATATGACAAGGTAATGAATGATGAGTACAAAGTTGTCCCTGCCTGGGCTTTATAGTATTATGCACAGGATTACCAGATGTGAAGATGCCAGTGTTGGACTGGGTAGGCACAGTAAGAAGTCTCAATACCAAGAAGAAGAAGGAGGCACATGACATGTATAGGCAACTGGGATCAAGTGAATCCCTTGAAGAGTGTATGTAGGGGTAGAGTTAAGAGAGAAATCAGGAGGACTAAAAGGGGTCACATGATTGTTTTGTTAGATAAGGCAAAGGAGAATCCAAAGAGCTTCTACAAATACATACAGGGAAAAAGAGTAATTAGAGAGAGAGTAAGGTCTCTTAAGGGTCAGCAAAGTCAACAATGTGCAGATCTACAAGAGATGGGTGAGATCCTAAATGAATATTTCTCATCAGCATTTACTGTTGAGAAAAACATAGATGTTAGGCAACTTGGGGACATAAATAGTGAAGTCTTGAGAAGGAGGTGCAGGAAGTCTTAAAATGCATCAAGCTAGATAAATCCTGGGACCTGATAAGTGTATTCCAGGACATTGTGGGAGGCTAGGGAGGAAATTGCGGGTCCCCTAGCAGAAATATTTGAATCATTGATAATCACGGGTGAGGTGTCTGAAGAGTGGAGAGTGGCAAATGTTTAAAAAGGGCTACAGGGAAAAGCCTGGGAACTACAGGCCAGTGAGCCTCATATCTCTGGTGGATAAATTGTTGGAAGGTAATTTGAGAAACAGGACTCCAAGCATTTAGAACGCAAGGATTAATTAGGGGACAGTCAGCACGGCTTTGTGAATGGAAAATCATTTCTTACAAATTTGATTGAGTCTTTTTAACGCGGTAATCAAGAAGGTGAGGACTGTGCAGTTGATGTTGTCTACTTGGGCTTTAGCAAGGCCTTTGAAAAGGTACAGCACAGTAGTTGTTGCATAAGATTAAAACTCATGGAATACAGGGTATGGTAGCTAAATGGATACAAAACTGGCTTGATGACAAAAACCGGAGGGTGGTTGTAGAGGGTTGTTTTTCTCATTGGAGACCTGTGACCAGGAATCAGTGCTGGGTTCACTGTTATTTGTCATTTATATTAATGATTTGGATGATAATATAGGAGGCATGGTTAGTAAGTTAGCAGATGGTACCAAGATTGGTGGCGTAGTGGACAGTGAAGAAAGTTATCTCCGATTGCAATGAGATCTTGATCAATTAGACCAGTGGGCTGATAAATGGGAGATGGAGTTTAATTTAGATAAATGCAAGGTGATGCATTTTGCTAGATTGAACCAGGGCAGGACTTACTCAGTTAATGGTCGGGCGATGGGGAGAGTTACAGAACAAAGAGATCTCAGGGTACAGGTCACAACTCCTTGAAAGTGGAGTCACAGGTGGACAGAGTGGAGAAAAAGGCATTCGACATGTTTGGTTTCATTGGTCAGAACATTGAATACTGGAGATGGGACATCTTAAATTGTATAAGAGATTGGTAAGGCCACATTTGGAATACTGTGTCCTGTTTTGGTCAGAAAGAGTGCAGAAGAGATTTACTCAGATGCTACTGGGACTTGATGGTTTGAGTTATAAGGAAAAGCTTGATAAACAGAGAATTTTTTCTCTGGAGCGTAGAAGGCTGAGGGGTGATCTCATAAAGGTCTATAAAATAATGAGGAGCATAGATCAGCTAGAAAGTCAATATCTTTTCTCAAAGGTAGAGGAGTCTAAAACTAGAGGGCATAGGTTTAAGGTGAGAAGGGAGAGATACAAAAGTGTCCAGATGGGCACTTCTTTCACTCAGAGGGTGGTGAGTGTCTGGAACAAGTTGCCAGAAGTAGGAGGAGAGATGGGTATAATTTTGTCTTTTAAAAAATGTTTGGACAGTTACATGGGTAAGATGGGTATAGAGGAATATGGGCCAAATGCAGGCAATTGGCAGTAGCTTAGGGGTTTAAACAGAAAGGGGCAGCATGGACAAGTTGGGCCGAAAGACCTGTTTCCATGTTGTAAACCTCTATGACTCTATGATCAGGTTAATGTCCAACAGATTAATTTGGAATCACAAGCTTTCGGAGCACTTCTCCTTCATCAAGATTACCATAGTTATTCTACTGGTACTGTGGGCAGCACAATGGTTAGCACTGCTGCCTCACAGTGCCAGGGACCTGAATTCGATTTCTGGCTTGGGTTACTGTTTTTATGCCATTTGCACGTTCTCTCCATGTCTGTGTGGGTTTCCTCTGGGTGCTCCGGTTTCCTCCCACAGTCCAAAAGATGTGCTGATTAGGTGCATTGGCCATACTAAATTCTCCCTCTGTGAACAGACAAGGGAGTGTGGCAACTTGGGGATTTCCACAGTAACTTCATTGCAGTGTTAATGCAAGCCTACTTGTGACACTAATAAATAAATAGTAGTGCAGAAACTTAGACTGATAATCTGGGATGTTTATCTCACTGTGCCAATATGGGAATTTGAAGGTGGTTTAAAAATGTAAAGCTGTCCCATGAACCTGGTGCACTGATGAAAGTTCATTAGTGACCTTTAAGGAAGAAAACTTGAACTCTTACCCAGTTGGATGATGTGACTCCAGTCTCACTGGATAGAATCCCTACTGTCCAGAAGGAGGTTGCACTGATAGTGCTGTGAAAGAGCTGCTTACGCAGACTCTATCCCTGTAACCCTGTGCATTTAGCATGGCCAATCCACCAAACCTGCACATCTTTGGACACTAAGGGGCAATTTAGCATGGCCAACCTACCTAACCTACTCATCTTTGAACAGTGACGGCAGTTGAGCATGGCCAATCCACTTAACCTGCACACCTTTGAACTGTGGAAGGAAACCAGAGCATTGAGAGGAAATCCACGCACACGTGGGGAGAATGTGCAAACTCCACACAGTCACCCTAGGCTTGAATTGAACCTGGTGCAGTGCTAACCACTGTGCCGCTGTGCTGCACCAACTTGGTTGCTGAGATGGATGGTTGGCTAAAGTCTGACCAATGTGTAATGATGTTAGTGCCTACTCCCCGGTGCACGGAGTTCGGTGACAGCAATGAAGCAAATTCCATAGATCCGTCAAACCTGGGAATGTTCCATTCAATGATTGTGACCAGTTCAGGAGCCAGTGACCCTGGTAGTAAACACTGTGCAAAGACAGCTTCAAGTCATTATGTTGATAGGACGTAGCATCAATGAGGGAATGACTGTGGGAATGACACATGTTTGGGATCAACTGGAATAGCTGATTGATACAACGCAGGAAGAGATCATTTGATCCATCTTTTCCATGCTAACTCTTTGCAAGAGTAACTCAGCTTCTATCCCTTCGTGTGTTTAGCCAATTCACTAGTCTAGTCAATACTAGGATAAATCATAGAATTCCTATAGTGCAGAAGAAGGTCATTCAGCCCATCGAGTCTGCACTGACCAGAATCACATCCAGGCCCTATTCCCATAACCCCACATCTTTACCCAGCAAATCTCCCTGATGTTAGGGTCAATTTAGCATGGCCAATAAACCTAACCCACCTATCTTTGGATTGTGGGAGGAAACCGGAGCACCTGGAGGAAACCCATGCAGACACAGGAAGAATGTGCATACACTACACAGACAGTAAGCCAAGCCAGAAATCAAACCTGGGCCCCTGGTGCAGTGAGGCAACGTGTTAATCATTGTGCCACCCAGAAATCATAGAGTATAATTCCTGTACAGTCCATAGCTGATTGGTGCCAAGCGATGTAAAGTTATCATCTGGAGGCTGAGATGAGCTTGTCAGTGTGTTGAGTATAATTCCAGTGCAGACCATGCAATATGGGGACAGCTTCTGCCTGCAGCAAGTCACACTCCAAGTTAGGTGACATTTGCTGGGGGACTACACTCTGCAATGACAGTCCTGACTGAGTAATGCAGCAAATCACAGCCGGGAGACAATGTGCTGCATGTCTAAGTCCCTGTCTGTCTGTAGAGGGGGTCTTGTGCGTTGCCCGGACTTTACAGAAACTGCCCAATTTTCATCTCCATCGGTTTCATTCTCAGCCCTGCCCCAACAGACATCACAGCCACTTCAGTGTTTTTACTGGAATTAAGGCATGGAAATAAGGTATAGACGGCATAGTGGCACACTGATGTCTCACAGCGCCAGGGATTCAGATTCAATTCCAGCTTTGGATCTTCCAGTCTGCACAGAGTCTGCATGTTCCTCTTGTATCTGCATGGGTTTCCTCCAGGTGCTCCAGTTTCCTCCCACAGTCCAAAAGCCGTGCTGATCGGCTGCATTGGTCATGCTAAATTCTCCGTTGGTGTCAAAGTGTGGAGATTGGGGGATTTTACAGAATTTCTTTGCAGTGTTAATGTAAGCCTACTTATGACACTAATAAATAAAGTTAAACTTAAGAAATATTGCAGAAACCTGACCCACAAATTGTGCACAGCATGCTTTCAGAAAGGACAATATGATAATCATAGAATTCCTACAGTGCAGAAGGAGGCCATTTGGCTCATCAAATCTGCACTGACCACAATGCCACCCAGACCCTCATAACCCCATGCATTTACCCTAGCTAGTGCCCCTGACACTAAGGGGCGATTTAGCACTACCATTGCACCTAAACTGCGCATCTTTCAGGCTGTGGGAGGAAATCGAAGCACTCAGAGGAAACCCACGCAGACATGGGGAGAAGGTGCAAACTCCACATAGGCAGTGACCCCAAGCCAGGAATCGAATACAGGTTTCTGGCGCTGTGAGGCAGCAGTGCTAAGCACTGTGCCACCTTCCTGCCCCAATGACCAGAGGACCTGTTTATTTTGGTGAAGTTGGTTGGGGGAGTAAATATTGTTCAGGTCTCCAGGGATCAGTGCACCACTATTTTCAAAAGGGTGACCATGAGATCTTTCATCTCCTTCTTTGAGAGTGGACTGTGTAAGTTTAATGGTACCTCTGGCATTGCTTCCACTGAAGTGTGATGCCTCAATTATTGCTGCTGCGTCTCTTGACCACAGCGGAGAGTGAATCTGTGCACTGAGCCAGAAAAGGAAAGAAATAAGCTTGTTAAAGAATGAAGTGCTTTGTGGCTTTCACCAAGACCTGATTCTATAATCAGTCACTACGTGGGGGGAAAGCATTCCATTGCGTGAGCAGCGGGTTTAATGAGCCACACTCTTTATGTGAGACTTTCTTCAATAGGAAGACCCCCTCCCAGGACAGGCCCTTACAATGGGAGCCCGGGTTGGCTCAGATCAGAGAGAACGTGTCACCTTAAACCTGTCCATTCTGCAGCCAGCACTGATATGAATGAACCCTATTAAACAGAATATCAGTGCGTGCAAACTTCCTTCGATCCATCACCGAAGACTGCTTTCCCACGGACTTTGTTTGACAAGAATTCAATTTGAATCACAAGTTTTACTGGGGATTGTCTTGGTTCCAGCTTAGAAGGGATGGAAGGAGGAGAATGAAACAGAGCTTATAAAAGACAGAGTATTGGGTGAAAGGTCTCATCTGGTCACAGTGTGAAGAGACGCTGTAAAAATCTTTCTCCTCCCGAGTATTTCTGTAAACAATGTCCAGCACTGAAATGCATTTATGTCGCGCCTTCAACACAGTAAAATGTCTGAATGCATTTTAAAGGAGTGTCATTAGACAAAATTTGATAATGAATCTGTTTAAAAAGACTTGCCTTTATATCCTGCTTTTCACAACCACAATTGTCTCAAATTACTTTACAGCCAATGAGGTACTTTTGAAGTGTAGTCACTATTGTAATGTAAGAAATAGTAAGAAGCCTCACAACAGCAGGTTAATGCCCAACAGATTTATTTGGAATCACAAGCTTTCGGAGCACTGCTGCTTCTTCAGATGAGTGGGCTATCCACTAATCTGATGAAGGAGAAGTGCTCTGAAAGCTCGTGATTCCAAGTCTACCTATTGGATTTTAACCTGGTGTTATGAGACTTCTTACTGTGCCCACCTCAGTCCAACATTGGCATCTCCACAGCAATGTGGGAAATGTCAGAGCCAATTTGCGCACAGCAACCTCCCATGGACAGTAACGCAATAATAACCCGACTCTCTTATTTTTTGTGATGTTGAAAGATAGGTAAATATGTACCTGGACACCAGAGAGAACTCAGCAGTTCTTCTTTGAAATATTGTAACGGATTTTTTTTTATTCATTCGTTCGTGGGACATGGCATCGCTGGCGGGCCAGCAATCATTGCCCATCTCTGGTTGCTCATGTACAGAGGGCAGTTGAAAATCAGCCACATTGCTGTGGCTCTGGAGTCACATGTAGGCCAGACTGGTTAAGGACAGCAGATTTCCTTCCCTAAAGGACATTAGTGAACCAGATGGGTTTTCCTAACAATTGACAATGGTTTCGTGATCATCAGAGGAGGAAAGGGCCTAATGGTATTAATCTAAAAGCCAAATAATATTCTGGGGACCTAGGTTCGAATCCCACCACAGCAGATGGTGGAATTTGAATTCAGTAAAGAATACCTGGAACTATGAGTCTACTGATGACCATGAAACCCATTGTCAATGGGTCATCACTCCCTCAGTACTGCACTGGAGTGTCCACTGAGATTTTTGTGTTCAAAGTCCTGGAGTGGGACTTAAACCTGGAACCTTGTGATTCAGAGGCAAGAGTGCTACCATCTGAATGACAGTTGACAAATATTAGGACAATTGGTCAAAGCATGGTTAGAGGTAAGTTTTAAGGAATATCTTAAAGGAGGATAGAAGTTTAAGGAGAAGCCCGCATGCAAAAATAGATCTCCAAATCCAGACCTGCATTCAAGTTGCCTTATCCAGATTTAATTTGTCCTTTGTTGTGTCCTGGGTTTTTGCGTGTTGTATTGCTGTAATGTCCTAACTATGTTAGGGGTGTGAGTTTTGCATAGGAAAACTTGAGTTGCATACGTGAATTCAAACATACAACAAGTTTATTGAAAGAGCTGCTCTCTGCTCTGCACAGCATACAAAACTGAAAGTAAAACAGCAGCGTGTGGCAACACCCTAATGGTGTCACCTTCAAATCGTGTGATCAGCCCTTAAAGCAACCTGCAACCCTTTTAAATATATAAAAACCATCATGTGAATGTTCAGTGTGGGTATTCCTCAGCATAATCCCATAATCAGGTTATCGTACATTCATTCCATCCACCTGATCAGCCTTTTGGCGACCAAGCATTAGTGGTTAGAATATATAGAATATCTTGCATATTTAAGTGCAATATCCTAAATGCAGAGATATAAGTGACAACGTGGAGTAATGTTGTGGTTCAAGAGCATGTAATCTGGGCTGATGCTCCCAGTGCCTTGCTGGGAAACTGCTGCATTGTCAGAGATGGCGTGAGATATTAAACCACTTACCCACTCAGGTGGATATATATAAAAAACCCATGACATAATTCTGAAGAACAAGGAAGTTTTCCCCAATGACCTAGTCAATATTTATCCCTCAACAAACATCATAAAAACAGATTGTCTGATCCCATTGCATTTACAAATTGCTGTCTTGTTTCCCAATGTGCAAGTGGCTACACATCATCACATACTGAATTGGCTGTTAAGCATCTTGGGATTGATGTCCTGATTTGTGAGGAGTGTGACTCAGATAGATTCAGATTTTGGGTGGGAACCTGTCCTACTTGGAGTTTATCCGACTGCTTGTTTAAACTCGGTGAGGGGGTGGGAATTTTCACTAATGTTCCGAGCGTTTTTGCTCTGTGAAACTCTGGTATTTCTAAAGATAACGCGGGAGAGCATGAAGAGGCAGGGAGATCAATTGGAAAAGGAATTGAAATAATTTGGATAAAATGTTCTGCCTCGTATTCCACCTGCACCCCCCCCCCACCCCAATCCCATTATCCCACACTCTACATTGTAGAATTGACCTCCCATGTGAAGGGGGTTCCATTTCTTTCAGATTCCACACGAATCAATCAAGTATGGATCCCAATATTTGTCACTCAACAATCATTAAAACTGATTATCTGTTCATTGTAAGAAATCTCACAACACCAGGTTAAAGTCCAATAGGTCTATTTGGAACCACGAGTTTTCAGAACCTTGCTCCTTCATCAATGCTTAAATCCTTCCCTGGCCTCTCTCCTTCGAAAGCTTGTGATACCAAATAAACCTGTTGGACTTTAACCTGGTGTTCTGAGACTTCTTACTGTGCCCACCCCAGTCCAATGCTGGCATCTCCACATCGTGGCAACTATCTGGTCATTATCACATTGCTGTTTGTGGGAGCTTGCTGTGCACAAATTGCCTGCCACCTTTCCTATATTCCAACAGTGACTACACCTCAAAAGTGTTTGATGAACTGTGAAGTGTTTTTGGACCTCCTGAGGTTGTGAAAGGTACTATGTAAAACCTGTCTTTTACCAGTCATCATTTAGCGGCCTGGGCGATGTAAGGGCCACGAGTCTGGGAGGCGGATTGTGAGAGGGATGTTTAATGACACCTTCAAGGGAGGCTGTGAACTGCACTTTCCTTAGGAAGCACAGGATTACTTTGCATTCAGTGTCTCATGGCACTTCACAAGAAGATTACCTGTCAAATTGGGCACCAGACCATGGTACTAGTAGGCCTGAAGAAGCACCTCCAAAAGATGAGGAGGCAGAGAGGATGGAATTCCAGAGCTGTGGGCTTTAGCAACTGAAAACACGAGCATCAGTGTTGGAGCAATTAAAATCATGGTTGCTTAAGCGGCCAGGAATGAAGAGAAGGTATCTGAGAGGGTTGTTGGGTTTGAGGGGCTTGGAGATACAGCAAGGAGAGAGAGACCATGGTAGGATTTGAAAACTAGAATTAAAATGTTAATAAAGTTCAGGAAGCTTGTTTGGCCCACACTATTGTAACCATTGGTTTTGTAATATGATGGATTATAGATAATCGACCTCAGTAAGGTAGTCAGGATTTTCACCCCGGGTCTATTTTTCTTTTCTCTTCCATTCCAGAACTGGTTGGATTCTGCTGAATAGTCGATCTTCCCGCCACGTGGCCCTCAGTGCGTTCTGTCTGGGTGTCATCGTGTATCTAGCAGGTAAGCTATGAAAAAGCAGGGAAGGGATCTTTGAAACTTTCCTGTAGGCCACAACTACAACATCAGTTTAGATCTTTCTCAGGTGAAACACTTAAACAAGGTTCTCTCAGCTGGAAGTAAAAGATTCCATGACAATATTTTGAAGATGAGCAGAGTTCTCCTTAGTGTCCTGAGTCAATATTTATCCCTCGATTAGCATTGCTAAATCCAATGTCCTAACTAATTGGGCTGCACGCTGGCACAGTGATTACCACTGCTCCACAGTGGCTGCTCCACAGTTCCAGGGACCTGGGATCATCAATTCCTGGCTTGGGTCACTCTGTAGAATTTGCACATTTTCCCCGTATCTGCATGGCTGCTCCAGTTTCTTCCCATAGTCCAAAGATGTGCAGGTTAGGTGCATTGGTCATGCTAGATTGCCCCTTAGTGTCCCAGGATGCATACGTTAGAGGGATTAGCAGGATAATTTTTTCGGGTTACAGGGATAGGGCCCTGTTGTGGTGCAGACCTGATGGGCTGAATGGCCTCCTTCTACATTCTATGAACTATGTTAGTGTTTGGGACTTTAAAATAAAAGATGTGTTTTGTACACATAGATTCAAAATAACAACAGGTTTTTTTATTTTAGGAGATGTTGCTTGAACAGTGTAGAAAATGAAACTAAGGCAGGAGCACAAAGAAAACCCAAACTATTAAATCATGCAATTACCTCTTAAAGCAATCATGCAACCAATTAGTTATGTAGCACAAAAATAGATGCAAGATCATTATCACAGTGCTGCTTGGGGGTGCTTGCAGTGTGCAAATTAGGTCCAGAACTTCCACGTTATAAGTGACTACACTTCAAAAAGTCTGCAAAGTGCTTAGGGTATTCTGAGGACAGGAAAGGAGTTGATAGAAATGCAAGTGTTTCTTCTTGAGTGGGTAACACTCTTACTTCGGAGTCAGCAGGTTAGTCCTACTCCAGACTTAATCCAAGCTGATACTGAGGAAGCACTGCACAACCAGAAGTACTGCTTTTCAGATAGGACATTAAACTAATCCTGTCTCCCTGTGAAAAATGCACAATCTTCCTCATCCTCTGGATAATACCCATCTCTCGTTTATAACCATCAGAACTGTGTGTAAACAAATCATTGGTAATGTGTGAGATCTTGCTGTGTATACATTTCCAATACAGCAATGACCACAGTTCAGAAGTAATTCATTAGCTGTTCTGAATGGGGAAGGTATGATATAAATGCAAGTTCTTCCTTCCTCCGAGCAACTATGTCACTATGGCAGCATAGTGGCACAGTTGTTAGCAATGCTGTCTCACAACGCCAGAGACCTGGGTTCGATTCTGGCTTTGGTCGCTGTCTGTGCAGAGTCTGTTCTTTCCATGCCTCTGTGGGTTTCCTCTGGGTGCTCCAGTCTCCTCCCACAGCCCAGAAATGTGCATGTTAGGTATCTGGCTATGCTGAATTACCTCCTAAATGTCCCAAGATGCTTAGGTTAGATGGATTAGCCATAGTAAATGTGTGGGATTATGGGGATAGGGCCTGGATAAAACACTGTGCTGACTCAATGGACTGAAGGGTCTCCTTCTGCACTGTTGGGATTCTATGAATTGTTTCAATGCCTCGTCATTTATCATACATAAGCCTGGACTTCAGACAAGTAGGCTGTGTGAACGTGAGGCATAAGAAGTAGAGAGTCGCAGTCGATCCTAGTTCTGTGCTTACCTGGTACACACATGTTGTTGGTTCGTGGTCAAGGACAGGATTCAATGTTGCTCAGATTGGACAATGAAGATGGGTTTGACCACTAAATCTGCAGATGGCCTTTGACCTTTGTCACCATATGACCAAATCAGTTTCACCGTTTCACTCAGGTCGATTTGAAAGCAAACATCAGGATGTGCTGAGGGGCCAATTTAGAAATGGCTGAGACAGAATCTCACACGGTAGATGTAGAGATGTTTCCACTTGAGGGGAATTCAGAACTAGGAGGTCACAAATAGAAGAGAGTCACCAAGAAATTCAGCAGCAACCTCTGTACACAGAGAAATTATTTCCATAGGTGATGATTGGGATGAATAGCGTATATTGATTTACAGGTAAGCACGATGAAAGAATGAGATTTGACTTATTATTGTCACATGTATTAGTACAGTAAAAAGTATTGTTTCTTGTATGCTATACAAAAGCATTCCATGCATACAGAAGGAAGGGGTACAGAAGGTAGTGGTACAGTCATAGCTAAGGTGTGGCAAAAGATCAACTGAATGCAAGGTAGGCTCATTCAAAAGTTTTGATTGCAGCAGGGAAGAGCTGTTCTTGAGTTGGTTGGTACATGATCTCAGACTTTTGTTTTTTTCCCAACTGAAGAAGGTGAACAGAGTATGTTCATGATGCTTGGGGTCCTTAATTATGCTGGCTGCTTTTCTGAGGCAGTGGGAAATGTGAACAGTGTCAACGAGTGGGAGGCTGGTTTGAGTGATGGACTGGGCTTTGTTCATGACCCTTTGTTGTTTCTTGCAGTCTTGGACAGAACAGGACCTAATATCAAGCTGTGATACAATCAAAAAGAATGCTTTCTATGGTGCACCTAAAAGTTGGTGAAAGTTGTAGGTGACATGCCAAATTTCCTTAGTCTTCTGAGAAAGTAGAGGTGTTGGTGGGCTTTCTTAAGTATAGTGTCAGCATGGTGGGACCAGGACAGTTGTTGATGATCTAGCCATCTAAAAACTTCAAGCTTTCGACCATTTCTATTTCATTGATGTAGACAGGGCATGTTCTCCTCTATGCTTCCTGAAGTTGATGCCTCTCTCCTTCATTTAGTTGACATTGAGGGAGAGATTATTGTTGTGCACCAGTTCCTCTGTCTCTTTCCTATACTTCGTTTCATCATTGTTTGAGATCTGACCTACTATGTTGGTATCATCGACAAACTTGAAAATCAAGTTGGAGAGGGCAGTCATACATATATAAGGTGTATAGTAGCAGGCTGAGGACACAGTCTTGTACAGCAGCAATGTTGAGGAAGATCGTGGAAGAGGTGTTGTTGCCTACCCTTACTGAGTGCGGCCACGGGTTAGGCAGTTCAGAATCCATTCACAGATGGAGGTGCCGAGCCCCAGGTTATGGAATTTGGAGATGAGTTTTGTAAGAATTATAATGTTAGAGGCTGAGCTGTAGTCTGACGTAGGCATCCTTATGATCTAGATGTCCCAGGGTTAAGTACAGGGCCAGGGGAATGGCAGCTGCTATGGACTGTTGTAGTGGTAGGTGAATAGTAATGGATCCAAGCAGTCTGGGAAACTGGAATTGATTCGTGCCACGACTAACCTTTTGAAGCACTTCATCATGATGGATGTCACTAGCTGATAGTAATTAAGACACACTGCCTGGCTTTTCTTTGGTACCAGGCTGATGGTCATCTTTTTGAAGCAGATAGAGACCTTAGATATTTGTAAAGAGAGGTTGAAGGTGTCTGTGAATACCTCCACGAGCTGAGTACTGTAATCTGCACAGGATCTGAGTGCTCGTCCAGGTATCCCATTCGGGCCAGTCACTTTCTGTGTGTTGACCTTCGAGAAAGCTGCTCTGATATATGTATGGTGACCCCAGATACAGCTTCTTTCGAGGCTTCCGGAATGGATGCTCGCTGACCTCTTGCTCAAAACAGGCATAGAATGTATTGAGCTCCTCGGAGAGGGATGCATTCGTGCCTGTGATTTTTCCATGCCTTTGTCTTGTAGCCTGTTATATTGTGCTGACTTAGCCATAGTGAACGGGAGTCCATGTGGCTAACCTGGAACTCTAGCTTGGTCTGGTACTGTTTTTTGGCATCTTTGATGGCTCTCCTTAAATCAAATCTGGCTTTCTTGTTTAGTTCAGGATTACCTGACTTGGCTGTCTCAGACGTGGACTTTAGCAAGCAGGGGATATCCCTGTTCAACAAGGTTCCGGTCAGGAAACTTGCTGATTTACTTCTTTGGCATACAATCTTCTACATATTTATGAATGAAGTCAGTTACTACAGTAGCGTACTCGTCCAGGCTGGTCACAGAGTTTTTTAAATACTGACCAGTCCACTAATTCCAAGCAGCCCCATAGGAGATTATCCAATTCCTTAGACCAATATTGCAAAGATCAAAGAACAAAACAGCACGGGAAACAGGCCCTTCGGCCCAACAAGCCCGCACTGCCACCCCGATGTTCCCACCTCTACCCACGATCCCTGTCCATGTTTATAGA
This sequence comes from Sphyrna mokarran, assembly GCA_024679065.1. Lineage (NCBI taxonomy): Eukaryota > Metazoa > Chordata > Chondrichthyes > Carcharhiniformes > Carcharhinidae > Sphyrna > Sphyrna mokarran. The sequence goes on along the minus strand of JAGIQG010000026.1, from coordinate 10,640,874 downwards.
TCTATGGATTGCGCAAGTTTCTTTGATAGTTCTCCGTTTCAGTTTTTGTTTGTAAGCCAAGAGCAGGAGCATAGCCTTGTGGTCTGATTTGCCAAAGTGTGGGTGAACAATAGAATGGTGGATATGTTTGATATTTATGTAACAGTGATTTGGGGTGTTTGGGCCTTTGCTGGAACAGGAGACGTGTTGGTGGTATCTTGATTGGGCACGCTTGAGCTTGACTTGATTGAAGACCCCGGCCAAGATGATTAAGGCTCCAGGGTGTTTCATCTCAACACTGTTTGTAATGGTGTATATTTCGTCCAGCAGAGTCTTCACATTTGCACGGGAAAAGATTTAAGCTGCTGTCAGGCTAACAGAGGTGAACTCCCGCAAAAGGTAGTAGGGGTGTAGTGTACATTTTAGTGTAAGTATTTAGACCTGGGAAGCAGAAACTCAGCAAGAGGTTAAAGTCCAACAGGTTTATTTGGTAGCACAAGCCACTAGCTTTCGGAGCACTGCTCCTTCATCAGATAAATGGAAGTTGTGTTCACAAATAGGGCATATAAAGATACAAATTCAAATTACAAAGTAATGGTTGGAATGCAAGTCTTTGTAGATAATCGCAACCTTGTAAAGACTCGCATTCCAACCATTATTTTGTAAATTGAGTTTGTGTTTTGATATGCCCTGTTTGTGAACAGAACTTCCACTCACCTGATGAAAGAACAGCTCTTCAAAAGCTAATACTTGTGCTACCAAGTAAATCTGGTGGACTTTAATCTGATTTGTGAGACTTCTGTGTTTACCCCAGTCCAACATCGGCATCTCCACATCAGAGCAGAAACCCGCCGGTGTTGCTACGTCTAAGCAGCACAAGATATTGATTAGGAAGCAGACCCCATCTCCTCTAGCCTTGCCTGAAGCCGGTGTACGGTCCATTCAGTGGACTAAGGAGCCCTTTGGTTGTAGGGCACAGAGTGAAAGGGGCAGCACACGGTGATAGAATCATGGTGGGGGAAGATTTAGGAGAAACCTATTGCACTAAGCAGCTTGTTTCTGTAAAATTCAATCTAATTCTATGTAGCTCAATATACTGAACTCGAGGATTGGAGAGGGATGAAGAGGCCTAGTAAGAAGTTCTCTAATGTGTGGAATGGGGTCATCTGCACCAAAGATAGAAAATCATCTCATTACCAAGACAATTTGATAGCTCCATCATTTATTTATTACAGTACTCATGCAAAGGGTGTGAGTGATTAATGCAAACCCATTGAAGTAACTTCAGATATTTTCCCAAAGTCAGCTCCATCTCTCAGCAGTCACTACATCCCAAGATAGGGAGTAAGAGTTTTTAAGCAAAGGAACCATAAAACCTCATACAGAAAATAAAACTGTACACTGTGCCTTATGGAATGGCTGTACATAGCTTGGAAGATAAAGGAAGCTGCTTTCCCAGAACTCAAAACACAGAGCAGACAATGCCTTCTCCATCCTCTTATACAATAGTGCAAGTCTTTTTTGAGACAGTGAGGCAGACTGCTTAAGTGGGTGCATCTCATCTGCACGTGTGATTTAACTTGTCCAAAATAGTGCTTCCATACTGTTATAAAGTGCTGATGGGAAGAATTCAAAGCAGTTTCCTGGTAAAAGCAGTCTTCTGCAAAGTAATGAGGTTTTTTTTATACGCTTGTGAAAAAACACATACAAACAGACACACGTGTAAACACACCAGTGCCGACAACTGTCCATCTCCTTCAGAACCTTATCCCGTCTGATCCCGTTTCTTCGCATGACCCAGAATGAGCTTTGCGACCATTGTTCACTGAATACACCATCCAACACTGTGGAGAAACCAAACAATACATCAGCTTCATTAGTGTTAGACCTAAAGGATAAACATCTTGCTGGATAGTTACTGACCCCATAAAGATACAGTGTGCCTATCTTAGGTTGCACCCGAGGAATCAGCTGGAACACTAGAATTAGCCTCAGTACTTATGCACTGAAGGGGAGGGGAGGGATAGTTAACTAGGATGAGCGTTTGTGGAATGTTAAACCTGCCACCTTTTGAGTCTGAGCACTGACCAATTTTAGCCTGCATCTTTAAGTGATGAAAACTTTGAAATGGTACTTTGAGAGTTCAATTTATAAAAAAAAATCTGGAATTAAGAACCATTGTCAATTATCAGAAAAACTCATTTGCTTCACTAATGTCCTATAGGGAAGGAAAATCTGCTGTCCTTATCTGGTCTGGCCTACATATGACACCAGAGCCACAGCAATTAGGAATGGGCAATAAATGCTGACCAACCAGTGATGCCCATGTCCCACAAATGAGTAAAAAAAAAGCAAGAGGCTATTCAGCCCCTCGTGCCTGTTCTGCCATTCAATTAACTCACGGATGATCCGTCTTTGAATTCTATTTCCTTTGCCTTCATTCAGTCATAATTAATATTCTCACCAAACAAAAAATCTCTCAATCACAAACTGACATTTTCAACTAGCTTCCAGCATCTGCAGCTTTCTGGGAAAGAGAGTTCCAGATTTTTACAAGTCTTTGCATGAATTGCCTCCTGATATCCCCCTTGAATGGCCTGGCTCTAATCTCAAGGTCACATCCCCTTGTCTGCGCTTTCCCTACCAGGGAAATGATTTCTCTCTATCTATCTTACTGTGCAACCTACGTAATCCATTTTTGCCCCCAGTTATATTCAGGTGAATCTGCAGTGCAACCCACCCAACAGGCAGTTTAGTGCCCAGTATTTAAGATAGCACAAACGTATCTTTACTCACTCGAGGCACAGAGCTTTACTCATAGATGGTCCCACGTGTTATGTGGGGATAACGTAGAGGGAGCTTTACTCTGTCTAACCCCATGCTGCACCTTTCCTGGGAGTGTTTGATGAGGACAGTGTAGAGGGAGCATTACTCTGTATTAAACCCCATGCTGTAGCTGTCCTGGGAGTGGGTGATGGCAAGTGTAGAGGGACCTGCCATCCTACACTTGCAGGATGTAAGTGTACCTACTTACACCTGTACCTAAACCTATGCTGTACCTGCCCTGGACGTGATTAGTGAACAATGGAGAGGGTATTTTCTCCTGTTATTTAACCTGGCAAGATGTGTCTGATGTTGCCATTCAGTAGACACAAAAACAATGGATTGAAAGTAGTAGCTTCTGGCATCTTTCCCAATGACAGTACTGGTGCTTGGAAATTTTGATTGTGCATTATTCTCAGCTCTGTGGGATTTTACATAACTGCCCTTTTCTTCCAGCTCTCTCCATTTATGTGCTGCTGGAGTTTGAAAATGAGAGCGCAATAGCAAGTGCCAGTGTGCTCGCTGCTGGGGTGCTGATGCTCTTCTTCATCATCATCCAAACCCTGGTGAAGGCTTGGTGTGTGGGCAAGGCCAGACTCCCGGAGCGTGGCACCACTCTGTTTGAGAATAACCGGAGCCCAAGAGGCGACTGGCCCGAGAGTTCAGACCACAGGGAGGAGGAGGAGGAAGAAGATTCACACTTGCCCGCCTTCCACAGAGAGACCGCCTATGAGCGCTACCGGGAGCAGAAGGCCTTTTATGTGGCCACTTCGGCAAGACATGCTGGCCCTGCAGCAGTGGGGAGGGATGGATACGGGCGGTCACGGGCACTGTCGGCAGAACGTAGCATGCCATGCACTGGACCCTGGGACGGGGTGACACATGAAATGAGGCGGGTACTGGCACGCAAGGGAAACGTCTGCAGGAAGGACTCGACGCTGGTCTAAGTCCAGTGTCCCCAACAACAACCAGACAGCAGCAACTGGCAATATTGGCAGAGAGTTCACAGGAACATTCGTGACCCCATTAGTGAAGCCTTTCCGCAACACCTTCTTCCCACTGCCACCCATCCCTCACCCTTCTGATCAGAGATAGATTTTGGTCTGAGTGTTTTAGGGTGTGCAGGCAATGGGGCATCTGGTAACTCGGTGAATGATAGGATCAGGCATTGGGAAAGAAAACAGGGAGTGATGGAAAAGTAAATCATCCAGTTAAAGACAGAGAGAGAGGGAAGGAAGATTGGATTAAGAAAAAAGCTTGAAAAATATAGACTGAAATGAAAAGAAAGAAACAAGTTCACTTTTTAAAATTTCTAACAATTTACTACCGACAGGAATGGGACTCCATGATTTCAATGGTTCCCTTTGAGGGCTAAAGTTGTTGACCAGGAATGTAAATTTTCTCATTAAAAGTTTCTTACATTGTTATGTTGCAGTCTTAACCTTTTACAGCAAGTTTAATTCACAGAATGCAGCAATTCCACAAAACTCATGAGGAAATGGAGGATAAGCTGCCATTCCCATACAGCTAATGATGGAGCTGTGCAAACCAACCACTAATTCGTGGCGAAGAGCAGTGCATTGGGTGCCTCTTCCTCACTCCATGTTGCTGGGACAATTTCCACTCTGATAAATGCAAACCCCATGATTGGCAGCAATGTTCGGACCATTTTCTTCACAGGTGAGAAATTCCACCTTTATCAGGAGTGAAAGTGAGGTAGAGCCAGCACAAAGTACAGATAAAGAAATTTACCACTTTTGATTACTGAACAGAGCATTTTTTTTTAAACTTAAAACAAGGGCAAGTAGAATTGATCGAATGAGGACAAGAATGTCATAGAGTTGTCACATTTCAAGCGAAGATAACTGACTCTTTTTGCAAATCCTGCAAGAGGTCAACAGGCTCTTCGACTTTGAAAGGAATCACACCCCAACCCCAGCCCTTTTCCCAGCTGTTAGTGGGAATCTTTGGCAGCTTTTCAACTTTCACCCTCAGGAGGACTGAGGCTGATCTGGTGTGAATATCTCCATCACTTCCCCTGGGTAAGATGAACTATGATGTGGAGATGCCCAGTTGGACTGGGGTGGGCACAGTAAGAAGCCTCACGACACCAGGTTAAAGTCCAACAGGTTTATTTGGCAGCAAAAGCCACTAGCTTTCAGATTGCTGCTCCTTTGTCAGTTAAGTGGAAGTTCTGTTTACAAACAGGGCATGTAAAGAGACAAACAAAAATTTAACCTGGTGTCGTGAGGCTTCTTACTGTGCCCACCCCAGTCCAATGCCGGCAACTCCACATCATAGCTTAATCTCAGTCAGCATTCACTGCTGTACACCATTATACAATACATTGTTACACACTCCATACAGCTTTGTTACATCAAATGAAATAGGTTTGGGTTCACTTCAAGTTATGTTTGTTTGGAATTCCAATATCCTCTACTCTCCCCATTTCAGCACTCAGACCTGGACTGCTGGGAAGCATAAGCACTTTACGGTTATTTGGCCTTGGAAGACATTACATCTGAATGCCAGGCTTTTCCTCCAGTTTCTACACATACACAGAGAGGCTGACATTCTCCAGCAGCAATTGTTACATACTGATTACAAGCAGGACAATCCCTTCGTGATGCCACATTGACACTCCCAGAAACAAAGGGAATGATTAGGTTTGGCTGTGATGCCGTGTAGTCAAACACCCACCAATTCTACCAAAGTCGAAAGCTGAATCATAACTATTTGCGTGGGCTATTCTACATTCATGGAGCATCACACTTCTGCACAGTTCTCTCACGATATACACACATTCCAGTAAGGGGAGACGGGAGGGTCATGTCAACAGCGACTGGCAGAAACTCAGAGTCCAAATGCTCTGATCTAACTGATACTGTCCTCCCCAAGCCCAGGCCTTGCTGCAGGCCTGTGGAACTTTCCTGTCAATCTGGCTCAGTACTGTGGCAGGTGGTGGATTCATGAGCCATGTTGCCATGAATCTGAAGGAGGGGATTAATTCCTAAATCGACGCACAGGAGGGCACACGTGACTCAATGAAAGCCCAACCTCGTTCATTGGGTCAAGTGGAGATCAGATGTGTATTGTGGGTGAAGCAGGTGGTATTGGGAAGAGTTGTTGACAAACAAATGGCTGCCCTGTAGCTCACCTGGCTTTCTGAAGATGAGAATGATGCTCAGACGACTCATTCTCTTCAACCCAAGCTCAGGACATTCTTTACATCACTTCCTGCGATGGATGAAAAAAAATGGCATGGTAACTGCTGTCCAATCAGAAAAAAAAACACCATGCATGTGCATAGGTTAAATTTCTTCCCTGTTGAATGTGCCCTCACATTGATGTTTCCCCAATACTGAAAGTAAGGCAAAAGGGACGTTGTTAGCTGCGGACATCAAAAAAAGGAAGAGAGACTGATCACTTGACCAGTCAGTGAGTCTTGGATAATGACAGGTTATATCTGTTGGATGACGATCAAGTTAGCCAGGAACCTTCAACTTATCAGAACTTGTTGCCGAGTTATCTTTGAAAAGGACTGACATCGGTTTATAGCTCTCCGTTACAGTACAGTACTATTCAGTCCATTGAATCCAAGCCAGTGTTCTGTGGAGCAATCAGATCAGTCTTACCCCCTGCTCTATGCCTGTTTAAAGCTTATTTGTTTATTAGCAGGCTTACATTGACACTGCAGCGAAGTTACTGTGAAAATCCTCTCATTGCCACACTCCAGCACCTGTTTGGGTATACTGAGGGAGAATTTAGCACAGTTAATGCACCTAACCAGCACGTCTTTTGGACTGTGGGAGGAAATCGAGCACCTGGAGGAAACCCACGCAGACACTTGGAGTACGTACAGACTCGGACACAGTGACTCAACATCTAGGAACATTAGTATAGTGGTTATTTAAGCCAAAAGCCTGAGCTATTGGCCAGATACACCAGTTTAAAATTCCACAATAACAACTGAGAAATTTATATTTAATTAATTAAACATCTGGAATTTAAAAAAAACTAGTCATAATAATGGTGACATGAAACTAGAAGGATGCTGTTAAAAAAACCCATATGGTTCATTAATTTTCTTTTAGGGAAGGAAATCTGTTTTCTTTACCCAGCTATCCAAAAGTGACTCCAGAACCAGCAGTTAGCACTGCTAGCTCACAGCACCAGGGACTCACGTTCGATTCCCAGCTTAGATCACTGTGTAGAGTTTGCACATTCTCCCCATGTCTGCGTAGGTTTCCTCCGGGTGCTCTGACTTCCTCTCTCGGTCCAAGAATCGTGCTGGACAGGGTAGATTCCACGAGGTCATTTTGCCTCGTGGGGGGGAATCTAGAACTAAATAGCACACTTTCAAAATAGAAGGTCTCCCATTTGAGGTAGAGATGTGAAGGAATTTCTTCTCTTAGAGGGTCATTAGTCTTTGGAATTCTCTTTCCCAGTCAATACTGAAACAATTCAAAGCTAAGTTAGAAAGGTTTATGATTACCAAGGCAGGCAAGGGTTAAGGGGGCTAGCAGGAAAGTACAGTTAAGACCACAATCAGATCAGTCAGGTACTTAATGCATGGCAGAGCAGGCACAAGGAGCCGAATGGCTGAGTCCTCTTCCGAATTCTTGTGATCTAATGTTTTCCTTTTGGTGGCCTTTTGAAACCCGATCACTATCTAACTACTTCTCGATTTGTCTCATCTTCTCAACTCCTTTCGAATTTTCCTGCCCTGCTTTGCAATTTAACATAATACAGTAATGCCAGGCTCAAGACGTCTGAATGCCTTTTAGGAAGTCAGCTAGGTTGTGCTGTTCTCGGTCCTGCACTCGCACACTCAGCTTACTGATCAGTGGAGAGTATGGGGGTGATTAACAGCCTGTAGAGGGGAGGAAAATAGGAGAAAAAAATATATAATTCTTGGCACTTTAGCAGACCTTCCAACCTTGAGGTAAATTTCACTGGAGTGGGTAATAGAGTCAAATGCCAAGAATTGAGGTGTAACCAAACTGACCATGGATTTAAACATTGCTTTAGGCCCACAGAAGCTTCAGCCAACAATAATCATTCATTCGACTTGCAAAATTTCAACAAAGCAAAAATCAAATATGGAACAAATAAAATTTGGTAGCACAGTGGTTAGCACTGCTGCCTCACAGTGCTAAGGACCTGGGTTCAATTCCCAATCTCGGGTCACCATCTGCTTGGAGTTTGCACATTCTCCCCATGGCTGCGTGGGTTTCCTCCCACAGTCCAAAAATGTGCAGGTTGGGTGCATTGGCCATGCTAAATTGCCCCTCAGTGTCAGGGGGATTAGCAAGGTAAATGCGTGGGGCTGCAGGGATAGGGCCTTGGAGGGGTTGTGGTTGATGCAGACTTAATGGGCCGAACGGCCTCCTTTTGCACTGTAGGGATTCTATAGGCATGGCAAAGGCACACTAACATTTTAGGGCATTGTTCAAAAAAAATGACAAGTTGGAAGATTTGCCTGAGCCAAGTATTCAAAATTCAACTGTGCTTGAAGCTGCGGACGCCCCAAGCCTGGAAATAGGTTTTGGTTCGTCTTCCAATTTCAGCAATACTAACCTGGAAAGGGAGGGGTGCACGCTTGGCTCTGCACTCAGGAAGAAGAGAAGGAGGGAGGTTCAGGAACTGTCTGTGTAACAACGGAACTGTAACAGATACTCACATCACTAAAACTGCATGCAGCGATGGGTAAAAAGAAAACAAAAACACAAATGCAACACAAAACACTGGAGTACTGAGGATGCATTTTAACATCGTGCAATTTAAATCAATTTATAAGCAGGGCACAAACTTGCCCCTGCTGCACATCACAATCGAGTCAGTCCTTCGGATTCTGGTATCTCTCGTCCCACAAATGCAAAGGGCTGGGATAGGTAGCTTTCTTTTGGAAAGTAACATTTTGTGAACACAACAGTGGAATAATTTAAGACATGAGGTGTGATGAGTGTAGCGTGCTTGGGAAGAAAAAGCTAACTGCACCAATGGTTTTCTCAGGTTTCCACCACTGAGGGATTCTCAGCCTCATGTCAAAACAGACACATGGATAGCAGGAATAGGTTACTGACTCCCACTCACCATTCAATAAAAGCACAAGCTCCATATTTCTGCTCTATCACCACAACCCTCAATTTCCTTAATGTCCAAAAACCTCTGTATCGATCTCAGTATTGAACAATACTGAATGACTGAGGATCCACGGTCCTCTGGGTGAGAAAGTTACAAGATTGATAACTCTCTCCAGTGAAGAAATTTTTCCTTATCTCAGATCAACTATAGTGGGGAAAACTAGAACCAGAGGGCACAATCTCAAGCTAACGGGATGATCCTTTCAAACAAAGATGAGGAGGAATTTCATCAGTCTGAGGGTGATGAATCTGTGGAACGCTGCCGCAAAAGGCTGTGGAGTCCAGGTCATTGTGTGATTTTAAGACAGAGATAGATAGGTTCTTGATTAATAAGGGGATCAAAAGTTATGGAGAAAAAGACAGGAGAATGGGGATGAGAAAAAAAAATTAGCCATGATTGAATGGTGGAGCAGACTCAATGGGCCGAGTGGCCTAATTCTGCTCCTATGTCTTATGATCTTATGGATATGGTCTAATCCCTTATCCTGAGACCATGGCCTCCCAATTCTAGACTGTTGCGCCAGTACGAAAACAGCCTCTCAGCATCTACCCTACCAAACCTCTAAGTATCTTATGCTTTTTACACAATCACCTTCTATGCTTTGAAACTTCAGGAAATACATGCCCATTCTACTCAGTCTTTGGGATTAGGTTGCATCAAGAGACTGATTCCACAGATTAATCCATTCGCCAAAGACTCCCACTATCACCAGCCAGAAGTTCTGCACTATTTCTGTTCAGTGGCCCTCTGTTGTAAAGTTCAGACAGACATGGAAGGAGGAGAGGATGGCACTCTGGTGCAATGCCTCCCATAAAATAACTTCTTGACATTTGAGATTTGCTTATGAAGAATGACCACTTGTACTGTGGTATGAGTGGACAGGAGCAGTTTCCCTTGAACAGGACCCCAGCAAAGTAGGGCTTGTTCAGACATTGGATGAGGCTATTGAGGCCGGAACAAGTAAAGCCTCAATTTCTTCAACAGCTGAAACTAAAAAGCTTCCGGAACCTCCCGGGTAGATGCACCGTTAATGTCACACCAACTGCAGACAGCAGTTCCATAGTTTTCAATCACTGAAGATTGAGCAAAGCTTTGCCTAGCATGGAGAATGAGGAAATGCAGATGGTTTGACGCAATTGATCAGTCTCTACATAGAGAAGCGTTATTGAGATTTCCCATGCACACTCTCCACCCCAAACTACTTCATAGTCAGAACATTGAATACAGGAGTTGGGACGTCTTGTTAAAGTTGTACAAGACTTTGGTAAGGCCACACTTTAATACCGTGTACAGTTTTGGTCATCCTATTATAGAAAGCATATTATTAGAAAGAGTGTGGAAAAGATTCACTAGGATGCTACCAGAACTTAATGGTTTGAGTTATAAGGAAGGGTTGGATAGACTGGGATTTTTTTTCTCTGGAACATAGAAGGCTGAGAGATGATCTTATAGAGGTCTATGAAATAATGACGAGCACAGATTACCTAGATAGTTAATATCTTTTCCTAAAGGTAGGGGAGCTTAAAACTAGAGAGCAAAGGTTTAAGGTGAGAAGGGAGAGATACAAAAGGGTCCCGAGGGGTAATTTTTTCCACACAAAGGGTGGTGAGTGTCTGAAACAAGCTGCCAGAGGTAGTAGTAGAAACGGATACAATTTTGTCTTTTAAAAAGTATTTAGACAGACACATGGGTAAGATAGATATAGAGGGATATGGGCCAAATACAGGCAATTGGGACCAGCTTAGGGGTTTAAAAAAAAAGGGCTGCATGGACAAGTTGGGTTGAAGGGCTTGTTTCTATGCTGTAAATCTCTACGAGTATTTGATGCAGGCTGCATCTTAAGGCTGATGAAGGCACAGGACATAGGGTAGAGGCATCGAAGGAAAGAGAGATACTACATAAAAAGAATGTCATCTGATGCCGTAATAGACACTCAGTACTCACAAAACTTAAAACAAACTACAAATAAAAACATTTCAAATCAAACATCGAACTATATAATCCCCCAGGAGGTTTCAGTAAATCAGCACTTCATCGCCTTCACCTTTCTCATCTACCTCTCCCTGTATCTATTAAAAAGTCTAGTCTAGGTATCACACTTCTTGTCAAGAACTCAATTTCAATTGTTGAAAAGTGTAACTAAAATTAAGTGACATGCACAGTAGTTAGCACTGATGCCTCACAGCACTAGGGACTTGGGTTCAATTCTAGCTTTGGACACTGACTGTGTGGAGTTTGCACGTTCTCCCTGTATATGCATGGGTTTCGTCAGGTGCTCCAGTTTCTTCCCAAAGTCCAAAAGACTTGCAGGTTAAGTTGATTGGCCAGGCTCAATTGCATCTTATGTCTGAAGGATTAGTCGGGTAAATAGATTGTGGGGATAAGGTCGGGGTGGGATTGTTATCAGTGCAGGTTCAACGGGTCAAATGGCCTCCTTCTGCGATGTAGACATTCTATTATTATTGTAAATTGCTATGTCAACATTCCCCATTCAACTTTTCTGCCAAACTATAGGCTCTTGATACTAAGTGTATTGTGAAATGACTTGCTATCCCTGCCCCCTACACTGTCCCTCTCCAAGCTGTCAGGTCATTTTAGTCAAGTCAGTCAGCTCTGGCTAATGCAGATTCTAACTTCACCTCAATATGCAAGGCTCCATGACTAGCCAGGCTTGAAGTGCTGCTTTTAGTGATTCCCCCTGACACACACCCAAGCCGACAATGAGATGATTAAAATTAAACAAGGCTAGAAAGAACGGGCACACCAAGCAGAACCCATGACCCTCACAGTACCTGCGGCTCTGAAGAGAGCTCATCTGGTCCTTGATGCTGATGGCTCGTCGGAGCAGCCCCTCGATGTTCTTGAAATATGCCCCACTGTTGGACATGCTCTTTACTGCACTGTACAGGGAGTGGGGAAAATAAAGCACAATTAATCCCTTCAGGGTAGATGCTAACAGTAGCTTGTATGGAATCAAAGGCTTCAAGTCTCCGCTCTAACGTGCATGTAATCCAGGCTGACATGCTCCATGCGGTACTGAAGGAGCATCGCCCTGCCGAAGGTGTTTTAGATGTGACATTAAACAAAGGTTCTATATCTAATCCCATGCTGTCCTGGAAGTGTTTGATGGAACAGTGTAGGGGGAGCTTTGCTCTATATCTGACCTCGTGCTGTATCTGCTAAGAATGGTTGATGGGAACAATGTAGAGGGAGCTTTACTCTGTTTCTGATCCCATGCTGTACCTGTCCTGGGAGTGTTTGATGGGGGACAGTGTAGAGGGAGATTTACTCTGTATCAAATCCTGTGCTGTACCTGCCCTGCGAGTGTTTGATGGGACAGTGTAAAGGGAGATTTATTCTGTATCTGATCCCATGCTGTGCCTGCCAAGAGTGTTTGATAGGGACAGTGTAGAGGGAGCTTTACTCTGTATCTAACGCATGCTGTGCCTGTCCTGGGTATGTTTGACTGGGACAGTGTAGAGGGAGCTTTACTCTATATCAACCCTGTGCTGAATCCGTCTTGGGAGTGTTAAATGGCAACAGTGTAGGGGGAGCTTTAATCTCTATATAACTATTCTGTCATTAATACGAGCTCGCTGCCAGTATATGCCTCTCGCAAGTGGTAAGAGATCCCACACTTTGAAGAGCAGAGGATTTCTCTCTGGTACCTGTACAATAACTATCCAACTGATACCTGTAAAAGGTGCACATTATTGTTCAGAGTAAAGGTCACCTTCCTGATTCCAAATTGGTTGCTATATTTCAAAACTGACAACACTTCAGAAAAGTATTTCATTGCCTGTAAAATGCTTTGAAACTTGTGGAGGTTGTAAAAGTTGCAAGTTTGTTTTTTTTTCTAAAATGGTTACATTTCTCCAACTGAAGAAATTTCACTTCAATGAAACAGACTCTGACTTTTCACCTCTAATATTAGAACTGATGCTGGGACTGACAGCTGGGAGGAAAATTTACTGTTGTTTGTGGCCACAAGATGTTGCAACGTTAAATGAATGTAGGTTTCAACTGAACTACTAGTGGACATGAACACAGCATAAAATATGGACACTCAGCTCATTCACAGGGAGATCACGGGCCAAGTGAGCTGGTGTGGCAATTGGAAAAATTGTGTAATTGAGAGGCACAGGGTAAGAATTTCCACTTGCTCATACCAGCAGGATTCTCTGATCCCACTACAGTAAATGGTGATTTTGCTGAGCACCAAATTCTCCATTCTCACTGGCAGTAGCTGTGGGGCATGAACGGCCGAAGAATTCTGGCCTTATTCTGTACCTGTCCTGGGAGTGTTTGATGAGGACAGTGTAGAGGGAGTTTTGTTCTGTATTTAACCGTGTGCTGTAACTTTTCTGGGAGTGTTTTTATGGGGACAGTGTAGAGGGAACTTCACTCTGTATCTAACCCCATGCTGGGAGTGTTTGATGGGGCAGTGTAGGGGGAACTGCACTGGGTATCTAACCCATTCTGTAATTAATATGAGTGTAATACCATCAAATGCCCAAAGTGGGAAAGTGTTTTATTCCCAGCACGAACAAATCTCAGATACATCTGTTCACAATATGATTTAAAAAGGAAATTAGGAGAGCCAGAAGGGGTCATGAGAAGGCCTTGGCAGGTAAGATTAAGGAGAATCCCAAGGCCTTCTACAAATATGTGAAAAGTAAAAGGATGAGAAGAGAAGGGATAGGGCCTATAAAAGGTGAAGGGGGAAAAGTCTGTGTGAATCCGGAAGAAATGGCAGAGGTGCTTAACAAGTACTTTGCCTCGGTATTCACGGTGGAAAGTGAACTGGGAGATTGCACTGCAGGTTTGAGGCATACGGAAAAGATTGAGTATGTGGATGTTAGGAAAGAGGATGTGTTAGACCTGTTAAATTCTATCAAGATAGACAAGTCGCCGGGACCGAATGGGATGTACCCCAGGTTATTGTGGGAGGTGAGGGAAGTGGTTGCAGAGCCCCTGGCGATGATCTTTGCGTCGTCCATGGAAACGGGAGAGGTTCCAGAGGATTGCAGATGTGGTTCCTATCTTTAAGAAAGGGAACAGGGATAGTCCAGGAAATTACCGACCGGTGAGTTTGACTTCCGTGGTTGATAAGCTGATGGAGAGGCTTTTGAGGGATAAGATATATGAACATTTGGAGAAGTTTGGACTGATTAGAAATAGTCAGCATGGTTTTGTCAAGGGCAGGTCATGCCTTACGAGCCTAGTTGAGTTCTTCGAAAATGTGACTGAACACATTGACGAAGGAAGGGCGGTGGACGTAGTGTACATGGACTTTAGTAAGGCGTTTGATAAGGTCCCACATGCAAGGCTTCTGGAGAAGGTGAGAGGGCATGGGATCCAAGGGGCTTTGGCCTCGTGGATCCAGAACTGGCTTGCCGGCAGAAGGCAGAGAGTGGTTGTGGATGGGTCTTGTTCTGCATGGAGGTCGGTAACCAGTGGAGTGCCCCAGGGATCTGTTCTGGGACCCCTGCTGTTTGTCATTTTCATAAATGACCTGGATGAGGAAGTGGAGGGATGGGTTAGCAAGTTCGCTAACAAATACAAAGATCAGTGGTGTTGTGGATGGTCTGGAAGGATGCCAAAAGTTGCAGCGGGACATAGGATGCAAGACTGGGCGGAGAAGTGGCAGATGGACTTCAATGCAGATAAATGTGTAGTAGTCCATTTTGGCAGGAATAATGGGATGAAGGAGTACAATATAAGGGGTAGGAGTCTTAGCTGTGTTGTAGAGCAGAAGGATCTCAGGGTCCGGGTCCATAGGACTCTTAAATTGGCCTCGCAGGTGGAGGAAGTGGTCAAGAAGGCGTACGGTGTACTGGCCTTCATTAATCGAGGAATAGAGTTTAGGAGTCAGGAGGTAATGATGCAGCTCTATAAGACTCTTGTCAGACCCCAGTTGGAGTATTGTGCGCAGTTCTGGTCGCCTCATTATAAGAAGGATGTAGAGGCTATTGAGAGGGTTCAGAGGAGATTTACAAGGATGCTGCCTGGATTGGGAGGCAGGCCTTATGAAGATAGGTTGAGGGAGCTGGGACTCTTCTCACTGGAGAGACGTAGGTTGAGAGGCGACCTGATAGAGGTTTATAAAATGTTGAGAGGAATAGATAGGGTGGACTCTCAGAGACTATTTCCCCGAGCTGAAATGGTCACTACGAGAGGACACAGATTTAAGGTGCAGGGAAGCAAATACAAAGGAGATGTCAGGGATAGGTTTTTCACTCAGAGGGTGGTGAGTGAATGGAACCGACTGCCGTCGGAGGTTGTTGAGGCAAACTCACTGGGGTCTTTTAAGAGACTTCTGGATGAGTATATGGAAAAGAATAGGATAGGGGGTTATAGATAGGTCTGTGGATTGGTGGATGTGATCAGCGCAACTCGTGGGCCGAAGGGCCTGTTTGTGCTGTATTGTTCTATGTTCTATGATTTTTCTATATGGTTTAATGAGAAGGTGTTATATTTATTTATCCCCTACTGGAGCAGGACTGCTACCAATCTGGGCAGCACATCAATATCCCATCTAAGTATCCAAGTCACATCTAGTGTGGTAATATCAGCCAGCTACCTGGCAAAGGGGTTTCACAGGCTACCAGCTGCCTTATTCTAATGGCTGTCTACACAAGGGTTGTCCAGCCAGGAATCCAGCTAGCGAGGGGCCCAGATCATTACAGCAACTCCATTCATCAACGCTGCTTCAATCAGATCTCAGACCAGGGTTAACCCTGCACTTGCGCTCAGCACTCATGTAAAACATCGTCTTACCTGCAGGCGTATTCGACGGTATATATGGCACCTTGGCACTGCTCCTCCACTCCTTGCATATCTGTCTGTGAGGGGAACAAAAGGAAGAAAATCTATTTGACTGATACTGCTGATTAAACACAGCATTTTATCTCCAGGATGTGGAAATATTTCCTTTTATGAACTGAACTGATCAAAACTGCACCTGCAATGCACTTGGACTTCCCGGTGCCATCGACACAGTAGAAAGGGTGCAATGGGACTGGTACCAACACCAAAAGAAATTGCTGTGTGCGTGTGGCTGGGTGAGTCTACCCCCAAGTGACTGTATCACTTCCATGGGTAATAATTCAGGTTCCATTTATAAATGAGTGTATTCTGTTATCTGTTTGTGATTATAAGTATCCTCATGTGATTGTGTGAATTCTGTTCCCTGTGTGTTTGCTCTGTAAAAGACACTTTTAACACAAGGAATGCAGTCAATCATATTTGTGCAGTTCTCCCTCCCTGGGAGCA
Source organism: Sphyrna mokarran (assembly GCA_024679065.1). Taxonomy (NCBI): domain Eukaryota; kingdom Metazoa; phylum Chordata; class Chondrichthyes; order Carcharhiniformes; family Carcharhinidae; genus Sphyrna; species Sphyrna mokarran. Next base: position 10,624,650 of record JAGIQG010000026.1, on the reverse strand, counting down.
AACTGATGTGAATGGTGAACGAGAATAATCATAGAATCATTCCAGTGCAAAAAGAGGCCATTCACCCATCGAGCCTGTATTGACAATAATGCCACTGAGACTATATCCATGTAACTCCACACATATTTACTGTGCTAATCTCCTCAACACTAAGAGACAATTTAGCATGGCCAATCCACCTAACCTACTCATCTTTGCAGCGTGGGAGGAAATTGGAGCACTGGAGAAAACCCACGCAGACACAGGAGGAATGTGCAAATTCTACACAGACATTGACCTAGGCAGGAATTGAACCTGGCCCTAGAGCTGTGAAGCAGTGGTACTACCTACTGGGACACCGTGTCTCCCACACTAATGAAAGAGGAGAAAGCTTCACTGCCAACCTCAATCCCCATTGTCTTCCTATTCCCCAGTCATAAATGAGGGGGTGAGGAGGTGGGTTATCCACTAGGTAAACATCTATAAATCAAGAGAAACCGAGGCAATGCAGTGTAAAATATGATGGCTATACAGTGTAAAATAGAAAATCCAGTCTTCAAACTTTGTCAATCTGGCTGATTATGCCCAGAGGGTAACACCAAGATCAATGAAACTGGGTTTAGTGCCTCTGAGGTAGGAAAATTGGGGGAAAAGAGAATTTAAGTGGTGATGGGTGGAGGAAGTAAAGGAAAATAAAAAAAATCCTTCTTGTGGATACTAGCCAGGAAGTCCCGATGGATAGTTCACAATTGTGTAGTGGAGAATTGGCCACATCAGTTCCTGCAGTCAAATAGCCTTCGTTGACAGCAAATATCTAGTCTTGCTGATGAAGCAGTGGGGAGAAAGAAGAGTTTGTGTGGGGGAGGGCAGGGGGAAGAATGGGAGATCTGCTGTGGAAGTTCCTGTCTGCAATGATCAATGAGAATTGCATATTTGGAGCAGATATAATTCAATGACAATCAAATAATCCCCAGTAACTCACTTGCCCTCCCCTCACCTTATGCTGCACCAGCTCTGGGAGAGATCGGCGCACATGCTCCTGCAGTCGGTACAGAGCCACTGATGGTTCATTGGCCAAGAAGTACATACTTTCTGTGAATTTATCTGTAACTGCACAAAAGTTAGGGATTAGACCATGGCCGACTCATGCAGCTGACCCTCGCTTAGCACCCATTCACTCAATTTATCCAACATAGGTTAGTGAGATGAGTTGTTTTCATATAGCACTGCTGAAGTAACAAAAATATCCTGAGGCGCTTCTATTAAGCAACACCTCAATTTTAAAATTCTCATTCTTGTTTTCAAATTCTCACTCCTCTCTATAATGTCCTCCCAGATTACAATTCTGTGCAATATTTGCACTCCTAAAATTCTGGCTTTCTAACTACTCTCTATTTCCATTGTTCCAGCATTGATAGCTGTATCTCCAGCTGCCTGGACCTTGTAGTTCTGGAATTTCTTCCATAAACTCTCTACTTTTCTCCCACCTAAAGACACTCCGTAAAATCTATTTTATATAGACTTTTGATCATCTTTCCAGCACCTTCTGTGGCTTAGTGTCAAATTACATACAAATAAGGGGTAGTAGGCCATTCAGCCTCTCAAACCTGCTCTGCCATTTCATAAGATGGTCTGATAGTAACATCAAATCTGCATCCCACCTACTGTAATCTATCATCCCCTTCCTTTCCTTGAATCTCTCCACCTTTGCCTTAAAAATATTCACGGACTCTGCTTCCACCATCTTTTCAAGAGGAGAATTCCAAAGCCCTCTCAGTGGAAAAATCTCACCTCAACTGTTTTAAATGATGTGGAGATGCCAGCGTTGGACTATGGTGGGCACGGTAAGAAGTCTCATGGCACCAGGTTAAAGTCCAACAGGTTTATTTGATATCACAAGCTTTCAGAGTGCACAGCTCCTTCATCAGTGAGGGCTCAATTTCTGTTCACCACCAAAATGGACCCCATCGGTCTCGCAGTGAAAAAAGAACAGACACACCTGATGAAGGAGCAACGCTGCGAAAGCTCTTGATACCATAACCCTGGGTATTTACCCTAGCTAATACCCATCACACTAAGGATAAATTCTGCAATCCAACTAATCGACATATCTTTGGGAGGAAACACAGGGGAGAATATCAGACTCGACACAGACAGTGTGACCCAAGCCGGGAATTGAACCCAGGTCCCTGGCACTGTGGGGCAGCAGTGCTGATCACTGTACCATCCCCATCACAACAAAAAAAAAACTCAGTAAGAGTCTGGCAACACCAATTTTAAATCCAACCAATTTATTTGATAGTAAATTTGCAAGCTTTCGACTTTCGTCTTCGTCAGGCAAATGCAGTGTTCTGGTCTGCAATAGCACATATATCAGCACAGACAGTCACAGATTGCTGATTAGAATGCGGATCCTTACACCTAACCTGCTATTCAAGTCTTAAAGTATCTAACAATGTGGGTGAAGGGAATCCTGAGCATTGGTTAGAGAGATGTGTATTGTCATCAGACAGCACAGCGAGTGAGGTTTTTTGCTAACCCAGGCAAGTCATGGGGGTTACAGATAATGTGACATGAAGCCAAGACCAGCACTCATTATGCTGTCTGATGACAATACACATCTCTCTAACCAATGCTCAGGGTTCCCTTCACCCACATTGTTAGCCACTTTAAGACTTGAATAGCAGGTTAGGTGTAAGGATTCACATTCTAATCAGCAACCTGTGACTGCCTGTGCTGATATATGTGCTATTGCAGACCAGAACACTGCATTTGCCTGACGAAGACAAAAGTCAAAAGCTTGCTGATTTACTATCAAATAAATCGGTTGGATTTAAAATTGGTGTTGCCAGACTGTTACTGAGTTTACCCCAGTCCAACGCCGGCATCTCTACATCATATTTATCTGACACATTTATCTGACGGTGGCCAGATCACTGTTTGTGGGATCTTGCTGTGCGCGGACTGGCTGGCCTGTTACAACAGGGGCGTCACTTCAGTGGCTGGAAAACACTCTGGGAGGGCCCGAGGACGTGACAGGCGCTATGTAAAGGCCAACTCCTCCCTTCTCATTCTGTTCCCTTTTCTTAGGCTCTATCCCTCCCTCTCTAATTCTGCCTCTGGGGGTTTGTTAATGGGGGTGGGGGTGTGTATGAAGAGGCCCAGCTCAGATCCTCACCTTTCTTCACTTTCAGCTGCATCTCCTGTTCCTCCATCTTCCTCCGGCAGCCACTTCCGGCCTCATCCACCGGAAGTGTGCTCCCATCCTGCCTTCCCCTCTGGAAAACCGAGGTCTGCAACAATAGTTCCGCCTCCTTTCCTCTCTCTCCACCTCCCCAGACACAGACGCACACACACAGGATTTCTCTTTGACCTGATTTCGTTTATTTTTGGTGTAGAGGGTTTTCTTTTAATAACCTCCCTCTGGAACTGAAGTCAAAAGGAAACTGAAATCAAAAAGGAACTGAAATCAAAACTCATTAGCTGTAATGTCTTCCCATTGTGTGCCACCAGCACAAATTGGTGTTGCCAACCCTCCAGGAATTAAAGAGACATTTCCAGGACACACTTTACAAAAAAACGGTAGAAGGTTAAAAAAAATAATTTTGAATACTTTTATTCATTCATTTTTTTAATGCAGTGGGCAAAGAATAGGCTGTTTTACTAACCATCGAACATTGTCCAATCAAGTAATGGGGAGGCTGTTCATTTTTCAATTGGCTGGTGGAAAGTAGGGCATTGCCAAGGCAATGATACGGGGGCTGGGGGGCACAGGCAGTTCACTATGGAAAGTTCCAAGAATATATCCAACCAACAACGGCAAACCTGCTAATGTATCTTTTTGATGTGGGAATCAGCACAGAATGGTCATCAGCTATTTGACCAAGGGGAGCATCACATCTTAGCATGATCTGGTTCCCGCTTGATGGCCATATGGAAGCGGTACTAGGTTGAAGCTACATCATCAATTTGCAATTTATGTGACAGCTGTATCGCAGAAGAATCTCTCACAAAGGGGTAATCAAACAACATAGAAACCAGAGGCAAATGTGGGCCATTTAGCCCTTAGAGCCTACTCTGCCATTCATCTGACCATGGCTGATTAACAAATTCAGTATCCTGATCTCACCTCCCCACCCCCACCATATCCCTTAGTAGAAACATAGAAACTAGAAGCAGGAGGAGGTCATGTGGCCCTTCAAGCCTGCTGCACCATTCATTTTGATTTTGGCTGAACATTAAATTCAATATCCTGGTCTCCTCTTTCCCTCATATCCCTTGATAGAGACACGAACTACTAAGTAAGGCGATATAAAGGGGATGACCAAAGCATTGGTCAAAGGGGCAGATTTTAAGAACATAGAACATAGAATACTGCAGCACAAACAGGCCCTTCGGCCCACAGGTTGTGCCGATCATATCTATACCTACCAGGCCATAGAACTATCTGTAACTCCCAATCCCATTAAATCCCATATAGTCATCCAGAAGGAGGGATTTGAAGAGATAAATAGATAAAGGTGCTTCAGGAGGAAATTGTAACTATGGGGCTCAGAAGGCTGATAACATTGACACCAAAACCAGAAGTAAAAATAAAGTTGGATATGTCTTCAACTGGTCTCGTAAATGTTAAATTGGAATTCCGGACTGGACTATGGATCATCTCCGTGTTTTACTGTCATTTCCTTGCAGGCAGGGTGAGATGAGAGGTTGGCGGCGGGCGGGGAGGGTTGGGGAGTGGCTAGGCAGTATGTGTGCCAGATACTGGAGTCAGACATTGAGTGGGTTAATCTGAATCAGTGGTGGAATGTGTTTGAGGTGGCTAGCCTTCTGTGTAATGTTAGCCGGAGTAGCAGAAAAAGTGAAAGTCAATGCCTTGTTGAGATAAGGGAATATAATCTTAAAATGACATCTAGGTCATTAAGGAGGGGGAAATCTGGAACTACTCACACAAAGTTTTGCAGCAATCTAGAACCCATCTTCCCCAAAAAGGCTGTGAATGCTGGAAGTCAATTTAAAATTTCAGGATTGAGGTCGACATATTTTGCTACCTAAGAATATCAAGCGGTAGAGAGCAAAGGTGCAAAAATGGACTTAAGCATGATCCACTTGAACGGTAGAACAGAGTCAAGGGGCTGAATGGCCTCCTTCTGTTCTACTGTCATTGGAATTGTATGTCAAATGAAGGCAGGTGCCACACTTGGGTGTGAGAAGGCCACAATTTTGGCAGGTTCCAGGTCCAGTCCTTTATGCAGAGTTAATTTATCCAGCACCTCTTCTGGGTTTGAGAGGAATTAACCAGTATGAATTTGAGTCTGTGGTTGCTCTCCATTGCCCCTTGCTGGTGAATGAGTAAGTATTTATGCAGTGAGTAAGGATTGATTCAGGCTTAACTGCCAAAAGCTCCCACGGTGGAAAAGCATTCCGACAGATTCCTCTCCACACTCACAGATGAGCTATAACAGAGCCCTTGCCAATTGTGCAATAGCCAACTGTGGGGCAACATGGTGACACAGTGGTGAGCACTGCTGCCTCATAGCGCCAGGGACCCAGGTTCACTTCCCATCTTGGGTCACTGTCTGAGCGGAGTCTGCATGTTCTTGCCATGTCTACATGGGTTTCTGCTGGGTGCTCCAGTTTCCTCCCACAGTCCAAAAAACATGCTGGTTAGGTGCATTGGCCATGCTAAATTCTCCCTTAGTGTACCTGAACAGGTGCCAGAGTGTGGCGACTCGGGGATTTTCACTGTCACTTCATTGTAGTGTTAATGTAAGCCTACTTGTGACACTAATGAATAAATCCCAGAATGATTCAATTCCTTTTGGTGATTTCAGCTGCTGAGATAACTTATCCTCTTTGGGAGGCAGTATTTAAACAAGCAGTCAGGGTTCTCAGCCATGGGTCTAAAACTGCATAAGTGGCAACATCATCTGAGCGCACATTAGAGTTTGACTGTGATGCCTTGCCCAGTCAAGCATTCGGTGGCATTAACATCAGTGAATCCATCAAGATCAACATCCTGGGAGTTATGATCGACCAGAACTTGGTCCCACCATTTTCAGCTGTTTCATTAATGACATTTCTTCCAGATAAGGTCAGAAGTGGAGATATTCGCTGATGACTGCATGATGTTCAGCACCATTCACGACTCCTCAGATATTGAAGCAATCCATATCTAAATGCAGCAAGATCTAGTCAATATCTGAGCTTGGTTACTTGCCACTTAGTTTTCGTCAAGTGGCAAGTAAGCAAGTCAATATCCTAGTCACACCTAGTCAATATCCAGGCTTGGTTATTTGCCACTTGGATTGCCAGACAATGACCATCTCCAACAAGAGAGGATCCAACCTTGACATTCAATGGCATTAATATTACTGAACCACCCCCAACACCCTCTTCCACCACGCCCCCCCCCAACTCCAAGAGGAGAGCAGCCTATGATTAGCTGGGGCGATGGCAACTATTCTTTTACAAGTCAGAAGTGTGAGGGAATATTCCCCCTTTACCTGGATGCGTACAGCTCCAATAACACTCAGGAAGCTCAACACCACCCAGGACAAAACAACCTGTCTGATTGGATTCATTAAAAAAAAATACACTCCTTCCACCACTAATGCAGAGTGGCAGCTGTGTGTACCATCTACACGAAGCACCAATATTCCTCATATAATATCTTCCAGACCTGTGACCACTGCCATCTAGAACAGGAGTGACAGTTTCATGGGGACACCATCAGCTGCAGATTCCCTTCCAAGTCACACACCATCCTGACTTGGAAATGTTTCACCATTCCTTCCCTGGCATTGAGTCAAAATTCTGGAACGTCCTCCCTAACAGCACTGTGGGTCTACCTACATCACACGGGGACAGCAGCGGGTTCAAGAAGGTGGTTCACCACAACCTTCTCAAGGACAATTAGGGATGGGCAATAAATGCTAGGTCTTGCCAGTGATGCCCACCTCCAATACCTGAATTAAAAAATGAAGCCCAGTGCTACTTGTTGCCTCAGCGCCTGTGCATGAACAATGACAATTTGCTCAAGTTTTGGTGGAAATCCAGATCACTGCAGAAAATGTTTCTCAGATTCCCCTCTTCAGGTGGATCGGCTTCCCTGCCCCCAACTCCCGGGAGGGCGGCATGGTGGCACAGTGGTTAGCATAGTGGCAGGGATCTGGGTTCAATTCCGGCCTCGGTCACTGTCTGTGTGGAGTTTGTTCATTGATCCCAAGCCGGCGTTGATTTCCTCCGGGCGCTCCAGTTTCCTACCACTGGCCAAAGATGGGTGGATTGGCAGTGCTGAATTGCCCCATAGTGTGAGGGGGGCTAGCTGGGGTAAACACAATGCGTTATGGGCATAAGGCCTGTGTGGGATTGTGGTCGGTGCAGACTCGATGGGCCAAATGGCTTCCTTCTGCACTGTGGGATTTTATCAGTTACAAGTGGTGTACCTCAGGGATCTGTTTTGGGGCCCCTGCTGTTTGTAATTTTTATAAATGATCTGGATGAGGGTATTGAAGGATGGATTAGTAAATTTGCGGATGACACCAAAGTCGGAGGAGTGGTAGATAGTGAAGAGGGGTGTTATAGTTTGCAGAGAGACTTGGACAAGTTGCAGAGCTGGGCCGGGAGGTGGCAAATGGAGTTTAATGTGGAAAAGTGTGAGGTAATTCACTTTGGCAGGAATAACAAATGTGTGGAGTACATAGAGAGGGCTAATGGTAGGACTCTTAATAGTGTTGGAGAACAGAGGGATCTCGGTGTATATGTGCATAGATCCCTGAAAGTTGGCAATCAAGTTGATAAGGTTGATAAGAAGGGATATGGAGTCTTAGCTTTTATTGGTAGGGGGATTGAATTTCGGAGCCGCAACGTCATGTTGCAACTGTACAAAACTCTAGTGTGGCTGCACTTGGAGAATTGTGTGCAGTTCTGGTCCCCGCATTATAAGAAAGATGTGGAGGCATTGGAGAGGGTACAGAGGAGGTTTACCAGGATGTTGCCTGGTATGGAGGGCAGGTCTTATGAAGAGAGGCTGAGGGATTTGAGGTTGTTTTCATTAGAAAGAAGGCGGCTAAGAGGAGACCTTATTGAAACATATAAGATGATTAGAGGTTTAGATAGGGTGGACAGTGATAGCCTTTTTCCTAGGATGGAGAAAGCTGGCACGAGGGGACATAGCTTTAAATTGAGGGGTGGTAGTTATAGGACGGATATCAGAGGAGGTTCTTTACCTAGAGGGTGGTTAGGGTATGGAATGCCCTGCCTGTGACAGTTGTAGATGCACCAAGTTTGGTGGCATTTAAGAGGTTAGTGGATAAGTTTATGGATAAAAAGGGAATGGTTTAGGTTGTAGGGTCATTGCTTTTTCCTAATTGGTCGGCGCAACATCGAAGGCCGAAGGGCCTGTTTTGCGCTGTAATGTTCTATGTTCTATAATTCTCCTTGGAAAGTCAACATCCAAGGGATTAATTTCCCAGAGAGAATGAGCACCTATGGGGTGTCCTTGTCCCGTGGAGAGAGTCAGGAAGGTGGAAAACAGGAGGGAGCAACTAATCATCAGAGAATCAACTTTGCACAAGCCATATCCTTCCCCATGCACACCCCCCATCCCCTTCACCTCCACAATGCAGGCGACCTCAAAACATCTCAGATGAAATACTGGCTCGTTTTAATGTTCCAGTGTTCAGAATATCCTGCTGAGATGATTGAATGATCTCTGTGCATGAGCGGACTGGCTCCCTGCAACAGGCTTCAGCTGAATATTAATGACACCAAGTAGCAGTTGCTGCCAGTACTGTGCACAAGGCAGGATGCCAGTCTGACTGGTTGCTGCCTGCATCTCACTGGCATATAGTTTCACAATATTTTATTTTTCTTGTGTCTCATGTTTTTCTCCCTGCATTTCTCACTGTCTCTCCGACTCTTGCTGGAGAAATGATTCCAATGATAGTATATTATAACAACATAAGAAATAGGAGCAAGAGTCGACCATTCAGCACTTCCACTGTTCAAGGAGATCATGGCTGATTTTCTATTTCAACATTATTTTCCTGCAATCTCCCAGTATCCTTTAACATTTCTAATATGTAAATATTTATTGACTTCTGTTTATAATCAATGACTGAGCCTCCGCAGCCCCCTGGGAGAGAGAATTCCAACAATTCACCACCCTCTGAGTGAAGAATTTCCTCCTCAACTCAGTCCTAAATTTCCTGTCCATGATTCTGAGACTGTGTCCACTGGTTGTGGACTCCCCACTCTCCAACCAGCCAAGAGAAACATCTTTCCATCATCTATCTTGTCGGACCCGGTAGGAATTTTGTACGTTTAGATGAACCACTCTTTCTTCCAATTTTTTTTTGCTTATTAGTGTTACAAGCAGGCTTACATTAACACTGCAATGAAGTTACTGTGAAAATCCCCTCGTTGCCATGCACAGGCGCCTGTTCGGGTATGCTGATGGAGAATTTAGCACAGCCAATGCATCTAACCAACCCGTTTTTTGGACTGTGGGAGGAAATCGGAGCACCCAGATGAAATCCATGCAGACACAGGGAGAATGTGCAGTCTCTTCACAGGCGGGGAATCAAACCCAGGTCCCTGGTGCTGTGAGGCAGCAGTGTTAACCACTGCACTGCCAATTTACCTTGCCTGCTGTATCTGCATGTTAGCTACCAGTGACCCATGAATAAGGTCACCCTTAGGTTCACAGGGCCAGGGACCCAGGTTCAATTCCAGCCTTGGGTGACTGTGTGGAGTTTGCACATTCTCCCCATGTCTGCATGGGATTTCTCCAGGTGCTTCAGTTTCCTCCCACAGTCCAAAGATGTGCAGGTTAGGTGAATTAGTGGTGTAAATACATGGGGTTACATGGGGTCTGGATAAAAACAATCTATTGGAGAGAGTCAGAGTAGACTCCATGGGCTGAATGGCCTGTTTCTGCACTTCAGGGATTCTATAATTCACTCAAGTCTCCTCCTCATTCTTCTAAACTCCAGTGGACACAGGTCCAGCCTGCCAACCAATCCTCATAAAACAACCCCTTCACAAACACTTCACAAAGCCTGGACAGCAGCCCATCTGCATCACCCCCCCAGGGGAGAGCAAGGAAAACAGCAGCAATAGCACGTCCTCATTATCTTGTACCTGTCCTGTATAACAACTGAATTCACCCCAACTCACTTCTAGTCTTTCACCCCCAGCAACTGAGCTGAACCTAAAGAACTTACCCACACACACAGATATTGTTTTAGAATCACAACTTTACAAAGGAAGCAGCCTGGAAAGTAGGTCACATTCCTTGCAGCTCCTGCACTCTCCGACAGACCTATTGGGAGGATTTTTTTTGCAGCCTGTTATTCTCCAATTCCTGTTGAAGCTTTGCAATCTGTTCTGATGTTCAAAATAAAATTACCTTTGCTTGGCTTGTCTTAAAGGGCCATAACATCCAACAGTGTGCAGTGGTTAGCACTGTTGCCTCACAATGCCAGGGACCCGGGTTCAACTCCCCGCTTGGATCACTGTCTGTGTGGACTCTGCACATTCTCCCTGTGTCTGTGTGGGTTTCCTCTGGGTGCTCCGGTTTCCTCTCACAGTTCAAAGATGTGCAGGTTAGGTGGATTAGTGGTGTAAATATGCGGTGTTACAGGGATATAGTCTGGGTAAAGATGATCCATTGGAGAGAGTCGGTGCAGACTCCATGAGCTGAATAGCCTACTTCTGCGCTCCAAAGATGTGCAGATTAGATTGATTGGCTATACTGGATTACCATAGAAATCATAGAATCCTGACAATGCAGTAGAAGTCCATTTGGCTCATTGAGTCTGCACCAACAACAATCCCACCCAGGTCCTATCCCCGTAACCCACATATTTACCCTGCTAATCCCTTTAGGCTACATATCCCGGTATACTATGGGCAATTTAGCATGGCCAATGCACCTAATCCATGCATCTTTGGATTGTGGGAGGAAACTGGAGCAGCCGGAGGAAATCTACGCAAACACAAGGAGAATTCCACACTGTCAGTGACCCTAGCCAGGAATCAAACCAGGTCCCTTGGAGCTTTATCTTTTAGTATCACTAGATGTGTAGGTAAGGGGGATTAAAAGGATAGATATGCAGGGTTATGGGGATAGGGTGGGTAAGATGATTTATCAGAGAGTCAGTACAAACCTGATGGGTCAAGCAGTCTCCTGCTGTACTGTGCAGAGAATATGGGCAGGATTTTATGCCCCCACTTGACTGAGACTGGAAATTCTCGCCTGAGACCAATGGACATTTTCACCATCCAGCCCTTGCCTGCCCCAATTCCATGATGGACAAGGCACGTCTATTTTAATTTTATAAATACTGACCTGAATTTGCTACTTTGGCCACAATCGGGAGGAAATTGTGCTCAAAATTACCTTAGTTTTCCGAAGTATTGAATAAATAGACTCTGCATGCTGAAAGGTAAACTGCCATGAATGCCACCCCAGCTCTGACTCACTGGCTGCTAAAGCCACACCAATGATCACTTTGTTTTGTTCATGAATTCTCTTGGAGTGTGGGCATCATCAGCAAGGCTGATGTGAAGTCCCGATCAGCAGCTGCCCTGACCGAATGGCTTGCTCGACCATTTCAGAGATCAGTCAATGTATTGACCAGGTCGTGACACATTTCCTTCTCTAAAGGACACCTACACCAGAATTTTACCGCTCCGCCTGCTACAGGGACCGGAGCAGGCAGTGGGAAAATCTTTTGACCTCGGGCAGAATTTTATGGTTTTGGGATGAGCGAGGCCATAAAATCCTATTACTAGTGTTGGATAATCACTGGGAGGTAGTGGGTGGCACGCTGGTTAGCACTGCTGTCTCCCAGCGCCAGAAACCCGGGTTCAATTCCAGCCTCAGATCACTGTCTGTGTGGAGTTTGCACATTCTCCCCGTATCTACATAGGTTTCCTCCGGGTATTCCGGTTTCCTCCCACAAAGGTGTGCATGTTAAGTTGATTAGCTAAATTAACCCTAGTGTCAGAGGAATCAGTACGGTAAATATGTGGGGTTACGGGGATAGGGCCCGAGTGGGATCGTGGTCGTTGCAGATACGATGGGCCAAATGGCCTCTTGTGCACCTAGGGATTCTATGATTTTATGAAATTTCCTCCAATTATCAACTAAGGAGACTGAGGCCATTATTTTTGGTCCTGTCCTGTACACCTGCCACTAACCTTCCAACAGTCCGAGGTTAAATCAGTCTGTTCACGGTGTTGATGTCACATTTATCCTCTGTATGAGATTACAGCCTCATATTCATACCATCACTCAGAATGCCTATTCCCATCTCTGTGACATCGCTTGACTTTACCTTCTCTCAGCTCATCTGCTGCTGACATCGTTATCCATGCCTTTGTTACCTCTAGGTTTAACCATTCCAATGTGTTACCCTGGCTGCTCAGCTGTACAAAGAACAACAAAGAACAAAGAGCAACACAGCACGGGAAACAGGCCCTTCAGCCCAACGAGCCCACGCCGCCGTCCTAACGTCTTAATGACATATCCTTGACTTTAGGCTATGCCTATTGTTGAAGATTCCCATATAGGGACCAATATAGGGACAATTTGTTATCCAATCGGCCTAAGAGCACATTTTTGGGATGTGGGAGAAACCGGAGCACCCGGAGAAAACCCACGTAACCACGGGGAGAACGCGCAAACTCCCGCAGACACAGGCCCAAATCCATGTGTCAGCACAGCAACAGTGATAGTCTCTGAGCTGTCATGTTGCCCATCAGATGGTCCAGTTTAAGCATACACTGATGACGTGAAGCACTAGGCAACTCCTGAAGCAACCTCCAAGAGCAGCTCTCGCACGACATGCCGATGCATGCCCCTTGTTTGTCAACAAGGTGGACCGAATTGCCTGTGGAAACAAATAAGACTTAATTAAACATGCTAAAAAAAAACTAAGACATTCCCGAGATGAAACTAAAAGATAGTCTAATACTATTTGGTCCTCCCGATATTCAAACAGTCCTGCTATATCCCTCTATCTGCAGACCGTTCATGTGTCTGTCCAAGAGACCCTTAAACAACCCTAGCGTGCCTGCTCCCACCACCTTACTCGGCAGTGCATTCCACACCCCTACTACCCTTTATGTGAAAAACTGGCCTCTAATATTCGTCTTATACATAGCCCCCCTCACCCTGAGCCCGTGACCCCTTGTTCTATCCATTTCTAATGGTGGAAAAAGCTTACCACCATTTACTCTATCTATACCCCTCATAATCTTATATACCTCTAAAAGATCCCCTCTCAGCCGACGTCTTTCAAGGGAAAATAACCCCAGTGTTTTCAATCTTTCCTCGTAAGACAGCCTTCCATACCAGACAGCATCCTGGTAAATCTCCTCTGCACTCTCTCCAGGGCCTCTACATCCTTCTTGTAGTACGGCGACCAGAACTGGACGCAGTACTCCAGATGAGGCCTAACCAACGTTCTATACACCTGCAACATCAGACTCCTACTCTTGTATTCTATACCCTTTCCTATGAAGGCTAACATACCATACGCTTTTTTTACCACATTCTCCACCTGTACTGACACCTTCAGAGACTTGTGAACCTGCACCCCCAGGTCTCTTTGCATGTCTATACTCCGGATAGTTTTACCTTTTATCCTATAACTCCCCTCTACATTATTCTGGCCAAAATGCATCACCTTGCATTTATCCGGATTAAATTCCATTTGCCATCTATCTGCCCAATCTACCAGCCTATCTATGTCATGTTGTATTGCCAGGCACTGCTCCTCAGTACCTGCCAATCCAATCATCTTAGTGTCATCAGAAAATTTGCTGATCACACCACCTACCCCCTCTTCCAAGTCATTTATATACACCACAAATAGAAGGGGTCCTAGTACAGAGCCCTGTGGCACACCACTAGTGACAGACCTCCAGTTGGAAAAAGACCCTTCCACTACTACCCGCTGTCTCCTCCTCCCAAGCCAGTTCTCAACCCATCTACATACCTGGCCCTGTATCCCATGCGCCTTCACCTTTTCTATCAGCCTACCATGAGGGACCTTATTAAACGCCTTACTGAAATCCATATAGACGACATCAACGACATTAGCTACCTGTAAGCTTAAGCTCAAAATTCTTGACCCCTATCTTAACTCGCCCCAAGTTCCATTCCTCTGTCACCTATGTGTACGGTGACCGAGGTTGATTCCAAGTCAAGCAACCTGATGATTTTAAATTTCTCATTCTTTTTTTATAATCTCGCTGTGGCCTATCTCAGTAATCTCCTCCAGTCCAGGAACCCACTGGAATCGCTGTGTTCCTTGAATTCCAGCCTCTTGACCATCTCCAACTTTAACTCCTCCACCAATGTTGGCCATGTCTCCAGTTGCCTGGGCCCTAAGCTCTGGGATTTCCTGCCTGTGCCTTTCCACTTCACTTTCCTTCTTTAAGATACTCTTTTAAGACCAACCTCTTTGACCAAGCTTTTGGTCATCTTACTTAATATATCCTTTGATGGCTCAGGATCAAACTTTGTTTTATATAAAGCACCTTGGGATGTTTCACTAAATTAAATTATAGAATCCCTACAGTGCAGAACATCACCCCACCAACTCTCTAGTAGAGAATCTTACCCAGGCCCTCTCCCCAGCACTATCTTTATAATCCCACACATTTCCCATGGCTAATCCATCTAACCTAATCATCTTGGACCACTAAGGGGCAATTTAACATGGCCAGTCCATCTAGCCTGCACATCTCTGGATTGTGGGAGGAAATCAGAGCACCTGGAGGAAATCCATGCAGGCACGGGAGAAGGTGCAAACTCCACACTGACAGTTGCCGAAGGCCAGTATTGAACCTAGGTCCCTGGAGTTCTGAGGCAGCAGTGCTAACCACTGTGCGGCCCTTATTGTTGTGCTTGTTGTTGTATTAATTAACCATTGTATCAATTAAGTATTTTATAATGATCAACAAATTTTCTTTAAAATGAATTCTAATGCTCGAAGTGCCATAATGACATTGGAACACAGAATCTTTGAATTACTGTATTCATCCAGATCTCTACATTGCTCATCTGTAACATTAACTGCTGCACTACAGTATCTGCTAAGACCTGTTAACTCAGCACAGAGTAAGGAATTGAACCTAGACCTTCCTTCACTCTCGATGCATCAGTTTCATAGCCCAAGGTACCATCACCAATTTGCGTAATTTCCTTTGAGTTTACCATCTTGCATTATTAATGGAAGTGATATCCAGTCTCCCCTCCTCTTAGAGATTTAATGGACTCCTGTTGGCTCATGTACAGCAGCAGATCAATATGATGTTCGGGAGCTGGTTTTCACATTGTGTCCCACTAGTTGCAGGTCGCTGATGTTAATTTGTGTGAGGGATGCCCTATATCTCTATCAAGGTTGAACACAGCAAGGTCAAAATGTGTCGCTAGAGATCAACAAAAAAATTAAACATTAAAAAATTAAGGAGTGGGCTATTCGGTCCTTTGAGCCTGCTCATAGAATTATAGAGTCCTACAATGAGGCTAATTGGCCTATTGAGTCTACACTCACTCGCTGATAGAGTATCTGATTCAGACTCTCTCCCCCGCCTATCCCTGTAACCCCACACATTTATCATGACTAATCTAGCTTACCTAGGCATATTAAGGGGCAATTTAGCAAAGTCAATCTGTTCAGTAAGATCATGGCTGATCATCCCACTCAATGGCCTGATCCCGTCTTCTCACCCATATCCTTTGATCCCTTTCACCCTGAGAGCTATATCTAACTCCTTTATGGAAATATGCAAGATGGGATTTTTCTCTGTCTCCGTGACGTGTTTTGCGGCGTCACAAGGTGCCAAACTGCTTGCTGGTGGAGGGACTTTATGGCCCAGCCATTGTCAAGAGAGTTTCCCATTGAATGCACCCCTTGCTACCAGAAATCCATCGCAGGGGAGCGCTGTCAGCTGCTGGCGTGAAGAACAGCAACAATGTTTTGAGGTTGCCTGAGGTTGTGAATTCCACAGGCTCACCGCTCTCCGGCTGAAGAAATTTCTCCTTGTCTCTGTTCTAACATGTTTGCCCTCATCCTCAGACTGTGACCCCTTGTTCTGAACATCCTTCTTCATCTTCCCTGTCTAGTCCTGTTAGAATTTCATCAGTTTCTATGAGATCCCCTGTCATTCTTCTGAACCCCAGCAAACATAAACCTAACCGATTCAATCTGTCCTCATATCTTGCCATCCCAGGAATCAGTCTGGTAATGATAATTACCAGTGCATTCCACTATTTCTAGGGCCATTTTCTCAAGTACTCTGGGATGTCAATTATAAGGCCTTCAAACCCATCAATTTCCCCAACACATTTCTTTACTAATACTAATTTCCTTCCATTCCCCCCTCTCACTAATCCTTGTCTTCCCCAACATTTTATTTGTGTTCTCCTTTGTGAAGACAGAACTAAACTATGTATTTAGTTGGAGTGCCATTTCTTTATTCCCCATTATAATTTCACCTGTTTTGATTGTAGGGGACCTATATTTCTCTTCAAATGCCTATAGAAGCTTTTACAATCAGTTTTTATGTTCCCCACAAACCTACTCTTGTACTATATTTCCCCCCTTTTAATTAATTCTTTAATCTTCCTTTGATGAGTTCTCCTCCTTCATTCTGCTCCTTTTTCTGATCAACATGCCCCTCCCTTCAATCTAATACTATTTCTAATTTCCCTTGTAATCCATGGTTTGGTCACCTTTTACTTTTAAGTCAGATAGGAATAGACAATGTTGCACTTAAGCCATGCGCTCTTTTAATGTTTGCCGTTGCTGTCTACCCTTTAAGTAATGTTTCCCAATCCATCATAGCCAGTCCTTACCTCATGCTATCATAGTTTTCTTTATTAAGATTCAAGACGCTAGTCTCGGGATCATCCAGGATTGCTCTGACTTCTCCCTGTTCAATTCCATTTCTTCCCCTTCTGTTACAGAATTGGAGATAATAGGTTTGAGCCTTTGTGAAGGAATGTGACACCAGGATTGTTTTCACTTGGAAGGCAACCCAACCCAAAGTACGGGATAGACCACACCCAGTAGACCTGGACATATAAACCCCAAGAGCTAACTTTACATCCCTTCTCCTTCCTATCATATCTCCAGATTGTTCATTGAAGGAAGAAATGAAACCAGCAGAGACAAGGTTTGAGGCCTCCCTATCAAACAATGCTTGGCCAAGCCTGTTTCCCTTCCATTCTGAAAGCTGCCGCTGTCCCTCAACTTTTTATTTCCTCTGCCCTAGTGCAACCAGTGTCACTATCTGCCAAGACTTAGTTTGGACTGTTAGATTTTGCGTGAATAAGCAGAAGTTTATGAAATTTAAAGTGGATAACAGTAACTTGCCTTTGCATTGCACCTGTAATGTAATAAACTATCCCAATGAGCTCCACAGGAAAAACATTTGACAGCAAGCCACACAAGGAGATGTCCAAAACTTGGAAGAAGCTTTTAAAGAGCATCAAAAGAGAGAGGTGTTCAGAGGTTTTTAGAGAGAATTAAAGAGTTGAGGGTCTGGCAGATGAAGGTCACCAGTGGTGGAACTTGGGTGATTTTCGGGGTGAAGTTTGCATATTCTCCCTGTATCTGCGTAGGTTTCCTCCGAGTGCTCCAGTTTCCTCCCACAGTCCAACAATATGCAAGTTAAGTGGACTGGCCATGTTAAATTGTGTCCCAAGATGTGTAGGTCAGATGGATTAGTCATGGAAAATATATGGGGTTTTGGGGATAGTGTGAGAGAGAGGGCCTGGATGAGATACCTTATCAGAGAGTCAGTGCAGAATTGATGTGCTGAATGCTCTCTTCTATGCTGCACACATTCTATGGGAAAATTACACTGAGGTAGGTCAGCTTTGATCTGGTTAAGCACAAGATTAGTTCACATGGGATTGGGGTTAATTTATTAGTTTGAATAGAGGATTGGACAACTAGCAGAAAGTAGAGTGGGGATAAATAAGTCTTTCTTGGATTAGAAGGAACTAATGCAGGGCCATAGGGTTCAGTCCTCGAGGCTCAACTATTTACAGTCTGTATTAATAACTTGGATGTAGGAGTAGTCGGTACTATAGCCAAATTTGCGGAAATTATGTGGGATAAGAAATTGCGATAATGAAACAAGAAATTTATAAATGGATATGGAGCAAAATGTGACAGATGGAGTTTAACGTGGATAAGTGCAAGGTTATCCATTTTGATCAGCAAAATGCAAAGTCAAGTTATCTAAATGGAAAGAAACTTCATAAATGCAGAGGGATCTGGATGTTCTTCTGCATGAATCACAGAAAGCTAGTATGCAGGTAATAAGGAAGGAAAATGGAATCTTGGTATTTATAGCTAAAGGAATAGAATATAAAAATAGGGAAGTGTTGATGCAAAGTACTAGTGAGACCTCACTCAGAATATTGTATATAATTTTGGTCCCTTTTTTTATTCATGCGTGGGATTAGGGCGTCACTGGCTGGCCAGCAGTTATTGCCCATCCCTAGTTGCCTTTGAAAAGGTGGTAGTGAGCTGCCTTCTTGAAACACTGTCTTCCATGCGTTGTGAATTGACCCACAGTGCCTTAGGAAGAGAGTTCCAGGATTTTGACTCAGTGACTGTGACTTTCCATGTCAGGATGATGAGTGGCTTGGAGGGGAACTTCTTGGTGGTGGTATTTCCATGTATCTGTTGTCCTTATCCTTCTAGATTGACATGGTTGTGGGTTTGGATGGTGCTGTCTAAGGATATTGAGGAGAGATGTAGCAGCATCAGAAGCAGTTCAGAGGAGATTCACTGCATTGATTCCAGAGATGAGAGGTTTGACTTACAAAAAGAGATTATGAGTCTGTGGAATTCATTGCCCCAGATGGATACCAGGACATTGAGTAAATTTAAAGAAGAGCGGACAGATTTTTAATTAGTAAGGGTTTGAACGGCAATGGTGAATGGACAGGAAAGTGGAGTTGATGCCAAAATGAGATCAGCCATGAACGTAGTGAATGGCAGAGCAGGCTCGAGGGGCTGAATGGTCTACTCCTACTTTGAATTCTTATGATTCTTATGAAACGGTACAGCAGGCTTGAGGGAACAAATGGCCTCCTCCTACCCCTATATTCTTATCTGAGTGTCATTGTCAAGGCTGGTATTTATTGCTCATCCTTACTTGCTCTTGAAAAGGTGATGTTGAAGCATCTTCTTGAACCTCGGCAGACCACGGGATGAATTTGCCATTATAGCGATGTTAGGTGAGAAGTTTCTGGATTTTGAACTGGTGATAATGAAGGAACAGAGATGCATTCCTAAGGCGGAATGGTGTATGACTCAGAGGGGAGTTTTGTATGTACCTGCTACCCTCGTCCTCCCAGGTGGAGGCTGTAAGTTTGGAAGGTGCTGCTGTATCTTTTAGATACTTCACACTGCAATCAAGGTGTTCAAGGTAGAGGAAGTCACCCATTAAGAGGCCTTATCTCCATCTTCTATGGAGAAAGTGTTGGGGAAAATGAAAGACTTCCATCTTTGTGGCACCTTTCACATGAAGCATTGCTTTTGTCCTGGAGAAAACACAGCAGCCAAATAGCATACTGCAAGGTCCTAAATGTCAATGTGTTGGATAGTTTGTTTTTGCGATGTTGATTGAAATATAAATATTGGCCGGGGCATCAGAGATAACTCTTCTGCTCTTCTTCAAAATTGTATCTTGGGCTTTTGCCTTGTATCTACCTAACAGGTGAGATGATATATTTTTCTGTGCAGCTTTCCTGTGTATTACACTGAGTGTGTCAGTCTAAATCTTGTGCTGAAGTCTTTGGAGTGGACCTTGAACCCACAACCTTCTAACTGAGGCACAAGAGCTACCCACTGAACCATAGCTGACAAGGGTATAATGCCAATGCTAAAAACAGGAATGTAATCAAATAAGGTGGCATTTAGAGACATAGGCAGGGCAGAGGAAAGCAACATTGTAAATGTATGCTGCCTGCAAAACATAACTAGCACCACACCTGATGGTAAACATTGAAACATAGAATATAGGAGCAGGAGGAGGCCATTCAGCCTTCTGAGCCTGCTGTGCCATCCATCACAATCATGCTTGATCATCTAACTCAATAGCCTAATCCTGGTTTTTCCCCATAATCTTTGATCCTGTTCGCCCCAAGTGCTATATCCAGCCTCCTCTTGAATACATTCAATGTTCTGGCATTAACTACTTCCTGTGATAATGAATTCCACAGGCTCACCACTCTTTGGGTGAAGAAATGTTTCCTTATCTCCATCCTAAATGGTCTACCTCAAATCCGCAAAGTGTGATCCCTGGTTCTGGGAACATTGAGAACATTCTCCCTGCATCTACGCTGTCTAGTCCTGTTAGAATTTTATAAGTCTATGCGATCCTCCTCTCATTCATCTGAACTCCAGCAAAAAAAAATCCCAACCAGGTCAAGCTCTTCTCATACATCATCCTGCCATCCCTGGAATCAGTCTGGTAAACTTGTGCTGCACTCCCCAAGAGCAAGAACATCCTTCCTGAGAAAAGGAGACCTAAAACTGCACACAATATTCCAGGTGTGGCCTCACCAATAAGAGATAAAACTCCCAAGAGTGCACAATAAGAGGGCATGGAGTTCAGGTCATGAAGACAAACATTAGTAAGTGGGTGATTAACAGCTGGTCCAGGGTCCTGAGTGATTATGGCCAGGAAACAGTTGTAGGGCTGTAGGAAAGACCAGTGGTGTGTGACTGATTAGGTAGCTCTTCTGAAGAGCTAGCATGTGCACTATGGGCAGAAAGGCCTCCTCTTGTGCTGTTACATTTATTGATACTGGGTGCATTAAAGAAACGGCCAGCCCTGTAATAGGGAGAGCGTATGATTTTTACGAGAGAAAATGATTGAAGGGCCTTCAGCATCCAGACCGACCCTTTTGAAAGAAAACAGCATATTTCATTCACGGTGACCTTTCTGAAAGAGTGATTGAAGGACAGATTTGTTCTATCCAGAAACAAATGAACTTCAATGCCAAACCACCGTCGCCAGGTTCAACTTACTGTCTGATAGAGAATCACTGTTGGGTTGGCCATCATCCAACTCCCATCTAAACCTCAGGATAACAATGCCACAGGCTTTAAACCAGATTAATTCCCCTGCAATTCAGATCATCTCCCCTTCCTTGCTCCCTCCATCCAGAAACCCTTCTAAATGCCATTCCCCCCCCCCCATCGGTTCTGTCTAAATTCCTTCCCCTTTCTCTTCATCCAGACACCTTCCTTCTCTCTCCCCCAACAGAGCACCAATTACCAATTGCACCACTGAAGATGCTCATTATTAAATAGTTCCCTGTATTCTGTGGCTCCAAAGATTTTATTCCGATAGGTCCAGCAAAACAAAATGGTAAAACCTTTCCTGTGTATCATTCTTGGTCTTTCCATGTTGCTGAAGTTGTACATTTTCACCGTGAAGCACTCCATTGCAACAACCAAGGAAAAGACGCCATACACACTACTTCATCTCTACACCAAAAAAAACACATAATTACATGTAGAGGAGGCAATAGCCTAGTGGTATTATTTGCTAGACTATTAATCAAGAAATCTCAGCTCATGTTCTGGGGACCCGGGTTTGAATCCTGCTATGAGAGATGGTGGAATTTGAATTCAATACAAAATATCTGGAATTAAGAATCTACTGGTGACCACGAAACCAATGCTGATTGTTGGAAAAATCCATTTGGTTCACTGATGTCCTTTAGGGAAGTAAAAAAAAGTTTATTTATTAGTCACAAGTAAGGCTTACATCAACATTGCAATGAAGTTACTGTGAAATTCCCCTAATCACTACAGTCCGGCGCCTGTTTGGGCCAATGCACCATTTTCAGACTGTGGGAGAAAACTGGAGCACCTGGACGAAACGCATACAGATATGGGGAGAATGTGCAAACTCCACAGAGACAGTGACCCAAGCCAGAAATCGAACCGGGGTCCTGGTGTCGTGAGGCAGCAGTGCTAACCATGCCACCCTTACCTGTCCTCAAGTCTGCCGTCCTTACCTGTTCTGGCTGGCATGTGATTCCAGAGCCACAGTAATGTGGTTGACTCTCAAACTGCCCTTGGTCCCTGATCCTCAAATCAACTAAAGAAAAACATTGTACAAATGCAAGATATCACTGACTCAAAAGGGCGGCTCATTCTTTTATTTCCTAATCAAGAATGCAATTAGCTACATCTGGCGTCCCACATGGCCAACTTGTTTGATAATACTGTTGTCCTATGTGAGTTTCACCTTGCCCACCTCAAACCCTATGGCATGACTTTGGGACCAAATAACACCTAAAAATTTCACAATGATAGCTGATACAAGAAAACTATAAGATTAACATTGCAGTTGAGGGTTTTTTTCCTTGATGTTGGGAGCAGAGCTCATTATTGGGGACACAGTAAATTTTGCCAGGCCCCCAGCTAACCTACCCATAGACAGTGTGCCTGTTGAATAATGATTGGAAGAGAAATCAGTCAACAGGGGGCATATGAGCCCCCTGTAATGCAGCAAGGCTTTGGATAATTTATCTTGACACACATTTATACCTGGGAGCGTTCACTGCTGAGATTTAGTCTGAAAAAATGCAAAAGGTTTCATCCTGAAATGTTGAAATTATTCGTCCTGATTCTTTCAAAATTTTGCTTAAAGGCAGAGATATAAAAAAATCATTCAACATAACTAATGCTTGACAATAATCTCTTGGGTATAAACAGCTCTTGTAGGCAACCATTCTGCATATATGAGCCTTGACAATGGCATCACAGCCAAGATCACAACAATATGACATTCACAAGTGTTTCCATTCAGAGCCACAGGATAAATTAGAGGCAAGAGCTCCAGTTGACTTTTCTCTCCTTCCCTTTCATTCCAGTTGAGGCAAAGCAAATTGTACCAGTCAAAATCTTGCTGGGTAAATACCCAATAAGAGAAGCTCAGAGGGATTGTTAATCTGAAGAAAGCTGTTCCTCCATTGATTTCATTTGATTTATTATTGTCACATGTATATAGAGTAAAAAGTATTGTTTTTTGCACTCAATACAAAGCATACCGTACATGGGGAAGGAGAGAGTGCAGAATGTAATCATAACTTAGGTATAGAGAAAGATCAACTTAATGCGAGCTAGGTCCATTCAAAAGTCTGCTGCCAGCAGGGAAGAAGCTGTTTTTGAATCGGTTGGTACATGATGTCACTTTTGTATCTTTTCCCAACAAAAGAAGATAGAAGAGAGAATGTCCAGGGTACTTGGGGTCCTTAATTATGCTGGCTGCTTTCCCAACGGAAGGTGCAAGAGGATTTAAAATCCCTACAGTACAGAAGACCATTCAGCTCATCGAGTCTGCACTGACCTTAATCCCACCCAGGCCCCATCTCTGTAACCCCATGCATTCACCCTGCTATTCCTCCTGCATTAAGGGACAATTTAGCATGGCTAATCAATCTAACACACATCTTTGAACTGCAGGAGGAAACTGGAGCACCTGGGGGAAAGCCAAGCAGACACAGGTCAAATATGCAAATTCCAGTGACCCTAGCCAGAAATTGAACCCCAGTCCCTGACGCTGTGAAATGGCAATGCTAACCACTGTGCCACCCCCTAAGCTATGTAGTATGCCTGGGATGTGTGGGGTCTTTGGTTTGCTTCACCCTCACGCTTCGCCCTCAGCCCCACAACTATTTTCATGAGCTTGCTGCAATTGCAAATTAGTGCCCATTAAATTTGCTACAGGAAGTCAAGGTTGGAACTGAAGTGTGCATACACTTCTAAAAACACTATAGTGGATTTTATACATTGAAGCATATAAAACGCTGAAGGGACTGGACATGGTGGATGCTGAATGTGTTCCTTCATGGGGGAGACTAGGACAAGGGGGCCACAGTATAAAAATAAGGGATGGTGGAGATGAGGTTTTTTTTCCTCTGAGGTTGAAAGTCAATGGAACTCACTTCCCCGAGAGCAAAGGTTGTCTCCCAACTAAGAACTGACCAGGCATGAGTCTGCTTAGCTTCCAAAATCAGACAAGATCAGATGTTTTCAAATATGACCCTATGCTTTGGTTATTGAATATTTTTGAGGCTAAGTGAGAAAGATTATTGACTAAGGGAATCAGAATATTTTTCTAATTCAGATAGAATGTGGGCATCACCAGCTGGGCTTGCATTTATCACCCACCCCTAATTGTCCTGAACTGAGTGGCTTGTTAGGCCGTTTAAAAGTCCATCACATTGCTGTGGATCTTGAATCAAATATAGGTCAGACCAAGTAAGGATGGCAGATTTGTTGTAAAGAGCCAGATGTGTTCTTTATAACAATCAGCAATGCTCCCTTGGTCATCATTGGACTTTAGTTCCAAATTTTTATTGAATTCAAATTTCAACATCTGCTGTGATGGGAATTGAACCCTACTCCATAGAACATTACCCTGGGTCTATGGGTCATTAGTCCAATGACAATACCATTATATCATTGCCTCCCTGATAGTGAAGTATAGGTGCAGAGGCAGGAAAGTTAAGGCCACAAATAGATCTCACAAATAGAATGGTGGAGCAGACTCAGAAAGTTGAATGGTTAACTCCTAATTTCATATGTATGTTAATGCCATACTAACCAACCTCTCTAGTCCTGAAAGTGGTTTGAACTGTTGAGTCTCATTTCCTCAAATTCATTCCTTTTTGTTTTTTCTCATTTTTCCTCTTATACAGTTTTTCTTTCCCTCCCTTTTTCCTATCTGATTTGCTTTGATCTCCAACTTTAAGTCACACAGGTTAAGATCATAGCTGGATTGTTGCTTCAGCCATTCACCGAAGTTCCAGCGGACTGCACTATCCAGTGTAAACCCAGCTCCTTTTTTCAACTTTCCTTATTAATGTCACAAGTAAGCTTAAAATAACATTGTAATAAAGTTACTGTGAAGATCCCCTAGCCGTCACACTCTGACACCAGTTCGGGTACACTGAGGGAGAATTTAGCATAGCTAATACACCTAACTAGCGTGTCTTTCAGACTGTGGGAGGGAACTGGAGCACCTGGAGGAAACCCACGAAGACACGATGGAGAACATGCAAACTTCACAGACAGTGACCCAAGCCGGGAATCGAACTTGGGTCCCTGTGGGTGTGAGACAGCAATGCTAACCGTTATGCCGTCCTTCTGAAGTGTATGCAGGAAAATAGTGTAATTAATGCAATATCTGGGTCCAAAACAGAAAATGCTGGAGAATCTCAGCAGGTCTGAGAACATCTGTGGAGAGAGAGGGGCCACATTGCGAGTCTGGATGACCCTTCATCAGGACTGGGGCATTGTTCTCCTTTTCCCGAATGACAACATCACCCCCATCCCCCCATAAAAGAAAACAACAGACATCCTATAAACCCAAACAGTTTAATACAATATGTACAAAGATATTCAGTGTTAAGTATAGTCTCTCAGCTTGGCTGTTCCCAGTCGGATCACATCTAGAAGAATCATATGACACTCAGTGAGTCAATGATTTCCGGCCCTTGAGCATTCTGCGCAGTATCACCTCAATGCCACCCCGAGTGCTGATCCGCTTCTGCCAGCCATGAGTCCGTATCCTCTTGATGGTTTTTGGTTGGTATTCAGTGCCACGCTTCTTGGTTCGCACTTGCCCTTGGCTCCAAGGGAAGAATCGGGAGCTCAGGCCACCAGCTTCTGCCTGTGCAATCGAGGAGCTCAGGACCAGGAGGCCACTGGGTCGTGACAAGAGGGAACTGGAGAACTTGCACAGGTCGGGTCTCGATGGCACAACAGGAGCCAAGAACTGCGCTACCTGCCACCTGAAAGAAGCAACAGAAAATGCATTAGTGAGCTTGAGTGTTAATGTCAACATTTAGGATTTATTTGAACAAAAATATGCCAAGCTTTTCTTCCCTTTTTTTAATGTTGCGCTAATGAACACATTTAATACAGGATGTTGATAAACAGGAATTAAATTAAGCATTACTAGGATCAAGAGATAGAAAGAAATATATAATATGGAATCTACTTTGGCCCCCATCTAGGGGCGTTCCTCGCCTTAGATGGACATACCAATTTGTAGCAGGAAAAGGCCATTCAGCCTCTTAAACCTGCTCTGTCATTCAATAAGATGAATAACAGAACAGGTTGGTCTGAATGTGGCCTCAATTCCATTTTCCGCCTATTCATAAAACTCCTTGATTCCTTTCTTAGTCAAAAATCTACCTACCTTTGCCTTTAAAATATTCAATGACCCTGCTTCTACCATTGCCTGGGGAAGAGAGTTCCAAGACTTATCTTTATACCCTGCTATTATAAATGCTAAAATGAATTCCATGTTTATAACGGAAGCTTCCTATGTAAATTTGTCACTGTAATTACATCCTCCCACTAACAAGACTGCTGTGTAAAGTATATAGGCAGTTCCTGTTGACAAAGCAGCCCGCTTGATTGGCTCCCCATCCATAAACATTCACTCCACAGACACACACTGGCAGCAGTGTGTACCATCTACAAGATGCAGAGCAACAATTCAGCAAGGCTCCTTCGACAGCACACTCTGTACCCACAACTACTACCATCCGGAAGGACAAAGGCAGCTGATGCAAGTTTCCCTCCAAGTCACTCACCATCCTGACTTGGAAATATATCACCATTCCTTCACTGTCCCGGGATCAAGATCCTGAAATTCCCTCCCTAACAGCAATATGAGTGTATCTACAGCACAAGGACAACAGTGGTTTGAGAAGGCTGCTTACTCCCACCTTCTCAAAGGCAATCAGTGATGGAAAACAAATGCTGACCTAGCCAGCAAAGCCCGCATTCCTTGATATAAAAAAAGAACTTTCTTTACTCAAGAGAGAGGTTAGCCTCTGGAGAATGGCTGAGGCGATACATTTAAGAGAAAGTCAAAAAGGTACCTGGCAGAAAGTAATAGAAGATTATGCTGATGGGGTTATAGATGGGAGGAAGGGAAGATGTTGCATCGAGCATAAATACTGCATTGAATAGTTGGGCTGAATGGTCTATTTTCATGTTGTAAATGCTAGATCATTCTAATATAATAATTTCTCTTTACAAAATGGCAAATTCACTCCTCAGCAGTCTTCCCTCTTTTGCCAACATTTCTCCTCTTAGAGAGCAGCACTTTCACTGCCACTGGGCTTTTTAACTGAAAGCCGCAATGCTCAGGCCATTAATACACAGGCAGTATTGATGTACTGGCAATATCAACTAGCTTGGCTACTTGCCAAGTTCAACTTCAAACTAATGGAACAAGATTGTCTCTCACTCTCTCTCCTGCCAGCTGGAAGGACTCTATCTCAACTCCGTTTGGATACAGTCTCCAGTCTAATTTAATTTTTTTTGATTGTAAGCCCATATAGCAATCTAATTCGGCAAGAGACCAAGAGGGCAGCAAAACAGGTACAATCTGTCTATCGCTGACTCCCAGCTGATCCATTTCTTTTCTGGCATTGTCTGTCAAGATTAAAACAAGAGTTAACATTTTTGTTCGGTGACCCTTCATAAAAAGTTTCTGCTCTTCCCTCCATAGATGCTTCCTGACCTGCTGAGTTTTTCCAAAAATTTCTGTTTTTACTTTGGATTTGCAGCTCCCATTGCATTTTGTTTTCGTTCCATTTCATTCCTTGAGTTTTCTGCAATACTTTCTACGTACTCATGATTCCAGAAGTAAATCAGGCATTACCCTAGAACTTCTCACTAACTTTACAGATAAAAAAATCTTACAGCTACACCTACCTCGGTATACAGATAGTCTCTCAAAATCAATTGCCTAAAATGAGAGTTGTCCAAACAACAGACATTTTTAAGATGTGCCGTACATCATTTTTTAATTTTACTCAATTAAAATTAACTTACACGGTGGCACAGTGATTAGCACTGTTCCCTCACAACACCAGGGACCCAGATTCGCTTCTGGTCTTGAGTCACTATGTTTGGAGTTTGCACATTCTCCCCATGTCTGTGTGGGTTTCCTCTGGGTGCCCTGGTTTCCTCCCACAGTCCAAAGATATGCATGTTAGCTTGATTAAGGGCATTTAGCATGGCTAGTGTCAGGGGTCTAGCAGGGTAAGTACCTGGGATTGTTGTTGGTGTAGGTTCAATGGACTGAATGGCCTCCTTCTGCACTGTAGAGATTCTATGAAAATTTAGCTAGGCACAGCTCATGGCATTAGACTTGTTACCTGCTTCACCATTAGTCCACTCTCACACTCCAAGCAACCCTTCACTGCCATCTGACCTGAGTTGGTCAAACTGCCTGTAAGACCTTGGCCAAAATCCAGCAAAATCCATAAGCTGGCATGGCCTCAATCTGAGACTGCAAGTTTAGAGAAACTGTACCTGTGTATCAGGCTGTGTTTACTACCAATGGCATGTATATCCAGTTCCAGTATTTCTCCACCGTGTTTCCTGTTTTACACTCACGCAGCCGTGATCAATTGGGATGGCCATCTTTGAGACTGGCACATTGAGAGTGTCTGAACAAGATTTCATAAGCCTGACACTGCCAGACTGAAATTCATTCAATGCGTAAAGAAAAAAAGACTTTTGTGCCAGTTTAATGCAGAAATGGATAATTTAAAGCAACAAACAGAAAATCTTGGGAGACAATTAGGCAGCTGAATGTCTCCAGAGTTTTGTGTTTCCGAGTTGCAACATTAGCAGTATTTTTCTTTTATGAATTATTGCCGTGGCTCTTTGACAATCATTCAATGCAACCAAAACATTAGGAGAGGGAGCATGGTTAGTGCTGTTTTGGCATTGTTGGTGGAAAATGTAATTACTTAATAACTTTTCAGCCATTCATCTGTAATTATAAAATATTACAAATCATCAGACCTGCATCCATTTCCTAGGTACACTTTTATAGAATAATTGGTAAGATAGGTGCAGATAGATGACATCTGCATAAACCAAACAGCATGCAGAAGGCTGCCGTACTGCACTGGCTGGACATACATAAATATATAGGAAACTTCCTATATAAGTTATACACAACATCCGACTGGTGGGAGTGTGTAAGTACAGCATGACAAGTTTACACAGGAAACTTCCATTATAAATTTAGAATTTATAATATCAAAATATAAAGATAAGGAGAGAGAAACATATCTCCTAGATTGAGGACAAAGTTGATCTCTGCTTCTATTTCAATCCTTTTTTTCTCTCAATCCAATATAATCATCCTCAATTTAATTCCTGACCAGCTGTTCATCAACATCAGTTGCCAAATGTGTTCATTAACACAATATTAAAAAAGGGGGGGGAAGAGAAAGGATCAGAACATATTTTTAGTTCAACTGAGTATTACTTACTATTCAATTTTGTTTTATATCCAACTATGGTGCGCTGCCCTTCTAGAAGCATCTCTGGAACATAAATACCAACAAAGACTAGTTGGGCTACATGGTCTATTTCTGTGTTTCAGTTTCTATACAACAAAAAAAGTAACTGATCCCACTAGAGAGATCAACCTGAATATAATTCTGTGCTCTACATTTGTGCTAGTGCACAATGTGCCACAACAGGTTCTAAAAATAGTTTTAAAAAAACACACAGTACCCTGGAATTTATAAATAGAAGAACAAGAATGCTATGATTAATCTTTATAACACACTAGTTCAGCCACAACTGGAGTTTTGTGTCCAGTTCTAGGTATAATTCCTTAGGAAGAACGTGAAAGCTTTAGTGAGACTGCACGAAAGGTTTGTGAGTATAGTTCCTGCAAAGAGGGACTTCAGTTTCCTGGATTGATTGGGGAAACTGGGAGCTATTTGCATCAGGGAAGGTTGAGAAGAGATAAGTTTATTTATTAATCACAAGTAGTTTACATTAACTACTTAATGTAAACTAAGTAGTTTAGAATGAAGTTACTGTGAAACTTGCCTAGTCGCCACATTCCAGCACCTGTTCGGGTCAATACACCTAACCAGCACACCTTTCAGATGGAAGGAAACCAGAGCATCCGGAAGAAATCCATTCAGACACGGGGGGAGGGGATATACAGACTGCACACAGACAGTGACCCAAGCCATGAATCAAACCTGAGACCCTGGTGCTGTGAGGCAACAGTGCTAACCACTGTGCCACTATGCCAATTTGATAGAAGTATTCAAAACCATGAGGTGTCTGGGCAGAACAGGTAGGGGGAAACCATTCCCCATTAGCAAAGGATCCAGAGCTTCAAGAGTATTGATTTATGGTGATGAGGAAAAGAACCAATGGCAACATGAGGGGAGAACGGGGAGAAGTGACAGGCTGAGTGGCCTCCTCCTGTGTCATAACCATTCTGTGATAATCAAATGCTATTCCAAACCATGAAGAATGTTCCTGATTACTGCCTAAACAAGTGGCTGTCTGCCTTCTAGCATCACCTATCCCACAATTGTGGCACCCGAATAAGGCAACTTCTTGCAAGCTATCTCCAGAAGCACAGCCTTTAACCCTATCTTTTAACAACTTCTTCCCTGCTGCCATAGACCTTTGAACGGTCCTATCATGTATCAAGCTAATTTTTTTCTACAGTCTATCTATAACTGCAACATAACATTCTGCACCCCCTCCTTTCCTTGTCTCCTATGTGCTCTACATTTCATCTGTACAGCACACAAAAAAAGGATACCTTTCACTGTATCCCAATACATGTGGGGAAGGAAGCGTAGGCAGCATGTAGTGTATTATTACTGGATTTTAATCCAGAGATTCAATTTAATCCTGGGGACACAGGTTTGACTCACACCACAACAGATAGAATTTGAATTTATTTATTGTCACATGTATTAGTATACAGTGTAAAGTATTGTTTCTTGCATGCTGTACAGACAAAGCATACCAAACACAGAAGGAAAGGAGAGTGCAGAATGAAGTGTTATAGTCATAACATAAGGGTGTGAAGAAAAATCAACTTAGTGCAAATCCTTTCGAAAGTGTGATGGAGCAAGGAAAACGCTGTTCTTGAGTCAAATTCAATAAAAAAAAAACTGGAATTAAAAGCCTAATGATAACCATTGTCATAAAAACTCATCGACTGTCTCAGCAAAGCAGCCAGCATAATTAATGACTCCAGGCACCCCGGACATTCTCTCTTCCATCTTCTTCCATCAGGAAAAAGATACAAAAGTCTGAGGTCACATACCAACTGACTCAAGAGCACCTTCCTCCCTGCTGCTGTCAGACTTTTGAATGGACTTACCTTGCATTAAATTGATCTTTCTCTATACCCTAGCTATGACTGTAACACTACATTCTGTACTCTCTCCTTTCCTTCTCTATGTGTAGCACAGAGGAAACAATACTTTTCACTGTAAACCAAGGAATATGACAATAAGTCAAAGCAAATCAAAATGTCCTCGAGGGAAGGAAATCTACCATCCTTACCCAGTCTGGCCTACATCTTACTTCAGAACAACAGCAAAGTAGTTGCCCCTTTGAAATAGCCTAACAAACCACTCAATTAAAGGGTAATTATGGATAGGCAATGAATGCTGGCCAGCCAATGACACTCACATTCCATGAGAGAATAATAAAAAAGTGACAAAAATAAATCAGATAAATTTCCATTTTCACCAACTCCACTCTCCCTTCACCACCCTCTTTATTGGGGTTCAGACGGTGGGTGCAGGTTGGCTGTTCAACTACGGGCAGCATCACTCCCACAAGCAACCCCCTCCCCCTTGAGAGGCGCCAGCTGCAGCCCCCCCTATCGGACTGGAGGAGATTGCGGCAGGCTCCGGTTGTGATGCTCCTCACGGTCCAAGAGTGCGCTATGCTACCCAGCAATGAGGGGCGGGTTTGTGGCCCCAGGGATTCCGGGCCCCACTGCGAAGAGGTGAATCTCCCTCTGATGAGACTCCCGAGCCGAATACCTGCAGCCCCGCACCGCCGTCCTCAAGAAGCTCATCCCCCCTCACTCAGCTCTCTTCAGGCTCCAGCAGAACAGCGTAGGCCCGCACAGCCACCTATCAGTATCCCGCTATCTCATTGGCCAAGCCGCCCAAACACCTCAGCCAATAGCAGACCAGTTTGCAAAATGAGTTGTGGGGCATGCGCTTCACGCTGAGCATTCTGGGGATTGTAGTTCAATGACTCCCATAGCTCAACAACAACTTACAGCATTTATATAGCAAAATCAGAAATTGTAGGAAACTCTCAGCAGATCTGACAACATGTGGGGAGAGAGAATAGAGCCAACATTTCGACTATGGATGACCCAAGGGCGGCACTGTAGATTAGCATTGCTGCCTCACAGTACCAGAGACTAGGGTTCAATTCCTGGCTTGGGTCACTGTCTGGGCAGAGTTTGCACATTCTCCCCATGTCTGCATGGGTTTCCTCCAGGTGCTCTGGTTTCCTCCCACATCCGAAAGACGTACTGGTTAGGTGCTTTGGCCATGCTAAATTCTCCCTCGGTGTACCTGAACAGATGCCAGAGTGTGGCAACAAGGGGATTTTCACAGTAACTCCATTGCAATGTTAATGTAAGCTGACTTGTGACAATAATAAATTTAAAATTTTAAAACCTTTGTCAGAACTGAAGAGAAAAATTTATAACGTGAGGATGGGGATGCAGCGTGGGGGTTGTAATTGATGTGAATAGCACAGACAAAATGTAAAGAGAATGTAAATGGTGATGATAAGTGCTAGGAATGGTGCTACAAGCATCCATTGAGGAATTGTCCATTATGAAATCACTTACATTCCCTTTGTCCTTGTCTATGCTGTCCTATCGTGTAGAGCCTTACAGTATAAACGTTGTCCTAGTTTCCTTGTCTTCAGCTTTGACGAAGAGTCATCCTGATTTAAAACGTTGGCTCTGTTCTCTCTCCACAGGTGTTGTCAGACCTGCTGAGATTTTCCAGCATTTTCTGTTTTTGTTTCTGATTCCAACTTCTGCAGGATTTTGTCTTTAGCATTTATACAGTACCATTATCATAATAAAATATTATTGAAAAGAGACTTGTTCTTTCATGGGATGTGGATGTAGCTGGCTAGGCAATAAGACCATAAGACATTGGAGCAGAATTAGGCACTTGGCCCATTGTGTCTGCTCCGCCATTCAATCATGGTTGATATTTTTCTCATCCCTATTCTCATCCCCCCTTTTCCTCATAATCCCTGATCCCCTTATCAATCAAGAAACTAGCTATTTCTGTCTCAAAACATTCAATAATCTGGACTCCACAGCCTTCTGCAGCAAAGAGTTCCACAGATTCACCACTCTGGCCGAAGAAATTCCTCCTGATTTCTGTTTTAAAGAATTGTCCATTTAGCCTGAAGTTGTGCCCTCTGGTTTCCTACTAATGGAAACGTCTTCTCCACGTCCACTCTATCCTAGCCTCGCAGTATTCTGTAAGTTTCAATGAGATCCCCCCTTATCTTTCTAAACTGCAGCAAGTACAGACTAGGCCAACATTTATTACCTATCCCTCATTGCTCTTGAGAAAATGGTGGTGGCCCAGGATGCTGAACAGAATCCTGCTGTTCTTTCTCAAATCTTTTACTTGAGAGAGGCACGCAAGAGGGTTAAATTCCAGAACTTGGAATCTGCACAACTGAAGACAGGGCTGCCAGTGATGGAAAAATTAAATCAAGGATGTGCAACAGGACAGGGTCAGAGGAGCGCAGACAGAGGATTTCTTATTGACTAATCAGAGTATCAGCTGGTTACCCCAAGTGTCATGTATCGAATTCATTTCCCTTTAAAAGTTGCACAAACAATAAACACCAAATTATAAATGAAACAAAAGCAAGCTGATCAAATTAAATCAGATTATCTTCTGTGTTAAGCAATAAGTTCCATTCCCTGTGGTGCTCATCAGTTACAGCACACATTCAGGAGAGGAAAAAACTGCCTCAAAGCAAAAACAAACCAGGTGAACTTTACTTCCCATGAATGACGATGCCATCTGCATCTTATTAGATTAGCACCTTGCCACCACTTGTTCTATATGCTTACATTGGACAGATGCGACATTTTAATTATTTCTCAATAAATGACACGTGACAATGATGGTGAATTTACAAGAGTTAGCCATACAGTTTTGTTAAAGTAGTTAATCATGGAATCTCTACAGTGCAGAACAAGGCCATCTGGATCGTTGATTCTGCGCCATCTTTCCCAGGCCCACTCACTCACCCCATCCAGTAACCCTCCACATTTATCATGGCCAATCCATCTAACCTATACATCTTTCGACACTAAGAGACAATATAGCATCCCCAATCCACCTAACCTAGGCAACTTTGGACTGTGGGAGGAAACCAGAGCACACCCATGCAGACTTGGGGAGAACATGCAGGCTCTGCACAGACAGTGACCCAAACTGGGTATCGAACCTAGGATCCTGGCTCTGTGAGACAGCAGTGCTAACCATTCTGCTGCCTATGTTAATGTTAAGATTTGACAGCGGAGTAACCTGTTGTTATTGAAGTAGTTTTGCCAGAAGTTTTCTGTTCATTTCAATGATATATAATGGGAGTTCAGCCAAATATCACCAGCTGTCCAGTCACAATTGGGTGAAAGTTAACTCCTGATATTTCAACAACTTCTTTTGTTAATTCACTCATAATTCTTCATTTCTCCTCTTATCCTAAAGACACAGACTTACAGTAAGAGTAAAGAGATCATGATAAAACTGCACAGTTAGATACAGCTGGAATATTATGTAGAATTTCAGGCACCCATTCTATACAGGACATTAAGACCATTAAGTCTACAGTGTAGATTCACCAAGATGGAGCTAAGGATGGAAACTATAGTTTGAAAAAAGACAAGTTTATTTTTATTTATGCATTTTCAGGAGTTGGGAATTTCAGATAGAGCCAGCCTCTAGGCGGCACAGTGGTTAGAACTGCTGCCTCACAGTGCCAAGGACCGGGGTTTAATTCCGGGTCACTGTCTATGCAGAGTCTGCCCGTTCTCCTTGTGTCTGCATGGGTTTTCTCCAGTTTCCTCCCACAGTCCGAATGACATGTTGATTAGATGCATTGGCCTTGCTAAATTCTCCCTCACTGTACCCGAACAGGCACCGGAGTGTGGCGACTAGGGGATTTTCACACTGGCTTCATTGCAGTGTTAATGTGAGCCTACTTGTGACACTAATAAATAAACGTATAAATTGATTGTCTATCCTGTTTTCCCCTTGAGTGGGTGGGGTGAGTTCTTGAACTGCTAATGTTCATGTCTGTGTGGGTACACTCACAGTGCTGTTAGGGAGGATGTTCCAGGATTTTAACCATGACAAAAAGGTGATATATTTTCAATTTAGGATGGTGTGTAGTTTGGAGAGGTGGCGTGTGTTCCCATGCATCTCCTGTCCTTGTCCCACAGAGATTGTGAAATTGGAAGGTGCTTCCTAAGAGACTTGGTGAAATGTTGCAGAGCATGTCGTAGATAGTCCACATTGTGGCTACTGTGCCCCTGTGACAGAGTGAGTGACTGTGTAGGGCAGTGAATTGGGTGCCAGTGGAGTGATTCCTTGTCCTGGATGGTGTTAAACTTGTTGAGTGTTATTGGAGCTGCACTCATCCAGGCAAAGGCAGAGGATTCCATCACACTCCTGACTTCTGCCTTATAGGTGGTGGACAAGCTTTGTGGAGTCAGGAAGTGAGTTACTTGCTGCAGAATTCCAAGCCTCTCAACTGTATTCACAGTATTAATTTGTTGGTCCAGTTGAGGTTCTAGTCAATTATGACATTCAGGATGTTGATGGTGGGGAACTTAACAGCATTGAATGTCGCGGGTTGGTCGTGATGTTTTCTGGCTGGAGATGGCCATTGCTTGGCACTTGTGAATGTCAGGTGCCATTTATCAGCTCAAGCCTGGGTGGTGCACAAGTCTTGCTTAACATGGGCATAACTGCCTTCATTATCTTAAGATTTTGCCAATGGAATCGAACATTGAGTTACTGCGATTACTTACACTTTCACAGAGAGAATCTAAGGGAAGTTTTAATTGAGATGTATTTTAATTATAAAATGCAAACAAGGAGACATGAGTCAATAACAATGGATTATCAATTTTAAATTGTCACCTGATGAAGGAGCAGCACTCCAAAAGCTGTTGATTCCAATTAAACCCATTGGCCTTTAACCTGGTGTCGTGATACCTCTTACTGTATCATAGAAGAAGATTGCGATAGATTTCTCTACAAAAGGTGTTGGGAACATGGAATATTTTGTCATGGAGAAAAATCGAAGCAGAGGCCTCTATATCTTATAAACAAAAAAACAGATAAGTACTTGAAAAGAAAATATACAAGGCCATGAGGAGACAGCAGGCAGCGGGATTTGTTTTTGTGTTTTCTAGTCAGGAACTGGCACAGGCAAAATGGGCCAGATGGCCTCCTTCTGTGGTGTAAAGTTCATGCTGAGATAGAACACACAGGTTTTATAGCACAGCAACAGGCCATTCAGCCCAGCTATTTATGCTTTATACAAGCCTCCACTCACTATATTTGCTTTATCTCATATCATCAATATACCTAACCTTTTGGAGTACCTCTTTGTCCAGGGAACAGCAAACATGTGGATACATTGCTGGCTGAAGTAATTATAGACAGAGCAGTGCAGAAGGAGGCCATTCAGCCCATCAAGCCTGCACTGAAATGATCCTACCCAGACACTATCCTTCTAATATATTTATCCTACTAATCCACCTGACACTAATGGATAATCTATCATGGCCGATCCACCCAACATCTTTGGATTGTGGGAGGAAACCAGAGCAAGGAGAGAGACCCACACAGACAGAGGGAGAATATTCAAACTCCACACAGATAGTGACCCAAGCCAGCAATCAAACCCAGGTCCTTGGTGCTATGAGGCAGCAATGCTAACCACTGTGCTGCTCTTAAGGGGGAATGTGTAATAAACACAGGGAGAAAGAGGGAATAGGGTGTGTTGACAGAGTTAGATAAAGCAAATATATAAATATTGTGAGTTCTGTCTCAGCATAAACCTTACACCGTCGGACGAGATGCCAAAAGCCTGCTAGGAGGAGGTGAAAGTGGGGATAGCAATTAAAACTTTAGCCCCTCATTACATAGGGTAAACCGAGACCAGTTTAGCCCACAATTCAACTCAGACAACCACCTCCAACTGAGCTATACTGAAATTCCACAAGCTTCCACACTTCAAGCGGAAGATTCATTTCCCTCCTCAGCCACCGATGAAATGAACTCCAATTCCATTTGTTTGATTTTAATGTGAGTTTCTAATTGAAATCTTAAATCTGAAGAAAATTGAATGCCTGTTCTTATTAGTTTACACAATTACATTCCAGAATAAATTATTGTATTAATGCAAGTGGACACAAACCACTCCAGAAATCTGGTCACAGCGGGACTGTCTCTATGTTACAGAGCTAGAGATTGAAAAGTAGCATTTGCTTTACTCTCCTAAATTAACTTTTTTATTTGCTAAAGGCAGTTCATCAAATAGAAAGTGCACCGCAATAATATATTATATTATTATGATCTGGAATGCACTACCTGAAAGAAGCTAGAAGAAAATTTAATATTAACTTCCAAATGCAAATTGGATAAATATTCAGTGGGAAAGAAATTGAAGGCTAATGAAAGAAAGACCTGCATTTCTATAGAACCTTTGACTGCATCTTAAAGCACTTTGCAGTGTGTGAACTACTTTTGAAGTGTAGCCACTGTTGTAATGATGGAAACATGGTTGTATAATTACTGCCAACACTACACATGTGCAGTTGTACTATTTCACTCCATCATGCCATTGCAAGCGATAGAGTAAGCAGCAGAGAGGAGTAGAGATGCTTACCTCACCTCCTCTGAGTCGATGGGGTGGAGGGGAAGAATGGAGAAATGGGCAGCAGGGTGGCACAGTGGTTAACACTGCAGCCTCACAGTGCCAGGGAGCCTGGTTCAATTTTGGCCTTGAGTGACTGTCCGTGCAGAGTCTGCACATTCTCCCTGTGTCTGCCTGAATTTCCACTTGCTGCTCTGGTTTCCTCCTACAGTCCAAAGATGTGCAGATTAGATGGATTGGCTATGATGAGTTGCCTGTTAGTATCCCAAGTTGTGTAGGTTAGGGGGATTAGCCATGGTAAATGTGGGGTTTACAGGGAAAGAGCCGAAATGGAATGCTCTTTTGGAAAGTCAGTGCAGAGTTGATCGGCCAAATGGCGTCTTTCTGCAATATCAGAATTCTATTGATTGTACGGATGGATTTTATGGAGAAGGGAATGGGGACAGGGAGCGAAGGGAGACTTCTGATCCACTGAGTGATGACCGCAGTTCTAGATCATAAGCTCCATAGCCCACCTTTGCAATTCCAGGGCTTCTTCCCAGTGACAGACCAGGGTTAAGGGGAAGAGACTTCAGGGAGGGAGATTCAGAAACAGCTGGAGGCTGGGTAAACAACTTCAAGATTCAAGTAAGATCCAACCGGTGTTGTGTCTCCTACAAATGACGTCATTGGTCTTCTGCACATGTACGGACAACTGCACATGCACAGATGGGTAAGGAGTAGCCATCTTGCGTGGACAGGACACACAGTGTTTGCACACAGCAAGATGTTAATGACCACATCATCTGTTTTTATGATGTTAATTGAAGGGTAAATCTTGGTCAGGACACCAGGAATGGCTCCCCTACTTTTCTGCTAAATAGTGCTGCAGACAGGCCTTGGGTTAACATTTAATCCAAAAGATAGCACCTCTGACAGTGCAGCACTCCCTCAGTATTACACTGGAGTATCAGCCTCATTCCCCTTCCCTCCACCCCCATCCCTTGATCTCTTTAGCTCTAAGAGATATATCTATAGAAACATAGACAGATTGGAGAGTGATATTAACTGAATATTGCTTTCAAAAAGACTACAACAGGTAATGGGTCAAATATCCTCCTTTAATGTTGCAAGATTCTACGGTTGCCATTTAAAAATTGGACTGGGCCGATGCAACAGGCTGCAAAGTAAGGGAGAGATTAAAGCATTTGAAGGGTTCGAGGAGGTTGGAGAATCACGCTGGGGTTATTAGCAAGCTGCTGAGTTTGTTTTTTCAGTTCAGTAAAGCTGAAACTAATGCACCCTCAGGGACTGGAACTTTCCATTGAATGAATATTCCCCTACATGCTGAGAGAAGAGAGATGAATAAATAGATATACAGGTAGGGAGTCAGGATGCTAACTAAATCTAAGATACATAAAAAGATAATTAACTAGTTCACCCATCGCCGATGCGTTCAATGGCCTATATTGACTCGCAGTCTTGCAACGCAAACATTTTAAAATTTTCATCCTTGCTCTCGAAATTCTCCATCACCATCCTGACTGAAAACTTCTGTAACCTTTTAACCCTTTGAAATATTTCAATTCTTACCTCTTGCATATCCCTTCTTTAAGTAGTTCCACTAGTATATTTAGATGGAACATTGCAACATAGGAATTAGGAACAGAAAAAGGCAAATTCAGCCCCTCAAGTTTGCTCTGCCATTCAATCAGATCACGGCAGATGATCTCTCCCTGCTCACAAATCCACCTCCTCACTTGTTTCTCATATCCCTTCATTCTTTTT
Source organism: Sphyrna mokarran (assembly GCA_024679065.1). Taxonomy (NCBI): domain Eukaryota; kingdom Metazoa; phylum Chordata; class Chondrichthyes; order Carcharhiniformes; family Carcharhinidae; genus Sphyrna; species Sphyrna mokarran. Next base: position 10,585,063 of record JAGIQG010000026.1, on the reverse strand, counting down.
TCTATTAGAAATAAATCCATTTCAGTACATTAAGCTCTGGAATTCTCTCCCTAAACTTCACCATCTCTCTGGCTGGAATTTTACCATCTTTCAGAGCTGGTGAGGCTTGCAAAACAGAATTCTCCTTTGGCCTCAGTCAGAATTATTGAGCCTTGCCTGAGTGAGATCTTAAAAAACTGGCCTCTCTCTCTCTCTCTCTTTCTCTCTCTCTCTCCCTCTCTCTCTTTCTTTGACAGTCTCCTTAAAAATTATCTCTTTGACCAAGCTTGTGGTCCAAAGATAAGACCATAAGGTATAGGAGCAAATTAGGCCATTCAGCCCATTCAATCATAGTTGATAAGTTTCCCAATCCAATTCTTGGACCTTTTTTCCCATATCCTTTGCCCCCTTACCAATCAAGAACCTACGTTCTGATGTAGTTTGTTATCAAATTGTGTTTGATAATTACGTTTGTGAGGCACCATGGGCTGTTTTATTACATCAAAGATGCTATACAAATAAAGCATTTATTGGAGGTAGAGTAAATTCATGGCAGATTTGTAGATACATTTTCACAGATGGATATATGTATTGATTTATTTCCACAGAAATTTTAAAAAGGTGAAAGAAAGAAGAATCGATCCATGGAGAGATGAAAGAAATAAGAACAAATAAAAGGTAAACATTTCTGAAATGTGTGCTGCCTAGTCACAGCAGGACAACCTGCAGGTAAAAAGAGGAAAGCTAGTTTTCCCCTAACTGGAGGAATTTGTGAAAAATGCTACAAAATACTAGTTACAATTTTTCAGATTCTGCCTGCTTTGAAATATATTTCATTTTTTTCTGCTTTTATTTTGTGGAAAATTGGTTTGATTTATTATTGTCGCATGCATTAGTGTGCAGTGAAAAGTACTGTTTCTTGTGTGTTCTACAGACAAAGCATGTCATGCATAGAGAAGAAAAGGAGAGGGTGCAGAATGTAGTGTTAATCGTAGCTAAGGTGTAGAAAACGATCAACTTAATATGAGGCTGGTCCATTCCAAAGTCTGATGGCAGCAAGGAAGAAGAGTCAGTTGGTACATGAGCTTAGAATTTGTATTTTTTGCATCTTTGCCAGAACATTGCTAGGCAGCTGAGTGAAGATAAAACATACAAATTAGGAGCAGGAGTAGGCCATTCGACCACTCAAGCCTATTCCAACACTCAATAAGATCATGGCTGACCTGATTGTAACCCCAACTCTACAATTCCATTACCCCTGATACCCTTTCACCCTTCCCCTTCTGATTAAGAATCTATCTAATTCTGCCTTAAAAATATTCTAAGACTCTGCTTCTACTGCCTTTTGAGGAACAGAGTTCCAGAGACTCACCACACTCTGAGAGAAAAGAATTCTCATCTCTGTCTTAAATAGATGACTCCTTACTTTTAAACAGTGACCCTCATCAACATCCAAAAGAAAAATTCACACATTCAGAGAGATCAATGTACTATATGTGGAAAACATTGAACTTATATGCCATTATTATAACAATACCTATATTTTAATTAAAAAATACTTTATACATGACCATACAGGACTTGCACATCAATAGCAGAGCTGTATTGGTGTATCCAATCGATATTGCCAGTCTATTCACTAAAATACCACTCAAGGATGTTGATCTTGAAGGAGCTCTTCCAATATAGACAATAAAAATATAACAAAACTCCAACTTATAAGTTAAATAAAGAAGCTTCATTACTCCAAATTTGAGGCTTCATTCTGGGCCATTCCAAGCAATTTCACGATTCCTAAAAGTTCTTACTGAGTCAGTTGATCATCAGATCATTCTGTTATTGGTTACATGGTTTACTGGTCAGCTGACCCTTATAACTTGTTACCACTGATCACATTACAACAAATCCAATGTTGTCACTGGTTACACTCTAACAAAGGAAGCCATGGACAATTGCACCCTATCACTATATAACAATCTAGATGTGCTCCATTGTCTGAATCTATTTTCATTGAACTTATGAACTCAGCAACCCACACAGTTGAGTTCAGTTTTAACGATGCCATATCTGCCCAATTAGAAGGCATCATTAAAACTGAACTCAACAGATATGTTGCTGTGGGATCCCTTCTGGGCCTAGTTCTCACACACACCCTTGTTGGTTTCCAGGAGAAACGCATCTTTGGTGGAATCATCTCTAACCTCCTATCCTGTGATATTTCTGATATGTAGACGATATGTTTGAATCTATATATTGGAACTTCCTCACACAGGTGAATGGGTTACACCGGCTCCCAAACATTCCTTTGAAAAGCAGTAATCTAATGAGCTCCCCTTCCTAACTGTACTCATTGAGAAATCTGCCAATGGCTTCTGTGCTACTGTCTACCATACTCCCACTTTTACTGGTCAATATATGAGTTGGGATTCCTGCACGTCCCAGGACTATAAGATTGTCCTGATTGGCAACTTGTAAATAGGGCCTGTGCTTGATGCTGAGACTGAGTTCATCAAAGCTTGCAAGATAGTCTGATCAGATCACAGTAAGAAGTCACACAACACCAGGTTAAAGTCCAACAGGTTTCTTTGGAATCACGAGTTTATGGAGTGCTTCTCCTTCATCAGATGAGTGGAGAGATAGATTCACAAACACAGCATATATAGACAAAGATACAATTACCGGATAATTACAGATGGAAAGTGAAGAATGATTGGAATGCATATCTTTATAGATAATCAAGTCTTTACAGATACAGACAGTGCAAGTGGAGAGAAGGATAACACAGGTTACAGAAGTGTGAAATGAATCAAGCCAGGATAGATTTTGCCAGCACAGGCCAAATGGTGGGAGTTACATATAGTGTGACATGAACCCAAGATCCCGGTTGAGGTCTGTGATGTCGATGGTAGCCGTGATGTGGAGTGCCGATGTTGGACTTTAATCTGATGTTGTGAGATTTCTTATGGTGCCCACCCCAGTCCAACACCAGCATCTCCACATCCTGATCAGGTCAGAGCAGATATACTCTCTATTGCTGGTAAATGGGATTGGTATAGATTGGTGTTTGATGATCAGCATTGACATGCTGGGCTGAAGGGCCTGTTTTTCTAATCTATGGCTCTATGATTGCTCACTGAATATTGCGCAAACTCATGAAAGGGCCTAAGATCACAACATTCGATCCTGGAAAGTGTCCAATCTCTCACAGATTAGGTTTTCCTAAACGTTTGTGCCACAGGTGAAGTTAGCCGCTGCACGCTGTTCCTATCCACTAGCAACAGGAGTGATAGTCCATCACTAATAGAATGCTGGTGTCAAGCCAAAAAGACGTACTGCTCATCATCCAAATGAGTAATGTCATATCCAAATGAGGATATGAATTTCAATACCAGTTTGATGCCATATATATATATATATATATATATTGGGCAGTACATCTCAATGCTGGAGAAACGATATGAAACAGCCTTTGGCTGTCTACAATAGGCTAAGTACAGACCATACCCAACCAGCTTGTGCTCGCAAAGCTCAAAACATAGTCATAGAATCATACAGTACAGAAGAAACCCTTTGGGCCTATTGAGTCTGCACTACAGTGCCATAGCGTCTAACATTTGATATGCTTCCATGTTGGACAACACTTGCTAAATAATACTGACACTGCTAAAAATTTCACGGAAAACTAATTTAAGATCATTGATCAGAGAGGCTCATTTATGCGTTAGAAGGTAAATACATCCACACACACAGTACTCTGTACTTTGCAAACAAAAATAGTATGCCCACATATAGCAGCTTTTTCAACTAAATGAAAGCTTGGGGCCAGCCATTCCCTAGTTCTTTCCTCATTGCAATACTTTGACCTATCAGAGTAGATGTGCTTGGTTTGAATGTAAACAAAAGCTTGGCAGTTAACTGTTTCCTGGTGTATTTGCCATGACAACACCTCTACCAATCAGAATCCACTTGTCAACTAATCAGCCCTCTCATCCTATGCAGTATAAATTGTCCTATCCTCTGAGATTTGATATTCTTGCAAATCTGTCCTGATGAGTGCCAGATGAAAAATTTTGACAGCATGTTTTTTTTGTGAACACCATAAAATGCTTCATTGGCTATAATGCCCTTTGAGACATCCTAAAATCATGAAAGGTGCTATACAAATGCAAGGAACAATACCTCTCAGAAAAGCAGGAGTGTTTTCTTTCGAAAAGAAGTGACTGATCAAGGCCTTTGAGATTATAAAATGGTTTGACAGGGTAGACATAGAGAAGAATTAGGGGCCATAGTATAAGATAGTAATAAATCCAATTGTGAATTCAGGAGAAACATCTTTAGTCAAAAAGTGGTGAGAATGTGGGATCTACTAGAAATGGTAGCAAATAACCTAGAGGTATTAAATGTGGAGTTACATTAATGCATGTGGGAGAAAGGAACAGCAAAATCCAAGTTAGTCCACATGAGTGGAAGAAGAGGTGGGAAGATGCTCATGTGAATCACAAACACTGATAAGGACCAGTTGGGCTGAATGGTCTGTTTCTATGTTTCACATTCCACTTAATTCTATGTGAGTCTTTCTTCTTCTTAATTTTCTCCTCAAACCTAGTAAACCACAGCTCCCTGCAGAGTTATATTAATCCAGACGGTAGCTATGACACCCAGAGCTGGCCAATGGGAAGTAGAAGGGGACAATTATTCTTAGCAATCCTTTAGACAGGCGAGGGAAATCAACCAGGTTCCACCTGCTGATGGTGAACTGGCGATCTTTAATGTGAAACATGTGGACATTGAGTGACTGTCACGCATGGTTAAAGCAAACAAATAAAAATAGAAATTGGCCATTTGACCTTCCAAACGTGCTCCACATTCAACAAGATCATGGCAATTCTTCAACCTCAAATTCGTCTCCACCCCTATAATTCCCTTAGTATCCAAATATCAACCAACCTCTTGCTTGAATCCACCCAATGATTGAGCAAGTGCAGCTCTCTGGGATACAGCACTCCAAAAACACACAACTCTTTGAATGAAAGAATTTCCCTTCACACCATTTCTAAATGACCAGTCCCTTATGCTGAGATTGTGACCCTGCCCAGCTAGTGGAAACAGTTTCTCAGTATCTATCCTGTTTAGCCCATTACAGGTTTGTTTTAATTAGAGATTTTTCATTTTTCATTTTTCTAATTTTTTAATTAGAGATTTTTCATTTTTCTAAATTCCAGGGAATAAAGCCCTGGTCCAGTCTGTATAGCTCAATCCCTTCATGCCTGCACCCAAGTATTGTGTTCCCTCCAGAGTAAGTCTGTTATATAGGGGAGGCACATTGGCACAGTGGTTAACACTGCTGCCTCACAATGCCAAGGACCAAGGTTTGATTCTTTGTTTGGTGACTGGCTGTGTGGAGTTTACACATTCTCACTGTGTCTGCATGCATTTCCTCCGGGTGTTCTGGTTTCCTCCCACAGTCCAGAAATGTGTGGGGTAGGCTGATTGTCATGCTAAATTGCTCCTAGGGGGATTAGTAGGATAAATAGATGGGGTTACGGGAATAGGACCTGGTAGAATTGTTATCAGTACAGGCTGAATGGGTCAAATGGCCTCTTTCTGCACTGTAGGGATTCATAGAATCATAGAAACTCTACAGTGCAGAAGGAGACCATTCGGCCCATCGAGTCTGCACTGACCACAATCCCACTCAAGTCCTACCCCCATATCCCTACATATTTACCTGCTAATCCCTCTAACCTACACACCTCACAACTCTAAGGGGCAATTTTAGCATGGCCAATTAACCTAGACCGCACATCTTTGGACCATGGCAGGAAACTGGAGCATCCGGAGGAAACCCATGCAGACATGAAGAGAATGTAAGCCAGAAATTGGACCCATATCCCTGGAACCGTGAAGCAGCAGTGCTCACCACTGTGCAACCGTGCCTTCCATTCTATAACATGAGGAACCCAAAACAACCCAAAGTACTCCAGATGTGACCTCCAATGTCCTGCTGTTCAATCTCAGTTTTTTTTTGTGCTTTCATGGGATATTAGTATCACTAGCTGGACTATTATTTGTTGCCCATCCCTTATTGCCCCTTGAACTGAGTGTCTGACTCAGCCAGTTCAGAGTCAGTTCCATCACTGTGGGTCTGGATAAGGGCAGCAGATTCCCTTCCCTAAAAGGCATTCATGAACCAGATGGGTTTTTATGACAATCATTTCATGATCATCAAATGTTAATTGTATTCAAATTTCACCATCTGTTGCGTCAGGATTTGAACCTGGGTTCCCAGGTCTCTGGATTACTAGTCCAGCAACAATACCACTACACCACCGCCTTCCCTTAAAGGTGAAGAGCAGTCAATTAGGCAAGATTTTGATCAGTGTGACTGGAACCATAAAACTTTGGAGCACAAGCAGGCCATTCGGCCCATCAGGTCTAGTATTGTAACAGCGATGTCAATGCTCTCAGCTCCAATTTTTCAAAGCCACCTCGGCCTTTTGGCTAAGATGAAGTGTTAGATTAAGCCCGGGAGGGGGTGCAATGCCTCATCCTGTTAGCTTGAATCTTGTTTGATCGAGCCCAGGATGAGCCACAATGTCTTGTCTTGTCAGCCTGGGTCTGGTTTGTCCCTCACATGGAAACCATGATTGGACTTAATTTAAATTGGCATTTCTGAACCAGAACATCTGGAGGAAGCCCACACAGACACAGGAAGAATGTGCAAACTGCACACAGACAGTCACCCTCAGCCTGGGATCAAACCCGGGTCCCTGGCGCTGTGAGGCAGCAGTGCTAATCACTGGGCCACCATGCCACCTCCTTGTCCCCACAATCCTTGATTCCTTTACTGATTGTGGAATCAATAAGAAAGTCTCACAACACCAGGTTCATCTCCACATCATGATTGTGGAACCACAGAGAGAGATACAGGGCAGAAGGAAGCAACTCAGCCCATTGTGTCTCTCCCGATCCAATCAATCCCACTTCTTTGTTCCATCCCCCAAACCAGCAAAGATTTCCTTTCACAAGTACATTTGAGTCCCTTTTGAATTCCCTTTCTTTGAAGTTATTATTGAATCAGCTTCCACAGCCAGTGCACTTCCAAACACACACAAACCGCTGCATCATTTCATTTTCTCTCTTGCCCCCCCCCCCCCCGAGTACTGTTGCCAATCATCTTAAATCTGTGTCCCTCTGGTCAGTGGCCCCACCTGCCATCGGAAATAAGGTTTATTTTTCCTGATTTTCACCCCAGCCAAAATAAAGAAAACCCCTTCCATGATTTTGCTGGCCTCCACTGCCCCAGCGTCGATGCCCCACAGCTAAGAGGAGAAGGTCAGCTAGGGGAGACAATGTGTCAAATCACAGCTCCTAGAAAGAAGTGAGCTTGGACACGCAGGTATAATGCAAGCCAGCCTGTAACAGTACAATTGACGCATTTTCACCAACCATCCACCCACCTCCTCACCTCTCGCTTGTGGGGGGCAGCTTTGGTTGGCTGACTTATTGTGACTGACAGGTAGATAGCTGAGGATTTGGGGGGGATTTATTGGCTGCCGGAGGTGCCAATCAAGATAGGTGGTGGGGGAGAACAGAGGAAAAAGGCTGACTCTTTCTCTACAGCGACCAAGGACACCGGGAGACATCCTGCAAAATAAGCTAAAGATCCAATTTATTGAGCAAAACGACACAGAGAAGGGAGGAAAGAGACACAGTATCCCCCATGTAGCAAGCATTGAAATCCCCAGTTACACAATGTAAATCAGCAAAACTGGAGAGGGGAATTCTCAAAAACTGCAGCGACTTCGTAATGTCGTGTTGCAACGTTTAAATGCATTAATCTGTTTAATGAACGTACGTGCAGTTGCAACCTGCAAGAGCAGCCGGAGTTCGCGTTTATGAATGAGGTAGGGAAGAAATGTTATATTTTGATATTTTTTCAAACGCGGTTTTGGCTATTGTATATATTTCTCGGACAGATATGCAATCCGTATCAGTGGGATTATTTCTGAATTGCTTTTTGCAGCATCCCATCTTTGTAATTGAAACGGTATCCAGCATCTCCGTGCAATTTTTAAATTTGGTAACTAAAAATAAGCTGCACCTTGGAATTCTATATCTTAGTGAGTGCATCTTAAAATATTAAATCTGTGCAATGCATGGACAGCCTGCGTTTTCACGCACTGTGGATGCTGTCGCATTTTTCATTCATACAATATACACGCTTTGTACATTTATTGCAGTTTTAGATTTTTTTTTTTGCTGTGTATTTTCTGTAAGGCACCGTCGATTTCTCTGGCGACTAAATGGATTAAAACGCCATTCAGTAAATCTCCCGGGATTAAGATACCTGAAATATTTTTAAAACAGCAGGAAAATAAACGTTTGCCATTGATTTGAGCAAGTTTCCATTTTTTAAAAATAGGGCTGTTTGAACGGGCAGAATGGACATATCAAACTCAAACCATTTGTTTTTCCCAGGTATATAACCTCTCTGTGCATTGAGAAATCGATAGGGGCGAATAGTCGCCACATTCAGCCATATTCAAACACTACTGCTGATCCTGTTCGTATCCTGATGTATAACTCGGTGCCGTCCTGCCTTCCACTTCGGCAATCAATTGAAAACAAAATCCAAAATTTAGTAATTAACGTGATCGCCTAATACAACGCCCATTTAGGGGTAAATCGGCTACAGCCAGTTTCAAGCCAATTCTGAATGACATGCAACCGCAGCACAGAAGGCGACCCTATTTTGACAGTAAATTGGCATCGGTCAGGCTACCAGATGGGACCATGTGGCGAGTAGAAATGTCACACTGGTGCAGCAGGGGACACTCTTCTGAGCTTGGGGCTGAGCCACACATAAAACAGAATAGAGGGAGCTTTAGTCTGTGTCTAACCCTGTGCTGTACCTGTCCTGGGAGTGTTTGATGGGGACAGTGTAGAGGGAACTTTACTCTCTGTCTAACCCTGTGTTGTACCTGTCCTGGGAGTGTTTGATGGGGACAGTGTAGGGGCAGCTTTACTCTGTATCTAACTCTGTGCTGTATCTGTCCTGGGAGTGTTTGATGGGGACAGTGTAGACGGACTTTAGTCTGTATCTAACCCTGTGCCTGTCCTGGGAGTGTGTGTGGTGAATGTAGAGAGAGTTTGGGGGGAAAAAAAACAGGAAGATCTTGCACTTATTTATGTCTTTCATGAATTTCGAACATCATTAAACCATTTCATTAGTTGTAAAATAATTTGAGTCACTTTTGTAACAATACTCTCGGTAGGGTTTCCCTTGTTTGCTGGTTAAGGGTGTGTATAACGTTGTATCAAATTTCTTTAACTAAATGTGAGCCAATTTCAAACTCACTTCCCTGTGGGACAGAGTAAGAAACTGTTGTTTTGTCAGTATGTCTTATTATTGATGAGGAGCAGTCTTTCATGCTGTGGTTGATATCAGCAAGTAATGGAAAGATTAGTCAAAATGAGAAGATTAATTAAATCATAATGGTTAGACAGTGCCAATGTTATGTTTTAAAAGCAGTATATTTCTGTTGCGCCTTTCACAATCTCAAAATGTCCCAAAATTTCTTAATGGTCAATGAAATACCATCTGAGGTGTAGTTACTGTTGCAGGAATTGACAGTTTGCACACAGCAAGATCCCAAAAACAATATAGGGTAGTGTTGATTGAGAGATCATAGTGGGACAATGTCTTTGTTGTTCTTCATTATTCTGCCTTGGGATCTTCTATGTCTCTCTGTGAAGGCAGATAATGCCTTGGTTTTTCAGCCCAGCAGATAAACAGTGAAGAAGTGAGCGTTAGGGTTCCATAATCTTATGGATTTGGGAAACTTGGCAAGAACAGAGGGAGGATACAGGAGGAGAAGTGTGTGTAGAATAGCTTAATTAGTGAGTAAGGAAAGCCAAAAACTGAATATATTTGAAGAATCCATATTTATAGTATATGGGAATGTTTGATTGAGACATTGTAAAAAGGAGCTTTATTCTGTATCTAATCCCATGCTGTACCTGTCCTGGGAGTATTTGATAGAGGATAGTGTAGAGGGAGCTTTACTCTTTATCTAACACCATGTTGTATCCGTCCTGGGAATGTCTGGGGACAATTTGGATGAAGTTTTACTCTATATCTAATCCCATGCTGTACTTGTCCTGGGAGTGTTTGATGGGAACAGTTAGAGGGAGCTTTATTCTGTATTTAACCACATGCTGTAGCTGTCCTGAGAGTGTTTGAGGACAGTGTAGATGAAGTTTTAGAACAAAAGGAAGATGGAACTTGCGTTATAATTTTATATCTTGTTTCTCTACGTATAAAATATTGCAGCTGTGTTTCATTCAGTTGACTGTATATATCATTTCTACAGATTTTTCATGAAATTTTCATATGTCTGATTGATGACTGGCATTTTGACTACTCTATGATAATAAGGAAAGAGTGGCACAGTGGTTAGCATTGCTGCCTCACAATGCTAGGGATGTAGGTTCAATTCCAGGTTCGGGTGACTGTGTGTGTGGAGTTTGTACTTTCTTCCTGTGTCTGCGTGGACTTCCTCTGGATGCTCCAGTTTCCTTGTACTGTCCAAAGGTGTGCATGTTCAGTGGATTATCCATGGTAAATGTGGGAGAATGGGACTGGGTAGGATGCTCTCTTGGAGAGTTGGTGCTGACTGGATGGGCTGGATGGTCTCCTGCTGCACTATAAGGATTCTTTAGTTCTATAAAGACCAGAATTTATACTCTATAAATTTAAATTGCCTATCAGACAGAAACTAGGTTCTGTCTATATTCTACCAAATCATTGATCTGGTTAATAGTTTGAGTGTAGCATTTCTCATTGACACAGAAGGCAAGTGACAAGGAGCTTTGTGGTTGCAAAGATCTCATCAGGTGATGCAGATTGATTTGATTTATTATTGTCACGTGTATTAGGATAGAGTGAAAACTATTGTTTCTTGCACATTATACAAACAGTTCATAGAGTACATAAGGGAGAAGGAAAGGAGGGAGTGCAGAATCTAGTGTTACAGTCATAGCTAGGGTATAGAGAAAGATCAACTTAATACAAGGTAGCTTCATTCAAAAGTCTGACAACAGCAGGGAAGAAACTGTTCTTGAATCGGTTGATACATTTCTCAGATTTTGGTGACTTTTTCCTGACGGAAGAAGATGGAAGACAGTATATCCGTCTGGATATGGAACCCTTGATTATTCTGGCTACTTTTCCAAGGGAGCGGGAAGTGTAGCAGGAGTCAATGGATGGGAGGCTGGTTTGTGTGGTGGACTGGGCTACATTCACAACCCCTTTGTATTTTCCTTTGGTCTTGGTCGTGGCAGGAGTCATATCAAGCTGTGATACATCTGGAAAGAATGCTTTCTATAGTGCATCTGTAAACGTTGGATAGAATTATAGCGGACGTGCTGAATTTCCTTAGCCTCCTGAGGCATTGGTGGGCTTTAACTATAGTGTAGCGTGGAGGGATCAGGACAGATTGTTAGTGATCTGGACATCTAGAAACTTGAAGATTGTGACCTATTCACAGGGAAGGTAAGGCATTTACTGCTTGTCTCAGCATGCTTGGGGCTACAAGAAGTCTCGATCAAGGGGTTTCTGCTCACGTGGTTAGCGTATGACAGTTCCTACCACTCCTCACTCAAAGGTGTATATGTGTCCATGTTGGGTGAAGCCAGGATTGGCTTGGGTGTTATGGCATCACAGTTGAATATCCTATCAGCCACTCACTGCAGGTGCACTGAAGAAAGACTGGAGAGGTTCAGGAAAGCTGCATGAACCTGTAGGAAGTGAAGAAGGGAGTTCACAGCTGGATAGGAGAGGGAGAAAGGGGACTGTGTGCATATTGGTAAATGTACTTATCTGAAAGTAATTACAGAGAACAAAGAACAAAGAAAATTACAGCACAGAAATAGGCCCTTTGACCCTCCAAGCCTGCACCAACCATGCTGCCCGACTGAACTAAAACCCCCTACTCTTCTATGTACCATTTCCCTCTATTCCCATTCTATTCATATATTTGTCCAGATGCCCCTTAAAACTCCCTTAAAAATTAGCTGGATACCTGAAGATCATTA